>ML681995.1:10562681-10581776 GCA_007922195.1 Podocnemis expansa | reverse complement strand
GCGGCCATTTTGAAACAAGCAGTTTGCTTGTTTTGAAATGGCCGTGCGTCGTGTGGCCATGGCATTTCTTATTTTGAAACAACCTCGTTGTTTCGAAATAAGAATGCTGTGTGAACACACCCTAGCAGACAGCGTCTTATATGCACAATTGAACTATGCCCTTAGGAAAGGTAATGGCAGAAATGCCATTCTGGGACTAAAGCTGGCAAGGCCATACACCAAGGTGTTCCCTCAACCTGCCTGCCTAGCACGTAGCCATGCTCGCTTCTTTAGGGAGGAGACCTGGCAGCTGTCATGCTCTGCTGCAATATCCAGGCCAGCTTTTACTGGATGGCATTAAAACTGGTGTCATTAATTAGGAGTGCAGTGTATTCAAAAAGCAAAGGATCACATGGGACTGTATGGAACGTCTACCTGGCCAACGCAAACCCAGGCCACAGGGCAGATGGTAGAAGGAGCAGAAAAACTTTCAGTGCCTCTGCAAAACAAGGACTCAGTTCCTTTCATGGTTCGGGGAAATGAGACAGGGGAGATAGTTATTGTTATGTTCCTCTGAATTCAGTGCCAAATTACATGCTGTTGGCCCTCCTCTGCAATTCCTCTTTAAAAGCCCTTGTCTCCCCACTTCCCATCTACAATAAACACTCAGGGTTCTCATGCTCCTTCCCCACAACTTGTCAGGAGGCCAAGTGCAGCAGCCCCAAACTGCATGGGACACAAAGTGTATGTTTACACTGGATCCTTTAAGTCAACTTAACCTGCCTTAAGTTGATCTAAGGCACTCCCTGGCCAAATTTAGAATTTATTAAGTCGACTTAAGCACTCAGTTAAGTTGACTTAACAACACCTGCCCTGAAAGTCGACATAAGTGTTAAGTCAACTTTACAGGGCAGGAAGGATTCAGGGACTTGACTGGGCCCCACCCCAGGTCCCGATCCAGCTCTGGGAGCCTGATCCAGCCCCAGCTGCAGCCAGCGGGTGGCTGGGACCCTAATCCAGCCACAAGCCACTTGCCTCAAACAGCTCAGAGCTGGCTCCTGCCACGGCTGGGAGCCTGATCTGGCCCCAAAGCTTGCTTCAAGTAGCAGGCAGCTAGGAGCCTGATCCAGCACCAAGCCACTTGCCACAAGTGGCAAGGGGCTGCACCAGACTCCCAGCTGCCTGCTGTTAGCAGCAGGAGTTGGCTCCAAGCCTCTTGCCACTTGTGACAAGCTGTTCAGGGCCAGATCTGGCTCCCAGCCTCTTGCCAGTGGGAGTGGGAGCTGGATCTGGATCAAGCCCCTGAAGCCAGATCAGGACCTGGAGTGGGGCAGGGGGGCCAGAAATATCTGTCTACACTGGAGACATTGTAGCCATACCCTTAAGTCAACTTAACAACGTCAATTTAAAGTCAACCTTGTTAAGTCAACTTAAGAGCCTCCCAGTGTAGACATAGGCAAAGGGATAACCAACATGGATTTACTACTGAAAAGGCAAGGCCTGGACCTCTGGTCCCCTATGCCACAGAGGGCTTTTCACTGCTCTGGGATAGAGCCAGGCTTAGTTTCACATCTGCCAAGAACTAGCCCTCCACAGCCCCTGGAAAGAGGGGTGCTTCTTAGTGCATAGACGTGACTCATGGATACTTGAGGAACAGGGTGGGTGGGCATCGAAGGGAGATCATACACCTGAGTCTGCTCAAAATGATGCAGAGTTTGGGCAGAGAAAAGGAAGAGGGGATCGATAAATAATTACCTGGGCTTTCTGGGGTCCATGCCCAACCCCAAACATCTGTCACCATGGCTGGACTAGCATCCTACAGCCAGCCTGAGGAACACACTTGAGTGCTTGCTACTCTTTGCTGCCTGGAACTCCACCTTTGCAGCCCTATACTCCTAATGCTACAGTACCGGTTCTGCCCCACAGCCTCCACAGCTCAGCTGCACAGCCACAAGTTTCCCAAACATAGCAAGCACAGGTCGGGGCCTCATAGCTCTCCCACATTTTGATTGGTCTAACAAAAGCTCTAACCTGGTAGCCAAGCTCCAGGCCATAAGTCGGACACAAAATATGCAACAGAGTGCTTCCATCTGCTGGTTGAAAAGAACACACAAGGATAGGTAACCATGCTCTGTCCACAGGGTATCCTCACTCAGGCCACCACAGCAGGAGATCATCTGGGCCCCAAGATCTCCCAAGCAAAGCCGTTGTTTACCCTGGTTCACACCAATCTAAAGTTGTAATTAAATATGAAGGTCCCCAAGATCCCACCATCCCAAACTCAGGGCACTTCTGCACCAACAGTATCACAAACTCTGGCTGTCATATAAAGCTGCCTGGACAGGACTCCATCCCCTTGCAGCATCTGACACCAGAGCATCTGAAAACCAAGGCTGTCCCTGTTAGTGCTATTTTGCAATCAGCCAGCTAGTAGCTCTGCCTGTCTTGGGCTAGTCAGCCTGTTCACCTTCCTACTGTAGTGTCAACAAGCCTATCTACATATGATACCTAGATTTCACAGTTGGGTTGCTCTTACATAATGTAAGGCCATGGTTAACCATTACAGCACCCAGACTCACAACTCAAGTTCAGCAGTGAGATCTGACTAAAATGTGGTCATTTACACCTTCTTCTGGCCCCCAGCATTCATCTTACACCAATTTACACCTCTGTAACTTCAGTTAGACTCATCCTGCTCCCTTTGTGTAATTTGCATCTCCGTAGCTGGACCCAATGAGCCTAGGTGATACTAAGGATGGCCAGCCCATGTAACCTACATACTGTGGGACCTGAAGAGATGGGGATAAAAGGAAAAGCAAATGTCGGGAAGTTGCAAATGGGAAATAGTCATTAGCAAATCTGGCAGGATGGAATGTGGCAGCTGTTTAATAATATTCAGTAAAGCTACCTAAACAGTTTAAATAGCAAGTGAAGTACATGCCTGTATCCTACTGCTAATGCATGGAGAACATGGGTGGGCTAAAAGCAACCATGTTAGACCTGGGCTAAAACTGGGCTCACCAGCCTGGGTTATGCGGCAGGGTACTCCAACACATTTTTGGTTCCAGACTGCCCCCCAGAAGTGTGTGTCCTGCACTGCCCAGCCCTCTCCTGGACAGGGCAAGGAATTTTAAGCCCTTTATTCCTTAAATGGAGCAATATAGCAGCTGATTGTCTGAAATAATTACTTAGACACTTCCGTTTGAATACATTGGATTAGATAAAAAAGTAAAACAATTTTATTAACTACCAAAAGAGACAGCTTTTTAAATGATTACAAGTCATAAGGCATTAAAGTAAAAAATGGTTACATGAAAAATAAAGATAAAACATTTTCTAATGCCTAACAAACCATCAGATTCAAGCAAAGTTACTAACCATATGTTTTGACAGTCTGCATCATCAAACTGTGGAGGGCAGGACCTCTCCCCCGCAGTTCAATCAATGTTTGTTCCTTTCCTTTGTTCCTTGTGGTGCAGTGAATGTGATAGGCATGAAGAGAGAAAGGGAGATGGGGGGAGGGGAGTTGTCCCTCCTTTTTATAGTTTCTGTCCTTCTCTTGAAAAACACTTTCAGCTGGGCTCTAGAAGACAGAATCTATGTGGAAGGATGTTGCATGCTGGCTTTTTGTCAGCCGTTTGCATACAGGGAAATCTGATAACTCCACGGACAGCGATCCCACACATTGTACCAGGACAATACTGAAAAGTAAATTAAGTGTTTTCAGATGGTACCTCAACAAGTGCACTTTGTACACAGATTACAACCATGTGTAAGGTGTGAATACAGGGGTGTATTCTGTCACAACCATAGTCAGTGGGTCTCCAGCCCCTCCTATTTAACTTCTGTACCCATATATTACTCACATTTGGGGGGGGGGGGGGCTCTGAACCTAGCATCTCTGCCTCCACTTCTTGTCAGTCTTGCCAGGGAGCCCTCAGATATATTCTGTTGCCATAGCTGGGAATCCATAAGGCAGAGATTTGCCTTCGCAGCACCTCTTATTGCCCCCCCCCCCCAATTCACTGGAGGGCCTGGTGCGGACAGAAGGACTGTAGGACCTGGTGCACACAGTCTCATGGCTATCACAAGCAGGATAGTTCACCTGGTTCGACCTGTGATCTAAGATCATGAAGCCATCCGCCCTTGGAGATCAAGCTCCAGTACTGAGCATTGCTCAGCTCCCAAGAGAGACTGCGGTGGACTCTACTTAGCAGGAGTGATAGCTAGATGGTCCAGGTGCCTGCCTGACCCTGTAACTGCTCAGAGTGTGGCTGTGGTTATCAGTCACTCTCCATGCTGGGCCATGGCAAGGCCACCATCGCTCATGGCACTCAGCAGTGGAACCAAAAGCCATCGGAGCCCCTGACCCAGCTGCAACCCCACTGTGTAGGCTGTGAGTGGTAAGGCCCACAGGCCCGTCATAGACGAGGATGGAATGGAGGCGGGCAGCCATGGTGAGCCCATAGGCAGGGCTTGAGCCCAGGCAGGACACTGTTGGTCCTTGTGTGGCGCCTGGGCAATGAGGTAGCCACCCCCCAGCTGGGCCCAGGGGAGATTGGTAGCAGGAATCTGTCCCAACCAAGCAGGCTGCAGGCATTGGCAACACACTGCTGGCTGAGAGTTAGACAATATGGCAGTAATGACTACACCTTATGACCATGGGACAGTTTCCACCATTGCTACCCTGCTGGAGAAGGGTGGATGAATTAATGGGCCCAGGTTCCTTAGTGTAGATCAGGGGTCTCAAACATGCAGCCCCTAAAGCTATTTCCCACAGCCTGCAATGACACTGCCAATACCGATATTTGCAATATTGCTGTATGAAAAGGTTTCTGTGGTGCAGCCCTCAGGCTAACACACTAGTCCTCATGAGCCCCTCACGGTGATTTGAGTTTGAGATCCCCCAGTGTAGATGATATCTGAGTCGTATATAGAGCTCAGGTCTTACGACTGCCATGCCTGACCCTCGCCTGCAAAGCTGCCCTTCTCCCTCCCAGGGAATTATGAGATAATTGCTTCCTGGACAGCACTAAGCTATATAACAACTGAAGGTTGCCATCAAAGGTATTTAAACATCTCAGGATACAAATATGTGCCTAAGGGATTTTCAACCTGTCTGCATCTTTATGCATCTAACGGTGTGTAAAAATCTGACCCTGAAAGATCTTCCTTCTTTTGCTGTGGTGACATGGTCTCGGCTGAAAGCCCAGAGGACTTATTCTGTTCCAGAGCCCCTGAGACAGCTTGTTTGGGCTGGAAAGCTAACAAGCCCTTTCTGTTCCCTGAGTGTTTTTAAAAGATTATGCGTAGCATATGTTTCTCCTGCTCTGGCTGGTCTCTCTCCATGGAGAATTGCTTCTGGGCATTGCCAGTACTCAAAGGCTCGGGGGTTTTATCATCCAGGGTTTGCAATGTCATCCGCAACGTTTTGCCGAGTCAAGGCTCATTTATCACGTTCTCACAGGCGGCAGGATAGCTAGCACAGCTCCCCCCGGGCACATAGAGGATGCCCAGCTAAGCCTCAATGCGAGTAGCCCCAGTTACTCAGCATTTTTGCCTCACATGCACTATTTGCAACCCTCCATCAAAAAACTCAGCTGCTGGCCAATGCAGCCAGTCCCCCAAAAGTTGAGAGCAATGAGGATCCCAACAATAATTGGCAGATATTTCCCCTTTCTAATCGGAGCATGCTGTCCTGCACGTGGGAATGCTCGGAGCAGGTTCACTACAGCTAAATGTTGAGAGCAGCAGCCTCCCCAGGATTTGCAATTAAGGGGGATGTGGGGCTTGTAGAGGAGGTGTTGGGGAAATCCCTGGTTGAGAGCATAGAGTAGAGAAAGTGAAAAGGGGCTGGGGAAGTGGGGCTGGAGCCTGACTCTGAAAGACACTGGGCTCTGGCTGCTGCTGCCTAGCTGTGACTTGCAGCTGGGGCAAGATGAGGGCAACTGCAGCCCTGCTGGTAGCTGGAGCATGGCGGCTATCTCCCAGCTCCTGGCTGCAAGCTGGGACCAGGCAAGTTGGGGGCCGAGGGGCTGTGGCCAGTAAGTCCCTGCACCCTAGCTAGAATTGGTAGTGGTTGGGGGAGGGAGGAAAGAGAAGCCACCAGGCACCTGGGAAGATCAGCTAAACCCTGAGCCTGTGGGCAAGATTCACCAGCCAACCATCCAAGAAAAAATTCTCTGTAATAACTTAGAACCCACCTCATCAAACATCCCATCTCAGGCATATTTATCACTTGCAGTCAAAGATCAGTCAGAATAAGGCTGTCCCATCGTACCATCCCCTCTATAAAATTATCAAGTTCAATTTTGAAGGCAGTTATGTTTTTTGCCCCCACAGCTCCTCTTGGGCTGTGTTCACACAGCACTCTTATTTTGAAGCAACAGAGGTTGTTTTGAAATAAGAAATACCCTGTTCACATGACGCATGGTTGTTTTGAAACAACGGCACCCGTTGTTTCGAAACAACGGCGTTGTTTCAAAACAACTTAAACCCCATGGCTGTGTTCACACACAGGCATTATTTCGATACAAGTTGTGTTGAAACAACTTGTATTGAAATAATGCCTTATTTTGAAATAACAATTCGAATTAACAGTTTGTTAATTTGAATTAAGGAAAAAAGCTCAAAGCGAAATAGTAGTTTCAGGCAACAGTTATTTCGAAGCAAGTCACTGTTGTTTCGAAACAAAATGTTCAGACGGCATTGTTTCATCCCCACATGGGCTGTGTTCAGACATGAGTTTTATTTCAAAACAACAGCCGTTGTTTCAAAATAAAATTTCTCATGTCCACACGACGTACTGTTATTTCGAAACAATGGGACCCGTTGTTTCAAAATAACGGCTGTTGTTTCAAAACCGTTAAACCTAGCAGGAAATTGAAATAGCTGTTGTTTCGAAATAACTCATTTCGAAATAACAGCTGTTTCAAAAGCAGGCTTTCCCTTAATTCGAATTAACAAACTGTTAATTCAAATTAACTTATTTCAAAATAAGGATTTTATTTCAAAATGAGTTATTTCGAAATGGGTTATTTCAAAATAGCAGTTACCATGTAGACATACCCATAGAGAGCAATCATGTCTCCCATCAGCTGTCTGTCGGTTAGGCTAAACAAGCCAAGCTCCTTGAGTCTCCTCTCATAAGGCAGGTTTTTCATGCCTCAGATCATCCCAGCAGCCCTTCTCTGCACCTGTTGTGCCCCTTCAGTCCTGTGCTTGCAGATTACCAGAGATAACCAGGAGCAACAGGAAGGTCCATGGGGCTAATACCCAACTGCGCACTGGCAGACTGGAACCCAGCTATTGCTAAGTTTTCTTTAACCCCAGCCTGGCATTGAAGATGGCTTCTGGCCCTGGGGACATAGGACTCCCTCCCCTATGAGTGAGGCAGCTTTCTGTGTCAGTGGTGGGACCCCTTTGTGTTGCAGCAGGAGGTGACAACAACAGACAGGCCCTGGGCTCCAGCATTTATCCAGCACTGACCCAGGATCCCTAGGGGCACATATAACTAACTTGCAGATGTAGGGAAGTGTCACTTCAGTACAGCATCCCTGGCTTTACAGAAAGCCAACTGAGTCCTGTGCAACTGTGGCTCAGCAAAGCACATCCTAGCAAACTAGCACTTTTCATCAATAGATCACAAAGCTCTTCACAAAGTGTCTCAGTATCATTGCCCTCATTTCACAGGGGGGAAACTGAGGCAGGAGGTGGCAATGACTTGCCCCACGTCACCAGCAGATTCAGTCACAGGCATTCTGAGTCCCAGTCAAGTGCTCTAGCCACTGGCCTATAATATCCTCACTGCAAAGCAGTCCCACAGGGGCTCCACCCATGGTGGGTTGAGGCTGTGGTGGCCATTTGATACTATGAGGCATGAGGCCTGACACAATCTGATTAAGGGTGAGGCTGAGATCAACAGCTGAAAAAGCAGCACTGAAGGAACAAAATGGCTTGCCTGGTTCTTGCTGTGGGGTGTTACCAGCATTCCCACTCCTCAGCCCGTGTGGTGCCACGTACAGGCTTGTGAGGGATTCAGCTGGGGAATTTTCAGCACAGGATGCAGGATCTGCAAGGGACACTGTGCCCAGCCACAAGTCCTTCTGCTGAGGCAAAGCTGGTCATCTTTGACAGTACCAACCACCTGGGATTTGAGAAGCACAGATGTCCTCTGGAAGTAAAAGTTACCTTGCTGCTGATTGTCTATGACCACAATGTGCCACTTCAGACCTCAAAGCAAGAGCCTTCTGCAAAGGGCGATGCCCCTGTTGTGTTGGGCAAGCCTTTCCTGCTTGTCACATCAAACGGCAGTGAGCAGAAAAGGGGCGCTGAGCTCCACCCCACTTACACCACTTTATTCAACACAAAGGTCCCTACACTCAGAGCACCAGCAGTTTTTAACTTCTTAAGTTAGAAGTGTTACTTGTTGCGAAGCAGCAACACAACAGAACCGGCGCCTAGGTTCACCCAGCCTGGGAACACGATAAGGAGAACAGCATTAGCACAGCTCCATGGCCAGGCCAGATAAGCCA
Organism: Podocnemis expansa; assembly: GCA_007922195.1. Classification (NCBI taxonomy): domain Eukaryota; kingdom Metazoa; phylum Chordata; order Testudines; family Podocnemididae; genus Podocnemis; species Podocnemis expansa. The sequence goes on along the minus strand of ML681995.1, from coordinate 10,573,263 downwards.
TGCCGGGTGGGCGGGCTGTGTTTTTCCTTTGCTAGTCCTTTGGCAGCATGGAGTGCGAGTACGTCCTGAGGCCTTTCCTGGACAACTAAGCTGCTTTTCAGTTAAAAACCAGAACCACAGCAACCAACTGCAAGAAAAAAATGGAAGGTTTAGAAAAGGACCATCCTTACTCCGGATCGTCCCAGCAGCAGCCTCCACCAGCCAGCGAGGAGTACTCTGTGCCAGGTAACATCAAAGTTATTGCTTAATGTCATGACTGGGCGGAACGGGAGCTTGCTCTAACACAGCACTAGAATTCGTAGCAGAAAAGATAAAATTACAGCTCACTAATATACCAAAAGAGTTAAGTGATCAAAACTACAGCAGGTGCTTGGTATGGAAGAAACAGAGGTTTACCTGCACACAGGAACAGACAGGTTATTTTTCTCATTGTCACAAAGGATAAAAGCATTTTAAAATTCTCCTCAGATCAGATAGATTACTGAGCCATTGCAAATATCTATGGTATCGTAGAATTTCATGCCTCAGATCTGGCCTTTACTGCATCAAAGTCTTTTTGCACTAATGGTCTTTTGTTAAATAACATGGACATTTTGCATCAGGTTCCTGTCTTGTAAGTGAGGTGGTTAACAGAAAACACTGCTCCGGAGTGAGGAACAGTATTGCTTTAAACTGTCCCTGAATCTTGGATGCTGGTGTGTAGCAAAACCTCTGCAGGGGCAGGGCTTTACAAGTGTGCAACTGAAGTCAGAGATCCCAGAATGTTTTAAGCAACAAGACCATTCTCTGTTCCACGTTAAACAGAACCCACAAAGCAACAGGTGAATACCATACTCCAGATTTCAAATGTCATGCAGGACTCCTTGTTTCTTTTACCATACGGACACTAACCCTAATCAATCAGCCATCAGCCTTTCAGCACTTTGTCTCTTGTCCTAATGAAAGGCAAACAGGTTGCAGGTCTCTGACTGATCAGTCAAAAATAATTCGTTTAGGCTGATGTGTGAATAGAATAGAATAGAATAGAATAGAATCATAGGGTTGGAAGGGACATGAAGGCGGCAAAGGTTTTACTGCACTTGGCCTAGAAATCTTATTCTCAGTTTTCATTTGTTTCTGAGACACTTTCAGTGCTCTCTTAACTCTTGAAAAGAAATAAGTCGATTCAGTTACACAAGCAAAGGACAAAGTGAGTCAACAGTTGAATGTACCCTGGTTTAATAACCATCAGGGAATGCATTCCTTTAGCTCCAAGCATGTTCTTCAGCCGTTTGACATAACCACAATCTCTCAGAAAATCTCCTGCTACTTTGCTATGTGTCAGGCAACAGGTTACTCACTGATCACTGTTCCAGGACATATCTTTAACATAATTCTTTTGCAAGGAGGTATTGTGATAGGTGATCAATGAGCCTTTGTTTATCCATTTAGAGCATGATATTTCATAACATCGATGGGCTGAGAATAGTCATGGCCATTAGAATACAAAGCTATGGCACACATCACTTACTGCATGTTGTCCACTTTCTAGCGCACACATTGTAATTTCCCACCCTTTCCCTGTTCTGTCTATTTGCCCACTTCTGACTGGCTGGCCCTAGGGTGCTCAGCATGATGAGGCTTTCAGATGTTTAATAATGAAAGAATAACACTTCTTCAGTCTTGTGCTCATCTCAGGGGGATTCAAAGTACAATAACAGGGGTGGCTAAACTTATGGAACTCAAGAGCCACACAAGTTGATTATTAAACCTTCTAGAGCCGCACTGGAGCATATAGCCATATACTTTTACCTACTCCAAAATTACTAAGTTTAAAATTCATTGCACACTTTAATTTTATCATAAAAAGAGGATAAGTATTGATCCTACTAATGTCAGATTCTGTAATAAGGTAAACATGAAAATTAGGCCTATACAGTAAAAACTTAGCTGCTGCTCAATGTAGAAGACTGCAGGCTAGTGGCGAGTTTTTTAAAATCTCGACCATGCCGCACTTCTCCCTGCCACCCCTGACCATGCCACACGTTTCCCCACCATCCCATCCCATCCCCCTCCTGAACTCCTACGCTGGGGCTGCTTTCCTAAACTGATTTGCTGACATTCTTCCAGGAGCCACAATTATTTATTCAAGAGCCGCACGTGGCTCCCGAGCCACAGTTTGGCCACGCCTGTACAATAAGGATGTTTTCCTAGCAATCCTTTCCCACTGTTCTCCCCTGCCCAGGGAAAGATATTCTTGCATTAGAACGCACAAGACATGCAACCACAAACTGCTGCTTCTAGTCCCCACTGTCAGATTTCTTGCCACCTTGGGAAGTCACTCTGCCTGTCTGTGCCTCAGTTCCTCCATTGAAAAAAATGGTGATAATCCTTCCTGATTCTCCCAAGGCTTGTCTGGGAGCTTAATGCATTAACATGCTTTGAGACTGCTGTCTGGAAGACACCATGTTGTCTGTTTTTATCAGGTTTCAAAGCTGACATACAGAGGGAGAAAAACAAGGAGGCTATGTCCACATTTAGGAAGTTAAATTGATTTAAGTTAAATAGGTTTAATAAAATCACAATAAAGATAATTAAATCAATGTAAGTAAAATCAATTTAAAATGTCCCCACTAGAAACCCAAATCGAACTAGCATGTCCATGGACAGGAATTGCTAGTTCCATTTAGCAGAGGGGCACCATGGGAGGTGTGGCAACATGGCCTCCAAGATGGGCCATGCCACCTCTCAATCTGGTGCCTGGCTTTAGCCCTGGGAGCTAGTGGTGGGGAAAAGCACTCCCCCACCTGACTCTGTCAGCGCTGGCTGGGTGCTGGAGGGAGAAGACACCCCTGCACCAGGCTCCCCCAGTGCTGGCTGGGCAGTGGGGGAAGGCAGCCCCGCCCCAGCTCCTCATTTCGCTATAAGGAAATGTAGTATGGACCTACCCTTCTTTAAATTGAAATAATTAGCATTATTTCGATTTAAAGACTGCATGTGGACATACCCGGAGTGTGTGTATGGATCAATTCACTATGGGGCGTCCAAGGAGGGGAGAGTGGGAGAATGCTTTGTGACTCAGTTGCTAATGAGCAGGTGTCCCTAGTGTAAGGATAGCTGGGGACAGGGAGTGAGGGCAATCAAGGCATAAAACCTGGCCTCAGTGAAGTCAACATGCCACTGGGCAAGTCTTCCAGCTCAAAAACATCACACCAAAAACAGAAGGCAAGAGGATTAATTCGTGAATGGCTGATGTGCCCAGCCTGCACCCACTTGAGTCCTCACAGAGGGGTTAAGAGACGCCTGGTGCTGGGCCCTGCATTGCAGGGAACTGTACCCCCTTTTGGCAAACAGTCTGCAGCCCATGGTCACCCTGGGCTTGTCTACACAGCAGTTACACCCACTATGGGCTCAGAGGGCTGTTTACTGCAGTGCCAATGCTCTGGCTCATACTGCAGTCTGGGATCTGGGGCGCTCTTCCCTCACTAGGTCCTAGAGCCATATGCCAGGCTGAGCCCAAATATCTACATCACAAGTGAGCAGCCCCTTAGCCTGAGCTAGCTGGGCTGGGCCAGCTGCAGGTCTCTAACTGCAGTGTGGAACAACTCCTTGGCTATCATTATTCCCTGAAGCACATGCTGGGCTGCTGTGAGATAGGAGCGTGCCTGTGCTTAGACTGGCTGAAACCTTTTAGCCCTCAGTTCTGCCAGGTGCCAAGCACTCTGGCCCCATTCAAACGGAGCCCTCGAACTCATGCCTGACAGTACCTCCCACTGGCTCCCGAGCACGCAGACAGCGTGCTACAGCTAGACTGACCTTGCTGGGGCCCCAGTGTGGTTAAGAAGACTCCTCACAAGCTAATCGTCAGTCGTGGCACCACACTGACCACTGTTTTTTGTTCTAGATGTCATTATCACACGTCGCTTGAGAGACCGAGAGCTACTCAGGAAAAGGAAAGCAGAGGCCCAGGAGAAAGATACTGTCCAGTGGGTTCTGGGGTAAATTCTACTTACACCACAGGGGAATGGCCCAGTCTCATGCTGGGCCTTTGAACATGTACCATATAGGACAATGATCCATTCTGTGACAGCGGATCACCAAGGTCTACCACTGCGGGGGGAACGGGGGTGGTATCTGGCCATGACATGACAGGAGCAAAGGAAAGAAAGGCCCCACAGATCCAAATCTTCTGCTTTTCAAACAGTGACAGATGGGAGTTCAGTGATCATTGACAGAGCTTGTGGGGGAAGCTAACGTGCTATTCAGGACTAGCACAGGACCTATGGCCCATTTTAGCCCTCTAAACTGGGGCTGAGTGGTGCTTTGCCAAGGCATGGCCTTGGACTAGTCCCACCAGGACCTGCTGGGAATGGGACCCAGAGCAGCCAGGAGGTTTTACACAGGGTTAAACTGGTAGCCACCACCCAAAGTAGGGCTCCAGATCATGCCAGATGGGCCTTGGGGTTGTTCTGAAGTGGAGATTTCCAAAGGGATAGCCATGTTAGTCTAGTCCAGCAAAAAAACCCAAGGAGTCGTGTGGCACTTTAAGACTAACAGATTTATTTTTCACATGAGCTTTTGTGGGAGAAAATCCCACTTCGTCAGATGCTTCGAAGATGGGTGAACTCACAGAATGGACTGAAGTGGAGAGCTTGGCTCGTGTGAGGGAATGTAAAGGGATTCATTGCTCACATAGACATGTTCCCTAACCAGCCACTGCCCCTCACTAGTCTCCAGATACAGCCCCAGTTCCTCCAGTCATATCTTACTCCCTACCCTCCACAGGGATCTCAGCATCCCACCCAGACAGCCAGCACCTTCATCCCAGCACTCACACACCCAGAGCTGTAACACGGCATTTTACTGCCCGGGGTGCGTTCCGATCAGAATGTGCCCCTTCCCATTAGTGGCGCTTAGAGCCGGTGCCGCAAAGCTGCCCCCTTAATAGTGTGGTGCTATTGATCCACTTCAGGCTTTCAGGAGCTTTGCCCTGTCATCCCTGCCGTAGTTACGGCTCTGCACACACCAGCAAAGCCCCCAGCTGTGACTTGATACAGTGCAGCAGCCTTATCTCCCTCTGCCCCAGACCCAGCTGTCCTCACATTACCCTCACCTGCTCCAGTGCCCCAGACACCCTCCAGCCTGCCCACCTCAGCCAAGTTGTGTGCAGCTCCACCTCCTAGCCCCTACTGTTGCACCAGGCTGTGTGTTGAGATAAGCAACTTATTGTGCATGTGCAAAGTAGCTCATTAAAGAATTTGCATGAGCTGTCAGACCTACCCTGGCAACTGCGGGCAGAGAGAAGGAATTGTGATTCAGGGCAGTGGACCGTCAATGGCCACTCCTGCCCCCTAGCTTTGGGCTCTGCCATCTAATCCTACCACCACAGCTTAGGGCACCCACATTCTCATCTGTGACACAGCAAGGCCACCCGCTGTAGACTCCCAGCTCCTGCAGGACCTTGCCTAAGCTTCCAGAAAACTGCCCTGTCACAAGCTTCTCAGCTAGCAAAACTGAACAGCTGTCCCCCACATGCCATCATGTCAGCAGCCCACACTCAGGACAGGCTAAGGAAGCACTGGTCCCGCACAAGTGGAAGCTGTAGGCAAAGCCTTGAGGTAGGCTGCTGGCAAAATCCTTGACTTTAGCCAACCACTCCTCTCTCCCTGGGCAGTTCAGAATTCACCAGCCTCAGTGCAAACAAAGGCTGTGTTGTTGGCCACGGTGTGTTACTGTCCTAGGCAGAGATTGCTTTCCTGGAAGAGAGAGTTTGTGCATATCTGTGTTACAAGACAGACACAAAAAGATGAAGGGGAGAGATACCAGGGCCCATGCCAGGGGAAACTATAGACTATTGATCCTGGATCACACTGGTCACACCCTGACCCATAGAGCCAGCCTTGTGCTGTTGGTCACAGTGTGTTCTAGGACCTCAAGAGCTGTGCCAGCCAAAGTCCCTAATACAGAAAGCTACAGCAATAGAATTAAACTGGTACAGCTGATTTTGTGCAGCGAGGTGGGAGAGGGAGGCATGGCTGGAATAAGCTATACTGGCAGGTATAGCTGTGTCCATACTAGGAGGTCTTCCCCAACATAGTACAGCTACACTGATCAGTCACAGTGTAGGTGAATCCAACCCCTGCCTTTCATCGAACGCACCTAACAGCTAGGGGCTTCCTTCTCCTACACGCCTGGGGGGGGGGTCCCATGGCTCACAGCGCAATGCAAGACACTGTAATGTCCCAACAGAGAGCGACGTAAGAGTACACGGCCGAAGAGGGGCCGAGGTGCTGGCAGAGGACGAGGCCAACAGCAAGTTAGAGAACCAGAGCCAGAGCCAGAGCCTGAACCAGAAGTTCTGGAGGAGACAGAGAAGGAGCCAGCAGAGAAAGCACCAGCATTGCCAGAGCATCATGAGCAGCCCCCGGTGCCTGCCACACAAGAACTGTCAGCCAGCACTCAAGAGGAGGCAGAGAGGACCCCAGCTGAGGAGATTCTGCACCCAGCAGGTAACTGTCAGACACACATACACACATTCCCCCCCCCCCCCATAAGAGCACAGTTGTGGGTAACTCTTCCTAGCTTCACCTTTCAGAAAGGCAGCAGGTGCCTGAAAAGTCCAGCTCTGAGGCTATGTCTACACCTAAAAGCTTAGTCTGGACTTTCTTAGTTTGAACTAAGTAGTTCGAACTAAGTGCAGTTTTTTAGTTTGAACTAACTTTTTAGTTTGAACTAAAAAAGCGCAGCTAATTCAAACTAAAGGTAGTTCAAACTAAAAAAAAACCACGCTTAGTTCGAACTAACTGCTAGCTCAAACATATTTAGTTGGAACTAGCATGTCTCCATTGGGTTAGTTTGAACTAAAAATGCAACTCAGTTCAAACTAAGCAGTTAGTTTGGACTAACCAGCGAAACTAACTAGTTCAAACTAAGCTTTGTTTAGTTCGAACTAAAAAAATTTTAGTTTGAACTAAGCAAAGCCTGGTGTAGACAGGGTTCAAGTTAATTCAGACTAAGCTTGTTTAGTCTGAACTAATTTGCTAGTATAGACGTAGCTTGAGAACCCAATACTCCATCAAGGACCCACTGATGTCTCGAGGTCCTCAGTTGGGGGCAAGGGTCCACCCACGCAGAGCCCATTATAGACCGCAGCCTGGGTACATAGCCTTTCAATGCAAGGAGACATTTTTTGTAAGCAGAGGTAGGCTTCATATCTCCTATTGCTCCACACTGTCACACCCCCACATGTTCAGAAATCTTAAGTCAGGCCCCAAAAGTCACTGCACCTAGAACAGGGGTCTCAAACTCAAATCACCACAAGGGCCACATGAGGACTAGTACGTTAGCTCGAGGGCCGTATCACTGAAACCTTTTTATACAACAATATTGCAAATATCGGTAATGCTAGTGTTATTGCAGGCCACAGGAAACAGCTTTAGGGGTCGCATGTGTGAGACCCCTGACTTAGAACCATAGGAATGAGCTGAGGTCCACTCACCATTGGAGCAATGCCTCTTGGTTGCTCTGGGGATCAGCTGACTTCAGCTCTGACACCCCTCCTTGTCAATTCCTTGCCTCACATTCTCCCCTTTCTCTGGGACTCAGGGGACTTTCTTCAGGAATCAGTTCTGCAGCCAGGTCACTATAGTCTTCCCTCCCAAGTACTGCAGTCTCTCCAGACAGCCATCCTGGACAGTCTGAGTACCACTGCCCAATCTACACTGTAGACTGCTTCCCTCACCACCCACTTGCTGCAGCTAACGTCCTGGATTTTTTTTTTAACCCAGCCCAGCTTCTCCTACAGCTACAGCTGGACTTCATCAGAAATTAAGCCATACACTCCCTGGCTTTCCTTCAGGGTTGGGTTAATTGGCCTAATTTCCCCTACAGGCTTTGTGCAAGAACAATGCCCCTCATGAAGGGTCGAAGCCATTTTTTTTCTTTAAATAAAAGCTGAGATTCTCAAGCAATCATGCACTTCCAGCAGCTGAGGAGTTAAGGAAAACACCGTGATGCTCTGTGTGGAAATTACTTTTTTTTTTTTTTTTTCCTGTTTTACAGAGCTGGAGGAAGCTCCACAGGCAGAAGAAGCAGGAATACCAGAGGCTTTGAACATCCCTCTGGAAAATGACCACATAGATAATGAATACTTCCCCTAAATTTTATTCTGATCTTTTTTTTAATTCCCATTGATGCGGTCCAACTCCAGCCACCACAGAATCATTCAGATCTGTGTGAGCAATAAAAACTAAACATTGGCATGTCCGCCTCACCTCTCTGGTATTTTGCCTACCTATGAATCCTGGGAAAAACTGTTCCTCCTTTTTGTAAAATAGTATCCCCTTAAAACTCAGCAGTGGTGTGCTCTGAGTACATCACAGATTTCATGGAGTGTCTTTCAATACCTCTTCCACAATCCCTGGCAGTCCCTATTCCCATCAAAGTGCAGGGTTACCATGATACAGCGGTTTTGCACAATTTGTGGGATTGGGCCTTGCAACATAGACTTAGATCTCAGGCAGCACTGAGGAACCATCTTTTATCCACCTTCCTAGTGGCTGCTGCTCATACAACTACAGCTTAGCCTTGTTTCACACGGCTCTCCCATCCCAGACAGACCATGGGTCCACAGGTGCTGTCTGAGTTTAACTGGCTGTCCTGGTAGCTGTGGTATTTATCCCTAGCTGTGTCAAGTCTTAGGTCTTTCTGAAGTCACTTTGTTTTGATCAATATTTTGTACTTTTCCTTTGCAGTCCCTCCTCTGTGTCCCACTGCCTCTTCACCACCCATGAGGGAAGCTATAGCTGTGTTCTGCTCTCATGAGTTGAACTCACTCAGACCAGGGGCATTGCTGGTGCCTGGCACAGGGGGCATGTGCCCCAAGGCCCAGCGCCAGCACCCCAAATGTCCGGGGTAGCCCCTGCATCTGCCAGCCCCATCCCATGCCGGTGATCTGGGGTACGGCTACCGGCTGTGGCGCCTGCAGCTCCCAGCTCGGTCCCAATTCAGGCCAGGCCACCTGTGACAGCACTAGCCTCTCCCGGCCCCGTGCCCAGTCCCAGCCAGGGATCCAGGGCCAGACAGGCGGCAACAGGAGCCTAAGGCTGGATTGGGCCCCAGCGGAGAATTGGGAGGGGGCAGGGCCCGCACTCATGCCCCAGGTCTTTCCCGGAGCGGGAACACTCCCGACTCAGACCCTCCCTCATTAGCTGGTTTGCATAAACCATGCAACTTGAACATGGCCTCATGAGGACAGCCTGGAGCACACAGGCCAGGTAAGTAACAGGACAAGGAATGCACTGACAGAGCCCCAGGGGCTCACAGTTGGATAACGCCATGATTACCATAACCCAACAGCCCTGTGTGTGTATAAAAGGGAAAAGGATGTGGTTGGCCCACACTAGTGGCATGGTGTGGGTCTCTGGCACCTGGACGCCAATACTTAAATTTGCCCACACCCCTGCATCTGCAGTAGTGGTCTGCAGACCTCCCCTCTGTGGGGTGCTGCCCTGCTATTGCCAACAGGGGGCAGTGGGGGTGCAAGTATGAGGAAGCCACCTGGCAGCAGGGAGCGGAGGGCAGGATGGACACTGCCTCAGAGCCTCACCTTTGGCTGCCTGGCCCCTGCATGGCTGGGATCCCCATGTCTCCCTCCTTGTGCCCAGCATGGGAGTGGAGGGGATGGGAGCATGGGAAGCAGATGGGGTAACAAGCATTGTGGATAGAGGGGAAGCAGTAGATGTGGTGTACCTAGACTTTAGTAAGGCTTTTGATGCGGTGTCACATCACCTTCTCATTAACAAACTTGGGAAGCACAGCCTGGATGGAGCTAATATAAAATGGGTGAAAAATTGGTTGGATAACCGTTCCCAGAGGTTAGATGTCAATGGTTCACGGTCATGCTGGAAGGGCATAACAATTGGGGTACCGCAGGGATCAGTTTTGGGTCTGGTTCTATTAAATATTTTCATCCATGATTTAGATGATGGCATGGAGAATACACTTATAAAGTCTGCCCATGATAACAACCGGGGAGGGATTGAGAGTACTTACTTTGGGGGATAGGATCAAAATTCAAAATGATTTGGACAAACTGGTGAAATGGTCTGAGGTTAAACAAAATGACATTCAATAAAGACAAGTGCAAAGAACAATCCGTTGCTCATATACAAATGACTGCCTAGGTAGGAGTACTGAGGAAAGGCATCTGGGTGTCATGGTAGACCACAAGCTAAATATGACTCAACAGTGTAACGCTGTTGCAAAAAAAGCAAACACCATTCTGGGCTGTATTAACAGGAATACTGCAAGTAAGACACAAGGGCTATGTTCACACGGGGAGGGCTTGTTTCGAAACAAGAGGTTTCAAAACAAGCTGTTTCGAAATAACTCTTTATTTCAAAACAACTTATTTCGAGGACAAAAAACTTTGTCCTCGAAATAAGGCAGCGAAATAGCAGGTCCACAGTGTGGACCTGCTATTTCGACAGGGGAGGGGATTGCAGGCACCGGCAGGGTAAGGCGCGGCTGGGCGCCTAACCCGGCAGGTGCCTGCAGGGGCTGAAGGCACCCATCAGGTGAGGCGCCGCAGGGCGCCTCACCC
>ML681995.1:10516143-10562281 GCA_007922195.1 Podocnemis expansa | reverse complement strand
GGGGGGGCTGCCCTTCCTCCCAGGGTGCTAAGCACCCGGGGAGGAAGGTGACATGTTGTTTCGGAACGCTTTGTTCCGAAACAACATCTCCGAACAGGGCTGTTTCGAAACCTCTGGTTCGAAACCCTGTTTCGACAGCCAACGAGGTTTAAGTTGTTTCGGGAGGAACACGGCCATTTCGAAACAAGCTGTTTGCTTGTTTCGAAATGGCCGTGCGTCGTGTGGCCATGGCACTTCTTATTTCGAAACAACCTCTGTTGTTTCGAAATGAGAAGTGTGTGTGGCCATACCCAAGAAGTAATTCTCCCCTTCTACTCCACTCTCATTAGGCTTCAACTGGAGTACTGTGTCCAGTTCTGGGCACCTCATTTCAGGAAAGATGTGGACAAATTGGAGAAAGTCTAGAGAAGAGCAACACAAATGATTAGAGATCTGGAACACTTGACCTATGAGCGAAGATTGAAAGAGCTAGGTTTGCTTAGTCTAGAAAAGCAGAGACTGAGAGGGGACATGATAACAGTTTTCAAGTTTTTAAGAGGTTGTCAAGAGGAGAAGGGAGAAAAACTATTCTCTTTAACTGCCGATGATAGGACAAGAAGCAATGGATTTAAATTACAGCAAAGGAGGGTTAGGTTGGACATTAGGAAAAAAATCCCAGCTGTCGGGGTGATTAATCACTGGAATAAGCTGCCAAGACAGGTTGTGGAATCCAAGCACTTGTCAGGGAAGTTTTAAGAGAGGACTTGGTCCTGCCATGAGTGCAGGAAACTGGACTTGATGACCTCTTGATGGTCCCTTCCATTTTCTATGGTTATATGATCATGACCCGTAGGAATGTCAGCAGCAGCCAGCTCTTCAGAGGAAGGCCCAGCCAGTACCTTCACCCACCCTAGCAAGCATCCAGGATCATGCCTCTCTCCCCTCAGTATGCCACTGGCCCACAATAGGCAGTGAATTGCTGTTTCACTAATGCACCGGCAGGCTTGCCTTTCCAAACATGGATGGTTACAGACAGATGTCCATCTCATAAACACAGCCTCGTTCCAGGGCATGGTGAACCCATGTTCCTGAGAAAATCAATGTGGTGTGCAGAGGTGTGACAATCAAGCCTCTAAACTCAATGCCTACGGGCCTGAGCTCATACCCACTGAGTGCAAGAGAAGACATTCTGCTGAGGGGTGCTGGAGGTGGCCCTCTAAATGCCTGTGTCTGGGCACCCTGAGTTTGGCCACAGGCTCTGATTTCAGACATGCTGAATATCAACAACTTATGCTCAGCCAACACCTACCATGGAGCTCAGCATCCCTGCAAATGGGACCTGTTGTGCGAGGACTTGCTACAGCACCCACTTAGCTGGGGGAATTCTGGGCTCAGTCTCATGGAGGCTGCTGCCCAGTCTGCCTGGCCAGATCCTCTATCACCATTTACACACATAGCCCTGGAATGAGAAATTGCCAGCCTCTCACCTTCTTCAGCATGACCAGAGACACAGGATCTCTATCTGTCTTTAGCCATGAGGTGTAGATACAGTGTCTGTCTAGCAGGCCCTTCCAGGAGATTGTATGTGGAGTAGGGCAGTCACTTGCAGTACGATAGGCTGGTTAGGGAAAAACAAGGTTTCACGCTTACAAACGCTTGCTCTCCACATGGCAAATGTCTGGATTAACGTAGTAAAAGACCCACCCCTGAAGGAAACAGGCCAGAGTTCTGCTGAACTGAACGTGAGAACCAGATCCATGCTAACACAGGGCTGTGGGGTGCATGGGCTAGATCTTCTGGGACCACTGCCAGGGTAGATAGAGCTCAAACCAACCCTCCATGGGGAGCTAGGGGCTCGCATGCTTAGAGAGAGAGGGTTGGGGACCATATGGTCAAAAAGTTCTGGACATCCAAGGAGCCATGGAATGAGAAGGGACCAGCAGGGAGCAGTGTGCTCAACACAGACACAATCAGGAAAGAAGCAGAGAGATTAACAGGCGCAGCTGATCTGGAGCACCCAGCGCTGTGTAACTAACTGTTAACGCTGGTTCTCCCTTTCCATTGAGAGAAGCCTTTCCCATGGACATGCATGCTGCTCACTCAGCTCAATGGCTTTAGTGTACACAAGGGTTTGTGTGCCAGAGAGGTATTACCAGTGTCCAGTGCTGGGTATCAAACCGCATATTTTAGCCAAAATCTCCCCTGCTGTCCAAACATGCTGCTTGGCTACTGAAGCCAATTTTACAGTATTGCTGCTGTGACTAAGGCAGAGTTGACTGGAAGTTTGAAAGAGGAATCCTTGTGGCTGTCCCTGATACTTTCCATCTAAAAGCTCCCACTTTGCAGCAGATGGCCAGCCACAGGCAGTGTTAGAAAGGAGCACACTCTTCCCTTGGCATGCTGCCACATTAATGATGCCTCCTGAAGTGATAACTCTGGTATAATCCTGCCTTATCTAGAAGGGTCAGACGATGCAGGTTTCTTTCCACCTAACCTAGGCCAGTATTTTCGCCTTGCCATGTGTGCCCAAATCTGATGGGACCTAGGCAAGGGCAATGCAGGACACTGTCTTCTTGCATTGTCCACAGATGGGATCCTTTTTCCTAAAGCTCTTGTAGCACATGCTAAGAAGCCATTCCCTAGCACAGCCCTGCTGTCAGACACCTTCTAGAGGACCTCCCAAGGTCCCTTCTAACCTTTATCTTCTAAGGTTTGAAACCAGCTCCCCCAAGAGCAACAACAGCACCTGAAAGGGGCAGAGCCACCCACAACGAGCAGCATGGCTGTGAGCACCACACATGGTCAGTCACTCATGAGCTCCCTGGAGTAGCTGACTGACCTGGGCCAGCCTTTCACAAGCCTTTCCTCGGCTCCCCAGAGCAGCATAGAGGAACAGAGGCCTCCAGCAAGGATCTCACATTCTCCTCCTCCCAACGTGTCTTCAGGCTGGGCATCAGCATATCAGCTGGAGGTCGGCCCGTGACCCAAAGCCTGGAAGATGCTCCTCCAGCACACAGCAAGCATGGCAGCTCCCTGGACTCCTGAGTGCTCATAGCATTCCAAGGAAAGGTACTGGCCCTAGGACCGGGACAGCCCACAGCTGCCTTAACATCTATGAAGATCCGTCAGTGTCTGCCTACGATGAGGGGTGAAGTCCTCACATGGTGCCCTGACCCATGGCTTCTCTCCTCCTCCATAGGGGCAGCAGAGCCTTCCCATCTGCACAGAGGCCTGATCCTGGGCCCCCAAATGGAGTTTTGATTTCAATGGGAGCAGGAAGGGGGACAATCCAGCCCCCGACATCAGCCTCCTTTCCTCTGGAGAAAACCTGCAACAGGCGATAGAGGCAAGGATATGTAACAGCCTCCATGGCCCAGATTTCTCTCCGAGGTAACTCCTTGGCTGCTGGTGCAGTAACACCAAAGATCCATTCCCCCTCTTAGGGGGAAACCTTCCATGAATTAGTCCTATTGGCCAGGACAGGCCAACAAATCAAGACTCCGTCCTACTGCCTGTAAACAAGAGACTGATTAAACCTTCTTATCAATGCTGCTTATCACAGCCGGCTGATTTGCTGTCAGCCCAGACAGAGCAAACAGCACCACTAATAACTCTGGTTCCTAAGTATTGTACTGTGTATTGGACAGATGCCAAGACATACCAGCAGCCATGTGGCAGCTGCCTCTCCCCAACCAGACCTGTCTAGGATTCAGCCGCCCACAAGCTGCTGGTTGGGAGAAAGCTGAAGGTGGGCTCCTTCCTATCTGTGTGTCAGGACAGCTGATATTTCTACAGCCTCACACACCAAACTACTTGCCCTGTGTGGCATCACTGCCAGCACGCATGGCCCTGCCTTTCTCAGCAGACGTGAATGAAGCCCTGAGGAAAGGGGACTTTAACCTACTGAAAGAGCAAGTAGAGTCTGGTGCTGATGTGAATAGGCGTGACCGAGAGGGCCGGACCCCGTTGATGAACTGCTGCCTCCATGACGGGGAAGACTGGGCCCTTGGAGCTGCCCGCTTGCTGCTGAGTGCCGGGGCCAGGGTTGGGTGGTGGGACCGTCGTCGGCGCAATGCTCTCATTCATGCAGTGCTGTACCAGCGCGAGGGATTGGTGCAGCTGTACTTGAGTGCCTTGGACTGTAATCTGAACCATGCTGACCAAGATGGGTGCACAGCACTGTGGTACGCAGCAGCCTCAGGCCATGTGGCCATCACCAGAATGATCCTTTTCTCCTTGAAGAGATACGGATTGGAGATCAACAAGGCCAACAAGGAGGGACTCACACCACTGATGCAGGCTTGTCGCCAGGGTCATGGGGCCTGTGCCGAGTTGCTACAGGATACTGGGGTGAGCACTGAGTGGGGGAGCGATCAAGTCCACACAGGGATGGCTATGGGGCGGGAAGTGCGGGCCACAACAAGCAGATCGACAGGGTGCTCTGTTCGGGACCACTTACCCTGCAAACCTCTGGCCAAAAGCCTGTGGGAAAACAGAAGGAAACTGTATAGGACACAAGAGCCAACCAAGCCCAGTGGGGAGACCAGAAACTGTGGAGGCAAAGGGAGTCCTATTCTATCAGGCAAGCAAAATCCGAGGGCTGGCACAGAAGGAACCCCTCCATCCCAGAAAGCAGGACAGCCACTCAGTTCCCAGGGCAGAGACTGGAGGCAGGATTTGGAAAAACTGGCAGAGCTCCTCCAAACCCAGCTCACACCAGCTTTTCGCCAGAAAGCCAGTCCCCTGCCAGCCAAGAATGCATCTCTTCCTCAAAATCCAGCCAGCCAGGCTGAGCTGGAGGCCCTGCTCCTGAGGAGAAGAAGGAGCCGGAGACTGTCCTTCGATGCCAGGAAGGACATTCTAAAGGTGCCCCCCATGCTGAAGGACAACCCCTGGAGGCGGCGCAGTGTGGCAGCCATTCCACTCCACCGCACTTCACGGCCAGAGGAAAACGTGGCAGTGAGGCATGCAAGGGAAAAGCAAGTGTGAGGATGGCACCCAACACCCAGGGGAAGAAAACAGATCAGTACTTGCGGCTAACAGGTTCAGTTATTTGGACAGTAGTGTCCACACGGATCCATGCCAGTAGACCTCAGACTGAGTGAAGAAGAGAGGCTTTTGAGGTGTAAGCCAGGCAAGGGGAGTGAACAGCTCCTAGTGAAGAAAGACATCTGTACTGTATCTCTCCATGGCATCAGTACTGACTTAAGCAGACCTAGCAGCAGACCCAGAGCAGAGGAAGCTCTTGGTTTTACAAAGTGTGAAGGAATTTATATTATTAGCTTCATCCAGGGGTGTTGCTGGCACCTGGCATAGGGGGCACGTGTCCGGAGTCCCAGTGCCAGTGCCCTGAAGGGCTGGCCTGCCCCTGCCTCTCCCGGCCCTGTCCCAGGCTATAGGTACCTAGGGCTGGGCCAGCCACAGCAGTGCTTGCCTCTCCCAGCCTGACTCACCTGTTGCAGCCACTACCTCACCTGGCCTGGGGGCAGTGGCAGGAGTCCAGAGCCCTGACCCTAGATCAGGGCCAGGGGGTGAAGCTGGGTGCAAGGCCAGGGCCTGGGCCCCGGCTCTTTTCCCGGGGCAATGATGCTCTTCGCTGCATCCTCGGACTTTCTGCCTCCTGTAGTCTTAGTTAAAAGGCTGATGCTCTTTCAATGTGTGGCTAAAATTCCTTAGATCTGTAGATACATAATCTTCAGGGCTGGCCTGACCACATATATGCCCTAGGCAGTCACCTAGGGCACCAGGCTTTAAGGGGTCCCAGGTTAGATGGAAGTGATTTTTTTTCTCTGTTTAAAAAAAGTTGTTATTTTTCTATATATTGAATATGGGGAGGGGTGCCAAAAGTCATAGTTTGCCCAGGGCAGTGGTTTTCAAACTTATTTCTTAGGACCCAGTTGAAAAGAATCATTTATACCCATGACCCAACAATTGCATCTTTCAGCAATGCATTCCAGTCTTTTGGTAACAGCAGCAGGGGATGCTGTGACCTAGTGCCTGAGGGTCTACCACCCAATACTGGGTCCCAACCCTAAGTCTGAAAACCACTGGCCTGGGGCACTAAAAGCCCTTGGGCCATCCCTGACAATCTTCACCTCAACTTAATGTTCTCCGCTATTCCTAAAAAGAAACGAGGCCTGATAAAAGGACACAAATGTCAGCCCATGAGCCTTAGGTAACTTTTAGAGCATAGATCACGTCCTTTAGGGCGGACCCAAAACTCTGGGTGTTGTTTCATTGACTTCAGAGGGCTTAGGGCCAGATTTGCAAAGCCATTCAGCTGCCTAAACAGATAATCAGATTTAGGTGATTTCAACAGAAGTTAGGTGCCTAAATAGCTTTGAAGATCTGACCTGTGTGTTCTAAATTACCTATGGTTCTAACAGACACACTGATAATAAGCTAATGTTAATATAGGAAACAAAGGCTTGTGTACAGAACTGCACACTCTGTAACAGAGTATGGAGCAATTTCCAATTGACAGGGCTAGCGTTCTAGAGTTACCATTTGCAGTGTACTGTGCTAGAATTAGCCTAGGCACAAGCAACATAAAACTAATAATGCCTTGATCTAATTCACAGGTGATTTGTGAGATCTTGACACTCAGTTGCCAGGTGCACTGTTACTAACAGGCACTAAGGTTTGCCAAATCGGGCCTCTAATGCTATATTCAGCTCCGATTTGCAAGCGCGCTGACTGTGCACTAGCTGTGATTGATATCGACAAAGTGCAACACTTTTGACAATCAAGTCTCTTACTTAGGTATTAATATGGACTTGGAAGAAAAACTAATGGGACCTAGGTGCTTAAAGACATTTGCGGACATCTGGCCCTTACTTTGCAAGTCTTGGCCAGACCCAAATTCATTTGCTAAAGAGGGAAACTAGTCGAAACTCTGAATTTACATCATTTTACAGTCCATATTCTTTTGCTGAATGTCATATAAATTACAATATGTTTTAGGTCCCTTTCCTGCAGAGAGATCTGTGCCTAGATGGCTTTCACTGCAGGACAGAGGATTTAATGTCTGAAATTAAATTATTTACCAGACAATTTTTGGAAATGATAGAACAAATATTTGTTCTTTGATTATCTATCTTCAGAAAGCCTTTCTTAACTGTTATAGTAATGATTAACAATGATTTACAGTTTGGCTCTAAAATGCTCACCTCCTACATAGGGTGTGTAGAGAACTGCTTTCACCTAGTCAGTAAACAAGATTATCTTCCTTAGGCTTGTTCTGACATGTCACTACAAGATGTTGATTTGCTTTTCAGAGAATCCTCATTAATCTATCTGTAAATGCTGTTTCAAACAAAGATGAACAAACACAGAGAAAACAACAGCAAAGGCAAAGAGGCTGGTGTTTGTCATTTGATACCAAAATTCCCCCCTCCTTGAAAGTTCTTTGTGACTGCCAGGGGCATGTCCAAGATGAGAAATCAGAAATTCACCTTACTAATAGCTTTACACTTCTCATTCTCCTAAGCCGTCACTGACTGGCACAAGCCATCAAACCTGGTGACATGTGACAACACCTGCATTTTGCTAAAATGACGTTTTGAATGAAAGAAACCTATCTTTCAAGCTGTTTGCTCAGTGTGTGAATTAAATAAACCATTTTTAAAGAAAGCAAAGTAGGGGGAAATGTCCTTTACTACAGTTACCAGGCACCAGCAGGGTTTTGACTTTCACATCCTTCTGTGCCTTGAGCTAAAGAAGCATCTGTTTTTACAATGTGGGGGTCACTCACTAGACAAGGAGTACATACGGTTTGCCAGTGGACTTCGTTGTAGGATGTAAGTGTTCAGAACGCCTGAGCTCTAGTCCTGGCTCTCTGGAGGGAGAAAGTGCCCAGTAGTGAGTGCAGTGGTGGGTCTGAGAAAGTGTAGCCCAGCATGTAGATTGGCATAAGCTTACTGCAAGCTTGAGTGGGTGAGTCATGGATCTATCCCACTGCAGACCATTCTGCTAGATAAGGGGCCCCGGGTAATGTCGCAGGGACTTTATTGGTTAAATAGGGAGACAGATACTTAACTGTATGGTTACAGCGTGATTGATGCCTTGCTCACAAATAAGGGTGGTGAAGCACACAGCAGTCAGCAGAGGTGAGACCAGCAATTAGGGACTCCAGGCCTGAAGACACTTGGATGGGGTGTCTCTTTTGGGTCAGCTGACTGGTGCTGGATTTAGTAGTACAGCCTGGTTCTACTGATCCGAGGGATGTTCCCCCCAATCTGAGAGCACTGAATAAACACACAGTTCCCGTCACAAAGAGCGCACCCCTCTCCAGTCCCATGGTGAATCCACAGGACCTGCCCCTTGTCCCCAGTGTTGCAGGAGGGCAGCAGAGATGCATTCATCTCCTGAGACTTTAGCTCTGGAGTGCAAAGGAGCAGCATGCTGCACAAGGACAGGCTCTTACTCAATGTAGGCCTTGGGCCTGCTGCCCTGCCCGAGAGTGTGGGACTAATAAAGCCATTAGGTTGGTGTCCAGTGTGATTAGAGTGAAAGGGCAGGATCCTGGAAGTGGGAGGAAGAATACACATAAATGCAAACTCAAAACACACTTACAAGCACTCCAAGCCTCTACCCCACAAGATTTTCTTGTGCTTTGGGGTAGTTGGCATCAAATGGGGACACTGCAGTAGCAGTAGTTTCCAACAGTCAGGTCCCCTTTGCAGACTAAACAAGCCCAGTTCCCTCAGCCTCTCCTCATAAGTCACATGCTCCCGTTCCCTAATCATTTTCATTGCCTTCCACTGGACTCTCTTCAATTTGTCCACATCCCTTCTGTAGTGGGGGGCCCAAAACTTAACACAATACTCCATATGGCATCTCACCAATGCCGAATAGAGGGTAATAATCAGTTCCCTTACTCTGCTGGCAGTGCTCCTACTAATACAGCACAACATGCTGTTAGCCTTCTTGGCAGCAAGGTCACACTGTCAACTCATATCCAGCTTTTTGTCTCCTGTAGCCCCCAGGTCCTTTCCTGCAGAACTGCTGCCTAGCCAGTCAGTCTCCATTCTGTATCTGTGCACAGAATTCTTGCATCCTAACTGCAGGACTCTGCACTTGTCTGTGTTGAACCACATCAGATTTCTTTTAGCCCAATCCTCCAATTTGCCTAGGTCTCTCTGTATCCTATCCCTACCCTCCTGCATATCTACCACTGCCTCCAGCTTACCGTCACCAGCAAACTTGCTGAGGGTGCAATCCATTCTATCCTCCAGATCATTAATGAAGATGTTGAACAAAATTGGCCCCTGTAACAGCCTCTGGGACACTCCGCTTATTACCTTCTGGCAACTAGACATTGAGCCATTGATGACTATCCATTGAGCTCACTGATTTAGCCAGCTTTCTATCCACCTTATAGTCCACTCATCTAACCCATACTTCTGTAACTTGCTGTATCGAAAGCTTCCCTGAAGTGAAATATATCCTACCCACAGCTGAAATGAATCCTTGCTCTCCTGTGTGGAAGGTGGCTATGGTTTGGTACCAGGCTATGTCCAGCTCACTAAGATGAGCATATACGCACATGGATTTGCCAGGCCCTCTGCTTCACTCCTACGGCCCTTCATGTTGCAGAACTGCTGAGAACACACCTCCAGTTACCCTCAGTACCCAAAGGGCTTGGCCAAGTTTAGCTACCCAATTCCCTCCAGTGGCTGAAAGACTGGACTGTGTGGGAATTCCCCTTCCCACACCATCCACTGAGGCCCCGCAAACATCCTTTGTCTCAGTTGAATCCCACAGCAGAAATTGCTCCTGCTAGAACACTTTCCACTGTGTCAGCCTGCATACACCAGCTGCTCCAGAACTGTCCAGCTCCCTTTTGGATTGCTGAGCCAGCGCCGCAAAGCTGCCCCCTTAATAGTGTGGCTCTGTTGAGCCACTTCGGGCTGCCTGGGGCTTTGCCATGTTGGCCCCGCCATAGTTACGGCTCTGTTGCTGAGTGAACGTAGTCTGCAGCCAGGAACCACAAAAGCCCATGCAATAAATAAATTTGTTAGTCTTTAAAAGGACCCCTTATTTGTTTTGGTGTTAGTGTGTCACAACAGAGGCAAGGAAGGAAATGACCTTCAGATAGCCCATCTCTTGCAGTGTAACACTGCTCAGTGCTCCTGGCCACGGCCTTTCTAACTCCTTGCATTGAATTAGTGAAAGCACTTGGCACCCGTGCCAGGAGTGACACCTAGTGGTGACATAAATAATTGTGTTGGTAAATAAGTTTGAGTTCATGCAACTAAAAGATGGTGTTGGACAACAACCTTGCAGTAGCTTCTGGTACTACACAGATGTCCCTTAAGGCACTACTCAGAGCACAGATTGCCATGGTATCTGACAGTGAGAGAGATTCTTGGCAATCTGAGTGTTTGTAATCTGGGGTTTTAGCCAGCTCTACCCCTCTTTTCTCGTGGGGAAGAGACAAGAGGCTGTGGGGCATTTGGTTCCTGCCTGAGCAGTCATACCTATATACTTAGTCCATTTGCTGTTTTTCATGCCAGGTTGGTTCTGCTTCTGCTGTGGCATGCGGCTTTGTAGGTAATGCAAGTGAGCTGAACTGTGCTAACCTGCTGGTGTGGCTGTGGAAGGGGCGTTCACCTTGTGAGTGCCTCTGAGCAGCAGGTGCTATACCACAGTCTGTTCTCACACCTGGGGCTCCCTGAAGGCAGCCAGCTCACCTGGGCTGGTATTTGGCAGCATAGCTTCTGGCTGGGCAGGCTGAGAAACCCATTTTCAGGGGACTGAAGAGTTCAAGAGCGTATTTGCCATCGGTGAAGGGCTTCTGTCTCAGATCTGGGCTCTTTAAATTCAGCCCTTTTGTCCAGACTCCCTGTTTCCTTCTTGGGGTTGACACCACTTTACCTGTGGCTGGTAGTGGACTCTGCACCCACCCGTTACTCCAGCCCAGGGTCCCTAGACACAGGCGCCATGCGCTGCTCCCTCCATTCCTTCACTGTTATTTCCCCGCCCTCTTCCTCCCAGCCCTTTTATCTCCAGGCTGGCATTGCCAGCTCCTTCTCTCTCTGCCGTGCACACCTAGCTACGTACGTTCAGCCAGCTGTGAGCTAAGGGTGGGTAGTTACTTTTATTTGGGCTAGCCCTTGAGGACCAGGTCTCTGTGGTTTTCAAAATGGCTGTCCTAGAGAGTGCTCTCTGGGCAAGCTTGGGGGACCCATCATCACCATTCTTTTCCTCTCTGCATGTTATTTCTTGGAGTGGGAGGCCCACAGAGACGTCACAATCCACAGGCATCAAACCTGGGTCTACGGGGTTTACAGGAACAGCCACGGTGCAGTCCCAGACTTGGCCACCTGCTGACCCAGGAGCCCTGAAGCCCAGTCCCAATTTGAGGCTCTATCCCCAAAACCCCTTCAGCAGAATCTCAGAGTAGTCAATTGGCCCATTGGACCTTCTTAAATCAGCAACAGAAGCAAGAAGGTGCCTGAATGACAGGGATCCATTCTGTTCTGGACTGTATTCTCCCTGCCTTCCTAGTGTCCTGAGTTGGCCTGAGACCAACTCTTTTGCTTGTAGTTCTGTTCTCTGGTTTGTCTCCTGATCTCTGCCTGACCTCATCTGATTACTGACTCATGGTTCTCATCATGAGTCCATCTGTGGGTCCATCTGACCCCATGACATCCTTACCAAGTTGACTGCGAACTCTGGCTCTGACCATGACGTCTGGCTGCTTTTGGCACTGTGGACAGTTCTCTGAATACATCTACTCAATGTGCAGTGGGAGTTAAAAAAGCTAACGTGATGTTAGGAGCCATGAGGAAAAGTACAGATATAAATATCACAATGCCACTACATAAATCCACAGCATACCTACACCTTGAATACTGCATGCAGATCTGGTCACACTCCATCTCAAAAAAAGATGCATTAGAATTTGTAACTGTCAGGGTGATTAACCACTGGAATAAGTTGCCTAGGGAGGTTGGAGAATCTCCATCATTAGAAGTTTTTAAGAGCAAGTTAGATAAGCACCTGTCAGGGATGTGTGCTTTGTCCTGTCATGAATGTAGGAGACTGGATTTGATGACCTCTCATGGTCCCTTCCAGTTCTATGATTCTGTGATAAGTCAGTAGGAGACAAATCTTTGTGTTGACAAGTGCACAAATAGGTTGATGCAAGGCTGTTTAACAAGTTGTAGTGTAGATCAAGACAAGCCAAAAGTGACCTGCCCAGAATTAGCTACCAAGAACAATGTGTGACAATGGATAATATATACACCTTTGCTTCCAGCAGGTGTCCTACCTGACAGAGACTCCCTGTTCCCTCCACTGAGTAGTCCAGCCTTCCGCTGGCTGTCCATCAGCTGCTTCAGAAAAAAAGTTCCTTTATTATTTCTGCTTGTAGCCACCAGCAGCATAAAGAAGCCACTGTTGTCTGCTGTTGAGTATTGAGACGCTTCATAAGCAGCTGATTTGCTCCACTCTGTCTCCTGGGAATCATTCCATCAGGCTAGACTTGAGCTCCTGAATGGAAAGTCTGCAAGGCTGATTTCACTGCATCACTTCACATTTCCAGTCTTCACAGGAGCAACAGTGATCAGATAATAAAGAATCTGCTGTGGATTTATGGCGAAACACTACTAACCAGTAAGGGAACCCACTCTTGTTTAACTTTCATGGCCTTATAGTCGAGCTCTTTTCTCGACTCTCCAGCAATTCTTATCTTTGTCTTATAGTGCGTGATTTGCAAACATTTCCCATTTTTCCTCAGAAACCACCATCTGTTTCATAAAACTCTAAGCTTTTCACTGTAAAGTCAGGGGGAACCTGTAAGTCTGTTGCTTCTTCCTCAAGAATATTTGAATAGGTCTTTAGCTTGGTTTTGCGTATAAAATAGCAAAGCAAATTTAGCAATTGTGGGATTTGGGAAGGGCCACAAGGTGGCTACATAACCACTCTGACAGAGGGCAAGCAATGAAACAGGGAGTTTCAGCACAACCCCAGTGACACAGGCAATTCACACACAAGAAGGATAACTTCAGACTTGGCTATGGTCACCATAGTGCAGGCTATGGGACTTTGTGCTCAAACCCGGCCTATATGGATGCTGCTGACACTACCTAAAAGATATCTAATTTGTGTTAACACAGTCCTAAAGAGGAATCTGTGTGCAACCACAATTCTCCCACCTTGGGCTATGCATTATGACAGTGTTTAAGTATATAGTCACAGACTGTTACAGGTCTCCAGCCTTCTAAGTGCCAGCCACGGCACCCGTGAGAGTACAGAAGAGATACACTTGCTCTCAGTTCCTGTGCCCTGCAACCCAGCAGCCCTTGGCAACTAGCAGGAGCAATTGTCATTTCAGGAAAGTCCTGCTCAGACCCTTAGTCTGGGATGGAGCATGCTCATTGCAGACAAAAATCTTTCAAGTTTATCTAGCAAGCTGGTGTTCAAGTTGTAACTCAGGGACCCTTGGAAGTCCATAAATTTTGTCTAAGATTTATAAAGAGGTCCACACTTCTGTCTGAAAAATTAGTGGTCCACAAATGAAAAAAGATTGAAAAACAATGATCTAGCAAACTCTAACAAGACTCTACTGAGCATGTTCATTTTAAAATTTTTCAAAGACTTTGAACATAGCCAAATTTGGGCTCTTTTGAAGAGGACCAGTAAAATGCACATTCCTGGCACAAAGAAAAATCCCCTGCCAAATTTCAAGTATCTGCTTAACGTATGGGAGCACTAGAACAGCTCAACAAAAGGTTGTAAGAAGATTTTTCACATGGACAAAGCGAAGCATTTTTCCCTGGCCTCCATTTTGAAAAAGACCATTTTTGCTAAAATTTGAAACAAAACGAAGAAATGAACAAAAAATAACAGCCAGAGACAGAAACCTAGCATGGAAAATTTCAGCTTGAAACCATCTACACATGTTCAGCTTGAACAGTTAAGCTCTGTCTATAAAACATAGACATGTAATCAATAATAATTTCTCCAGGTTTCAAAGGGGCAGCTATGTAGTCTAGTTTAGCAAAACAAACAAGGAGTCCCATGGCACTTTTAAAGACTAACAAATTTACTTATCACATGAGCTTTCATGGGAGAAAATCCCACTTTGTTAAATGCTTAAAGAGGGGGCCTCCATCTTTGACGATGCTGCAGGGTTTCCAATAATGTACCACACAGTCTTAAGATATAACTTTGAATATAAAGGTAGCTCTTTAATTTCATTAGAATGTACACATTTCAAATGGCTATTTGTGTGCAGACATAGAATTTACAGCTATCTGGTATTTTATGGCCCTTTGGATAGGGAAAAGGAAACCCCATAAAGACTGCACAGGTTCTATTCATTAGTCTGACATTAACAATACTGTGCTGCTCCTCCATGCAAAGCAAAATAACTCAGGCAGCACGTAACTACGGGTGAAATTGACAGCACATGACTACGGGTGAAATTGACATAAGGATAGTCTAATATCAGTTCCTCTGGAGATAAATGATAATAGGAAAAATGCTTTGAGTCTAATTTGACTGACCAGACACTGAGGCTAAATGAATTGTTCCTTAGCTCAGACCAGGGGGTCTGCAACCTGTGGCTCTGGAGTCACATGCAGCTCTTTGGCTGCCCCCTTGCTGCTCTGGGACTGCCCTGCCACCAAGGGACCCTGTGGAAGGCCCACCCTTGGCTCCAGGCTCCCTCCTGCCACTGGGGGACCCTGTGGGTGGGCCCTGATCCTGGTTCCAGGCTCCTGCCTGACCAGAGGACCTTATGGCAGGACCCTGGTCCAGCTCCCCCATCCCTTCCACCAGGAGGCTACACCTATTTTGGCTCTCAGAACACTGGGTGATTGAAGGAATTTTTTTAAAATGGCTCTTTTTATCCTTTTGGGTTACTAACCCCTGGCTAAGATGGTAGATGTACAGTTGTCATAAACTGACAATAATGTAATAAAGGAATTCCTTTTCAGTGCATACTACGTTATTTCTTATAATTTAGTAGCAGTGGTTGGAGTTTTAACACAAAAAAATTCCCCATCAGAAAAAAATGTGTTTTTTGTCCAAACCAAAGTTTTCTGTAAGAAAATGTTGATTTCAACTAATTTTTTCCAATTTCTTGTTAGTAAAAGTGGAAGTTAAAAATTTTCATTTCAAATCAACATTTTAAAATTAAACAAAACTTCTCATTTTGGCTTAAATGCTTTTATTATTTATCTATTTATTGTTTGTTTGTTTGCTTTTCTCCAGTAAGGGAAAGAGGGCAATGCCCTGAAAAGCCAAAGAACTACAATGGAAAAAAATAAATCAATTTAAGAAAAAGCACAATGACAAACGGCCTTCTTTGAGATGGGCTGCTCGCATATTTTCAGTATTAGGTGTCTACATTCCACAGCACATGATTGGTCGGAAACTTCTTAGCCCTAGCCTGTCAGAGGAGGGTTGGTGGCCAACGCCCCTTCGGCCACTCCCATGGCTATATATATGATCCCAACCCTGATCCTTCTCAGTCCCCTCTAGTCGCCAGCTCCAAGTAGTGGGGAGGGTGGGATGGTTCTGCATGTATGTGAGTAGCCCATCTGGAAGAAGGATGGTGCTGGTAAGTGGGGGCTGGCAACCCAAAAAAGCAGACGAGCCATTTCCCCTACCCTCCCACCACAACTGCATGAGCCCGAGCTGGCCCAGCTGCTGTGCTGCGGCTGCTAGCACTGATGGGGGGTGTGTGCGGGCAGTGTGCCAGGGCCATAACTACAGCGGGGCAAAAGGGGCTTTGCCCTGGGAGCCAATTTAAAAGGGCACCGCAGGGAAGCAATTGCCCCTGCTGCCTCTGGCCATGGCAGGGAAGCAATCCCCCTGGTGGCTTCTGCCGCGGCAGGAGGAAGTGATCGCCTCTGCAGCCTCTGGCCATGGCAGGGAAGCGATCCCCCCCGCCGGCTCTGGCCACTGCAGGGGATGGGATCACCCCTGCTGCCTCTGACCATGGCAGGGGGAAGCAATCCCCTGCCATGGCCAGAGTCAGCAGGGGGGATCGCTTCCCTGCGGCAGCCAGAGCCGGCAGCGGGCATCCCTTCTCCCCATCACAGCCAGGCAGGGAACCCCATTGCCAGCTTTGGCCATGGCGGGGAAGGGTCAACCCCTCCTCCCCACTGCTGTATAGATGTTGGGCCCCACATTGCAGCCAGGAGGTGCGCCTTTGGGGTTGCTTGCCCTGGGTGCCGGACCCCCTAATTACAGCGCTGCGGCATGTACTCCCTCCATCCCTCCCTCCACAGGCAGGGAAGAGCAGTGCTGCCCCACCTATCCCCAGCCTGCTGTCCCTCCCAAGAATGACCAGTGGAGAGCTGCAGCTTGCGGAGGCAGGGTCCTGAATGGCCCACTCTGCGGAGTTCAGTCCCCGCTTCAACCTGGCCACCCCAGGGCTGAATGGGCCCAATCCAGGACCTGGGGGTGAGGCGGCCTCTGTTGAGTCCTGGAGTGGCCAGGCTGAAGCAGCCTGAACCCTGCAGAGTAGGCCATTCCAGGGTACCTGCCTCCACAAGCTGCAGCTCTCTGCCAGCTGCTCTTGGGAGGGACAGCCATCTGGGGGTACGCAGGGCAGCGCTGCTCGGCCCCACCAGCAAAGGGAGGGATGGAGGGAGTGCACACCACCTGTACACCCCCTGTCAGCACTAGGGGCCATGACGTGGCCACCAGGCTGCTTCTGTCTCATGTGGGTGTGCTGGGAGGATGGGGGCGACCCCAGCGACCCTGATTTGGCCATGATGCTGGGGCCAGCCAGGAGTTCCCAAACCATGCCTGGCTCACTGGAAGATACTGCCAGGGAGCCAGAAAGGGATGCTCAGTGAGCCACAGGTGGCTCACTGAACCTGCGTTGCTGAGCCCTGCTGGTAAGTAACCCCCTGTTCTTACTCGAGTGCTGCTCACCTCATTCAGTATTAAGTGACTACTAGCCATACCATGGATGGTGGGCAGAGTTGGGTTTTTCCTGCCTTCAGCATGGCTACCCCTATAAGGTAAACCCAAGGCATGGAGGGGTGCCTGAATAGTAGGCTTTTCAGCCTACCTAGGGAGGATGTACTGTAGCCCTCAGTTTGTTCTGAGCAAACACTGTACGACGGAACCAGCGAGAGGCTGTGTGTCACCCTGCCTTGGAGGTTAGACGTATCAATGCTGGGCTGTCCTAAAATGCTTTAAATGCCCTCAAACCCAGGTATGAAAGGAGTGCCTGAAAAAGGTGGGAAGACTTCCAGTCCTCCTAGAGGAGTGCACTGTAACCAGCAGTCAAAGTATAATTTGGTGGGCCCCAGAACCTTCCCGCACAGGTGGGACCCCCGGCATGGGTGGGGCTCCCCTGGCACAGGAGGTCCCCCCCAATACACATTCCCATGTAGAGATATGGTGTTAATTGTTATGAATCCATTCATAATTCTTTGGGCTCACTCATAACTTTATGGAGTTTATTGGTTAATGGTTCTAATTCACTCTTGTATCACTTTCACTGAGGTGTAACTTGTTTCTTATTTTCCATCAAGCTTCATGTATTATAACTATGTTTCTTATTGGCAATGTGCCTTCTAATTACTTCCCCTTTGTAATACCACCCCAATATTTGTATATTACCCCTGCCAATCTTTGTATTCATTTCAATTGTTTGCAACTTTGTCTCCATATTGTAAATGGAAACTTTAGCATTTCAGACTCCATATTGTAAATGGAAAATTGTTAAGAGCAAGGTGTGGATGGAGGGTGTATGCTGTATGTGTGAACTAGTCCCAAACTGCCAGTTTATCCTGATGAGGCGTGAAGTCCATCCAAGGCTGAAGAGTGTGAAAAGGATCCACCCCAGGAACAAAACGACTAAAACTCAATCAAATCATTAAGATCAAGCTGTCAGTCACATCTGCTAACAGGAGCAGTGTGACTCAGCAGCACCCATGGACTTTTTGTCACACCTGCTATTGTTCAATAATCAGTAGTGGTGCAGAAGCGACCTGACCCACCAGACGTCCACTGAAGCCAAAATAGTATAAAAGACTGGGTGAGATCAGAAGGCTTTGGGGAACTATTCTGCACAAGATCCAGGAGCAAGGAGCATCGGGCGCCCAACAGAGACTCTGTTCCCCCCTTGTGCCCAGCTTCCCTGGCCAGGTAGCTGCCATGAGCCACGAACTCCAGCAACGAACCCAAGCTGCAATCTCCAGCCACGAACAGGACTGGTAACTATCAGCTATAGGACATCTACTGGTGTGTTTGGGTGTGTGTAGGATTAATTTTGTATCTTATAATAAATGTGGCACACTGCCTTTTCCCTCCTGAAAAGATCCTGAGTGCTCTTTGCATAACACCCAGAATCCATACCGTGCCCCAATACACACCCCCAGACATGCACACACAGAGCCACCCACCCACACACACACACAACCTCAGCTGTTTGCATGCTGGCTGAGTGGCTGGAAGCTGCTTCTTGCCACAAGCTGCTCTGCTCTGCAGGGGGTAGATTCACAAACTCCCAGCCTGCCACAGCTCTCTTCTGGCTGGGCTTAAGGAGCAGGGTTTAAGGTGGAGCCACCAGAACACACATTCTGGCTGTTCGTGCTATTTTTAGGGGGCTCTGGAATGCAGAATTCTGGTGCTTTCCTCTAATTTTAGGGGCCCCGGAATGCTGTTGGCCTAAAAATAGGGGGCCCTGGTACTGCATTCCGGTGTGTTCCCCCCTTACTTTAACCCCTGACTGTAATTCTCAATTGTTCTTAATGAACACTGCTCAAGGAAACTAGTGAAAAGAAGTGTGTCACCCTGCCTTGAAGATGAAGCATAATTACTGGGCCATCCTAACTGCTTTGCAGGCCCTCAATATTGAGTGTGGCTAAGACAATCAGGAAAGAGAGGGCTCTCCAGACTTGGACTGCCCACTGTGAGACAATTGGCTCTCACACCCCTGGAGGTAAGGGTTAGGCTAAGGTCCACCGTCTCCGCTCTAGAAGGGTTTTGACAATGCAACTTGCAAACATCTAGGAACCAGGGTGAAACTGTTGAGCAAACTTGCTCTAGCGGGGTGGTCCCGATCTGATGAGGGAGTCCCCTTCATGGGTAACAGCGGAAACAAGGGGAAAGGGAGCTAATAACAACACAACATGGAACCCAGAAGGCAGGTATGACTTCTGTGTCCCTTCCATGAATTGGAACAATCACAATACATACACACCAAGTCACTGATGAGGGGTCCATGACCTCTAACTATAACTTACTAGAGTCTAGGAGAATGGACTCAGTGTTGACACTTCCCAGGGAGGCAGAACTGTCCCTGAATTGGTGAGGGAAGCAAGAAACCGAACGGTGGCCTATGTATAAATACCGTAACAAAAGGAAAAAGGGGGGTTGTTTCAGTACCTTCCCTCTCCACCAGGAGAATGCAAGTGGACCGCTACGCACTGGAATCAAGACCCGGGGTAGTTAAGAGAACAAGAAATCAAGGAGAGGGTTGGTAAGCGATTCAGAAGCCACCCTTCTCATTTCCCAAGGCTCCTCTTGCAATGTGCACAAGGGGAATTAAGAGCTGCACTAGTAGGAGTGCCCCTTGACTTCTGTGGTGAGTAGGCAGGGGATTCAAGATCCCTGGTGGCCTCTTGGGATTAAAAATGCGGAAAGCCATAGGGTTGTAAAGTGATGAGACCCGGGCAACTGTGTAACTCACTTACTCTTGGGTAAGGCTAGAACACGAAAGTGGACCAAATGGCGTCCTGAGGTTTTCCTTGAAAAATGAATGAAGCTATCTCCTCACACTGGTCACTCCCCTTTAGGCCTACAATCGGGGTAAGTGTGGGGGTGTCCCCTTTAGGCCTACAGTCTGGGCAAGTGCTTTAATCCCTCTTTTAGCCAGGGTCGTGGAAGTCTAAGACCACCTCCCGATAGTCAGTGTAAGGGAGAGATGGAAAGAAGGGAACCGTTGAGAGTCACAGCTCACCAAGAAGTGAGGCGGGGGGGGGGGGGGATTACCACCCAGAGAAAGGGAGTGAGTCCGTTTGCAAGTCATGCGACAGAAGGCATGTTGTTCATGGACATCAGTGGCACAAACCACCACATGATGTGCTAAGCCCAACAAATAAGGGTTTCAGGCAGACCTATAAAATGGGGAGATATCTATGTAGGTTACCCTGAGGATGGGGATGCCCTACTGCACTTAGCTGAGAGAAACTTTCCTCAGAGCCCTGGAAGCCCTTGGTTCTCTTAAGGGGGACTGTGGAACCACTAGCGGGGAGAGAGAAGGAGAGGGATCCATAAATCTTACCCCTCTGACGAAGATGGTTGATTATTACCGAAGAGTAAGGGCACTAAGGCAGGCTGTTCTGAAGGTTTTAATGCTTGAAGTGGTGTAGGGTTGTGATGGAGTCAACAGGATATCCCTACAGGGTTTGTGGAGGGCATTGTTGGGGGGGGGGAGGTGGAGGGCCTGTGGGGGTACCTCTCTATAGGGGCTGATTGACTAGCATCAGAGTCCTTTGGTCCCTGTTCTCTGCTATTAGAAGCTACATGGTTTGAAAGGGAGAGTGGTAGACCAGTCACCATCCCCTTAGGTGATGGGAGGGTGGAATGTTTACCATACACAAGATTATGGATAGGTGCCACCTAAGATCATGGTGGCGGGGCGACTCAGCTAGTCCATGGGAATGGTTAGGACAGGTTAGGGATTTTCTGTTGATGCGTTCTTTCGCAGGTCACAGGAGGGCCAGTAAAAGGGGCTCTTAGATCTCCAATCACAGGACTAGGAAGCACTGGACACATACTCCATTGACTGGCAAATGAGGTCATTGGGATCCAGTTGTGATGCCTGTGAGAACAGGATTGTGATTGCCAGGTGGAAGACATGTCTTGCATGTAGGAGCAGTTAGGATTGAAGCTGACCCAGGCTCTAGGCGACTGAAGGGAGTCTGGATGGAATGATATTTCAAGAGGCTGGAGTCCAGATCACAAGGAATTTGTGAATGGATGAAAAGGTGAAGAGGGAGGCACTGGGAATGAGTTCATACACCTTGGGCCCCACAGGGGCCCTAGGGGTAGCTAGTCAGGAAAGTATAAAACCCCGGAAGAGAATGAGGGGGCGATTTGAGTAGAATGCTCGGAGCCAAGTCTGCAGGCCTGGAACTGTTCAGCCAAAAGGGCAAAGATTGATGAAGAAAAAGACCCCTGGCATGAAGGAATACAGTTGCCTGAGATAGGTCCATCCATCCTTCTGGTATGGGAAGAGAGGGGTCTTAGAATTTAGGAGTGGCACTCCCCGCCCCCTAGCTGTGGGTGAGCCCTGTGTAGGGCCTCTGCTGCTGAGTTCCGAGGGGTTGTTAAGTTAGGAATGGGGGGGGGGGGGGCACCAGGAGAGGCTTCTCAGATGAGGGCCACGGCACCTTAAGGGGAAGTCTTCCATGGAGAAGGGGATCTTGGGTCCCCGAGGGGCTGATCTGGCCTCCCACATGGTGGAGAAGGCCTTGTTAGGTGTCTTCGGCTTTCTCAGTGTTGGCGCAGGCTAAGAGGGCAACTGGGCAGCCATGCTGACAGCTTGCCCAAAGATTGGAGGGCTGACCTGGGGTCCCTGGCGCCACATAGCAGGAGGTCTGTTTCCTCCACGAACAATGACTAGCTCTCAAAAGGGAGGTCCTGAATAGCCAGTTGCGTATCTTGAGGCAGGCCTGCCTCATACAGCCATGCCGTGTGTCTCATAACAACGGCCAAGGCTACACCACGACTCGCCGTATCCAAGGCATTCCCTACAGCCAAGAGTGTGTCCTGGGATGCCAGCAGGACCTCTCATATGAGGGAGTTGTACTCCTCCCTATGCTCCTGTGGGAGGAGGTCCCTGAATCTCCTTAAGGACTTTCAAATATCTAAGGTGTACTTTCCCACCAATGCCTGGTGGTTTGCAATCCAGAGTTGAAAGGCAGAGGTTGAGCATACCTTCCTGTCCATGATGTCTAGCCTTCTTGCCTCTCTGGATCTCAGCATGGGATCCAGGGAGTGTTGACTTCCATGCACTAAGGTGGCTTCCATCACCTGGGGGCTCAGACTCTGGTGGTGAACTAAGAAGGGAAAGTTCTCCAGTGGGACCTTGTATATTTGAGGCCTACTATATCAGAGGAATAGAAGCGGGGTTTTGCCAGCGAGTTCTGGCAAGGTCATGCACACTAGGGTGCAACGGTACCACTACTGCATCTGGGCAAAATGTTAACCCGGGGTCGAATAGGGGGTCCTGGTCTCCCAGACGGGCTTGACCTCTAGACTTGTGTGTGCCATAACTCAGTGGAGGAGGTTGAAGTGGGCTGTGGTGTCTTATCTATATGACCAAGGCCTGGGGTTTAAAGCCCTATCTAGGCTTATAAGTAAAGTCAAAGTGGTTCTTTACTCCTCAGTACCATTGGAAGCTGGCTGCAGGGGGGCTTCCTGTGGTATGGAGCACTCATGAGGCTGGTACCAGTAGGCACCCGGTGCCGGCAATCCTTCATAGGCCTGTCTGGCCCTTTGTGAGAGAGTGACCTCCTTGAGGCTCAGGGAGCGTGACATTTCCCAGCACTGAGATGGTGGACTTGTTTCAGTGCCAGCATGAAGAGCAGTCTATGTGGTAGGTGCCGGCGACACAGTGGCACTATGGTGCCAGAGGGTGGGGAGGAAGAGCATGTTCTACAGTACTTGAGTGTAGAGCCGGGGGTGGTGCTGATGGGGTGACTCCTTCTGGTTGTGGTGCGAGAGAGCTTGGCACTGTACTAGGAGATGGAGCTCAGTGCCGCCCAGTGCAGGCCATTTCCCCAAGAGGAAAGCAGACTTTGCTCTTTGCTTTGGTGGCTTGGGAGGAGGAGGTGCTGGCAAAAGCTGAAGGCCCTTTGCGGCCTCAAAAGCCTCCAGGGTGGAGGGGACCTCCATAGTCTCCTGGCCCTGCTACCGAGAAGGACCCGGATGAGGACAGCTGGATCAGCGCCTGCGCTTTGGCACCAAGGTGGATGTCAATCGTGTCATCTTTTGCTCCCACAGGGAGTGGCACCAAGAGGACTCCAGTGCCAATCTGGCACGTGTGCCACCGCCAAAGATGACCCCGATTCTCCAGGGATAGGCTGCCATACTTGCTCCAAGGCCAACGCACTGCACCTCTGCTCCCTGTCTTTCAGCATCCTTGGTTTAAAGGACTGACAGATGGAGCACTTGGTAGCCTGGCGCAATTCACCCAGGCACCAAAGGCACTTCTCACGGGGGTCGTCCCGTGGGAAGGCCATGCTTCAAGGAGTGCAGGGTTTGAAACCTGGTAACATAAGTGACTGTTGGGAGAGGCCTTCTGGCTCCAAACTCATACACTTAGTAAAAGCACCGGTTCTTGGTGGAACGATGTCCACAAACAGCTCTTCCAGAGTGAATGGGTGGTTCATACACAGCAAATCGTCAGGCACTTGTGTGATCACAAGGAATGGGCTGTTCTGAAACCGTCGCTGAGGGCAGAGAAAGGAACTGAGGATGATCAGGGTTGAGGCCATATATATAGCCACAGGAGTGGCCAGTGGGGCATTGGCTGCCGGCCTTGCTCTGACAGGCTAGGGCTAAGAAGTTTCCAACCAATCATGCTCTGCAGCACATAGGCACCTAATACTGAATGTATGCAAGCAGCTCTCAAAGAAGAATTTGATTTCATTCCAAAATGTCATTTTTGAAACAATCAATGAAAATATTTGGTTTGATTGGAAATGAAAATTCCCTTGGAAAACCCATAGATCTTGCAATCTAATAGCAGGCATCTGTTCACTTGTTCCGCACATACTCCCTTTGAAATGAATGGCAAAACTTGTGCACGCTAAGATTCTTCTTAATATGACAAAGTGGATGAGACTCTGCCTCAAGCAGCTGAAGTGGAAAAGGGTCCACTCATTGCACAGCTGGGAACTGAGCTGGAAAGTATAAATGAAGAGGTTTTGTGACACTCCCTATGGTGACACAAGAGCATGAAGATCAACCTCAGGACAGCAGCGTCTACCTCTGGCAATCAGGGGCCCTAGGCCAAGGCCCATTGTGGGGGCCCCTTATAGGTACCCACAACCCCCCTCCTTGGCTCCAGCTCCACACCACTGGCCCCTCCTGTGGCCCTGGCTCCCCATCCATGGCTTGAGCTAGTGAGCTGGCCATGTGGGGGGTGCTGCTGCTGTGATGTTCCCACCTGAGGGGGTGGATGCTGCGGGGCACCGCGGCCAGAAGCCACCTCACTTTTCCTGGAAGGGAGCTCCCGGTGGAGTGATTCCCACACCACGGGATGCTCCCCCAGGAAGTCCTCCCAGGCTTTTGGGAGGTTTGACCTAAGTGGCTGTAAAAGCAGCTCTGAGATGTCACAGTGGCTCACAGCCAAGCCAGACCAAGCCTGGATCCAGGACTGTGAGACTTCCCTGCAGCTTTGCCCCAACCAGCCCCCTGCTGCTGCTGTTGCTGCTGCTCTGCACCAAGCTGTGCCAAGGTAAGGGGCTCCTGCATGGAGATCTGGCTTCCACAGGGGCTTGAGAAGCAGGATGGACCCCGGGGCGGGTGCAAGTGCCTGCACACAGCCGCCCCCCCCCTCCAGGGCTGATTTTCCCTCAACCCATGGGTGTTCGGCAGCTCGTGCTCACCCCTCGGGGACTGACTGGCAAGGGAAGGGGCACACCCTGGGCTCCCCCTGCTGCTTTGGCCATTTGGGCCCCTTCCACCCTTACCTGGCCACCAGAGCCATGCTGGTGTAGCTCCCTGCTGACCAGAGGGATGGTCTGCTCTACCCTGGGGCAGCTGTTCTCTGCCTTGGGCACAGGGCGAGCTGGCCCAGAGCGGAGACCGGATCCACCCCCCGCAGGGCTGAAGAGTCAGTTTGGGGCACAAGCTGTGCACCACAACCTCTTGAGCCAGCCCTGGATGCCTCAGTTTTTGAGGTAGACAAAGCAGGCAACCACGGCTGCAGTACACTACAGGGCCCCTTACTGCTTAGGGCCCTTGTAGGACGCCTGCTTTGCCTACCCCAAAAGCCGCCTCTGCAGGACAGACAAACCCCAAATTGTTTGAGTTCTAAACTTAGATTTAACCAACCAACTACACCAAGGGCAAACCAGGGCACTTTAACAGCTGCAACACAGAGTCAGGGATAGTCTCTTGAGGTATCCAGCCCGTCTTGCCGCCCAGGCCCCTGACACCAAGAATCACAACAGTATTCACCAAAACAAGCAAGGAGTCCTGTGTCACTAGAGACTAAGGCTGTATCTACATCTAAAATCTTAGTTTGGACTTGGTTAGTCCAAATTAAGTAGTCTAAAAATTAGTTCAAACTAGCTGTGCTTTTTTTAGTTCGAACTAACTTTCGAATTAAAAAAGCACTGCTAGTTCAAACTAACTGCCAGCTTGAATTTATTTAATTTGAACTAGCATGTCTACTTCAGGCTAGTTCAAACTAAATATGCAAATTAGTATGAACTAAGGAGTTAGCTCAAACGAACCAGCCGAACTAACTAGTTCGAACTAAGCTTTTTAGTTCAAACTAGGCAAAGCCTTGTGTGAACAGTGTTCAAATTTAGGGTCCTTAATTCAAAGTAATTTGCTAGCGTAGACATAGCCTAACAAATTTATTTATTGCGTGAGCTTTCGTCAGAGAAAAATCCCACTTTATCAGACACTTTGAAGATGGAGGAACTGACAGAATTATTTTTCTCCCATTCTGTCAGTTCCCCCATCTTCAAAGTGTCTGACAAAGTGGGATTTTTCTTCCACAAAAGCTCTTGCAATAATAAATCTGTTAGTCTTTTAAGTGCCGCAGGACTCCTTGTTTGTTTGTTTTGCTGAACTAGACTGACACGGCTCCCCCTTTGGAACTTGGCAGTATTCAGACTATTCCTAATTCCAAAGGCTATGTCTATACTGGGAATTTAGTTTGAATTAAGGAGCCTTAATTTGAACTAAATTAGTTCATGACCACACTGGCTTTCATTAGTTCAAACTAAGGAATTCCTGTATTTAGTTCGAACTAACCCAAAGGAGCCACATTAGTTTGAACTAACCATTAGTTCAAATTAAAGACAATTTGACCTTCCTCTCAGGGTGCCTTCCTCTTTTTATGGCTTGGCACGGCCTTTCTTCGGTGCCATGTTGCCACACTTCCCATGGTGCCCCCCCTCCTAAGCCAAACTAGTAAGTCCTGTGCATGAACATGCTAGTTTGATTTAGGTTTCTAGTGTGGACATGCTAAGTCAAACTAAGTTAGTTCAAATTAATCACAATTACTTTGGATTAATTATTTCACACTAACTTAGTTTGAACTACCATTCTTAAGTGTAGGCATAGCCACTACTCCAGGTCAAGTGTGCCTTAGATCTCATGCCAAGGACACTTGTATCCAGACCTATAATAAATTATATAAAGATTTATTAAATAGGAGAAGGAAACTGGAGAGCTATTTACAAAGTTCAAGCAAGCGAATATAGACACACAAGTGAGTTGCAGTTTCAGATTTCAAAAGGTAGTAGAGGCTTCTGTCATCAGTAAGCTCTATTTGACCTTTAGGGCTAACCCAGGCTAAGCAGGCAAAGATCTCTAGCTTATGCCTAGAAACACCTTGTACTCACTGTTTCCTCTAAGCTGTGCATGTGTATGCATGCACACAGGTCATGAACCCTGCGCACACAACAAAATAAAGTGTGCACAAAAAAATTCAATAGTGCTAATATAGGGGCTCACAAAGAAATGTTTTCGTGCACACAAACAAATTGTTTGTGCACAGTCTATGAGTAATTAGAGGGAACATTGCTTGCACCCCACCCCAGTGTCCCAGTAGCACAGAGATTCTTAACGCCTTTGATTTGGGGCTTTTTATCCCCCTCCTGCCATGGGCTCTGAGCTGCAAAAACAGCTGATAAGTGGAGTCCACTTGTATGACTCACACCTGGGGCGGTGAGCAGAACAATAAGAGCCTTTTGTCCATTTGTCGATGGACTTCTCACTCCAGAAGTAGGGAGTTTCCAGTTGAAAAATCCAGCAGTCACCTGTCTGGGATCAATGGGCCTCCTCCCTTGGGAGCAGTGTCACAATCTCTGTAGCAGAGCAGCTCTTCATACTGACTAACACCCATCTCCTGCACTGTGATTTCGACAGTCCCAGAGGCTCCCACTGTACCCGCATCAGTATAATGTTGCCATAAGAAGGAAGAGGGGGGTTAATGGATGCAGCAGCTCCCAATCCCCAATACAGTCTAACAAGGAAATGCTTTCTAATACCTGTTTGATCTACATGTCACAAGTGAGCCAGGCAGCATCCAGCTCTATCCATGTCCAGTTGAGACATAGGGACCTGGACATGAGCTGTGTCACAGGTGTATCCAAGAAGCCTATGATAGGACTAGGAACTGAATCCTGGTCTCTTGAATCCCAGTGCAATGCACAAGGCCATTCTTTCATTCTGCTAAACCCTGCATCCTATAACAGGTGTACAGCTGGACAGTGCCAGTCACCAGCAGTTCTCCACTGCGTACATCAGGGGCAATGGCATTCCTGGAGTTTTGTTCAATTACCCTAAAACGCATTTGCTGCAAAGTGTTTCTGGCCATGTGCATGACTCCTCAGCCTTGCTTTTTGGAAAGGGCCTCAGAAAAGTTGTTTATATTAATTACCATTTTTATTAAGTGGGAAAAATAATTGAGACTTTCTGCTTCTTGTCATTCTGTCTGAGCAATAGCAGTCCCAGGCAGGTCTCCCTGGGAAAAGCAAATCTCTTCTCCCTTGCAGAAAGGAATGTGTCCCTGCTTTGCTTGGGGAAGATTCTTTAGCAATTCTACTCTGCGCTGTGTTTGGAGGAGCACGATTGCAGGTGCTGAGATAGCTTTTTAACTGCTGTTATTACTAATTTTCACTCTGATGCAATTTCTCACCTAGCAAATCTGTAATTCATACTGGAGTTCAGGGTGCTGCCAGAGTTCCCAGCCTGGGCCTGGGCCTGTACTCATTCACTGGAGCTTTGTCATCAAACCCAGTGGGCGCAGGCTCAGACTCCCCTGTACCTTACCGGCATATATCTGTGAAATGTGTCTGTGTTCTTGATGTACAGCCACATTGGTAGCACACATAGGATACAATAGCTGCATTTTCTCATGTGGATAGAATGCTAAATATTGGCCCAAATGAAAGACTTGAGCAGCAGATGTTGCAGCTACAGTTTAGGTAGCATTTTATTATTTTTTAATGTGGTCCTCGGAATCCAATCCAGTGTTGGCTCCAGGTTAATCCACAAAAACTACTAGTATGTACAATCCTTGGGGCAGGGGCCATGCCACCATACGTGTTTATACAGCACCTAGCACCTAATTCTAATTCAGACCTCTAGCTGCAATGGTAGCATACCTGCTTCATTCTAATGCATATAAAACAGGCAGAGACGTTGACATATGCAACACATACATTGCATGGTCCAGAATTAAAGCATGGTCCACTTGGTGGCCTGAGGGTTAGATTCAACCCCTTGGACCAGTGGGTTCCAACTTTTTTGGTGTGAGGGCCAAGTCATGGGATGCATAACTATGCACCCCTGAGCTACGACCAATATGATTTTTCTGTTCACTTTTGCACTGTGATTGTATGATTCAATGCCAATTATGGCATGCAAGGTTCCTTTATGAATGCTTGTATCATATTCTACATGATTGCTATGGTACCATGTTTCCTATGGCATCATGTATGTGTGCCCCTGTGAAGCAGGTTCCATGGCGCAGAGGGGAGGGGGATCGAACAGAATGCTCTTCCAGCAGCACGCAAACAGCACAGAGGTTGGAGAGCTACATGACAAAGACGATGTAAATTGCCCTCCCTGGCTCAGGTGGAAGTAAGGAAATCATTGCAGCCCATGAGGAACGGGTCCTTAGGGGATTTTTGGAAACGGTGGGTTACTTGCCAGTAACCATCCTTCTTCAAGATGGGCTGCTCACATACATTCAGTATTAGGTGTCTACATGCTGCAGCACATGATTGGTCGGCAGCTTTTTGCCCTAGCCTGTCAGAGCAGGGTCAGCAGCCGATGCCCCCTCTGGCCACTCCCATGGATATATATATAGGGCCCCGACGCTGACCCTCTCCAGTCCCCTTTAAGTCACCAACTCGAGATAGTGGGGACGGTAGGGGGCTCCTGAATGTATGCAAGCAGCCCATCTTGAAGAAGAATGGTTACTGATAAGTAACCCACCATTCTTCTTCAAGTGCTGCTCGGATACATACAGTATCAGGTGACTACTAGCCATACCATGGACGGTGAGCGTAGTTGGAGCTTTCCACCTCTAGCACGGCTGTCCTCTTAAAGCAAGCTCCAAACCTGGAGGGGTGCCCAAACTAAGCATTTTGACTACGTGGAAGGAAGGGCCGTTCCTGGGAGAGTGCGGGGCTCCAAGTGAATCATCCTCTGCACCTCCCCCCCACTCCTGGCACTGGGGGGCGAGGCTGGCCAGCCCAAGGGAGGGGCAGACCCCTTCAACACTGCGCCAGCTCTTCCCATCTGGGAGACCCGGCAACTCGGCAAAAAGCAGCAGCTGGGTTTAGTGCTTGTGGTCCCCTCCCCTGCCACGTGCACTGCCTCCAGCACGGACCTGAAGGAGCACTGAAACCAGCTGCCACTTTTGGCCAACTCGCTTAGTCCCCTAGATGGGGGAACAGCCAGATGTGGGGGGGGGGCAGGGCAGCGCAGGGCCCCCAAAAGGGTGGGGTCCTGGATGATTACCCCACTCACCCTACACTAGGGACAGCCCTGATGGAGGGGATACCTTGTAACCCTTCAGAGTCCTGTGACAATGCTAAGCAAGGGGACCCGAGAGAAGCTATGCATAGCCTGAGTTGGGTTGGGATTGGTATCGGCTACGCAAGCCTAGAAAGTCCCCAGCCCTGGGAATTGAGAAAAATTTGATGAGCTAGGGGCAGGGACGTTGCTGCCCTGGGGAGGGACCCGGGACATGGCCCCAGGCCCCGCCACCAGCCCACAGACCGCACCCCAGCCTGCAGGCCATGCCCCCTGGCCGGGGATGGGGACGGAAGTGGCTGCAGGCAGCCGCGACCTGCATCCCTGGCTGGGGAAGAGGCCAGAAGCGGCCGTGGGCAGCTGGGTCCCACATCCCCGGCCAGGGACAGTGCCGCCGCCACTGCTGGCAGCTGGAGCCCGGATCCCCGGCCAGGGACAGGGCTGCCACGGCCAGCCATGCCCCGGATCTGAGGCTGGGGATGGGGTCGCCGCAGCCAGCTGGGCCCTGGATCCCCGGCTGGGGCTGGGGCTGCCGCGGCCACCAGCAGCTTGGCCCCGGATCTCTGGCCAAATCCCGGGAGAGGGGTGGCCCTGCCAGATCTGGGGCACCAGCTCTGGGATTCGGGGCACATGCCCCAGGTGCCCAGCACCAGTGACACCCCTGGCTAGGGGCTTCTTCACCCCTAAGCGATAACACCACTCCTCTCAATTGCTCTACAAGCACGACCCAGGAAAAGCATAGAAGGGAAGTGAGTCACTTCCTCTGAGGGTTGGCATGGATACTGCCCAGGTTATTCCATTTACACTGGGTAAAAGTAGATTGGCCCCTACAAAACTGAGCCCTACCCCCTGCTCTAGAGGAGCCTATAGCAAATATGTATTTAGCGAACAGTAGGAGACATGGATCTTCCACTTGTGAGAGAGAGAGAAGTCCGTCACCAGCGTAGTAAGTGGGATGTAAAAATCCTGATCCCATTAAAGTCCTCAGGCCTTCAATCTCAAACTGTGGCAGCAGAACTGCAGGTAGTGGGAAGTAGCAAAGATGGGTTATCTATTGCGCATCGAGAGACTGGCCTGCATGTCCACAGAGAAGGCTGGGTAGTGGTCTACTCCACCCATCTTGGGGAAAATGTGGGTGGTGGGGTGTAGCCCCATGGCCTTCACATGTTGCTAAGCCGTGTAGGGAAATACCCCAATGAAGGGATCTAGCAGAGTGGTCCTGAGGGGAGAGGGTTCACCTCAGGGTGGTAATAGGGTAACGTCAGAGACCGTGTTTTATGAGCAACAGTCTGGAACCTCCAAATGAGGACGCTCCCCTAGTTCCCCCCTTAAGGTGGGGTAGACATAGACTGTACCAGCCTTTGGCCTTAAGGATGAGGATGGGAAGTTTGCAACCTCTAAAGGTAATTTCCCTTAGGGTCCCCATGAGACAGCATAGGGTTGACCACTGCTTAGGGCAGCTGTGGTCCAGGAGTATCAAAATAGGAATCAGCAGAAGACAACCCTGATAAAATGGGAGAAAAAGAACACGCTTACCCGGAAAGCTATAGGAGAGTGAACAGGACAGGAAGAGTTCTATTCATGGCAACGCTAGAGGGCAGGAATGCCTTTCCGCTTCTAGTTGAGGGGAAGACTCTTCCCCAGCATGTCCCCATGAGTGTGGATCTGGGTAGACAGAAGACTTAGATAGCCACAGGTTTTTTGCTTTCTGACTGAAAACTAAGGGGATAAATCCCCCACTGGAGGGCAGGGGAAGCGGGCCATGCTTATCCCGGAGGGTACATCATTGGGAACTGAAGTGCCAAAAAGGTACCCCTACTCAACAAGTTGCAGAGAGAAAGAAGAACCCCAGGGTACTCATAGGGAGACCTCTCTGAAAGAAGGGGTGAGGGGATTCCGTGTGTGGAAAAATGAAATGGCACTAGGGTGCCCACTGGTCAGTGACCTAATCCAGTCCTTGTTTGCCCGCTAACCTGAGGTGATTGTGGGATGTAAAGGAAAGGGGGGGGGTATATATATCGCGTGCCCTGCCAGGAGAAACAATGCATGGTGCTCACTTAATAACATGGTGGAGTGTGGCCTCGTGGATCTGTGAGTTAAGAACTATCAAGGTTGTGCTTGCAAGAGTATTTTCTTGTGTTAGCTGGAGGAACATCTAAGTAAGGGGCTTAAGGGTTCCACCCTAGAGTTATAGGGTGCTATGATGGCCCCATTGCTCATGTGAGTGAGCCCCATGGGATTGGCCCATGGCTCGGCCTCGGTTCTTAACCTGGCCTTCTTAAGTCAAGCTAAGCTATGCTCTGGCAAGCACTGAGGTTCTGAACAAGAAGAATAGGTGCTGAAGCTCCCGAAAGTGGGAAATGCTAGGTTGTGAGAAGAGAAGGGGGTGGGGGTAATTAGGGGGTCTTGAGAGGCCAACCCCTATACACCCTTGAGGGACGGCAGAATAAAACCCAAGAGGTAGAGGGAGTGGTGTGCCAGGAGCAACCAGAGTAGTTTTCAGGTTCAGCTGTGAGACCAGCAAGTCTCATGAAAGGGGCCCCCTACCCATAGGGATATAACGATCCCTAATCAATCAGCCAGCTCTAGCATAGGGAGGAGGGTATGATGAAAACCGCCCTTTTGGGTAGTGGACCCCTCTGCTAATTTCTGAGGGATTTCTATGGGAAAGAAGATGGCCACAAGAGAATAGTGCTGTATGCCCAGGACAGTTAGCTCTGGTGGGCCTGGTAGTCAGAGCCATCCTTAAGGGAGGCTAAAAGGGGCAACCGCCCTAGACCTCGTGCTTTGGGGGGGCCTCGCGCTTTTGGGGGTCCCACACAACTGGCGGAAGTAAGGGAGCAGGGACCTTCTTCAAGCTGAGGAGCTAGCCTGCCCAGGGAGCTGCTCTGGCTGGTCAGGGAAAGGGAAGGGAATTGGGACA
This sequence comes from Podocnemis expansa, assembly GCA_007922195.1. Taxonomy (NCBI): domain Eukaryota; kingdom Metazoa; phylum Chordata; order Testudines; family Podocnemididae; genus Podocnemis; species Podocnemis expansa. Next base: position 10,529,661 of record ML681995.1, on the reverse strand, counting down.
GGCAGCGTTTGTTTACACTAACTCTTGACTTAAGTAGCCACCTTCCCACAACTGCTCCCTGAGGGGAAGAGAAAGGGCAAGTGCTGAGATAAAACTTATGGAGCCAGCCTCAGTCAAGCAAATGGGGACAAAGTTAGGAGAATATCACACCCCCCAACCTTTACAAAATAGAACCTTCTCTTTGAATTTACGTCAGCATCTCCAGAAAGTGTTCGAGATATTAAAGAACTTTTTTCCTTTTACATTTAATGAGACTTTTCAGTCTTCAGGGATGTCTTTTTGAGCAAACTTCTCTGTGCAGATAATGATCTATTATACCTGCGAGAGAAGCACCCAGGCTAGCACTTATATGGAAATACTGGGTTTTTAGGGTTAATGGCCATCAATCAACACATTAAAGAAGTTTTTTGTCCTCCCTTCTGCACTGTAATTATGCCCCATTGTCACTGATTGCAGTCAGGGCACCAGTTCCAAAGCATGGCAAAGAGGAAAGCAGCTGTGGCCATGTGGGTCTAGTTTAGCGAAACAAACAAGGAATCCCTGATCTAAAATAAACAAGGAGTCTTGTGGCACTTTTACAAGCTAACAAATAAATAAATTTTTTAAAGTGCCACAAGGCTTCTTGTTTGTTTTACATCAGGGTATCTGAGAGGAGGCCAAAGGTCCCATGTTTCTTCCTCTCATCCTCAAACAGTACCTGAGTTTCATTACTTAGATCACCTGCAAAGCAATGAGGACTGTATGAATACATATATTAAAATAAGACGGGAAAGGAGAGAGTCAGGCAGCGTAAAGGAAATAACATACATTAGACAATTGGAATCCAGTGCTTTAAGGTGAGAGAGGACCTGAATTTATTTCTTCTCATCCAAAAATAGCTTCCCTCTCTCTGAATTTTCAATTTAACAAAAACTTGATCTAACATAAATTATTAAACTTGTAAAATTGTGTGCCCATCTTGAACAGAAAACCAGAACCACAAAGAAGAGTACCTCCAAATGCTCCTGTCCACTTGGCTGTGAGGTTGATGAAACATCACCATGACACATTCAGTATTGCCTACCCCAAACATCAAAAATAGTCACAAGTCTGGCTTCAATATATCATTAAAACTCACTTAAAAATAAAGAGATGTTTAAAGAAATAATAAATGAGGGGGAGCTATTTTCTTTGACTTCCAGGTTTTGAGCCTTTAGGATAAAGTCAGGTCATGTTTTTCTACTTCTCTCTGCAACTTTTTAGCCTGAGAGCTAGACATTTATGATTTTATTAAAGAAAAGTTATGACACTGCCCAGTGTTCCCTCTAAGCTGATGATGCAGCTGAACAAGTTATGGGTGCACTTGGGGAGCCAGCGGGTTGCAGGGAAGAAGCCCGTTGGGGCCTGGAGAACCAGTGGGGAACTTGCTCAGCTGCATCATCAGCTTAGAGCAGTGGTTCCCAACCTTTTTCAGGTTGGGGACCCCTTTGTAACAAAAAGAAAATCTTTGTGGACCCCCTCCCCAGCTGATTATGTAATCTGGCCTGCATGGGCAGACTCTGGCCCGCACCACTGGGACAGTGGGTGAGCAGCGCTGCCACTACCATCGCCTGCACCATCGGGGAGCTGCGGCAGCTGTTGTCCCCTGCCCTTGCCCCTGCAGGGGAGCTGCTGTGGCCCCATCCCCCTGCCAGGATACAGCCACAGAAGGGGAGAGGCAGCCCTGGCAGGGAGCATCAGGGCTGTAGCTGGATTCAGGCCCTGGGTAGGGAGAGGCTCTGCAGACCCCCTGCAATGTGTCCGTGGACCTCTGGGGGTCCCTGGACCACAGGTTGGGAACCACTGGCTTAGAGGGAACACTGCCTGCAAAGTTTAAAATGGGGGAGCCCTGCACAAACTGCTTTGCCCTGGGCCCCGCTCCCCCACTAAGGATGGCCCTGCTGGTAGTCTAAGGAGGGAAGCGCTGTGGGAATGAGCGTTCAGGGTCCCTGAGAGGCTCACCTTGTACTCTACCTGGTCAAGAGGGCTGGCGTTCCCTATGATGTTGAGGGCTGGGAGGATGACTAGGTGTTTGAAATGGGAGCATGCTCAGACATTGGAGATCCGAGCTGGGGTCCCTAGCACCACTTAACAGGAGGTCTGAATCCTCTGTAAACAAGGACTGTTCCTCAAAGGGAAGGTCCTGAATGGCCTGTTGGGTGGTTTGAGGCAGGCCTGCCTCCTGAAGTCACACCGTGCACCTCATAACAACAGCCAAGGCTACCCCTAGGTTTGCCATGTCTGAGGCATCTCACGCAGCTAGGAGTGAGTCCTGGGATGCCAGAAAGCCATCCTCTAGGAGGAACTCAAAATCTTCCCTATGGTCCTGGGGAAGTAGGGCTCTAAATCTTTTTAAGGAGTCCCATATATCCAAGGTGTATCTAGCCACCAGCACTTGGAGGTTAGCTATACATAGCTGGAAGGCTGAGGTCGCATACACTTTCCTGCCTATAATTTCCAACTGTCTAGTCCCTCTAGACCTTGGCATGGGATCCATAGGGGGTTGTACTCCACACCCTAGGGTGGCTTCGATCACCTGTGGACTCGGACTTGGGTGATGGGCGAGGAAAGGAAAATCCTCCAGTGGGACTTGGTATTTGTGAGCTGCTATGTCTGACACTGGGGTGGGGGTGGGGATAGAGGTGGGTATTGCCATCGGTATCTGGCAATGTTATGCATGCTAGGGTGCAGAGGCACTGCTATAGCATTCAGTGGGGATGATACACCAGATTGAATAGGGGATTCTGGCCCTACCCCCCGAATAGGTTCAGCCTCTAAGCCCGTGTGGGCAGATACCCTGCATAGAGGATCAAAGTGGGCCGTGTTGTCCTCCCTGTAAGACCCTGGCCTGGGGCTCAACTCCCTAGCTGGGTTAATAACTGTGGGATCTTCGGTACTACGGTAAGCCCTCTGTGAGGGGACCTCTCTTGGCACTGACCATTCATGAGGATGGTACTGATAGGCACTCAGTGCTGCTTGTCTGCCCCTACTAGAAGGGGTAATCTCCTCCAGACTCAGGGACCGGGAGCTTTCTCGTGGCGCAAGAGGTTCAACACCAGGCCGAGTGGATGGCAATGGTGAAGTGGAGGCACTAGGGCGCCAGGGAGAAACGGACCACGATCTATGGCACTTTAGAGTCTGGTCTGGGGTGGTAGCGCCCGGCGCCCTTGGGAGAGCTTCTCCTTGCTGCTCCAGGGAGCTCAGCATCGTACTAGGTGCTGGGGAGCAGTGCCATTCAGGAGGAGTCCATTTCCCTGCCATGAAAGCAGGCATTCCTCTCTCCTTAGGGGGCTTCAGAGACGTGGGCATAGGCAAGAGCAACAGAGCCTTTGCCACCTCAAAGGCCTCCTGGATGGTTGGGATCTGCATCGCTTCATGCTTGCGGTTCCAGGAAGGGCCTGGCTGGGGAAAGCTGGACAGGCGGGAATGCTTCAGCACCAATGTCAGAGCCAACTGTGTCTTCTGCTCCCTACGAAAGCGGTGCCGAGCGGGCTCCAGTGTCAACCAGGCATGTGGTGCTGGCGCCAAAGGCAACCCTGGTTCTTTTGGGGTAGGCTGTCGCACTTGCTCTAAGGCCAATGCATGGCACCTTTGCTCCCTGTCTTTTAGCTTCCTCAGCTGGAAGGACTGACAGATGGAGCAGTCAGTGGCCCAGTGGAACTCATCCAGGCACCGAAGGCACTCTTCGTGGGGATCATCCTGTGGGAAGGCCCTGCTGCAAGAAGTGCAGGATTTGAAACCTGGCATCTTTGGCAGCTGTTGGGAGCAGTCTTCCAGTTCTGAACATGCATGTTCTATAGAAGCACCAGTTCTTGGTGGAACAATATCCACTAACAGGTCCTCTAACTTAAACAGGCGGCTCATATAAAGAAGTAGTGACAGGCAGCTGCATTTGCAAGGACAAGGCTGTTCCAAAACTCTTGCTGAGGGCAGAAAAAGGAACTGCGGAGGGTCAGGGTCAGGGCCGTATATATGGCCAGGCCACCAATCCTGCTCTAACAGGCTAGGGCAAAAAGCTTGCGACCAATTGTGCACCGTGGTACATAGACATCTAATAGTGAATGTAGCCGAGCAGCACTCGAAGAAGCACAGAGAGAGCCTTTGAACGGCTGAAGGATTTTTTGCGAGAGACACTCTGTTTTGACACAGCTACAAGGACTGTGCCCTGCCTCAAATAGGCAGAGCCTGCTTCAAGCCATATCAGCTAGACTTGCATGGTAAGAGGAGCCTATTTCTAATAGTGTTATAGGGTAGTGCATGTATGTGACTCAGGAGTGTCTGGTTATGTGGCAAAGCAGAATAAGTCAGGATTGGGGACTAAAGGGTCACAGTGGCACACAGGACCAGAATCGGGGAACAGCCTGTCACAGGCCACAGATATGTTTACAACCCCAAAGGGCCACCAGTCTCCCCCAGCAGGCCCTCCACTCCTATGGGAGGAGTTCAGTGAGGAGGTTGCTAGTTACTGATCTGTCTTCCTTGTTGCACCAGGGAAACCACATGAATCCTGTAGTCCTGTGCACTTAACCTGGATCCCTAGGCAGTGACTCTCTTCTGCAGCTAGGAGAATGGAAGATCAGCACTCCCCTCCCTCTGGCTCCAGCAGGGACCCCAGCACCTTTGGATTTAGGTGGGGCACCTTGCTGAGCTCCCTGCTGCAGCCAAAGTGAAGGGAACGCTGATCTGTCTCCCATCCCCTTGGCTGCCGCAAGGAGCCTGCACTTTTCTTTCAGCCTTGCGGAACCGCTTTCCACCTGGGTCCTTAGGCAGCAGTTCACTTCTGCAGCCAGCAGGAGGGGGGCCGCAGAGCACCTAGAAAGCCCTCACGGGCCACAGGTTGTGAACCACTACCTTGGATGACTCCCTATGGACTTGAAAGCATATGGAGGATCCTATTTTATGGACCATCACTGAAAAGGCTTGCAAATGTTGAACTGAATACCACAGGTTTTAATGGGCTCTCACTGTTATGTAACTAAACAAGGGAACCTCTCTCTTTGCACGACTGAACAATTCAATAATTATCAATGAGGGAGCAAGCTGGTGCACATGTCTGACAGCTGACGAGATTAATAACATGACAGATGTTTACCATAGCTCTTTGAGGTTTGCTTTCTGACACCATACGTCTATTAAAATGTCCCACGTGCAAATAGGCATGACTAGAGCTAACGGGCAACACTGTTGGTCTAGTGCATTTCTGCTGGGAAGACTAAAAATGCATGCGAGTGTACAGTGGAATCATCCTTGTGAGCACAGAACTGTCATCTAAAAAGTTGCTACAGGCCTTACTAGCAATGATGTCATCATATGGCCCTGCAGATGAGGCCCTGGGATTCTCCTTTCTATTGATGTGCAGCCTTCTGTGCACATTCAGGATTCTTTGGTGGTCCCCACATTGCACAGAGACTTTGTAGGAGAGCCTGGTTTCTTCTAGTTTGTATTCCCCTCAGTCTGGAGTGGAGGAAAAGAAGAGTTCTCTGAGAGCTTGGGACCTGCTCCTATGCACATTACACAAATGCTGCAGCATCACCTGACTTGTTAGAATGCAATGAGGTGTTCACAGTCATAAACGCGTTTGCAGACTTGGAGCTATAATGTACATCTCTGCTGTGGATAAAAGACCCATGGCAGGCTGCAGCTGGTCAGGTCTCCTGACTGGACTAGAAACGGTGGGGAGGCCTGTTCAGAGCTTGGGTTTCGGCCTGAACCCAAATACCCCCACTGGACTTTCATAACCCTGCTCAAATCCCTTGAGGCTGAGGCAGCTGTGCCAGGCTCTGAAACTGGTGCAGCAGGTTTTTATCACAGTGCAGATCTATCCAGAGCGATACTCTTCTTTCAACAGGGTATTTGGAGGAGACTGACCACATGCTACCATCACTCATTGGGCTTGCCCTGCAGCTTACATAGGGCTCATTGCATACACCCACAACTCAGAGGTAATTCACACACACAATGGGTTCTCAGGGGGTAGTGTTCTTCCATCACACAGCAACAAGCAAGCCCTAAGAGTAGAGATGATTGCTTGTCCCCACTTCTAAGTGATTGATCACTTTCTTTGCTGGTACTTTGGGCTACTGTATAATCTCACTTTATTTTCTGTTCAATTCAGCTCATAGAATTAGGCATTTCCTTCTCCAGGGCAGAGCCACAACAACATCTCAGGGGAGCGTGCCTCACTACCACCAGCCAAGGGAAAAGAACTTAGAGAGGCACTTGGAAGCTGTCTACCAAGTATGCACTGAAGATATGCTGGTTTGAGTGCTTGTACTTCATTTAGAGTTAGCTACCCTGGGGGAGAGCCTGATTAATTCAACAAGCATAAACCCCATCTCCAGCTGTTCATATAGCCCAGCAGCGTGGAGTCACTGAGCACTGAGTTGGTATGGGAAGAAAAGGACAGGGGTTAAAGTAAGGGAGAATGCACCAGAATGCTGTTCTGGGGTACACAGTTTTTAGGGACCAACATTCCAGGGCCCCTAAAAATAGAATAATGGGGCAGAATGCAGCATGCTGGTGCGTTCCCCCTTACTAACCCTGCTCAGCCACCAGCTGCACACAGCTGGCAGCTGCAGTCTTCTGGCTGGCAGAGAGCTTCCCCCAGGGTGGGAGTTTTTAAAATTCCCACCCTGCATTTGCTCAGAGCAGGAGGAGCAGCCTGTGGCACAGCCGCTCCAGCAGCCAGGTAAGGAGGCACAGGAGGGAGGGGGTGTTGGGGACAGTCGGGCAGCAGGTGGGAAAAGGGTGCGGGCTGGTAAGGTGGGAAGAAGGGGTTTGGCTGCCTCGGGGGGGGACGGGGGACCAGAAGAGTGGGCAGGCGGGTTAGGGTGGGAAGAAGGGGTCAGACTGGCTTGGGAGGGGACTGGGAGAGCCAGTTGCACTACACCCCCAGCAGGCTGGTTAGGGTGGAAGGAAACATAAAAGCACCACAGCTAAAGTTTGCTGGGTAGTGGTGGAGGGGACTACGAAGGGCTGGAGCCAGGACTGGGTGAGGGACTGGGGAGGGGTGGAGAAGGTTGGGAGCTAGAGTGGGGGCTAGGGTCGAAGGGGGATGGGGAGATGTGGAGAGGTTTGGGGGGGGCTGAAAGGGGAAGACGGGGGAGCTGGGGGGTTAGGCAGGCTGAAGTGGGGACTTGGGGGGCAGGGAGGTTAGGGATGGGGAAAGAGGGGTCTGATGTGGACTCTAGTGGACAAGGTTGGTGTGATGTTGTGGATTTGAGGCTGTGCTTCATTTGTGAGGAAAGAGCTGGTGGGGCTCAAAAATACCTACCTGGGCTGGGACCCACACATGCATGAAGGGGGCCGGACAATACAGAAGGGGGCCCAGAGATTAGCAGAGTGCCAGGGCCTGTCAAATGATACTTTAATCACAGGGAAAAGGATGCAACTGCGTGCATGCATGCTCATTCTCTCACACCCATATGTATGCATGTGTATACACACACACACACACACACACACACACAGACACACTCTCACTCTCTCTCCCTCACACACACACACACACACACACGCACTCTCACTCACTCTCTCTCTCTCACACACACACACACACATTTTTTTACCTTCACTAGAACTTCCTCTTTCCATTTCTCACACCCAATGCTGCTGTGGTCTGTCACTGCAGACCAGTCCCATCCAACCTTTCCAGGCTGAGGCCACACCCATTATTTCCAAAAAGCTGAGGTGCCACAGTTGGTGCTTTCAGGGCAGATTGCCTGGCCTGACCTGGCCCTCTCTTGCTGCTCAGGGGGTGCAATGTGATAGAAGGCAGAAACCATCCGCAGGGCCCTACTGGGGATTCTGCCTGAAATCCCCACATGTCCTTCGTGCAGCTCCTGGCATGTGAGGGGCATATTGGGGCAGGAGGTAGAGTGTGCTGTGCTCAGCTGTCTCTGGATGGCAGCCAGCTAGCATAAGTTAGACAAGCCCCTGGATGATAGCCTGCTTGGGGCAGAGAACTAGGGAGTGCAGCTAGTTGCCTGCTCTTAGCTCCTCCTTATTCCCCATGACCTGGCCTACTCAGGGTGGTTGCACAAGGGAGGGGTGGCAGCCTGCAGGTGGGGCACTCACAGGCTCAGGCAGAGCCATGGGAGATCCTGCAGCCTGCTCAAGGAGGATGCTGTGGGATGCGGATGAGGTAGGGGCCAGAGAAGCTCTCTTGCTCTAGCGCAGAGCAGCAGGTGGCCTGTGGAAGCGAGGGACAGCAGCTGCGGCAGGGATGGCACAGTATCAGGGTCACCAGGGGAAGGCCCCTATGGGCACCCTAGACTGACATATCTCATTCCACCGGATGTGGCCCAAGGACCCATTTCCATTCCAGTTCATGGTCACAAGCACAAGGGCCACAGCATACAGCTCCTTTTGGATGCTGCTGTTCTATAGCCCCAAAGTATGATGCTACAAAATCCAGGTTTCTAAGTACCTTGGGCCAGATTCTTAGCTGGGGCAAATGGGCCTAGAGGCATTGACTTCGCTTAAGTCACAGTCATGGCAGAGCCACTGGCCTTTTAATGCAGAACTAAGGTTATTTACACTATAGTCCAGAGCAGTGGGGTTCGCATGCATTGATACATTAAGACACAGACCAAAACCCAAACCCTTCAAATATTTCCAACAATGCAATTTAAAAATAACAGAAGAGCCAGTGACTGACAAATGGGTTGATGAGGAAAAAGTGTTTTGAAACAAGTCAGTAATTTAACTATTCTGTCTCATGACTTGAACGAACCTCTGGTATCCACAGTGAAGGCACTCAGCGTTACATGTATCAAATGAACAGTCCATACACCTTTCTGGCTTGCAGGCTCCACCAGAAAGTGCTCTCTTTCAGTGTTTGTTCAATCAGTCCATCCGTTAATCACAAACTAAACAAGAGCAACAAACTAACAGGCTTCTGGAAAAACGATGCTGTGGTGCTGCTAAGCTATGCCAAGAAAAGCCAAGTTTCATTCCCTCTGAGTCAGGCACGCATGAGAAGCTGACGTCACTTCATTAAACCTTCTTGGTCAAATTCTTCTCTTTATTACATTCCTGCAGCCCACAGTGTAATTGACATAGCATTCAGACCTCTTTGGTTCATTCAGCTTTACATATAAAATGATGGAGTCTAAATTACCTGTTATAATAGCTTTTGGAGTCATTGTGGACAGTTCACTGAAAACACACACTTAATGTGTTGCAGCAGCCAAAAAAGCAAACAGAAAGGAAAGGAATAGATAACAGACAGAACATATATTGCCTCTTTATAAATCCATGTTTTGCCTACATCTTAAATATTGCATGCAGATCTGGTCACCCCACCTCAAAAAGGTGTATCTGAATTGGAAAAGGTACAGAAAAGGGCAACTAAAATGATCAGGGAATGGAACACTAAACTGCCATATGAGGAATAATTTTAGAAGATTGGGACTTTTCAGCTTGGAAAAGAGAAGACTAAAGGGGATATGATAGAAGGCTATAAAGTCATGATTAATGTGGAGAAAGTAAGTAAGTGTTGTTTACTCCTCAGAACACAGGACCTTGGGGGTCACCGAATGAAATTAATAAACATCAGATTTAAAATTAACATAAGGAGGTATTTCTTCACATAACACACAGTCAACCTGTGGAACTCTTTGCCACTGGATGTTCTGCAAGCCAAGAGTATATAACCAGCCTCCAAACACAATTAGGTTAGTTCATGGAGGATAGGTCCATCAATGGCAGTTAGCCAGGATAAGAAGGGCTTGCTGTTTACGAGAAGCTGGGGATGGCCAACAGGATGGATCATTTAATGGTGACTTGCTCCGTTCATTCCCTCTAAAGCACCTGGCACTGACCACTGTCAGAAGACAAGACACTGGAGTAAATGGATCATTGGTCTGATGCAGCATGAGCATCATACTCCTGTTGATATCATTTCATTGGCAATTCTGAACACTCAGGGGAAAACACACTTTGGACTCAAAACCATTTTTTCCCCCATAACTTTCCACTAATTGAAAAGTAAATTCCAGGTCACATATAATGTCCCCCCCTCCCCCCCAAAACAAAATATTTTGGTTCAATTTTGAGCATTTCAAAAGTACTGACTTTTAAAATAAAATTAAAAGAGATTGTTTAAATGCAGTGTTTCCAAACAAAAAAAAATTGTTGCAAGAAGATAAAAAAATGAAAGGTTATGATTTTTTTGGAAAATGTTTTAGGTTATATTTGACTAAAAATGACTTAGCAAATCTAAAACAAATTCAAAAAACCCTGCCATGCTGCCTAATCTGTTTTTTTTATTTGTGAACAACAATTTTGTACAAAAATATGCCACACTATATAGATAATAATCACCACATTTCACTGGGAGTTTTTCCTGAGTATGGCCTAGAAAGCTCAGCCACTAATATGCATGTATGTTTACTTATTGTAAGTAGAAAAATGTATATAACCATCCTATTTGCTTTTCTTGGACCTTCCCGAGCAGAGTAACACCCACTGCTTCTTCAAGTTCTCATTATTTGAGAATTCGTCAGGTTGACCTTTACTACAGAAGTGTTATTGGTATAACAATAAAGGTTTGGCGTGTCTTCTTCCTCCCCAAACCGGTATTAGCCCTAAAATGGATGTGCTTATACGTGCCTATGGCTTATGTCATCTCCTGAGCTGGAATATGCTTTTTATCGGTATAGGCACTTTTAGTCTGTGTCCGCCCTAAGTTGTCTGCCATTTATCTAGATCCAGGTAGTCAAAGCAGCAAAATTTTCTCGTGTAAACAAGCCCTTCATAGGGCCGGTTAGGTCTTCTCAACCTGGAGCTCAAGGGAGCAAGGTGGCAGCCAGTTTGGAATATGGAAGAACATCTCCCTTCTTCCCTGTCTGATTGGAATCATCTGTACCAGGATTTCAAACCACTTTTTCTTCAGTTTACTAAACCATATCTCAAAATTGACATGCAAATTCAAAGCACTTGATCTGTGATGGTTAAAAGGCCTCTATCTGCAAACAGTTCTGAATGACCGTACTAAACGCTGTTGGGCTCTTGCTTTTGTAAACGTTTAGGGTAAATCCAAGTAAGGAGATATTCTTCTCTTTTGCTTATGTAGGCTCATGTTCTTTCCTTACAAATTAGACTGTATTTTTACCCCCACCAGCAGTGAAATATCTAAAATATAGGTTGAGGGTTTCCAAGAGTGAAGGCGTTCCCGCTCGGATGGGCTACAAAGGGACCGATTTTCAAAAAAAAAACCTGTTGAGCGCCATCCCTCTAAAAATTAGTGTCAGGTTGGACACTCAGAAACCACCACTTTCTGATAAAATTTTCCCCAAGCAGAAAAGGGCTGGATCTGGCACTCTGGGCACAGGTGAGTAATCCTTACTTACAGAAAAAGCAACCAGAGTCCAGTGGCACTTTAAAGGTTAACAAATTTCTTCAGGCATAAGGCTTTCATGGGCTGCAATTTACTTTGTCAGATGCAGCCCACAAAACTTTAAGCCCAAAGACATTTTTAGGCTTTTAAGGACTCTCATCAGTTTTGCTATATACAGACTAACATGGCCACCCCTCAGCCTCTCTTACAGAGTTATGGTATTCAAGTCTCTAGGATTGTTCCAGTGAGTAAGGGTCCGTAGGTGCATGGGTGGGGCGTCCTATAACCTGCCTGCGTCCCCTGTACGCTCAAATCACTGCTCAACGCAAGGGGAACTTGTGTTCAGGGGAATGCAGTATCAGAACATGGTCCTGGTTTCCGGACACTACTCGGATGAACAGGGTAACTCAGGTGGGCATGCAGGGCCCTCAGACAGCAAGCGGGTGGGTTGAAACCAATTTTGCTGCCAGTTCCTAAAGGCTGGGAACAATATATTTGCAGAACACTAATTGGGATTCTACCCATGAAAGCTCCTGTGATACACAAATTTGTTAGTCTTTAAAAGTGGCCCAGGACTCCTTGTTTGTTTTAATGAATATTGGGGTGAGCAAGAGCTAGCTAAAGAGACAGCGTGCTGGTGTTCCCAGAGCGACCTCTGGCTCACAGTATTGTGTGTAGCCCTTCAGGCACAGAAAGAAATGTGATTCTTCTACTTTACACTTTGTAGGTTTCCATTTCAAAATATGGTTTAATGCCCTGCGCACTGCAGACCAGTAAAAGGGCCTGCCTGGCGTTAGATGTTAGGGACAATCTGGGGGCAAGGAAAAGACCCCCCCGGACCAATTGACCTGCCTGGCCATGTGGCAAAAAGGCAAGAGACATCCCAGGCAGCAGCGCCCAGCAGAGAGCGTGGCACCTAGGACATTGCCATCCTGAATCTGGAAGTCACGTTCCCCCTCCGCGCCTGTTCCCGGCATCACCCCTGGCCGGACAGACATTTGGAAAGGAGTGGCTTTTCCAGCTTAGCTGAGGCCCCTTCCCAAGCAGCACAAAGTAGCCAGAACAAACCACCAAGGAGTCCCACGAGTCCCGATCCGTTTTGCCGGCCGGACTAACGCGGCTACCCTCTTAGCAGTTCCTCCTTCCCGGGGCCGTGCCCGGACGCTGGGACCTTCTCACGGAGACGCCGGGGTCTGATCTCAGCCACGCAGCCCCCAAAGCCATTTCCCGCAGCCGGCAACCCCAGCGCCCTTGCGGAGATTTGCAACAGCCTTGCAGGCAGAGGGGTCAGCGGGGCGGCTACGCCGCCGGTCCTGGTGCGGGTTGAGTTGGAGGCCCCCGGCCCGGGGACGGCTCCCTGAGCCGGGCCGGCCGGTGCCCTCGGAGGGGCGCCCGCTCGTGGGGCCGGAGGCGGCGGGCTGGGCCCCTCACACGGGCGGCACGAAGCGCTCCCCGGCGGGGTAGGGCGCATGGCGCAGGAAGGCGGCGGGGCCGTAGCCGTGGGCGAGCCCGGGGCAGGGGCCGTACAGCTCCCGGCTGTCGCCGGCGGCGGGGTAGAGCGGGGCGGCGGGCGGCGCGTAGGGCGCCGGGGCGAGCGGCAGGGGCGCGCCGGGGCCGGCGTAGGGGAAGGCGGCGGCGGCGGCGGCGGGGCCGGGGAAGGCGGCGAAGGCGCAGGCGGCCGGGGCGGGCTCGGGGCTGAGCGGCGCGGGGTAGCCGGGGTAGGTGGCCGGGTCGCCGCGCTTGAAGCGCTTCCTCCGGCGCAGGAAGCTGCCGCTCTCGAACATGTCCCGGGCCGCCGGGTCCAGCGCCCAGTAGTTGCCCTTGCCCGGGCGGCCGGGCTCGCGGGGCACCTTGACGAAGCAGTCGTTGAGGGTGAGGTTGTGGCGGATGCTGTTCTGCCAGCGGCGCGGCCCGTCGCGGTAGAAGGGGAAGCGCTCGGTGATGAAGCGGTAGATGCCGCCCAGCGTCAGGCGCCGCTCCGGGGCGTGCGCGATGGCCATGGCGATCAGCGCGATGTAGCTGTACGGGGGCTTGCCGCGCTGCACCGGCCGCTTGCGCCGCCGCCCGCCGCCCCGCGCCGCCGCCGCCTCCGCCTGCAGCGGCCCCGGCCCCGGCCCCGGCCCGGCCCCGCACGCCGGCTGCGGGATCTCGGCCGTCAT
>ML681995.1:10400819-10507926 GCA_007922195.1 Podocnemis expansa | reverse complement strand
GCCTGCAGCCCCCAGAGGAAGCGAAATAGCAGGTTCACAGTGTGAACCTGCTATTTCGTTTCCGGCTTTCTCTCTTATTTCGAAATAACATTTTGCTAATTCGAAGAATGTTGTTTCGAAATAAGATGTTATTTCGAAACAAGTTGTTTCGACACAACTTGTTTCGAAATAATCCTGTGTGTGTGAACACGGCCAAAGTGAAATATGCAAGTTACTTAACTTGTGTGAATCCCTTCGACTGCTAACACCTGCACACCACAATGTCTTCAGTGCGCTGAGTTGATATGAAATGGCTTCCCATCAGCTCAGTGCTACACTACTTGAAGGGGTGGTCTACAGCCAGGGTCTCAAACACATGGCCCGTGGACCATATGTGGCCCCTAAAGCTATTTCCTGCAGCCTGCAACAACACTGTTGTTATCAATATTTGCAATATTATTGTGTAAAAAGGTTTCAGTTGTGCGGCCCTTGGGCTAACAGACTAGTCCTCATGTAGCCCTCTACTAGTCCTCATGCGGCCCTTGTGGTGATTTGAGTTTGAGACCCTGGGCTACAGAGATCGACTTCCCGATTGACCGAGTGGGCCTCCATGGACTTGCTCAGGGATCAGGCAGATTGATCTGTCAGCAGTGAATTTCCCTGTCAGTCAGTGGTTAAAATATAATTTGAGGGGCCCCAGACCCTTCCTAATCTCTGGGCCCCCCTTCTGTATTGTCCAGGCCCCCTTCATGCATGTGTGGGCCCAATTTTTCTAGGTTCTGGAATTGGGGCCCCAGAACTCTGGCCCGTCAGATCTGTGGGCCCCAGAATTGCGTTCCAGGGCGTTCTGATGTACTTTAATCCCTGCTGTCAGTTAAGACAGACCCAGAGTGAAATGAAAATGCAGTGAGCTTAGAACAGTGGTTCTCATCCTTCTTGTACAAATGAGCACTTTCACACATGGCAAGCTCCAGCATACGACCCTGTGACTCCCACTAGTGTCAACCCTTCATCCTGGTCCCTGTGGGCTCCCCACTCCCCCTTCACCACTAACTTCTGGACCCCTCCCCTGTGCCCACCCAGGGGAACTCACCTGCAAGTATGGAGTGCCTGGTATTGCTGCTTGCTTTCTCCTTGAGCATTGCTCCTCTGTTCACTCCAGGTGGCTGGGGGCAAGGAGCAGACATCAGGACTCCCTGCATCCAGGTCACTTTCCCCACTTGGGCTGCGTAAGCAGAACGCAGTGAGCTGCAGCTCCTGATACTCACCTCATAGACCCTGAGCTGGATGCAGAGAGCCCTGGCATTGCTCTTCACTCCCCCTCTCACAGCCCCTCAGGGCGGTGGGGAGCTGCCTGCCTCCCTAACCCCATGTTCCTTTGCTGGAGACTTGCAGCCAAGTGCCTGGATGGGTCAGGGCTCAAAGGTCATGACCTCCACATAACCCTAAGGGGATTAACCCCCAATTTCTGAACCAATGCCATTGAACATAGGAAAGTTATGCTCTCTGCAAGATCTAAATGCTGCAGCCTCTCGAGTCCCTTTGCTATCTGTCCACCCATGGTGATTACGCATGTGGACACAGAAAAAGCCAGTCTGGTTCCTCTCATCCACTCAAGCGACCCTAGTGAGGAACAAGCCATCTCAGTGCAGAGAGGTAGTTCCAGATCTAGCGCACAACCTAAGCCCTGCCTCAGGGCTGTGGGAGGGGAGAGCCAGAGCAGGTGCGGCCATGAGCGTGGAAAGCTTTGTTTGCTGTGCATGACGGAAGTGGGTTCACAGGCAGTGTTCCCTCTAATTTTTCATAGGCTGTGTGCACAAAAAAATTCTTTTGTGCAAATTTTGTGCCCTTTTATCTGCATCTAGGGGTGTTAGCACCAGGGGTGATTCTGGAGGGGGCCAGGATGTGGAATGCATGCCCCCACCCATAAAAGGCCCCAATCCGGCCATGCATGGGGCTCGATCTGGCTTTGAGCCTCCTGAAAGGAGCTTGAAGCTGGGGATGGTCCGTGCTGCTCATGGGAAGCGCCAGGGATGGTCCCCGAGTGGCAGAGACCGCCCCTCCCACTTTTAAAAAGCAGCACGGATGGTCCACAGCTTCGAGCCACTTGGAGTAGGCTTGAAGCAGAAGACAGTCCCTGCCTCTTCTTAAGAAGCAGCAGGAGCCATCCGTGCTTTCCAGAAGTGGTCTGGAGCTGGATCGGGCCACTTCTGGCTAGCTGGGGCCAGAGATACAGGTCTGGTGCCCTGCTGGCCCCAACGTAGCAATGCTCCTGGTTAGCGCAGGAGTAGGCAACCCCCAGCATGTGGGCCAACAATGGCACGAGAGCCCTTTCAGAGTGGCACATGACACCCTCTGCAAAGCCACAGAAATTGTGACTCCTGCCACTGAAAGCCACACCAGGCAGCTTTTTTCAGGGGCAGCTGGGGTATGGAGGGTCCCCACCATGCTCATGTTCCAGGCATGGTGCAGAAAGAAGATGCCTGGAACAGCTTCTCTCCATGGTGTGCAGCCTCCAAGGAGCCACTCTGGGTAGTTTCTTTCTTCAGCATGCCTGGGGACCCCCCAGGAGGAGCTGCTCCAGCCAGCTTCTTTCCATGGCATCCCTGGGGACCCCTGTCCCCAGGCATGCTGCCACTGCAGGCAGCTTCTTTCCGCGGGTGGCTCCCTTCAGCAGCATGCCAGGGAAGTGTCTCCCACCCCCAACCTCCAGACATGGCTGCCACCAAATTTTCAGGCCGCCCCCGCTTTTATTTCTGTGGAGGGAGCCACTGGCACTGGCTGGCAGTCGAGGAGGAGGGACTGGCACAGGGTTGGCAAAGGTTGCTGACCCTAGCACCTCATATCAATGGTACAGAGTCTGCAGGGTGGGTGGGTGCATGCATGAGTACAGGGCTGTAGCGGTGTACTGAGGATGGTGGTGCAGGGGTGGGAGGGAAGCCATGTCCCTGGGTGCTGGCTGGGGGGTACCAGCTGCTCCCTTCTTGGAGGAGCCACCCCCTGCTGACATCCCCAGCGACCATGCTGATGCCAGCTCAGGCTTGTTGGTGGCTGAGGGCTCCCACTGTGGGAGAAGGAAGCATCCTCCCATCACTCCATCCCCATGCTGGGTGCAATGAGGGAGCTGGAGGCACCCCAGCTGTGCAGGGACCAGGCAGTCCTCACCACCAGGCAGGCCCCGGGGAATCTGGCACACTCGCCACTCCACAGTGGGTGGGACAGGAAAACAAACCTACAGATCGCCCCCACCCTCCCAGCAGGGTACTCTTCCCAGTAAGAGGGGAGTGGACGCACATACAAGTGTTGGTTCCCAAGTGCCAGAGACATTTGGCTGTGTGCAAAGCCCAGAGTCAGATTCTGGGTAGGTCAGATGGATTTCACTTCAACAACCTCCTCCACCCTCATTCCCCACCCAGAACCTGACTGATTACTCTGTGCATGGTAGAAATGACATTCACCCTGAGGAAATACACTGAGACTTTTGCCCTCGGTATGAGGCATAGTGTATGCTAACTCTTCATCAGTCCTAGACAGCACAGCATTCATCCAGCCTCCTGTTGACCCAAATCACCAGGTATAAACAGCAGATTAAACTATGATTGTCTTAACTATAAACAAGGAATCTTGTGGCACTTTTAAAGACTAACAAATTTATTTATCACAAGAGCATTCCTGGGAGAAAATCCCACTTCGTCAGATACTTGATTTTCTCCTACGAAGCTCATACAATAAATAAATTTGCTAATCTTTGAAAGTACCACGGACACCTTGTCTGTTTTGCTGAAGTAGACTGAGATGGCTACCCCTCTTTAACTTGCCTTAACAGTGAAAGCCTTTGAGTAACAAAACATGGAAGAAGACAGCATGGGCATCAAAGACAGGACCTAAGGAATCAACACTGAGGCCACGTCTGCACTGAACACAGCAGGATTGACTGAGCGGCCTGTGTAGACCCACTTGACTGATCCTGGAAGTGCTCTCCTTTCAGTGCAGTAAGTCCACCCCTCCAACAGTAATGCTGCATTGAAGGGAGAGCATTTCCCATTGACACAGGTGAGTGAAGACAGTGTGTTAAGTCAAAGTAACTAAGTCAATGGGAGATACACATCCTATGTTACGCAGATTGCATATTTCCCCTTGACTTAGCCCTGCAGTATACACCAGGCCTGAGTTTCTAGTTTCAGCATCAGAGCTTGGTTTTGTCTTCTGTTAAAATAGTTACCACTGAACAGTGACAAGGCCAGGTCTTGCCAAAAGTCGCTGTTTTCTGAACAGCAGCTATGTAAATCCATCATGTCCATTAAAGGGAAGCGCCTGACTCTTACAGAGAATAAGCAAAGCATGTCTACGCTGTCTTTGGAACCTGAAAATTGCTTGCTATGCTTGATTGCAGGTCTGGTGAATTTTGCATCACTGGTGTTCTACCCATGCCACTATATGTCAGCTCCTCATGAAAATCTCCCAGCCAGCTTCTTTGAATAGTTCCTAGGCTGCCAGCATGAGAACAGGCTCTTTATAGTTTGCCTATCAAATCATCAGTTTTGTCAGTCTGCTTGCAGATTAATAAAGTTTAATTCCATAATAATACTAACAAATCAGTGACCCATCCCAGTTTTGATTAGAAGTTTTGGCTGGGTAAGGAGTGCTGGCTCGAGCATAGCTGAAAGTCACTACTCAGAGGACTTGTACCAGCTTATCCACGGTTTCAGTCCCACTTATTAGGGCAAGGAACATTCCAATAATAAACCTTAATAAAGGCTACCAGTAATATCCTTTGATCCAACTTCACACAGTTAGACTGCTTTCGCAAACTATTTCCCTACGCTCCTGGGAGTATTCTCAGTTCCAACAATGCTCTTTGTGTTACAAGATGCATCAGCTATTTTAAAGAGATTGATGGACCATTTGCTGAAACTGTATGTAGGAATCTGTGCCGCAAACCGTGATGGTTTTCAAGAAGGTTTGGAAAGAACTTCTGGAGCACTTCTGTGCAGCATTTGAAGAAGTGGTAATGACAGGTGTGAGTATGGACTCAAACAGACATTGCTAAGGATATAGAGAAGTAAAATAGGCATTTTTATGGAGCAGAGAGAAAAGGCAATGGCCCAGGCAATGATTCAGGTTAAACATCCTACTAACAAGAGAATAAAAGAAGTCTTTATAGGGCTTCCTCCATCTCACTAGAACACTTTCATAACAGTACATTTTCAAAGAACTTTACAAACATGAATTAATTTAAATGTACTGAGCTGATACAGATTATGATTCAACTAGTCAATTAGTTTGATAGTATATATCTCAGGAGGCCTTTAGGGTATGCCCACACTTAGAATTTAATTTGAACCGATGACAATCAATTTGAATTATATTAAGCACATGGCCACACTGGCTTTCCTCAATTCAAACTGAGGAACTCCTTAGCTTGAATTGATGAAAGCTGCCTTTGAACTGATCAAACCTCATCTGACTTCGAAGTCCTGGTCCCTTCAAACCAGTTAGTTCAAATTGACCCAGTGTGGCCATGTCAATTTGAACTCACTGTTAGTTTGAATTGACAGGGGTTGACCTTCCTCCCAGGGTGTATGGCACCCTGGAAGGAAGACCATCCCTCCAGCACCTGGGGCCAGCAGCCACAGAGGCACCTCCACTACCACCCAGCCAGATCGGGCTGGGGGACAACAGGGTTCCTGTGCCCTGGCTGGGAACAGGGACCCCCACGTAGCCCCAGTCCCACTTGCCAGATGGGGAAGGGATTCCCATACCAGGCTGGAGCTGCGTTACCTGGGCTGGTGCGGCTAGAGCTGGGCAGGGGATACTTTTCCCCATGCCAAGCTCAGAGGGTCGGAGCCTGGCAGGAGATTGGGTGGGGGCATATCCCTTCTTGTGGGCCATGTTGCCACACCTCCCATGGCGCTCCTCCTCTGATTCAAATTAGCAAGTCCATGGACATGCTAGTTCGAATTGGAGTTTCTAGTGTAGCCATGTTTATTTGAATTGACTGAGTTTGAACTAATTAGTTCAAATTGACTAGTTCGAATTCAGTCAACTTGAATTAACACTCTAAGTGTAGACATAGCCTTAGCTAGCATAGATGAGAGACCTCAGGAATGAGAAGACATGCTATACACTCTTCTCAGGTTGGGTCCCATCATACACATTCAGAGAAGTGGGCTCCTAATAGCCAGTGTTAACTGGAGGCCAGCTGGAAGAAAGCATGGTGGAAGCCGAAGTTGTATATGATTTCTTAATGACGCAATGAAAGCCAAAACTGACTGGAATGAGAATGAACAGAAGTGAGGTAGTTAGTATGATTGGCCTTAGAAGTTCAGATTAGACGTCCCACAAAATTGTGAGATTGGCCCAACAATTATGAAATTTTATTTTAAAACAATTAAATCATGTTCTTTGCCTATCTTCTGATTTTTGGAAAAAAGAAACGAACGAACCATCCCACCCCAGCTTGTGAGAGACAATTGCAGAGCTGCCAACTCTAGTAGATTTATACTGAGGAAAGTGACTTTGGCTCCAGTCTCAAGAGCTCTGTCATTTGCAAGATCCTAAGAGATCCAGTACCTCACTGGCAGTAACCTTACACCTTTGAGACAGAGGTTGCTTTCCAAATGTTGAAATATATTAAATCAAAGTTCTGCACTTTGTTAGTGCTACATCAATTAATGTTGTGCCCCAGACCCTTTCCCCCAGTCCCAAATCAACTTTGCCCACCTAGCCTCACACTGGCCTTGCACAGCACCAGACACACATCTACTTCCTTCCCCCCCTCACTAAAGCTAGCAGGCCTGGTGTTGCAGGAAGAGAGAGGGAAGGAGGGTGCAGGGAACAGACTGACCCTGGGTCACAGAAGGGGCGGGGTAGAGGAGGGAGTGGAGTCACCCTGAGTTGCTTGGCGCTTTCCACTTCCTCGTCTCCTCCTGTGAAAATGTTGCCAGCTGCACCCCCATCCACCCACAGTCACCTGTCAATCCTGATGCAAGAGGAGCTCTCTGCCTGCCTCCTGCTCTAGCTCCGATTAGCTGTTTTTTCTTCTTCGAGCGCTGCTCGGATGCACTCAGTAAGGTGTTTCCGTGCCAGAGCGCCGGATTGGCCAGAAAAACTTTTGTCCTAGCCTGTCAGGAAAGGGCAGGCAGCCTCCGCCCCTCACGCCACCCTGTGGCTATATATACAGCCACCTCCTGACCCCTCCTCAGTTTCATTTCTTCCGCTTTGCGTGTCGGATCTGGAACGTCCGCTCCTTGCGAAACGCAAGCAGCCTGCCTGTCGTCTATGAGCTTTTGCCAGACTGGAGCATCTCTTCGTGGATTTAATTCCACCACAAGAACCTTCCACCATCGGACCGGAACATCCTACGATCATGCCAGGGTTTAAACCCTGCGCCAAGTGCAGCAAGACAGTTTCCAAAGAAAAGCCCTTAGTTCTCAAAAAAAAACCCAAGGAGTCGTGTGGCACTTTAAGACTAACAGATTTATTTTTCTCATGAGCTTACGATGGGAGAAAAATCCCACTTCATCAGATGCTTTGACGATGGGTGAACTTACAGAATGGAATGAAAATAAATGCAAGGGGGTGTAAAACATAGGATCAGGTCATACAGTAACAGCAAATCAGAGCAGTTTTCAGGTTCAAACCATGGGAAGCCTGAAGTCAAATTACCTTTTGTAATGGGAAAAGAACCCATAGTCTTGATTGGGTGTGTTCACACAGCAGTCTTATTTCGAAACAAAAGAGACTGTTTTGAAATAAGAAAGGCCACATTCACACGACGCACTGTTGTTTCGAAACAACTTAAACCCCATGTGGGGATGAAACAACATTGTTTCGAAACGATTGTTTCGAAACAATGCTGTTTGAACATGTTGTTTCGAAACAACGGTGACTTGTTATGAAATAACTGTTGTCTGAACCTGCTATTTTGATTCCTGCTTTTTTCCTTAATTTGAATTAACAAACTGTTAATTCGAATTAACTTATTTCGAAATAAGGCGTTATTTCGATACAACTTGTATCGAAACAACTTGTATCGAAATAACCCCCTGTATGAACACAGCCATTAAGTCCTGCTTTCACAGAATTTAACTTGCATATTAATTTGAGTTCAGCTGTTTCTCTTTGAAGTCTTGATGTCCCAGCCACATCTCTGATGATAGTCGTTAACAAATCATTTATCGAGTGATTAGAAAGATGGAAGGGCTCAGCAACTGGCTTCTTTGTTCTGTGATTTCTGATATCAGCTCTGTGTTCATTTATCCTTTTGTGCAGTGATCGTCCTGTTTGTCCAATGTTTGTCCAAAGGTGTTGGGGCATTTCTGGCACATGATGGCATGGACCACATTAGCAGATGAGCAGGTAAATGAGCCTTTGATGGAGTAGCAGGCTTGATTAGGACCTATGATGCTATCTGTTGTGCAGATATGTGGGCAGACTTGGCAGCGTGGTTTGTTGCAGGGGCGTGTGCCCGCTTCAATGTTTCTGTTGTTAGCTCTGTAGTTGCTGGTGAGTATCTGTTTAAGATTGGGTGGCTGTCTGTAGGCAAGGAGAGGTCTGTCTCCCAAGGCTTGAGAGAGAGAGGGATCATCTTTTAGAATAGGCTGTAGGTCCTTAATGATCTGTTGCGGAGGTCTGACTTGAGGGTTGTATGTGGTGACTAGTGGTGTCCTGTTGTTTTCTTTCTTGGGCGTCTCCTGTAGTAGATGACTTCGGGGAACCTGTCTAGCTCTGTCAATTTGTTTTCTTACTTCCCCAGGTGGGTACTGTAGTTTCAAGAATGCTTGATAGAGATCCTCAAGATGTCTGTCTCTGTCTGAGGGATCAGAGCAGATGTGGTTATATCTTAGGGCTTAGCTGTAGACAATGGATCATGTGGTGTGTTTAGGATGGAAGCTCAAAGGATGTAGGTAACTATACCGATCAGTACGTTTTCGGTACAGGGTGATGGTGATGTGTCTATCCCTGATTTGTACTATAGTGTCAAGAAAGTGGATCTCCTGTGTGGAGTGTTCCAGGCTCAATTTGATGGTGGAGTGGAAATTGTTGACATCTCTGTGAAAATGTTCAAGAGCATCCCTGCCATGTGTCCAGGTGATGAAGATGTTCTCAGTCTTCCTTTAAATCATCTTGGGCAATCATGGCATCTTCCAGATTCTGATGGTCTTATTCAGAGACTGATTCTGAGGCAACTTAAAACATAGATTCTTCATATATAGTAGGCTGATAATACTGAAAGTCCCTGCCATTTATCACACACCAGCTGGGAGGCTAAGCAGAAATCAGCATGGAAGCTTTGTGCCCCACTCCCATCTCAGATCCACTGACTCAAAGTAGTAGAAATCAGACACGGCATAGCTTCATTCTGCTGCCTTGTGCATGTGCATTGAAATACAGTCATTAATTAGCTCCACACACCACTGTTATTGCTGCCCAGTCCTCACCTCATTTACTGCACAGGGTGAACTGTTCACAATGAAAGAAGCTACGAATGTAATGAATGGGACAGAGAGTCCTGGCTCATTCTGGGTTAACTTTTATTTATAATTACAAACATCTACGTCCCTGGTTTGAAATTATAAAAGTGTACCAAAGAGACATATGCTCTTTTTATAGGTTGGACAGTACACAACGTGAACAGGAAAGATAAGAGCAATCTATTACTAAAACCAATTTTACAAAATAATAATAGAATGAATTATTCAAATAATTGATTTTTAAATGAGAATTTAATTTAATTTTCACAGAGAAAATAAATTATAATTTTGGTATGGGCAACTTTAAATCTAGCATGCTTGACTTTTCCACCTAAATTATACTTTTTAACACAGTTTTTGTGTGTACAATATACAACTTTATATTCAGATTTCATTAGAATATTTCAGTTAAAAGAATTCACCAAAATCTTTGAATATCAGAAAAAAGACTTCACTGCCAACATCCCTGGTCATCTGACACCTCACAACATAGTCCCGGGACATGTCACTTGCACAGCATAACTCCTCTATCCTGCTAAAACAATGTGACTCCTCTTAGCCGTCCCCCACTGTCTACTCATGTGCAAACCACCCATACTTTCCATTTTAACCAGCTCCCAGCCAAAGAGCATTCTGCGCTTCACCCTCCTGTTTCTGAACCATATACAGCATCTTGCTTTCTTCATAGGTCCCATATGCAGACCAAAGATCAAGTCATATCCCTGCTTCAGCCAAGAGCCTGCAGCACATTCATGTCATTAGCTCTGCATGCAATTCATAATCACTCTTCCTTTCACACATCCCTTTACTGTAAACCTGCCCTGTCCAGTCTTAATTTGCAGTCTAGAGAAACTGCAATCTTAATCCCATTTTAATAAAGCTTTATGCCCGGTATTGTAACGACTAAATGTTGTCAACCTCCAAGTAGCACCAAAATGGCACTCCAGTAATCTGTTAGGGTTTTATACCAGTGCCCAGCACTGTGGCATCGGGCACCCTCAGGATTGGCACTGTGATGTTCTAAATGGGCTTTATGGAGTCTGTTGCTCTTCCGCCTTTTTGGAATGAAAGAAACTGCTGGGGATCATGATGGTGTGGGTTAACAGGAAGTAAAGTGTCTTTGTAAAGGTCATTCTGCCCATGATGGAAAAACATTATCAGTCAGGCAGGGATTGGATAGATGTTGGTTAGGGAGTTTAAGGCCACAGAACTAAAAATAGTTGTAATTGCAACTATTGTAAGGGCTATGTCTATACTGGCAATTTAGGTTGAATTAAGGAGGCTTAATTCAAACTAAATTAGTTTTTGTCTATACTAGACTTTCATTAAGTCAAATTAAGAAATTCCTTAATTTGACTTAATGAAAGCTTAATTCAAATTAATAAGAACCGCCCGTTAGTTCAAACTACACCTTAATTCGACTCCTTAGTGCAAACTAAGGGCGGTGTAGACCTGGATTAACCCTTAATTTGACTTTATTAGGGTTGAATTAAGGGCAGTGAGGTTGAATTAACAAAGTGGACTAAGTCGCCGTAACTTTAATTTAACTTTAGGTCGACTTAGTCCACTTTGTTAATTCAACTTAATGAGGTCAAGTTTAGTTCAAATTAAAGTTGAACTTATTAGTTCGAATTAACACACTTGACCTAACTTTCTGTAGTGTAGACATAGCCAATGTGTTAAATAGCCCCTTTAGGCATTTTGAAAACAACATTTAAAACAAAAATGGTTAGCCACTTGCTGGAAAATGGGGCACAAAACCTGAGAAAGCTTTTACAAAAGTTCATTTCCACTGTTTTGTGGAAATTTTGTTTTTGTCAACATTTGCTGGCCAGCTCTATAAATCATTGAGATGTGATGGCCCAATTTTGCGGTCCCAACTGGAGCAAAATTCCATGGACGTCAGTTTGCTCAAGTAAGACCCACAACATTTAGTCCTAACTGAGCAAAAATGGTTATTACACATGACCAAGAACATTCTTCTTTCGACCTACGGTACACCTCCTTGGCCAGATCTTCATCTGGTATGAATGACAGGAATTCCATTAAGTCAAAGAATCTGAAATAATTTATGGCAGCAAAGGACATGCTTCTCTCTGCCTCTTAAAATACATATGATCTATATGTACATAAATATAGATATTTATTATATATCTATACATAAATTCAAGTAGTACTTGATGAGATGTGTTGGGCACATTTTTAAATAGCAAGGTACATTTTAAGAGATTGACTCAGCCTTAATTCTGAACATCCCAGTTTTAACATTTCCACTGTCACTCTATTTTATTAGTATCTGAACATCTTTTCATTTTTGATATTTATGATTCAGATTGTGCCATATTTTTTAGTACAGAGCAAGAAAACACATTGTTAAGACGGTTTAGTCTCATTAAAAGAGATCTGCTAAAGTGAGCTTCTCCCTGTGGTTGACATGAGAGTTCCAGCCCAGTCATCTCACATCCTGTGATTGCAAAGAAATAGGGAAATGATACAAGAACACAGGCAAAATGATTTCTAAAAATATCAGCTGCTCAGATCTCATTCCTCTCACCTGGTTTCAGCAGTTTTGCTTATTCAGGTTATGTTTCTTTCAATGCAAATCACAGATTTGCCAGATGCTAGACCATTATTCACAATTATTTCTTCCAGAAATAGTTTATTTAAGAACTCATAACTGTTACTAGTAATGAGGCTATCGTCCAGGAAAATGGGACACGGTAATACCAGGGTACAAAGTAGACAGAAATGCTAGAATAGGTCTTGCTGGTGGGGGAGGGGCACTATAGGTGAAAGAATGCTTACAGTCCAATACAGTAAAAATGTTAAATGACTCTAAGTCTGTTGCAGAATGTCTCTGGATAGTAATTCCATGGTGCAATAATAAGAGTATAACAGTAGGAATATACTACTGACACTTGACTGGGATGGTGATGGTGACTGTGAAACATTCAGAGAGATTAGAGAAAATACACAAATAGAAAATTCTATAATAATGGGGGATTTCAACTATTCCCATATTGACTGGGAACATGTTCCTGCAAGATGGGATGCGGAGATAAAGTTTCTAGACATATTGACAATTGCTTCCTGGAGCAGCTAGCCTTGAAACCCATAAGGAGAGGCAATTCTTGATTTAGTCCTAAGTGAAACACAGGATGTTGTCCAAGCGATGAATAAAGATGAATTGCTCTCTAATACAAACGAGGAGTCCTGTGGCACTTTTAAAGACTAACAACTTATCTATCACATGAGCTAGGGTGGGAGAAAATCCCACTTCATCAGACACTTTGAAAATGGGGAACTTACAGAATAGGAGGAAAATACATGCAGAGAAGTATAAGCCACAGGATCAGGTCAGCCTGTACACAAATCAATGCAGTTGTCAAGATTCAAACAGTGGGAAACAGTATACAGAGGAAGATGAGATCAAACCACTTGCTGAGACAAGAAAAAAAATCCAAAGTCCTTATTTAGCCATGAAATAACAGCCAAATTTACATATGAATTTCAATTCCACAGTTTCTCTTTGACGCCTTTATTTGTTATTCATTTGTTTGAGCACAGCTATTAGAAAATCATCAATGGAGTGATGAGGAAGATTGAAGTGTTCACCTACTAGTTTTTGAATGTTATGATTCCTGATTTCAGATTTGTGTCCATTTATTCTTTTGTGCAGAGACTGTCCTGTTTGGCAGAGAGGCATTTCTGGCACATGATGGCATAAATCACATTGGTGCTATAGCAGATGAATGAGCCATTGATGATGGTGTAGCGGGTTTTATTAGGTTCTGTGATGGTGTTTTTTGTGAAGATATGTTGACAAAGTTGCTCAGTAACAGTAATCATAATGTAATTAAATTTAACTTCTTTGGTATTCCTTCCCCCTCCACCCCAATAAAGGAAGTACACTGCAGCTAGTCAACAAGAAGCAGCTAGTTAAATGGAAATTAAAAGGAACAGTCAATAGAGTGAAATTCCTGCAAACTGCATGGAAACTATTAAAAAGCACTATAATAGAGGCCCAAATTCATTCCAAGATCACCAAAAACAGTCACTGTGGGTAAACAGAGCAAAAGAGGAAGAGAGAGGGAAAACATCAGCCTTTAAAAAGTGGAGTTCAAATCTTACTGAGGAAAATCCAAAGAAGCAAAAACTCTAGCAATTCAAGTGTAAAATACAATTAGACAACCAAAAAAGAATTGGAAGAAGTAGCAAAAGACACAAAAACTAACAGCAATTTTTTTTTCAAAGTACCTAAGCAGGAAGCCTGCCAATCAATTCGGAAAGTGACAACAGACAGTTGGCCCTGGACGACTGAGGTGCTAAAGGAGCCCCCAAAGAAGACAAAGCCATTGTGGAGAAGCTCAATGAGTACTTTGCATCAGCCTTCTCTGTGGAGGAAGTGAGGGACTGACATTAGTTCCTGCCTGCTGTCAGCTATCCAGTGGTTACTCCCACACACTAACACTTTTCCTGGGCACAATGCAAACGGTAATGGATTTACTCTGCAGCAAGGGAGATTTAGGTTAGATTTTAGGAGAACCTTCCCAATTCAAAGAATAGCTAAGTTCTGCACCAGGCTTCCAAGCAAATTAGTAAGTCCTGAGAAAGAGCTTGAATGAAGTAAGCAGTTAGATGTCGGCACTGAGTGTCCCTGCGGCTCTAGCCAGCACACAGAGACATGTCCACTGCCTCCTGGTAATAAGAGAGCAGGGGACAGATGGGCATCCAGAGCTTTTCTGGGCTGCTTGGTGGTCGAGGATGATCCGAGAGAGAACCTCTGCAGCCCCCGCCCTGCCCCCCACAAAATGCAGACATCCACCACCTACCTACCCATAAACTCATACACATGGCCAAACAACACCAATAATGCAACTTATAGACACACACCAAAAATACACGAACTATACATACAGCCACTCACATGCACAAACATAGACTATAACACAGCCATGGACTGTAAACACAGCAGGAGAAAAAAAGAAGTTATACACATACACACAACTACACACTGTCACAGAATGCCACCCCCCCCCCTCACATTTTAATAACTGCGCCTACAAATTTACCCTAATTGTGACTCTAATTGTAAAGTGGAGTAAAAATTTACAAAATATCACACAATAACCTGTAACAACTGATGTTTCTGAGAAAAAGCATGAAAGGGAAACAGAAAGACTGAATTAAACATAAAGGCTCATCGTATAACTCAAGCACTGTGTTAAGATCATGCTGGTAAACATGAAAAATGTGGGATCAGAAATGAGTGTGTTGGAAATTAGGCCTGACTGGTGGACAGCATAATTGAGAGGCTGAGCTGTTTCACTCACCCCTCCCTTTGCGGGTCCTTACAGAGATTTTTGGGGAGAAAAACTGATGACTGGTGCAAGCTTCACCATCATGGCTACCATCTCACCACTTTTTATGACTCTGGACCTCCTACATCAAAATCCTGAGGGATGTCTGGACCAGGCGAGGGCCCAAGATGAAACTGACACAACCATTAACTCCACTTGAATCCCAACCACCATCCTGGATGTGAACTTTTGTTTCCCCCCACCCAACACTTCTTTTCCTTCTTTTCTTTATATCTTCTTTCCTACCTCTTTGTTCTCCCTTCTGTGTAATATGAGCCTGGATTAATCAATCAGTCAAGACTGTGTATTCTGCAACATGGCTGTAGACCTGTGACTGGGGGGGGGGGGCAGCCAAAACCAATATCCTAAGTAGCCCAGTGCCGCTGATACAAGTTTGTCTGGTCTCAGAGTGACTGGTCAGACCAAGTGCTATGCCTGGGCTTATAAAGCAGGGAGGTTGCCAGTCAGAGTCATCACAAAAGATAGATGCTGCATTTTCTATCTTTGCTGTGGTTTGCTCTCCTCTTTCTGCATGTGTGCCTTGTTTTGTTTTCTAGGGAACAGGATCAGACTATAACAACAACAGTAAATGACACTGCAGCCCTGCTCACTTCTCTTTTCTCCAAAAAGAAGATTTATTAAAATCCTTAAAGCAGACAGACCGTCAAAGAGGTGTTCTCTTCTAAAAACTTTCTCCAGCTCACGGGAAACGGAAGATGGGATGCTATTAAAAATGAAAGCTCAATTTTGTACTTTACATATGAAATGCTTTAGCAGTTTTTCCTTTCTTCTTGTATTTTCAATAAAAGAGTAAGAGGATTTTTAATGGTGTGTTTCCTGTGGTACTAGGCAGACTAAGGTCTCTATAGACCCTACCTGAGCCTTGCTAAACACTGTTTAATGTTGGACAGTGACTGGGTGATGTCAAGACCTTTGACCTGTGTATTCCATCTAAATTGATACAATGCACTACAAACACACACACACACACACACACACACACAATTCATGTGCTCACACTGTTCAGATACATTTGCAACACTGAGCACAAACACATACTGTACACATATACATATGCATGTACACACCTGCCATCAAATTTTCCACAGTGCCACACTTTGGCTGCTTATTGATTTCTGGGAGCTTTGGGCATCCATGCATTATTTCAGGGTGCAAGGAGAAACTGAACTTTCTGAGCAGCACAGAGCAGTGCTGCCAAGCCTGTGGCCTGGAATGCAGAGAGCCCACTGCCTTTGGCCAGTTAAATGACAGTATCATGGCCAGGAGAACTCAAAAGGTACCATTACATCCATTGCTATGCAAAAGGCAATTGGCCCCATGTTGCAGCTAAGCAAACAAGTTCTAGGCAGAGGCTTTTCTTCACTGGCTAGAGGAGATGGGGTGGTCCCTTCTCATTCCGGGAGATGTTTTCATCCTGTCACTTGTAATGCAACTCCATTGTTTGGGGAGTGTCATTTCTTTCTCCAAAACTAGTCTGGGCAACGCCAACGAGGAGGATTGAGAAAAAAGAGCTAATCCTGAGGGAATGACTCATTTTGGCATGGGGATTTGCAGAAAGGTGGTGGGGATTAGAAGTTCAGGTAGAACAAAGGGGAAGAGAAGTTGTAGTAAAATTCTGTGGTTTGCAGCTTGACAGTTTAACTACTGCACAATCTGAGTTTGAAATAACACAAGAAATTGCTATAGTCCAAACCTTGACAGTGGCTATTGCAACTCAGTATCTGTATGCACAGACATGTGCTTTCCGGTGAGAGCTGTAGACTGGATTGATCCCCCCTGGCCATGACCACACTACCACTTACTTTGGTAGAATTTGTGTCACCCTGGGGTGTGAGGAAGCTATCCACGAGTGACATAAATTGCAATGATCTAAGCACTATGTCAGTGGGACAGCATTTCCCTCCACCACAGCTGCCACCTCCTGTGGAGGTGGAGTTGTTATGCTGATGGGCAGGTGAGGTTGCCTGGTGGCAGACCCAGCCCTCAGTCTTCCCGGATGGTGAGCGCTCGCTGCTGGCCTTGCTCCGTCTGGGGCATGGCTTTGGGCTGCTCAAAGCACTTGGCAAGACATTCTGCTTCAGTCTCTCAGACATGGGGAACCCTCTCCCAGCGCAGTTCACACAGGGTGCAAAGGGCGATGCAGGCACTGATGACCTCGGGGATTGTGTGCTCAGTAGGTGGAGGCACATCAGGAGGGCTTTCCAGTGGGCTTTGAGCCATCCAAAGATGCGCTCCATAACCTGGCAACACCTGTTGAGCCTCCTACTGAAGAACTCCCTGCTGGCATTGTGGTGGCCCGTGTAAGCTTCACGAACCATGGGAGCAATGGGTAGGTGGCATCCTATGAGGATTGGCACCTGCACATCCCTGAGGGTGATGTTGGGGGGGGGGGAGAAGGTGCCCATCTGCTTGTGCTTCTACAGGGAGGAGTTCCTGAGGACATGGGCATCATGCACCCTCCTTGGCCAGCCAATGTTCCCCCTAAGCCGCATGTGCAGCTGGGCAACATAGCTTGTTCGCTGCGCCGCATTTCCCCCCCCCCCCCCACCAGTGGCTTGATTCCCCTCCTCCCACTCTAACCTGCCCCTCTCCCTCTCCAGGTCACTCCCCCCAGCCGGCCCAATCCCGCCCCCCACACACCCCCTGGCTGGCCCAATCCCGTCTTCCCTCCAACCCTCTGTCCCCTTTGATGGCCAACAGCCCCTGCCCTGTCCCCAGTCATCCCCACCCCCACCCCCTTACCTGGCTGCCAGAGCAGTGCAGCCTGGCCACTGGCTGCTCCTCCAGCCGAAGAAGGTCTCATTGAGCATGTGCAGAGGCTCTGTGCATGCTCAGAGACATTACACCGAGTAAGAGTTTTAAAAACTCCTGGCTCAGAGGAAGCTCTCAGATGGCTGGAAGATTTTATCTTCTGGCCGGGTAGGGAATGTGGCTGCCATCCATGTGCAGCTGGCAGTGGTGCCTGCGTGGGGCAGTGGTGGGAGCTGCATGCCCATACCACCACGCAGTTTACAGGGAATGTTGTGGCCAGCTGACATAGATGTTGGTGAAGAGCCCTTAGTGTTTGAGGAGGGCCTTCAGGAGCACAGAGTAGCAGCCCTTCTGGTTCCTGTATGCCATGGCCCGGTGCTCCAGGGCGTGGACAGGGATGTGCATGGAGTCCAAGATGCCTAAACAGTTGGGGAATCTGAGTACATTGAGGCCATCAATGGTGTCCTACAGGTTGCCTGAGGTGACAAGGCAGGCTAGCAGGACTTGGTTGACGGCACCGCTGGCCAGCAGGAGGGCGGCCCCCACAGTAGCCTCCCCAATGCTGAAGTGGTGGGCGACGGAGCAGTAGGACTACGGGGTGGCCATCTCTCAGACCATGACAGCCACTCTCCTGTCCACAAGGAGGATCTGAGTTGGGTGGCCATGTGTTGCAGGACCAGGGTGAGCTCACGGAACAGCTCTAGGAAGCTCTGCTTGCTCATTCTGAAGTTTTGCAGCCACAGTTCCTTGTTCCAGGTGGTGAGGACTATGCATTCTCACCAGTCGCTGCTGGTTTTGTGTGCCCAGAAGTGGTGAGGCATGGAAGGCAGCATGGTGAGCACAGCAGCTGGCAGGACTAGCATGGTGGTGGTGCTGGTGTCTGCCTTCATGCTGACTGGGTCCATGAAGAGTGTGCTCCAGGTGACGAGAGAACTTCGCAGGGTAGCGTGGGTGCTGGGCACCTCCTGGGCAAGCTGCAGGAACTGAGTGTTGTCCCTGACCTCCTCGCTCTGCTCTTGCCAGCCACAAAGAGCAGAGGGCTAAGATCTCTTCTTGTATTTATGGGATTGGCTGGGGGAATGGCCCTTCTTGGGGGCCACATTGCCACACTTCCCATGATGCCTCTCGTAAGCCAAACTAGCAAGTACTGTGCATGGACATGCTAGTTTGATTTAGGTTTCTGGTGGAGCCATGCTAATTCAAACTAAGTTTGTTCAAATTAACCAATATTAGCTTGAATTAATTAGCTCAAACTAACTTAGTTCAAACTAACATTCTTAAGTGTAGACATAGTCCAGAAGACCCAGAAGCTGGATTCTCCAGCTATGCAGATAATTAACCAGCTAATCAGTATGACCCAATCCTGTAGGCATGCTCTGAGCATACCTGAGGTGTCAGGCCCCCAGCAGGGTTGGGAGTGAATTTTCCTTGGGGGCAGATTGGCTGGAGATCTGAGGGGTTTTCGCTTTCTTCTGTAGTGTGGGATATGGCTCATCTGCTGATGGAGTCTCTGTATCTTAAAGTCTTTAAATCATGATCCGATGATGTTAATAACTCAGTCATAGGAATAGAGGTCTATCACAGGAGTGGGTGAGTGAGGTTTTCCTGGCCTGCATTGTGCAGGAGGTCAGACTAGATGATCATGCTGGTCCCTTCTGACCTTAAGAGTCTATAGGGAGGCCTGGATGCAGGCCACCAACGTAGGGGGCAGAATAGCACAAGCACTTGACAGCTGAAGGCCCAAGGACAAGTAGGGTGAGTGTGAGAAAGGTCTTAAGCATGAAAAGAGGTGTGTGTTTTTGTTGTTAGGTCAGGGCTATCAAAGTGGCTAACCTGGTTCAGGTGCCTAATTCCAGGAAACCGTTCATAGCTGAGGACTGCTAGCAGAGGGAGGGATTTGTCTCTTGTCGCCACCACTAACCTTCCGCCATGAAGAAAATGGATCATTTAACACTGCTCCACTGTTCCCCCGAAGCTGTGCGCATGTGTGCATGCACACCGGTCATGAAACCTGCTCACAGAACAAAATTCAATAGTGCTAATGTTGGTGCTCACAAAGAAATGTTTTTGTGCACACAAATAAATTGTTTGCACACACAGTCTATGAGTAATTAGAGGGAACATTGCACTGCTCTTTGCTTTCTGTGTTTCAGTCAGTTTGTCCATTACAATACTTTGCTCCTCGCCCCCACAGCTATGCAGCTTCCTTCGCAGTTTTTTGTACCACTCTTTGTCTAGGGTGTTTTGGAATCTAAACAAATTATGCCTCCTTTTACCGTCTAACATGTTCAAAGAATTCTATGGGGTCGGTGAGGCACAATTTTCCTTTGCAGAATCCAGGCTGGTTAGACCCCCTCAGATCATTCCAAGGTTGTTTTTAAAAATAAATAAATAAATCAATCTACTTTTAACGATCATTTTAATCAATATAACTGGCACAGGGAGGAAGGTTTATTAGGCTATAAGTCCACATGGATGTGTGACCTGCTACTTTACAAACTAATCAGTTTGTTCCAGCACCTCTTCTTTGGATCTTTCAATCTCATAATAACTCAGCTTTATCTCCAGGAAAAAGAAGGCCCCAGGCAGGAATCTACCTAAAATCATCTGTGGTGAAGACAGATTCAGAAGTATGATTTAGCATCTCACAATGTTCCCATCAGCCTTGATTTTTCAAAACATTTTTAGGAACCTTTCCTCATCTCTGATCCACACACTGGATCTTGGTTCTCATGCCCTGAAATCACTTCTCACAATGGTCAAGTACGTACAATTATTATGCCTGCTTTAGAGACTGAGATGGGGAAACCGAGGCACAGAAGGTAAGTGACTTGCCCAAAGAGCCAGGGTCAGAACCATGACTAGAACTGCAACAGTGCCTACCTCCCTCTCCTCAGCTCAGACCCTGAGACTAGGCCTCTGCAGAACCCTTGGCTGTGCAAATTTGGCTGTAAGTTGCTGATCACGATTCACCAAGGGCAAGTCGTATCTTACCAACCTGGCTGCCTTCTATGATGAGATGACTGGCTCTGTAGAGGTGGGGAAAATGGTTGATGTGATCTACCTTAACTTTAGCAAAGCTTGTTATATGGTCTCTCACAATATTGTTTCCAGCAAGTTAAAGAAGTATGGGTTGGATGAATGAACTACAAGATGGATAGAAAGCTGGCTAGATTTCCGGCAGATGTAGGGAAGTGATTATTCCTCTCTATTCAGCACTGGTGAGGCCACATTTGGAGTATTGTGTTCAGTTTCAGCCTCCACTACAGAATGAATGTAGACACATTGGAAGGACTCCAGCAGAGGGCAACAAAAACTAGCCTTGTTTAATCTGCAGAACAGAAGAAGGAGGGGGGAACTGATATGTGCCTTCAGCTACCTGAGAGAGCTAGGCTGTTCTCTTGGTAGCAGATGACAGAACAAAGAGCAATGGTCTCAAGTTGCAGTGCGGAGGTCTCAGCTGGATATTAGAAAAAACTTTTTCACTCAGAGGTTGGTGAAGCACTGGAATGGGTTACTGAAGGCAGTGATGGAATCTCCATCATTAGAGATTTGTAAGGTAGGGCTTGACAAAGCCCTGACTGGGATCGTTCAGTTGGGGTAGGTCCTGCTTTGAGTAGAGGGTTGTACTAGATGACCTCCTGAGGTTCCTTCCAACCCTCATCTTCTATGATTCTTTGATTATGAACACAGTCCAAAGTACCATGATTGTCCACAGGCTGTTTTCTCCACTAATAGTGAAAATTTCAGACACCCCTGTGGTCGCCCATGATTCCACCATGGGTGTTTGCCTGGGACAGAGCCACATTCACATGTTGCTTGTACCCATAGAAGTTTAGCACGTCTGCCTTGCTTACCCCACACAACCTGAAAACAGTGACCATGAAACCCTCACAAACTGGACTGGTCACTGTAGTTCTCACAGCACCAGCACTGCTGCCAGCCTGCAGTTATGCAACAAAAAAGGCAAGGCATGATGCCTTTCAGGTTGGCCTGGGTGAAAGTGGAAGGTGCACCGCCAAAGTCTTGTAGTGCCTAGCTGCACTGCAGCCAGGAGAATGCCTTCTGGCCCCATGGGACAGATGCTTGCTCTGCTTGAGCTGGATCACTAAAAACAGAGACCTGGGGCCAGGCAGGTTTGCATGTGAGTGGCTATTCCACATCACTGCTAGCTTTAGTGTGCGTCCATCTGCCTGGATGGGGAGGCACGCTCCAGCTTCAGGGCAGACATCCTCTGGGTGACGTGACCAACCAAGGATGGCACCAAATTGTCCTAAAAAGTTCCTTCTGCCACAAGGTTTGGCTGTTATCAAAAAGCATTTAGACAGAAAACAATGACATCAGTGATTGTCCATTAGAAATCTCTTCTATGTGCCCAATCACTTTCTGCCCAGCCCTTTCCACATTGCTGGTAGGAGGGTGGGATCCCTGCCACAGCATGGACTGGATGGATTGACTTTTTCATCTTGGAACATCTGGGCCTAACCTTGCCAGTTCTTCCCTAATCCAGCCAGTTGCTCATAAAAGCTGTCAGTGTAGCTGTTAAAACTAGCTTGTGAGTCATCCTCATTCTTCATCCATATGTCACCAAGACAGTGGGTGGCAACAGGAAACTCCCTGGCTTGTTCTTTTGTACATACACATGTCAAACAAAAGAATGCCTGGCAGCAGTAGCTTCCTAGAGGCCTTGACTCTAGCAAAGGCTTGGGGTGGGCAGGCAGTGCAAGATAAAAAGCAATCTGGCACCTATTCTGCAGTCACACAGGCTCAGTCTCTTCTTGGACCTTTCCCACACCAGAAGAAGAGTTCTGTGAAGAGCTCTGAGCAGCTTGTCTCTGTCACCAATAGCAGAAGTTGGTCCATTACAAGGTATTGCGTCTCACACCTCATCACCCTATTACTAGACCAAGAACTGCATCTTAAGTGATTATTCAAGGGACTGACAACAATTTGCTGCTGAACTGAGGTGCTCTCTTGCCACAGGTAGGACACGTGGTGAGATTTTCACAGAAATTTTGGTATGTCCGACATATTTCTCCCATTTAAAAGGTACCAGTTGCTTTGCAACTCTCAGCCAGGCTGTGGGTCCTCTGTATGGCCTCTTGGGGCAGGTGTCTAGCTGTCCAGTTCTGGTGAACTCCATGCAACAGGCATTGCTTCTGCTTACCAAGCAAGGCAGTAATCCTTTCTCCTTTCCCAGGGACAGCTGAAGTTATGGGTGAGGAATGAGAGCAGATCTCACAGCCAGGGCTGTTCCATGCACAGCCATTTCCCAACAGGGTCATGACCAGGGCATAGCCGGGATACAGGTAACCAAAGAGCACCAGTTGTGCCCACAAACTGCACAGCTGCCAGCAGTGTTTTGTAACTGGGATTTAGCCCAGCTCATAACCAAGCTTGTACCTGGCTGTTGCTCAATCTAGTTACAGAAATGTAGTTGTAGCACAGTGCAGACAAAGGCATGCACTTATGTCATGCTCAGCACTCCTCCCAGTTCCCTCACTCCAGGAAACAACTGCACAGGGAATTGCATCATATGCTATCTCGTTTGAACCAGCACTTCCGGTGTGCTGCCTGTATTAACAGTAGGACCAGAATGGCAATGCCAGATTTAGACACAAGCCAAGAAAGCCCTGGCTTAGGGGCTTCTAAATATGTCAGAGATAACTAGGAAGATTTATCATAAGGTATCTGATAATGCAAATAAGGCTTTTTGCAAGATGTAAGCGTTATTCAGTTATTTCTCATTGCATTTTGCCTTCATATATATGCAAATATATCAGTTTATCATATTTTTCATTACCCTTTCTGTTATAATTTAATACACTTTTTTCTCTTTATTTTTATGATATGCGGCCTCTGAATCTTGACACAGCCTAGGACCTCAGCATGTCTTAATCCAGCCCTGCAGAGTCATTTCTCTTGGCCAGTTCCTGCTGTAGCTCATTAGTAGCACCTGGTCTGACTGGGCAGTTGAACTACCCTACTAATTGTGCCTGGTGCAATGGAGACTGTTAGTGTGATCAGATGCCACAGTAAGGAACATGCTTGGGATCTGGGACCAGGACACTTATCCAAACCTCCTGCTAGATGGCACCAGCATGCATATGAATGGATCTCAAGTAGACTCACAATGTGATGTCAGACAGTCAAACAAAGACGGCTGCTAGAGAACCAAGGCACCGCAAGGCTGAGATGACCAGGTATAGGAGCATAATCCAAAGCCCTTGGGTGCATGGGAATCAGCCTGAGATTTTGGGCTTGATTCGTAGCAAACACCCAAAACTGCCCATGTGGGCATGACCCAACTGCTGTGACAGAAAAACCATCAACAGCATGCTACAGGGCACGGTGAAGGAGGTGGCCAAGTGGATAGGCGAGGGTATTGCCTTCCCAGGGCCAAGACAAGAGACACCACATTATGTCTGGACAGGCTTCTGAGGTCAACATTAACAGGAAAGGATCCATAATTGGTGGCTCATGCTGTCACTAACGACACTCTATCACAGGATAGCTCAGGGTATGTCTACACTTACAAGTTAATTTGAATTAAAGAGGATTAATTCAAATTAAATTAATTTATGGCTACACTGGCTTTCATTAATTTGAACTAAGGAATTCCTTAGTTCAAATTAATGAAAGCTTACTTCAAAGTTATAAAACCTCCCTTAATTTCAAAGTAATGGTTAATGCGAACTCATTAGTTCGAATTAACCCAATGTAGCCATGTTAATTTGAACTAACCATTAATTCAAATTAACACTTTTTGACCTTCTTCCGCCAAGGGTGCCTTCCTCTTTCTATGTATTAGGTGGAGGCATGGTCCTTCTTGGGGGCCATCTTGCCACTCCTCCCATGGTGCCCCTCTCCTAAATCAAACTAACAAGTCCTGTCCATGAACATACTAGTTCAAATTGTTTTTCCTAGTGTGGCCATATTAGTTCGAATTTATCTTAATTTGGACTAATTATTATTAGTTTGAATTAAATTAATTCAAACTAACCTTCTAAGTGTAACCATAGCTCACAGATTGTAGGTGACTTCAGGGAACTTGGGAGCCTACTGAAGCAGAAGAACATCCAAGTTATTGTCTCTGAGATCTTTCCTGTCCCATGAACAAAGGAAGACAGAAGGCAGATGGTTGTGGTTAGGCAAGTGGTGGAGGGTTCTGTTTCAGTGGAACTTTGGTTCTCCTTGCGAGGGGAGAGGGGGCTGTGCAGTTTGGATGGCCTCCACCTCTGTTCAAGGGGACCAATCTCTTCAGGGACAGGCTGGCTAAACTAAACTGGAGGGTGTTACAATAAAACAAAAAAGGAATGGGGCGGGGAAGAGGGAAGATAGGAGCACTCAACAAAACCTGAGATGCTGAAAACAAAAGAGAACTAAAGAAAACAAAGGACATGAATTAAAAAGATTCTTGAATTGCCTAGTCATCAGTGCTTGGAGCCTGCGTAACCAGTGAGGGAACCGGAATCACTCATTTCAATCAATCAAATCATAGGGCTGGAAGGGACCTCATGAGATCATCAAGTCCAACCCCCTGGGAATTGAACCCAGGACCTTCTGCATGTTAAGCAGAGGTGCTAGCCATTTATAAGCATAAATGCAAGTTAGTTGCTAGCACTGAAACAGTGGGTTGATGTCTGTGATTAGAATGGTCAGCTCAATTAACATATTGAGGAATGATTGTGCGGGGAAATGGGAGTGGGAGAGGTACCTGATGCAATGCTTCATGTGTAATGAAAGAGGTGGTGGTACTCAAGTAATTAATTTTCTTAACTTTCAGAACAGAGGTGGCAAGCCCAGGGGTGCCCGAGCTACGACCTGCCAGACCCAGAGGTGCTGGAGGTTCAGCCCAGGCACAAATGAAGTACTGACTATGTTCAGGAAAAAAAAAAAAAAAACACTGTTTGTTTGCAAGTCACTGATTATGCAGAAGAAAGTGCCCTTGAATGCTTATAGATCACTGTTTTAACAGATAAAGCACACAATGGGGAATTATTTAGTGTCTGCCACAGGTTACCAACTCACACCAAAGAACAGGATTGGCTGGTTCCTTATATACCTAACTATAATATGTAGGAACAAAGCTTTGTGATTATTGGAGACTTCAAGTGACATCTGTCAGGGGGCTCTTACCTCACCTGGATTCAAGGCTACCGTAATAGCAGGCCCAGCTCCATCATCTGATTGGGGATCAGAAACAATATTCTGTGACTTAGGAGAGTTGCCACCTACGATACAAGTTAATATTCAACATGCACAAGAAATCTAGAGGCTAAGAATGATTCATCCAAGCTATTTTGTGAATACTCATGAACAATGTAGACCTTCAATGAGAACGAAGATCAATCTAAAAGCCACTCACTAGACAAAAGTGGAACTAACTTCACAACAACAGCTTGGCCATCTTTAGTCAATAGGAAAATAAACAGTAAATTTTCAGAAGTGCCTCAGGGTCAGATATTAAAAGTATTTAGGTGTCTAGCGATGTAGATAGGCACCTAGTGGGATTGTCAAAAGCACCTTGGTGCTTACCTACTATTGAAATACCTTTAGAAAGGTAGCTCTTAGACCCATAGCCTTTAAGGATCTGAACTGTAGACACTTATGAAACATTTACCCCTTCAGTTCCTAAGTGGACCTTTGAAAAGATTAAATCTTTGTAACACTTCTGTGAAAAAAACAAAACCAGGTTTAATATCTCAGGAAGGTGATTCCAATTTCCTAAAGCCACATCAGTTCTAAGCAGGATCCTTGCACCATAAGAAATATGCAGGGCTGGCGCAATGTGGTAAGCTGGGTAAGCGTTGCAGGGGGCCACCAACATTTGAGGGGGCACCAAAATGGGGACCACACCGTTGCACTTCCCTGTGACATCACTCATCTGCACCAGCGTCTGCTGCACTGCGGGGGGGGGGGGGCCCCAGACATGCCATAAATGTTAGCGCCATTCCTGGGAATACCTTTAACAAGGAAAAAAGATAGACAGTGTTGGCTTCCCATGGCAATGCTTTTCTGAAATAGGAATTCTGGTATGAAGTAAGACTTTCTTAAAGCAGTGAAAGGAAGAGATTTTTATAGGTGGGTGACAATATAATCCTCTCAAGGTTACTCTGCTGTACTTCATTGTCCATTAGACATCTCAAATTTTATTCACTCATCACTTGCAATTCTGACAAGAAACGCAAAACCCAACTCCATAAAGCACCCTGACTGTCTGCAAGAAGCCTGCCTGGACACCATAAAGAGCAGGGGTGGTGTTTTGTCTGAATCCAGAATACTAAAACAGGTGAGGTGTGTGAAACGCATCTCCAATAGGAGGGACTTTCTATGCCTGTTTGTCTATCTGCCTAAGTCTTCCTAGTGAATCACCAGCAATTGTATCTGTATGCCAAATATGGCAATTAAGAAAGGAATCAGTTGCTGGTAGCAAATGGAATGGTCCAGTTTCTCCACTTTTTACTTTATAATATCTGCTGTCCCATTGGCCTGGCTTTTAGGTACATCTTTATCATGGGATTACATGAGAACAGGGGCTGCCTTGCAAACCCCTATCCTGGGACAGGGCTCATAAGCTTGGTTCAGACCCACCTGCACAGAGGCAAGTGAACAGTCCTGCTGGAATTGATAAGACTACTAACGTACGTATTGTTTTACTGCAAGGTAATAATGGCTGTCATTAAGTGGCCTTTGATATATAGGCCATCCAAGGTCTCGTAACAGCTGGTGAGTACTTGTGCATCAGTCTACCAGGCTCAGTGGAAGAAATGGTAAAGCCCTTTTATGTAGTAAGATATCTAGGAGCAATAGGAGACATCACCCAAGGAAATCAGCCTTGTGGCAATTCCTGCTCAGAAACTAAGCTGTGAGGTCCCCGGGTTCCCTGATTGCAGATTCAGGAGCACAGGACTTTTTGGCAAATTGTGTGTAAGAGGAGCAGAAACCCATGAAGAAACTGAGAGACAGCAAGTGAGGCCATCATGAGTGTGGCTCTAGGAGGGAGCAGAGAGCATGGAATCATAGAAACTGGAAAGGGCCATGAGAGGTCATCAAGTCCAGTCCCCTGCACTAATGGCAGGACCAAGTAGCCTCGTAAACTATCCCTGACAGATGCTTGTATAACCTGCTCTTAAACACTGCCAATGATGGAGATTCCACAGTCTGCCTAAGCAACTTATTCTAGTGGTTAACCACCCTGATAGTTGTGAATTTTTTCCTAGTGTCCAACCTAAACCTCCCTTGCTGTAATTTAAGCCCATTGCTTCTTGTCTTATCATCAGCCATTAAGGAGAATAGTTTCTCTCCCTCCTTCTCATAACAACCTTTTAGATGTTTGAAAACTGTTATGTTCCCTTCAGTCTCCTCTTTTGCAGACCAAACAAACCCAGCTCTTTCAATCTTCCCTCAGAAGTGAAGTGTTCCAGACCTCTAAGCATTCATGTTGCTCTTCTCTGGACTTTCTCCAGTTTGCCCACATCTTTCCTGAAATGAGGCTCCCAGAACTAGACACAATACTCCAGCTGAGGCCTAATCAGGGCAGAGTAGAGTGGAAGAACGTGTCTTACAATACTCCTGTCAATATATCCCAGAGTGGTATTTGGTTTTTTTGCAACAGCATTACATTGTTGACTCATATTTGGATAGGTGGTTGGGGGGATTTCTGAACAAGGAAACTGCCTCCCATAAGCTGTTCAAATTGTGTTTGGGGAAACATGACCTTGTGTCCTGGCTTTGTAAATAAACATGATTGTACTAAATATTATACCTG
The DNA here is from genome assembly GCA_007922195.1 of Podocnemis expansa. Taxonomy (NCBI): domain Eukaryota; kingdom Metazoa; phylum Chordata; order Testudines; family Podocnemididae; genus Podocnemis; species Podocnemis expansa. Next base: position 10,479,568 of record ML681995.1, on the reverse strand, counting down.
ACTCGTGCAACTGATTTCTCGTCCAAAAGGAAACAAATAGGCAAGGTCCCAAACACTAGCCAACAGCCTGGGCCAGAGGATCAATAATTAGTGCTACTTTTGTGAGTGAGGGGTCGCCACATCCAGGAGCCCTTCCCTAAACAGGTGCAAAATTAAGGTAAAACTAAACCCATATAAAGGGTGAGACTTTCAGTCCTTATTGTTGCTGAATAGTACCTCACTCCAGGACTGGCATCGTAGACGTCTATGGGACAGGGGCTTGAAATATGGTCATTGAGAGAAAGGAACGGGAGTATACAGAGAAGGAATTTTATACAAGTGTTCATACCCCTATTTGGGGATTAATCTAACATAAGACTAGGCCAAACCCTCAGAGTTCTACAGTGGCCCTGATATTCAAGGATAGGCATGATCCTGTGAAAGATAGCAGAAGATAGCCATGTCTAGTGCCTTGGAAACAATCATATCTCTGAGGAGAATGACAATGGGGAAACAGAGTTTTGCAGTTGACCCCCACACACAAACACACCCATGTATCTAGGCAGGACAGAGTTGAAATACATGTTTATCCTTTTTTGCAGGTGCCATGAGCACCAAATCATCCCAGCCAGGGCTTTGCCAAGTCAGACTTTAAAAACCTTTAAGGATGTAAATTCTACCACTCTGAGGTAACCCATTCCACTGCTTCACCAGCCTTAGTGAAAAAGTTTTTCCTAATATCCATCCTACACCTCCCTCATTGCAACTTGAGCTCATTGATCCTAGTTCATTTACCCGCCATCACTGAGAACAGCCTAGCAGCTCCATCCTCCCTGGAACTTCCCTTCAGGTTGTTAAAGGCTGCTATCAAATCCCCCTCATTCTTCTCTTCTTCAGACTAAACAAGTCTAATTCCCTCAGCATCGCCTCATAACTCATGAGCCCCAACCCCCTAACCATTACCATTGCCCTCACTGGACTCTCTCCAATTTGTTCACTTCCTTCCCATAGTGGGGGGCCCCAAACTGGACACAATGCTCCACATGGGGCATCACCTCTGTCATGGTGGCTTTGCCATATCATGAGGTGCATGTATTTGCAGAGCCCAGTTCTATCCCCCACTCATACTGTGTAGTACTTTACTCCTATTGGGACTGTTCAGAGATCATGGAGTAAAGTTGCAAGAGGAAGGGCATCAATATTGCAATGCTGAGAATTACTATGTTTAGTTGTCTAGTCATCCACTGGAAATCCACAGTCCCCAGTTAGATGCCTGTACAACACATGGGGAGAGACAGTCCTCTACAAATGATATCTCCAGAAGCCAGCAGTTGCAACACAGTGTTACCTAAGCTACCCAATAGGATATGCTGAGGATAGGACATGCCTCAAAGGGCATTTGTGACCCTAAGTCCTGTCTGCAGGAAGACAGGTGATAATGGCCCCTTATAGCCTTTAACCCAGTGATTAGAGCACTCACCTGAGATGGGGAGACCTAGGTCCAATTTCCCCTTCTTTCCCAGAACAGCACTACCACGGAGCTGTTGGGAATTCTGGGGTAGGTCCCTCGGTTTCTCCTATAGAAGCTGTTCCACTGAGTATAAATAATTAAATATTCATTGGGCCCACAACAGAGTGGGAGGGACTCTGGGATCCCCACTTAGGAGACGGGCAATTCAGCTCCCACTGAACGTTTAGTTACTTATCATCAGTGGAATAACTTCAGTTGTGAAATGGACCAAGCATTGCCAGAAGGGGCTAAGCAAGCTTATCTACCCTTACAGACCACAGCAGCTGCAGGCAGGTGCATTGCATCATGGAAGATTAATTCCGTTTTTAGAAGTAATGCCTAGACTTATAGGCAGTATGGCCAGAGAGAAGTGCTGTGGTCAGCTGGTTAGACTGCTGGTCTAACACAAGCCACAGACCCTCATCCACTGATTTGTGAAACAAACAAGGAGTCCTGTGGCACTTAAAGACTAACAAATTTATTTATTGCATGAGCTGTCATGGGAGAAAAATCCCACTTTGTCAGCTGCTTTGAAGAACTGATTTGTGAATCCAGCCGAGAACTGCCTTCTAGCTGAAGGACAACTGATCTTTTAGAAAGATATCCAGGCTTGACTTAAATGCTTCAAATAACAAAGAGTCTGTCCCAGCCCTTGGATAGGTGTTCCAATAATTAATTACTCCAGTTAAAAGTTGCACATAGTTTCTAATCTGAATTTGTTTAGTTTCAGCTTCCAAGCATGGGACTTTGTTCTTTCTTTTTCTGTTAAAGAGCTTTCCACTGTCAGGAACCTGCTCTACACCCTGGTACTTGTAGCCCATGCTCAGTCTCCTCTTAAACTTTCACTTTGTTTCATTAAATAGATTGAAGTACGTTTTCTAGATCTCAGCGTAACTTTTCTCGGAACCTTTTCCAACCTGTCAACATCCTTACTGAGGTGTGGACGTAAGAAGTGGTCACAGTATCCAGTAATGGTCTTGCCACTGCCTTGTACAGAAGAGACGCCACCTCTCTACCCCTTCTTGATATTGCCCTGTGTAAGGAGGCAATGTGGTGGCTCCCAGAGGGAAAGAAGGCAACATGGCCACCTCCTGAGATGGACAGCTGGTGGGCGGGACCTGAAGATGCCTGTCCATCAAATTGGAAGTCAGGGAGCGAGACAGGAAGGATAAAAGCAAGGCCAGGCAGCTCAGTTCAGCCCTGGCTGCTGAGGAGGAAGGATGGATGCTGCCACCTGCTCAGCTCTAGCCATCCCTCAGCCTAAAGGAGGCATCTCTGCCCCACTACAGGGAGGGCTGGCTCAGACCCAGAGGAGGGACTGATTCCCCTCAGGGTTGGGGAACCAGGGGGGGACCACTGGAGGTAGGGGTCCCAGAGTTTTCCCCCTGAGGCCGCAGGCATTGCAGATCCAGCCCCACAACCAGCCTCCTGTGATTTAGATTAACTGCCACTCATCCAGGAGGAAGAAAACCCCCTGCAGGCTGTGATCTAGAGGAGCTGCCGCTCAAGGAGGACCCAATGGAGCTGCTTGACTTACCCCACTGGATGAGATGGAAGGCTTTTACTCCTTGCCCCTAGACGACTATCCAGACGACTCCAACGAAGGGGCCGAGCAGGTTCTACCAGGATAGGGGGAAGGAAGTGGCCCAGGTGAGTTGCTCCCCAGGCACCCTGGCCTGAGCCCCACACTGAGATCAGTGTGTTGTGGCCAGAGCCCCACTGGTCCAGTGGATGAACCCTTAGTCACTGGTAGGGCCCTGGACCGGGACACAGAGGAGTTGGGTGGACCTTTGTCTCCCTGTTCCTCTCCCCTTCCCCTAGACGGCGCTGCCTGCGGGGCCTTGAACCACGAAGCAGAAGACCCATCTGAAGCCTGAAATCTTTGCCTTCTCCAATCCAAGAACTTGTTATTCATTGACCACACTGAAGGACTTGTCATTTGTGTGCTCTGCTAAAAGGGGCCATGGACTACTAGTTGATTGCCCCACCCCTGGGGCCAAAGACTAATTAGAATAGAATAGAATCATAGGGTTGGAAGGGACCTTGTGAGATCATCGAGTCCAACCCCCAGGGGCTTGAACCCAATTGTTTGAGACTTGCCCTACCTCAGGGCAAAAGACTACTTGTTTGCCCAACTGAGGGGCTGAAAAGTACTGTTGTCTCTCTCTCTGTAAGGGACCAGAGATTAGAGACTTGTTTGGTCCACTTGCTCCCCAGGTGGGTAGTCCATGCCTGTAGGGATCAGGCAGACTTGTTTACAACCTGCTTACATATCCAAGGATCACATTTCTTCTGTTGAATGGGACCTCCTAGTGCAATGCAATGACCGGTCATGTTCAACTAGTTATCCATCAGGACCTCCACTCTCTGCCCACTTTCAGAGTCACCACTTTCCCCATACTGGAAGCCTGACATATAGTCTTGTTTTCTAGGTACATGACCTTGCATTTGACCACATTAAAACACATGTTCAAGTGAAACCAGTCTACCATCTTGGTTTGCCATTATTTACCACTCCACCAGTTTTCATATCATACATAAACTTTACTGGAAATGGTATTATATTTTCTTTTAGATCATTGATAAACATATTGACTTGTATCAAGCCAAGAACAGATCCACGTAGGATCCCATTAGAAACACCTCACTGAGTGATGATTCCCCATTTGTAATTATGGTTTGAGCTCTACACTTTGCCAGTTCTTAACCCAACTAACATGACTTTTGCTTGTCTTTTGAAAGTGGTGTGCAGGTTTTCTTCGAGGATCAGGACTGATAGGTCAGAAGTAGAGTCACTGCTTTATCCAAAGTGTTCTTACACAGGTGATAGGGTTTCTTTTTGTCTTTTATCATTTTCCTTTGTGAGTTCATTCAAGAGCATAGTGATTGTCTGGTTTCAGCTACATATTTATTATGGCATTAAATGCACTGAATAAAATATTCCACATGTTGTGATTGGCATACGTAGGATCTACGGATCTTGAAAGGTGTTTTTTGTGGGGTGTTGGTCATTGTTGCAGTGGAGGTATGTCTGCGTGTTTTGCATCTTTTGTTCTAGAAGCGTCCGATGCCTCTGCGTTCATGTGTCCTTGTCCACAAAACCAATAATGATATTTTATCCTCTGGACACACAGCTTAAACTCCCTCAGATTTCCACAACTTCAGCAATCACCACTATTCCATTAAACTCTCTCTGTAACAGTCTCACACCAGAATCAACTTCCTGGACACCATGATCAGCTTCAACAGTAGAACCCTACAAGACAGCCATAAGCAAGAAACCCATGAATCACCACCCCTGCCTTCATAGATCCAGTAATCATGCCAAACACAAGAAATCTGTTGCCTACCCACAGTCACTCAGGGTATCTCTACACTTACAATTTAGTTCGAATTCCTTAGAATCAAACTAAATTAATGTGTGGCTACACTGGCTTTCATTACTTTGAACTAAGGAATTCAAAGTTATAAAACCTTACTTAATTTCTAAGTAATGGTTAATAAAAACTTATTGGTTCGAATTAACCCAATCGAGCCATGTTAGTTCGAACTAAATGTTAGTTTGAATTAACGCTGTTTGACCCTTCCATCCCAGGGTGCCTTCCTCTTTCTATGTGTTGGGTGAGGGCATGTCCCTTCTCAGGGGCCATGTTGCCACACTTCTAATGGTGCCCCCCCTCCTAAATCAAACTAGCAAGTCCTGTCCATGGACATGCTCTGAGGGGAAAGTCCTGAATACACACCTTAACACATGCAAAAATCACCTTACCCAAACAAGAACACTACACCAGAGAAATAGATTGCCCTGTGGAATGGACCACCTAAATTCTCTGAGAGAACCTGCTTCGGAAATAACCTCACTCTTCCCTCCCTGATCATCCGCCTTTAGTGGTCACCTACCACCCCACACTGGAGTCCACAAGGAGTATCAGACCACTACAGCGCATACATGATGGGGAACACATCCCAAAATAAATCTTTCCCTGTGGTGTTTTGGACTACCTAGGGTCATTGGGGTCGTCATAGTGATAAATGGGAGGGTCGTTTAGGTGCTAGGGAAACCTGTCTGTGGGGTCCTCTCTCTCAGTTCTCTTTCAATAAAGACTCCTTACACAGCTCTGAATATTCTGCCTCTCCTTACTGGATTATGATTTCCCCTAAAACTCTACATCTGGCGACAGAGGATGGGATTTGTGATGGAGCTGGCTATCCTCAACAATCCTGGCAACTTTGGAAAACCAGAATGCAATGTAAGAAGCAAAACTTTATTTTACTGCTTGCTTGGGGGTTGGGTTGTAGCTGTGAAAGCTGATCTGTTTGCCTAAGGGCTAGCTGGCCATTCTGAAAGCTGATCTGCCTGCTATTAAGTGAAGAGAATAACCACAAGAGGGCATCATGGCTTTACTTACTACAACCCTTGAAGCATATGGTCATTCAGCAGATTCGTGGCAGACATATACAGCCCGATTTCAAAATTTTGAAATAGCAAATGACATAACTAATAAGGAGATACCAGTTTTTCTAACAGTCATTGGAGTTAAGACTTATAATTTGCTATGTGATTTGCTTTATCTGGAGAAGCCAGAGCAGAAACCTTACGGGGACCTAGTGGAAGTTCTGGGAGCACATTTTTCCCCAAAGCCACTAGTAGTCGCAGAGAGGTATAGGGTCTACCAAAGGAACCAAGCTGAAGGTGAATCAGTTGTACAGTTTGTAGCAGCTCTGCGGAAGCTGGCAGCACACTGTGACTTCAAGAATATGTTAGAGGAAATGCTGCGTGACAGGCTGGTGTGTGGCCTGCACAGTGAATCAACACGAAAACGCCTATTGACTGAAGGTGAACTCACCTTGCAGAAAGCTGTGGAAATTGCAGTCTCCATGGAACGTGTCACCCAAGCCATGCAACAGATCGGGGTCAGTGTCCGTAAAGTATCCCTACAACCTGCCCCCAGGGCACCGGGGAGACAGGAATGTTACCAGTGTGGGAAGCAGGACCACCTCGCATCAGAGTGCCAGTTTAAAGAACTACTGTGTCGACAATGTGGTAAGAGAGGGCACATTGAACGTGCCTGCAAACAAAGGAAGGGTGAGCCAAACAGAAGAGGCAGACCTGAGAAAAATGGGCCATTGGTTTGGCGGACTAAAAGGGAAATTCTGCATGCAGTAGAGCAGAATACAGGTGATCATAGTGACACCCAATCGGAAGATGAAGATTCCCTCCATGTTTTGTCTATAACCGCTGGCCCACTGTTGTCGGTTCCTCGCCTCGTTAGGGCGAGGCACACAAACAGTTAGTGAGTTCCAGCCTTCAACCCCGGCTGGGGTAAGGCAAACAAACAGTCAGTAGGTTCAGGCCTTCAACCCCGGCTGGGGTAAGGCAAACAAACCATGGCTCGGCTGGTAGCAGGGGAGGGAAGGGGAACGCAGGCCCGCCCGCTCCACTGCGTTCCAGCCCAGGGCCCTAACAGTGGCCACACGGAAGGCCACTGTGTCAGTGGGGCTCCCGCCGAAACACACTGACTTACGATTGTCCCTGGGCTACTTCCTTCCCTTGCCCGCTGAGGCCTGGGGCACGCTGTCCTCGTGATCCTCCGGGTAGGAGCCCCAGGGCATCCCCATCAGGCCCTCACTATCTTCAGGAGGCAAGGCTGGGAACTTGGCCTCCTCGGCCAACAGCAGCTCCTCCAGGTCGCACGAGTCTGGAAGGGCAGGCTCGCTGTCCTCCCCAGCAGAAGGGAGCTCCTCCAGGTCCTCCCTGGTGTCGGGCTGGTCCGCAGAGCTCAGGCTCTCTGCGGAGGGAAGCTCATCAAGGTCCTCCCCTGGAGGAGTTTTCTCCAGGGGTGCAGTTGCCCAAGGTTTCTCCCCCCAGCTCTTCTTGGGTAGAGAGTCTGGGCACCAGTTAGCCTCCTTTACTCCCGGTGGAGGGAGGTCCGCCAGGGGTAGCAGCCGCTTCTCTCTAGGCTCCCACCATGGCTGCCTGGTCCGCTCCCTTTTATAGTCCTCCTGCTCCTGGCGCCCTCCCCTTGGGTTCCGGCCCCAGCTGCTCTGCTGGGTCTCCTCTGGCCAGTAGGGGGAGTGCGGGCGCTCAGCTGCCCCTCGGCGGCTGCCTAACTGCTCCCCTCTGCTACACCCACATAAATTCTGGGTAACATCTGTGTTGGAAGGCAAACCTATATGCATGGAACTGGACACTGGCGCAGCAGTTTCATTAGTTTCTAACATTGTGTATGAGAAGGACTTTAGACATCTGCCTCTTAAGCCGACAGTAGTCGTTTTGAAGACATATACTGGAGAGACTGTTCCCCTGTTGGGTACTATTGATGTGAAAGTAGAACTCAATGGACAGACCACAAAGCTACCACTGTTTGTGATGAAGGGGAACTACCCAGCCCTAATGGGAAGATCTTGGATCAGGAAAATCCAACTCGATTGGTCACAAGTGCATCAATTGACTAAAGAAGAAATGAATCTAGCAGCGGTACTAACGAAACATGCTGCTGTTTTCGGTGAAGACTTAGGCAGCATGAAGGGAATCACTGTGAAATTAAATATAAAGCCTGATTGACAGCCAAAATGTTTGAAGGCCAGGATGGTGCCATTTGCCATCAGACCCAAGGTGGAAGAAAACTTGGAGCGGTTAGTCAAGGAGGGAGTCCTAGTGCCAGTTACTCACAGCCAGTGGGCGACACCCATTGTCCCAATAGTGAAGAAGGATGGCTCCATTCGGATTTGTGGAGATTTCAAGGTCACTGTCAACCCAGTGTTATGTGCAGAACAATATCCTCTTCCCTGCATTGAGGACAGCTTTGCAAGGTTGGCTGGAGGACAAAAATTTAGCAAGATTGGTTTGAGTCAAGCGTACTTACAGAGGCGTGTTGAAGAAGAATCTCAAGAATTGTTGACAATCGTAACACATTAGGGGTTGTACAGATACTGTCGTTTACCTTTCGGCATTACTTCAGCCCCAGCTTTGTTCCAAAGGGCATGTTACGTGTTAGCTCTGTGTTCCTGAGGAATCAGAGCATAGTATCCAGCCTGTGCCTCCCTCCCCCCACACATTCCCCAACCTCTGCTTGAACTGAAAACCAAAAACAGTAGGAAATGGGAGACATCCTCATCTACCCATATCCAAAAGCCATCAGCACAAGGGAGCTTCATTTGCATTGACTATGGAGAACCATACTCCAAAGCAGGAGCCGCACTGAACTCTGGGACTGAAGAAGCAAGAGCCGTACTGAACTCTGGGATTGAAGAAGCAGAGAAGCATTGCCTGATGGGGGATCTCACACCAAAACGAACAAACTCAGCAATTATCAGACCATTCTAGTCACAGACATGATAATTGATACCCAAAATACTGAGTCTGCTTGACTGTATTGTGAGCTTCTCTGAACCATAACACCCAGCCAGGAATGTGTACTCGCCATGTAAACAAGTCCTTATAAAAAACCTTTACCCACATAGTGTAGTATAGTGTGTGTCCTGTGCAAGTCCTGACAGGATCCTTTCTGAATCCTGTGTGAGTCTGGATTGAGTCCTGACTCCCGATGCTTGGATCTAAAGCTGTATCATTTCCACTGGGATTTGGCTTTTCTTCCTTGCTGATTGCTGTGGGAGCTTTGTTTCCATCCAGCCTCTGACCCTGATCTGCACAACCTGGAAACCTTTCTGCTACACAGAGTAGTGAGACACCCCCCCCCCCAACTTCTCTCTCTCTCTCTCTCTCTCTCTAGGCCTGATACAGTAGAATCTAGGTAATATTGTAGCTGGGTGTTCTTCTTTCCTTGTATGTTTATCAATGCTGTAACTGGGTATTTTGGGGTATTCTTCTCTCCTTTGTAATTATTAGTAGTAGTACAAGTTTTAGATACCTAGCAATAAAATGACTTTTGTTATTAAGCCAGTTTCCAGACTCTTTTAAGACATCATTCCCTCTCCTTTGTGGTCTTGGTTTCTTTATATCACTTTGCAGCAACGCTTCTATTACCTAGCCAAAGATCCCTGTAATGCCCACAACCCTGTAAGGTTTGCTCATTGATAGGGATAGTAGCCTGATTGACTCCAGGGGCATATAAGGGTGACAGCTGACAAGTGCTGTTTTGACCCAGCCTGATTGAGTCCAGGGCATATAAGGGTAACAGCAGAGAAGTGCTGTGGGACCCAGCCTACTGAGTTCAGGGACACATAAGGGGTCAGCTGAGAGTGCTGATAGACCCGGTCCGCTCAGACGCACTTCTATAAAAACACAAGTCACACAAGCAGCACACTAATAGAAGTACCATCTTCCCCATAAAGAAAGCAACCCTAATAAATGAGCATACCCCGAGTTGGTGGGCAAAGTTGGTAACAGGCAATGCATCAGATTTTGAGTGGTTTATCAGGAGTTCAGTGCTATCTGGATGACATCCTGGTCATGGGCAAAAATGAAGAGGAACACCTTACGAACTTGGAAGCTACTCTGCAAAGACTGGAAGAGTATGGTCTGCGTGTTCACAGAGACAAATGTAAGTTTTTCCAGCCCTCAGCTGAATATTTAAGACATATAATTGATGCTGATGGTCTCCATAAGTCTCCGGCCAAGGTTAAGGCTATCGTGGATGCTCCGCTACCTCAGAACGTAAGCCAACTTTGCTCTTTTTTAGGCTTATTAAGCTATTATGGCAAGTTTATTCCACAATTAGCGACGCTCCTGAAACCCCTACATGAGCTTCTTGGGCCGAAAAAGGCCTGGAACTGGACTGAAGCCTCTGATGTTGCATTTAATGAAGCTAAACACTCACTGGTAAACTCCAAGGTTCTGACACATTTTGACCCATCTTTGCCCCTACAGTTGGCTTGTGAAGCCTCCCCTTATGGAGTTGGGGCTGTATTGTTACATATTATGCCTTCTGATGAAGAGAGGCCTATTGCTTTGGCTTCACGCTCCTTGACCAAGGCAGAAACGAGCTCTGCCCAAATTGAACGCGAAGCACTGGGCATTGTTTTTGGCATTCGAAAATTTCACTAGTACCTGTGGGGAAAGACGTTCACACTTCTCACTGACCATCGACCCCTGACATCAATTTTGGGGCCACACACAGGCATCCCACATTTGGCTGCTAGTCGGATGCAACGATGGGCATTGATACTTTCTGGATACACATATGAAATCAAGTATAGGCAATTCTCTTTGCATTGCAATGCTGATGGTCTTTCAAGGCTACCCTTATTGGCACACCATCAAGATCAGGGTCAGGAAGGAATCTTTTACTTTGAACAGGTGGAAACACACCTGTCATGGCAACTCAAGTGAAGAAAGCAACACAGGTTGACCCAGTACTCTCACAAGTTATGAATTTTCTGATGCATGGAACTTCTTACCTAACTCACAGGTCTCTCCTGACCTCCGCCCCTACGTGTCTAGGAGGACAGAGTTATCAACCCAATCTGGGTGTTTGTTGTGGGGTATGCGTGTCATTATCCCACCTTCATTAAGACCACGTTTGTTGGAACAGCTCCATTCAAGTCACTGTGGCATAGTGCGCATGAAAGAAATTGCATGGAGCTATTTCTGGTGGCCGGGCTTAGACAGGGTCATTGAAGAAACGGCTAGAGCTTGTACCTCATGCCAGAGCATCCAGAACGCACCTCAGTTGGCACCTCTTCACCCAAAGGATTGGCCCAAAAGGCCATGGCAATGTATCCATGTTGATTTTGCTGACCCATTTGAAGGATGTATGTTTTTAATTGCTGTGGATGCCCATTCAAAATGGCCAGAAGTCTCCGTAATGCAGTCCACTACTACGGAAACCACCAGCCAGACCCTGCGTGGCTTTTTTAGTCATTATGGTCTTCCAGAACAGCTGGTGAGTGACAATCAACCACAATTTGTTTCTCAGGATTTTGAAACTTTTATGAAGGCTAATGGAATACATCACATCAGGTCAGCACCGTTCCACCACTGGACTCACAGAAAGGTTCGTACAGACTATGAAGCAAGGTCTAAAATCTGCAAAGGGACGTTCAACTCTTCAGAAGCGTCTGGACAACTTCTTGTTGTCCTACAGAAAAACACTCCACAGGCTACAACTAAGGCATCTCCAGCTTTTCTTATGATGGGATGGCAGTTGCGCTCTTGCTTTGATTTGTTGAAACCACGAAACACACAGCAAGTGGTTCAACGCCAACAGCAGGACCAAGTCAGCAGACATTCACCAAGAACAAAGGGCCACATCTTCAATATTGGACAGCCAGTTCTCGCTCGAAACTATGCTTCAGGAGCTAAATGGGTCCCAGCAATGGTCACTGCCCAGACAGGACCTGTTTCCTACTCTGTCCAGACAGCGAGTGGCCTAGTGGTGACGACATGTAGATCAGTTGCTTCTCCGTCATATCTATCCAGAAGATGCATCTCCAGCAGACGTATCTGACTTCACCCTTACTGATGATACAACATCAGAGCATGAAACTACTGTTTCTGTCTCTCCTGTTCCAGCCACCCCTTCAACGCCTTCAGCCTGCCTGGACCAACCGGACACAACATCCTCTCCGGTTCCGGCTACTTCCCCAGCACCTGTGGTCACACCATCACCAATACCACCTTGTGGTATGGGCACACCAGAAGTGCACCGTAATCCACCTCGAGACAGAAGGCCTCCTAATCGGCTGGATCTTTAGCTAGTGGTGACCCCCTCTTCATGGGGCAGAATTCCCCGGGGGTTCACCAGAGATGGGGCAGTCTACCCTCATCTCCTAGTTTAGTTCTTATTCTTTCGGGCGGGGGGGTGGGCTTTATTCGGGGGGGGGGGGGCTTTTTCATTAGAGGGGGAGGAATATGTGGTGTTTTGGACTACCTAGGGTCATTGGGGTTGTCATAGTGATAAATGGGAGCGTCGTTTAGGTGCTAGGGAAACCTGTCTGTCAGGTCCTCTCTCTCAGTTCTCTTTCAATAAAGACTCCTTACACAGCTCTGAAGATGCTGCCTCTTCTTATTGGATTATAATTTCCCCTAAAACTCTACATTCCCAAAACCCCATTTCTGGCCTTCAAACAACCCCCACCCCAACCAACACACACCAACTCCAAGAGGCACCAGATCCTGCCAGAACAACACACCTGCAGTCACATCTCCACTGTGAAAACAATCAATACCCCCACCTCACCCCAAGGTCCATAGATTGTACATATCCTGCTCCTAAAATGTGGTATACCTCATCTTGTGCATTTAGTGCCCCATAAAGACTACATGGGTGAAACTGGATAGATTTCACACATGAGTGTTGTAAGGAAGACACGAGAAGTAATTCTTCTGATCTACTCCGTGCTGACGAGGCCTCAGCTGTAGTATTGTGTCCAGTTCTGGGTGCAACATTAAAGGAAAGATGTGGACAAACTAAATAAGCTCCAGAGAAGAGCAACAAAAATGGTTAAAGGCAGAGGTTAAAGTATAATTTGGCAGGCTCCAGAACCCTCCTAATTGGCAGAGCCCCTTCCCATATCATCTGGACCCCCTTCCTGTATTGTCCGGGACCCAGCCAAGGTAGGATGAGGGCACAAGATGTGGAGGGAGGGATGAGGAGGAATGGAGCGGGGTAGTAGGTGGAATGCACTGGAATGCTGCGTTTCGCCCCGTAATTCTATTTTTAGGGGCCCTGGAATGCTGGCCCCCTTAAAACGGTGGGCCCTGGAATGGCATTCCAGTGTGTTCTGCTTTACTTTAACCCCTGGTTAAAGGTCTAGGAAACATGACCTATGAAGAATGATTGAAAAAATTGGGTTTGTCTGGTTTGGAGAAGACTGAGGGGGATGTACTAACAGTTTTCAAGTATACAAAAGGTGTTACAAGGAGGAGGGTGAAAATTTGTTCTCTTTAATCTCTGAGGACACAACAAGAAGCAATAGGCTTAAATTGCAGCAAGGGCAGTTTAGTAAGTTTTTCCTCAATGTCCAACCTAACTTCCAGGGTAGTTAAGCACTGGAATAGATTGCCTAAAGACAGAGACAACACATGGTGGAGGGTGAGTGGGGTCATGTACCAGCCCCAGCTTTCTGCAAGAGATAGATGGGCCATCTCATCTCACCAGGCAGTGTAACTGTAAAGCTGAGAGACAGAGACTGCGAGCATGGGGACACAAGGAAGACAGCGCAGAATGGAAAGGAACTGAGGGGTGAGGGAAAGAGAGCAGGACCTCAAATATATGAGACAAGTCATTGTTAGAGCAGTGATGCTGGTCAAGCATTTTGACTGGGTGCACCAAGGTCTGGGATCACAAAGACACAATGCTCCTTGAGGCCCAGAAGGAAAGGGAGAAGTAGAGGCCTACTGCCTTTCCCGCAGGGATCTCCTCATCCCCCATTTGTTTCTCCCTCCCCAAAGTCTCATTTTAAGGATCCCAGAATGAGACTAATGGCTGGAACAGCCCAAATGCTCATTATTTACTCCATCAATTAGCCTTGTTTCCAACAAATCAATTTTGGGGCACATTTCCAGCACCACCATCTTTTTGTTTTCCAGCTCACCACAGTTTCTGGGTAGTCTCAGGAAGTCTTTTATCTGAGATAACTTAGTCTATATCCCCATTAAGAGTTTGTTACAGGTAACTGAGGCAGTTCAAAAGTTCACCCAGGTCCCAGAGCTGAGCTCACAGCTGGGACAGGTCTGCTTGGCCCTCCTTGCTACAACAGCCATGCTCCATGGTGGAGCACATATGCATAATCCACTATTTGGACAACAACAAATGATCAGGTTCCCAAATGTCCTGGTATGCTGAGGGGTGATTCAGACAGACATGGCTAAGGATGTCCCAGACATAGTACACCCAGTTCCCTGCCAGATTCCAGCTCCCCGCTAGCCTCTGCTGTACATCCTCCAAACCTCCTCTTTCCCCATGTCCCTTGAACTCTCAGATCCACCTGGCCTACCCATCCCCCCAGAGCTAGGAAGAGCTGACACTTCTAGCCTCTTTCTTACCACTACAGACAAACTTATTTTCATAGCCAATGCCAAGGATTCCCCCCAGGCTGAAGTACCCCTCAGCTTCCTCCCAGCCAATCCCAAAACAGCTCCCTACTCCTGACCACAGCCTTACATTTCCTCTCCCACACCCTGAAGAGGATAGGCAGAGTAAGGAAGCCCACTTGCCAACCCCACCCCTTTTCCTGTGGCTCTCCCTGCTGGGATGCAATTACTGATACACCCCAGCCTTTCCCAGAATGTGGGTGGTGGTGGTAGATAAGTACATGCATGTACCATACTGTGCATGTCTGAACAAGACCCCACTCCCTCTGTCACTCAGCTGTAGAGCCAAGCTCTGACTCAGCTTCCATCAGAATGATGAAAAACCCCATGCCACTTTTGTTTTCTGTTGCTTTCAATTCCCTAGGTCTCATGCACAAGGAGCCCCGGCTGCGATTATACAGGACACCACAGCTGGGAGCAGAATCAGACCTCAAGAGCTTCCTGCTGATTCACACTCCTCAATGTACCTTAAAGCTACTTTGCCTTTTTGATTCTAACCTCATCCCTGTATTAGTCACACCTTTTTCTCCCCACTACCCAGCAGTCTGAAGTAAACAGTGTTTTCTGCAGCTTAGACCTAATCAAATGGAATGCTTTTTGGCACCCAGGTAGTGCAACAGCATCTTGTCAATTTCCAAAGGGATAGCCATGTTAGTCTAGTCTAGCAAAAAAAAACAAGGAGTCGTGTGGCACTTTAAGACTAACTTTGAAGCATCTGATGAAGTGGGATTTTCTCCCATGAAAGCTCATGCGAAAAATAAATCTGTTAGTCTTAAAGTGCCACACGACTCCTTGGTTTTTTAGTGCAAAAGCAATTCCTCAGGTAAACATCAGACACACCACTGTAGCCTTCATCTCAGAGGAAATCAGTGCCACTAACGTATCTGAAGACAAATGGAAAAGTCTCACCAAACAGATGGAAGTTGTCTGACAGTCACAGTTTCATCCAGTTTTCCTGCAACTTTACAACGATGTTTTACAACTTTACAACTCAGCACCTGGGCAGGGAAGTAGACAGGTGTGCATATCTGAATGTCTCATACCAGAGGAGATCTCTGCATTTAACCAACATGCTGTATGCACATGTAACCCACATGCCTAAAAAGGAGTAAGCTCTTTCAGGGATCCCTTATGGCTGGATTACCTTGCTGGGCAGATTTTGCAGCCCAGAAACCAGAATCTTCTGGTAAGAGGGTGTGGTAGCACATTGAGCATGCTCCACAAGTTTTATTATTGTGCTGGAATTACATGCCCAGGGAGAAGCCTGAGAGGAGCAGCGTGGAGAGGAGCAAACAGAGAGAGCTGCAGCATCCATGTGCTCAGGGACTGAGTGAAAGGAGCTGCGTGAAAGTGGACTGCAGGATGTTTTCTCCCTGTTTTGGACAGTTTTGCAGGGGAATTGTCTGCAATAGAACTGAGAGCTGGATGGCCAGTGACCTCATTGTGTGGTGCTGGCTACACAGGAGGAAGAAAGGACTGCATGGCATTCACCTGAAGAGTCCTGCAGCTAGAGGTGATGAGGGTGGCTTCTGTTTTGCATTTAAGCCTCAAGGACTTAAAAGACTACAATTGAGATAAGGGTGACCTGAACATTGGGACTCCTGGGTTTCTTACTGTTTAAATTTATCATGTTTTCTTAGAATAAGGTTTGTTTAGTTGGTTAATAAAGTTCATTGTTATGTTTATGTTGAGTGGTAGTTTAATGTGGGATGGGAACTCTGAGCAGTCTTTGCTGTGAGTCCTGAACAGACTGGATCCTGGCTCTCCAGCTGCTTTCTGCAGGGGTTTTCGCTGTGAGGCACTGGAGAGGGGCAAGTAAATGAATTTGAGCCCACCCTAGCAGGTTACACACACTCCTTTAGATTTCAGAGCGTGCACGCAAAGAAATGCACTTGCATGGAAATCTGCGGCCAGGCTCTGCTTTCACACCAGTGAAAGGTTGGGATATTCATAGTGAATTCCAGGAGTTCTACTCTGGAGAGACTTGGGCATAACAGAGAGCAGAGGGCTAGGTCCAATAGCCATGGTGCAGATGCCACACCTGCATCCCGGCCCCTCCCTGGAGGACCAGGACCCCTCCAGGCTAGCCCTTGCAGTAGGCATCTACTTCACCCTTTCCTTCTGGGCCTCAAGGAGCATTGTATTGTTGTGACCCCAGACCTTGGCACACCCAGTCAAAATGCTTGACCATCATCAATGCTCTAACAATGACCTGTAGTACTGATTGGCAGGTGAGGGACTGCAAAGAGGCAGGGTCATAGCTGCTGTGCTCCCTAGCTCACATGAAGCCCACTCCTTGAGTATCATTCATACCACAGCACCCACTTTGCAATCAGCTACTAATCTGCCACGCAGTTACACTGGAGGCAGCATTTCTGAGATATAAGTGACAACACAAGGTGCAAGGCATTTGAGAATTAAGCATGTGGTGCACCCAGTAGTCAACGACTACCATGTGGGCCCATGGAAGCACAGCTCCACATGGCCCCCACAATGGTCCCATGCCTTATATGCACAGCTGAGTCAGAAACTGGAACAAGATGCTTGCTAATTCCAGCTGGGGCTTGAATTTGCCTCCTTTCTCCTACCTACAATACCTCATTGGAGTCATGAGGTAAGGAATTAGCACTGGGACATTACAGTGCCACCTTCTCATCTCACTATGCATTATCTTTGTATGTCTTCACACACTTGGGACCTAAACATTTCCCAGGACTCATCTCAGCCATGGCTGCAAGTGAGGCACCCTTTCTAGAATGGAGGCACCTTGGGAGGCTCCCTGGAGAATCTTGACTTCTCTAATGCACAAGCTTTTGTGGGAGAAAAATCTTACTTTGCCAGATGCTTTGAAGAAGAAGTGGAATTTTCTCCCATGAAAGCTCATGAGAGAAATACATTTGTTAAGTCTTTAAAAGTGCAACAGGACTCCTTGTTTGTTTTGCTGAACTAGACTAACAGAAATATTCCTTTGGAACTCAACCTCTGCCTTTCCCTCCCTCACTTGTTTCCCAGCCTGCACTGTCACCAGCCAGGTGACATACAGGCCCACCATGCCTAGCAATATATATTCAGCCCCACAATGGCCCTGTAACAGCTCTGCCCAAAACCTCTCCCTTCAGTGTGCACTGTCATTAGATGCATTAAAGCTTGAATCAGCTATTTCTGAATCACATGAATTTCAGAATCAGCTATTTCTATTATCAGCTATTTGAGACCTTGTGCACCAAGTACCTGCCTTTATTGTTCAGATATAAGCAAAAGGATTTAGAAGGAAAATGATGCCACCACTTTTGCGCTTGCCAATTAGCATGGCTGCCATTCAGTGGTGTTCCAATGGTCTCTGATGCCCAGGAGCCAAGTCTGCCTTTACCCCCTGCCAGCACTTACAACCCTGCACAGCGCAGGAAGGGACTCCATCTACCATAACACAGTGTCACCCCCAGCTGCCTGTACCTGTGAGGGGAGGAGAACATGCTGCCCTTTCCACCCACACATGCCCACCTCATCCCACTCCAGCCCAGCAGCCAGTACCAGCTCAGATAGGGTGGCTTCACCCTATCCCAGGCCAACACCTCAGGGCTTGGTCCCCTCCTTGGTATGCATCATAAGTGCCAGTCAGAACGCTGGGGCCCTGATCCACAGTTGGTATAAAATGTTGTCATTCCACTCAGTTCAGTGGAGTGAGGCCCATTTATGCCAATTTCCAAAGGGATAGCCGTGTTAGTCTAGTCCAGCAAAAAAACCAAGGAGTCGTGTGGCACTTTAAGACTAACAGATTTGTTAGTCTTAAAGTGCCACATGACTCCATTTATGCCAGCATATCTGGCCCTGAATTTCCCTAGATGAGAGTTTAAATCAGAACGGACCCACAAGCTCAACTGACTGACCTTACTATTCATGCTCCTTTGGCTTCTATTCCTCAGCACCAGCCCAGAAGGTACAACAGAGGTTGGTTAAAGACTAGACCAGTGGGTATAAGCCAGAGCAGCAAGAGGAAACCTTTTCTGCAGCTTGTCATCCTAGCTCTACTATCTCCCACCACCCTATCCATCAAGGGCTGAAAAGAAAAACATTCCAGAGACACTCTCGGCCAGGAGAGGGGAAGGTTCAATCTCCCCAGCTAGGTACCTTTCATTTGCTTGCACTCGCCCCCCTCACTGTGATCAGAGGAATAACCCACTTGATACTGCATGGTATTAACTCTTTAAGGAGGTATTGTCTGGGGGCAGCCAGCTCCTTCTTCTTGGTCTCCACTTGTCTGGGCCACATTCTGTAGTCTTTAAGTAGTTTTGTATGGACTCAAGTCTCTTGCTTGTCATAACACACCAGGGCAAGAATTTCATGAGTGGCAGGTTAGGCCCCTGCCGGAGGGGAGCAGCTCACTGAGTTTGGCTTGTGACGGCAGCTTTTAACAGTCACTGAAGCATGCAGAGCTTTGGAACTCTTGCTTTCCACTTCACCTGTTTACTGAGAGGCAGCGTGGCCCCATGCCATGAGCCCTCTTTGGGAACACAGTGCAAGACATCGCTCTCGGCAAGACAGGCAGCTGCAGCATACCCAGCCAGATGGCTCCTCTGCAGATGTTTCCCATGAAAAATGCATGCTAGCTGAGGAGTCAGGAAAGTTCTCTCTTCCTGATTGCTCTCGTATAACAGGAATTGAATGCAGCTGAAGTCAGTGGAAATGCATTACTAGCTGGATCAGGCTCTCCATCATTGTTAGACTCAGCTGCAGGATAAGATGGAGGACATGCTCCAAAAGCTTGGAGGGCTCTGCCTGGCTCAAAAACATAAAGCTTTATCGCAAAGGGGTCCATCTGTTTGCTGAGTGTCTCCTTCCGCCTGCAACTCCAGACATGGCAGTGGGCAAAATTGGAGACACACATTTGCTCTTTCTCGTCTGAGGTTCTTAGCCAGGTCACTTCCCCCCACTTAACATTGTAGGGTAAAGATAACATTGAACCATCAGTCGCTGGAGCTAGTAGAACCTGAGCGCATTGGCCATTGGTAGAATGAAGTGGGTTAAGACTGTGGAAAGACAGGATGCCTGAGAGGTCTGACTCAGTCAGCTGTGTCCAGGAGTCTCTTGCAAGTCAGACCTAAAAGCCAATGACTGCATCGCACAGGGTATGAAGCCAGAACATTTTTTACTTTTCCATGCTTCTTTATCACAGACCTGTGCTCTTCTGCCATGACTGCAGGAATGAAAGCAAATGGCCTTGTACAGAGCATGCGGAAAATTCAATATTTCTCAATATTGCAGTTAAAATAATATTTACTACCCCAAAACAGACAATCACAGAATCCTCAAACTGGAAGGGACCTCAAGAGGTCATCTAGTCCAGTCCCCTGCACTCAAAGCAGGGCTAAAGTCTTGAGCTTTATTTATCTGGTGCCTGAACACCCCACCTGCCAGAGAAGCCCCAGAGATCCTTCAGCACACAAATCCCTCTTCAATACTGGATCCTAGGGTACAGCCAATTCAGGAGACTTGAAAGGTAAGCTTGTCATGCATACTGCCCATACATGTTTACCCAGGATTCCGGCTTCCCTCCACAGCCTAAACCACTTACTTTTTGTTTGGTTTGTTTACACAAGTACAGCTGAGGATCAACTGTTGCAGAATTCTGTGAGTTTCAGTCATGCTAACTTTGGGTTACTGACATGCATTTTGCAGGACTCTGCCAGAGACAACGCCAGCTGAAAACCATCTGGATCCTTCTCAGTCTCAGCATGGGAGACACTTTCTCCCATCATGCACAAACAAGGCTGCTTCCTGCTCCTTTCAACTCCACCCATGCTAAGCCCGATCCCCTCCTCCTGTCAGAAGTTACCAGCTCTGTTCTCTGCATGTCATGGTTCATAAGATCTCTACTGTCCCCTGTTATCATCCCCCCTGCTCAGAAGTAGCTGGGTGGCTTCTGGAGAAGGAAAAAGGTTGGTGATATGGGGACTGAGTGTTCTCCAAAAGTAATGTGCTTAATTTAAACTCATACTGACACAAGATGGTCAAAGAGCATGTGGCAATCCAGTGTCGTAGGAATCTCAACCTGACAACAATGTCCAGGTCCCAGGGAGCAACTCCGCGTCCAGAATTGACTTCAATAACAATTTCAAGGTAAAGAACAAACTCTCTAGCTGCATCACACAGCTCCCTGTCCACAGATCCCCATGCAACCCAAAAACTTTCACCATGGCAAGTCTTCGCAAGAGTCAAAATTTGCTGACACACCAAGAAAAAAACTTGGAAGATCATGTACAACATGTGACATCAGCCAAAGCAATATTCTAAGTCTGGTTCTAAAGTCATAGATTCCAAGGCCAGAAGGCTTTACTGTGATAATCTAGTCTGACTTCCTGGATAACACAGGCCAGAGACAAGCCCCAAAATAATTCATAGAACAGATCTCAAAGTCCTGTCATGTCAACATTAAATACACCTATTTTAACCCAGATGAGGGTTTTGTGGGGAGGCTGTGAATTTTCTGTGCTTCCTTGTGTGACCGGGGAGAGATGAGGGAAAGACTGATCACATTCAGCTAATGCCATTTTTAAGGAGCAGGCACAGGCTCTTTTCAGGACAAAGCTAGGCACAGCTTGGAAGATATATCTCACTAGTCAACACATACAACCCCCAAGTCAGACCTCTGAAACAGATCATTAAGGACCTACAGACTATTCTAAAAGATGATCCCTCACTCTCTCAAGCGCTGGGAGACAGACCTCTCCTTGCCTACAGACAGCCGCCCAATCTTAAACAGATACTCACAAGCAACTACAGATCTAACAACAGAAACATTAAAGCCGGCACACACCCCTGCAACAAACTACGCTGCCAAGTCTGCCCACATATCTGCACAATAGATACCATCATAGGTCCTAATCAAGCCTGCTACTCCATCAAAGGCTCATTTACCTGCTCATCTACTAATGTGATCTATGCCATCATGTTCAAGAAATGCCCCAACACCTTATACATTGGACAAACAGGACGATTGTTGTGCAAAAGAATAAATGAACGTAGAGCTGATATCAGAAATCACAAAACAAAGAAACCAGATGCTGAGCACTTCCACCTTTCTAATCACTCGATAAATGATGTGTTAGTGACCGTCATCAGAGATGTGACTGGGACATCAAGACTTCAAAGAGAAACAGCTGAACTCGAATTAATATGCAAACTAAATTCTGTGAAAGCAGGATTGAATCGAGACTATGGGTTCTTTTCCCATTACAAAAGGTAATTTGACTTCAGGCTTCCCATGGTTTGAACCTAACAACTACTATGATTTGCTGTTACTGTATGACCTGATCGGTGGGTTACTCTCCAGTAACCATCCTTCTTCGAGATGGGCTGCTCGGATCCATTCAGTAATAGGTGTCTCCATGCCGGAGCACCGGATTGGTTGGAAAAAATTTGTCCTAGCCTGTCAGAAGAGGGGAGGTGGCCACGGCCCCTTGCGCCACCCGTGGCTATATATATGGCCGCCTCCCTGCCCCCTCCTCAGTTCCTTAGAGTCGCCAACTCCAGAAGCGGGGATGGAGGGGAGGGACCTGAATGGATCCGAGCAGCCCATCTCAAAGAAGGACGGTTACTGGAGAGTAACCCACTGTTCTTCTTCGAGCGCTGCTCGGATGCATTCAGTAATAGGTGACTACTAGCCAGGCTGAAGGATGGTGGGTGGAGTTGGTACTTCCGCCTACAGCACAGCAACAAGCCCTGTAAGGTAGAGGCCCCGGAGCAAGATGTTCACCAAAGACAAGAGGTGAATGGGCCTTGGTGGCCTGGAAGAAGCAAGGGCTGAGGGTCAACCAGGACAGGGCAAAACCAAACCCACCGAGGCAGAGCACATACACAGCTCGGCGAAGTCACCAGAGTTGAAGAGAAGGGGCACAACCTAAGAAAACAAGTTACGTGGGTGCCCTGCCTAGGAGGAAAAAACCTGGAATGTAATCAAAAGACTACGAAGTCTGGCCTAGGCCATGCCACGTGGCCTCGAAGGAGAACACTGAAACTGGCCGATGAGACTAGCCATATGGCCGCGTCTCACGTGAGAACAAAGAAAGGTCAGGCATAGAGCACCCGAAGGCTTTTGCAGGAGTCACGTAGTCATGGACTTATCTGGAGACTACTGAGTACGCAAGGAGAAGTAAGGGGATGGCAATACCCCTTATCTAGGATGCGGCCAAGCAAGCTGTCTGGTTAAGGAGAGGAAAAGGGTACAAGGTTGCAAGGTGGGCTCGAAGGCAACTGAGAAGACCATGGGACACTAGCCGTGATGTATAGAGTCGAGCCAAGCATGACGAGCCTATGGTATGCTACTTCACGACCTGGTAGCACAGGAGAGTAGATTTCAGCTAAGCTGGTACCACGACTGCCTCTTGCAGGAGAGAGACCCCAGAAAGGTTCTGACCACATGGTGGCCTGAGGCAATGTTGGTGAAAATGGCTTACTAAGGGCCGCGTGGAGCTAGAATGTAAGGTAGGGGTCCCGTTGGTCTAAGCCTGCGGGGTTTTGCCCCTCGAAGCTCTCACTAAATGTGAGGGGAAGGAAAAAGGACGGCAGAGAATTCTACTATCATCTAGACAGCCCCTTGGCAACTGAGAAATTGAAGGAGGGCTGTGAAAGACTGCGGACTCAGTACCTAAGGTATATTCCTGAGGGGCAATGCTACCACTTTGCCATGCCAGGATGGAAAACTCTTCAATACATGGATAGTGAAGAACTCTGCTGCCAAGGAAGGGTCCTTCTTAAGCTAGAGAATGGGCCGTAACAAGGTGGCAGCTGCCGCATCTGAACGCCACCTTGGGATCAGAGAACCCAACAAAGTTTTCTCCCTGGGGAGAGCCAAACAGCGAATAAAGGGGGTGCAGCCCCAAAATGTTACATGTTGTATAGACTGGGTTCTCTGTGTGTCACGCCATTGTAACGGCAGTAGGTGTAAACGGGTCCTTAAGAAGGGAAAGGGGGGAACCACAGAACTGCCAGATGTCGCCAGCGCGCATGGGGAGAAACGCTGTAGCACCAAGGGGCTACATGTGGCGTAGTGGGATGGTCCCGCCGGGGGGGCAGGGAGGAAAAGGGGAGGGTCCATGCCAGGGAATAAGACCATGGGTCAAAGGATGATGCCAGTGCCCTGAAAGCAGGGAACCTTCTGTCTGCCGTAGACAACTGTCCAGGGGGCAGTGGATACCAAGGTGGGAGTCACATGGGAGGGCACTCTAAGGGATAGACCTTTCGCAGTTTCCCAACCTATGATACACAGCAAGGTATTCCCCTTCAGGGTTTAAAATGGGTGACCCCAGCCATACTTTGGTGAGGCTGGGGAAGCGTGGGCTACTTCAGAGGCAGTAGACGAAGGTGAGGGTTCCCGAGGTGGCCCCTGGTTCCCACTAGATGACCATAGGGCAGAGACAAGGAACCTTACGAGGGTGGGAAGGGGAGTGGGCCGTACCTAGGGCCTGTTCAGGGGTAAAACCCGCTGTAGAGGTCCCTTCCTGATGAAGTAGCTATCCAGGTAGCTGAATTACTACACAGATGTGTCCCCTTAGTGCACAGACGAAAGTGTTGTCGAAAGAGGGGGTGGGGGGCTCACAGCACAGAAGATGGTGGTGTGACCCAGGACATCCCCTCCCCTTCCCCTAACCCAGAATGAGGGGCCTACCTGGGACATGCATCATGGCCACAGGCACAGTCCTGTTGTGAGTAGGCTTCGAACGTGCGCGTCTCGGAGCCCTGCCGTAGCTGGGCTACAACAAGATGCATCTCCATCCCTCGACGAGAGGTTAGGGTGGGGAGCATGGTGGGGAGTATTCGGGAAGGAGGGCTGTTAGGAATAGGAGAGGGGCGGTTTCCGTCCTCTGGGAAGTCGCTGCTTAAGGAGTGAGGGGTGGGGGGGGGAAGGTTGGTGGTGGCTACGGTATTGGGATACCAGTACCACAGGTGGGCGTCATTACATTGTCAGCCCCCGGCGTCCCGATCGAATCTTTGGTCCTGCAATCGAGGGAGGGAGAGAATAGGGAAGGATCAGGGTGGTTCCCATTGGACTTATCTTCCCTATGGAGGGAGGGGGAGGGGTGTCCGTCTGCGACAGTGATGCCTCGAGGGCCCCCTGCACCCCAAGGGTAAAGAGGGTAGTGGTCAGAGGGGCCTGGGGAGGGGTGACTGAAGGCCCTCTTTCTGCCATGAGTGAGGCGGAAAGGAAAGAGGGGGTTGTCCTGCCTGGGGAATTGGGAAGCTAAGTCAGGGGGGTGGGTCCGGGAGGGAGGAGGCCAAAATACTTGGCCTCTCCCCGAGGATCCCGGGCCATACCCACCACGGAGAGGATTTCTGGGGGAAACATGACATTCCCGTCAAAGGGCAGGTCAATGACCACCTGCTGAGCGTTAGGATGCGCTCTAGCCTCCTGGAGCCATGCTACCTTGCAGAGGGTAACCCCCGAGGCCATGGTGTGAGCTGCAGTGTCCACTGCACCACGGGCTGAAAGAAGGAGGTCTTGAGAGATTATGTTGCCTTCCTCCAAGAAGGCATCATACTCATCCCTGGCCTCGGGCGGAAGCATATTTCTAAATCTCCCTAGGGACTCCCAGACATCCAGCAAGTACCTCCTGGTTATAGCCTGGTTGTTTGCCACCCGCAGTTGTAAGGCCGATGAGGAGTACACCTTGCAGCCTAACAAATCCAGTTCCCTGGTCTCCCTGGAGGAACGGAGGGAGTTCCCGGGGGGTTCTCCAGCCCCCATTGCCATCTGGATCACATCCCTTGTGGGGACTAGGTGGTCAGCAAGCAAAGTAGTCCAATTCGGACACCCAATACTTCGTGCTCGCTGTATCCGAAACTGGGGGGACGGAGCTTGGACTCTGCCACCAGGAGCGTGCAAGGTCCCACACGCTTGGGTGGGGCGGGATTGCTAAAGGAGCCGTGGAGGTGAATGCCAGTCCAAACGGGGTATTGGGGGAGGAGGTTCAGGGGCTCCACCTCCATACCTAAGTGGGCTGTGGCCCAGCGCAGTAGCTCAAAGTGCGTCGAGAGGTTGTCCATAAATGACTCCGGTGCCAGGGGCAGTGTGGCACCGAGGCTCCGCCGCAGAGAGGGGGGAGTGCCCTCAGGGGACCACTCTTGTGGCCGAAACCGGAAGGGTGACGGAGCCGATGTGCGGCACCAGGGCCGTTCAGAGCCCCTAGAAGGTCCTTCTTCTGGGCTGGAGGCAGAGGATGGGGATCAGGATTCCCGGCCTGGTGCCATCAGTGGAGTGATGTCAGCCCCCGCTGGGGTGGAAGACGGGGGTCTGGACAGCGAAGGTGAGCGTTCCGGGTGAACCCATGCCTTCGAAATGAAGGCCAGTTTGTTCCTTCTGATTGGCAGTGGGGCAGGGGGAGTCGGGAGGAGGAGCAGCGCTCATACAGCCTCCACCGCTTCCGGGGTGGACAGGATGAGAAGCAACTCCGCATGAGTCGTGGGCAAGTCCTCACTAGGGGAGGGAGGACCGCTCAGGCGGGAGGGTTCCCGTTACCTTGGTACCAAGCTCCGTGGTGCTGAGGATGGAGTCAGCTGGTGCCAAGGTAATGTTGGCACTGGTGAGGCTGGGCTGTACTGTGCTGTCGGCACCGGAGATGATATGGTGCAGTGCCGGGCTGGCTGAGGGTGACCTCGATTGGTGCCGAGGTGCCGGGTAGGCGCTGTGGTGCTGGAGTCAGCACCAAGGTGGCGCGGTGGTGGCGGCCACCGGTGGTACGGTGCCACATAGGTGGTACGGTGCCGCATAGGCTCCGGCGCCGAGCTGGGTCTTGGTGCGTGGCTCTCACCTGAAGCCTCGGGTGATGGGTGCTGAGCCTCCTCCGAGGCTAGGGCGCAGCATCGCTGTTCCCTCTCCTTAATTGTTCATGGTTTAAAGGAGAGACAAATGGAACACGCCAAGACCATGTGGTCTTTGCCAAGGCACCTGAGGCACTTCCCATGGAGGTCGTCCTGGGGGAAGGCCTTGCTGCACTCGGCACAGGGTTTAAACCCTGGCATCATCGATGTGATGTTCCGGTCCAGTGTTGGGCTCTCGCAGTGGAATTAAATCCACAAGGAGATGTGCCCTGCCGGACAGTGAATCCAAGGTGAAGAGACAGGTTGCTTACGATTCGCAAGGAGCAGATGTTCCAGGTCTGATGCACAAGGTGGAAGAAATGAAACTGAGGAGGGGGCAGGGAGGTGGCCGTATATATAGCCACGGGTGGCGTGAGGGGCAGTGGCCACCTCCCCTCTTCTGACAGGTTAGGACAAGTATTTTCCGATCAATCCGGTGCTCTGGCATGGAGACACCTATTACTGAATGCATCCGAGCAACTCTCAAAGAAGACCCTACGTTTTACACCCCCTTTCATTTATTTTCATTCTATTCTGTAAGTTCACCCATCTTCAATGCATCTGACAAAGTGGGATTTTTCTCCCACGAAAGCTCATGCGAAAAAAAAAATCTGTTATTCTTAAAGTGCCACATGACTCCTTGGTTTTTTTTCTGGACTAGACTAACACGGCTGTCCCTCTGGAAATTAACTGAGGATGGAGCTGCCATTGTTTCACTTGACAACAGCTGCAGGGCCGCAGGTGATTTCAGATTCTAAACTCAAGCGTCTTACTGAACTGCAGGTACAAGGCAACGCAACAGTTTTAACAAATCTCCTGAAGCAAAAATGTGTGAGTAGTTAAAGTTATCATCGGCACTTTACAGGATAAAATGAAATCCTTTCACTGTCCAACAACAGAACTAATTCCACCATTAATGCCCCTTTAATGTGCAACAATTGTTGGGGGCAGGAACAGTAATCGTGGCTTATTCTACCTTCTTACAAAATGACAAATTTGACATTCAGGTGCAATAAATCAAATCCAGCCTTAGGAAATGGAGTAAATGCTCAGGTTTTACTGGCAGGGTGGTTTTAGGGTGGCTTATGCCTTCTTAACTGAAAGAAGAAGCTGGTTTTCTGCATTTATCTCAGAGTGTGGGAGGCCCCCATGCTTTTCAAAGGTGAGAATATTTCATGCCCAGTATCTGGTAGCCCAGAAGCGATGCCCAAGAGGCCATTCCAGGTCCCATTGGCAAACTCTCAGAGTGCAGTCCCAGCCTTAGTGAAGTCAATGGAAATTTTGCATTGATTTCAATGCAGTCAGGATTCATCCTCTGTCCACAAGCCGCTTCTTTTTCACCAGAGACATACTCAGTACCTTTGAACTCAGGCTATCTACACGGGTGCATGCAAGCCAGACTTCTAGTTCATATCTGGATATCTTGGACTGCTGCAACAGTCTCTTCGGAGATGCTGTTGTATAGGAGTCATTCATAAACTTCTCTTTACCATTGTAGACCCAAAAACCTTAACCCTGCAGCCCTTACCTATGTGTTAATCTGGATTTGAAAAGGGCTTGTTGGAGTAAGGATTACTCATGTGAGAAAGGGTGTGGGACTGGGCCCTAAACCAACAGCTGACCTTGGAAAAGCACTCATCCAGGGCTTTTTAGTCTGTGTCTGCTCTGGAAGGTGAAGGTGTGCAATTTACAGCCAACATTTCTGAGAAGCACTTTGGCTGATACAGCTAACCTCCTCCCTCCAGAAATCCAGGATCCATTTTTTAAAATGGTTTCATGGTCTTTTTCTATAGAGTTTCAGTTCTTCATGCTGCAGCCAAGTCTAAGGTCATTGAATTGCCTTGAGGGGTCAGGCAGGCATTCATAGCCTGATCTGGTGGATAGATGCAGTCAAATCGACCTCGAAAAACCTCGACCTTGAAAAGCAGGCGGTCAGCCTGCGAGCCCTGCACACCACATTGTGAATCTCTCTAGGTATATCATCTTCCTTTGAATCACCAGGAACTGTTCATGGCAGCAGGCATGATGCCAGCAGGCTTCATGGACCAATCTGATTCACCGAGGCAATTCCTGTTTGTGTAAGGTAATCCAAACCCATTGAAATGGAAATGAAGAGCAGCCCAGGTCTGTTGGCAGAAGGGGCAAAGGAAGTGAACTCTCAAACTGATGATGCACATGACTAGAAAGTGCAGTGAGATGAATGAAAGACAGGGAGAAGAATTTGTTAACTCAGTCTATGGGGAGAGAGAATGTCCACCTCAAGTCCCAAATGGGAACAAACAAACAAGCTTCCATGGTAAATGCTAACATTTTGTACAAAAATTCAGAAATATATCATTTCAGAAACACCAAAATGACCTTACTGAAATCTTTCCTTAATGTCAAACATACAACAGTAAATACTATAACTAAAATTTAATTTAATTATAATGATTATAGCTAAAATTTAATATTAAAAATTTAAGTTTGAAAAAGTCAAAACAAAATTCAGTCAGAGCCAGAACAAGAAAGTCATTATGAAATACTCCATTTTGATTAGAATTGTTTCCCATATGCTTTCTGTCAAAAGTGCTATTGAATTCAACATGTTCCTGTGAAATATTTCAGTTTTGACAAATCAGCAACTTCTAATAGAAAACTTCTGTTAAAAACATTTTGATCAGCTCTGTTTGATAGGTACGTTGGTGGTAGGTGCCATGTTCTCTTCAGAGAACTTAAAGCTTGGCTTATAGGTAGATGAACTTTCCTTTCACCCGCCCATTGTCCTGAATGTCTTATTGTGGGGAAAACCACACACTGTACTCTTATGCAGCAGGAAAGAAAAAGAATTCTGTTGTGTATGGAAACTTGCAGGGAAATCCACCCATTGTATCCATTAGAGTTAGAAAGTTCATGTATTGTTGATCAGATAAAGAGTGTAAGGAGCACATAGGAAATGCAGTAACAATAACTAGCAAACAGCTCATCTCCTTAGAAAAGGCAAGTTTTAATTCTGTCATTATCTCAGGACAAAAAGCAAGCTATTGGAATGGGTTTTCTATGGCAAAGACATCTGACTTTCTCAGCAGGCTGGGTGTTCTTTTGTCTGATATCGTGACGAAGCCATACAGGGCCTAATCCCTGGAGAATACCTGTTGAGGATTGACAGCTAGAGAACATTTCCCTGCCCACCACTGTGAATGGATTTCAGGGCCTTCCCTTAATCCTTCAGGTACAGTACAAGGTTGCATGTTCTGGCTGCCGCAGCAGGACACAAAGGATGTTGCCTTACATGCTCCCACTCAGTCACATACAGCTACCCATGCCTTGGCTTGGGCAAAGATTTCAAATGAAAAGTGTTGTGTTCACCACCCAATGCACAGAGCAGTTTTTTCAGTATGAATACCAGGGGCATTGCTGGAGCCTGGTATACAAAGCCAGTGCCCCGAATCCTGGTGCCTGTGCCCTGGGTCCTGCGGGGCCCCTGCCTCTCCCAGCTTCCAGCCCCCTCCAAAGCAGGGCAGCCCCGCGGCCGCTGCTCCTGGCCCTGTCCCCAGCCAGGGGCATGGCCTGAAGTCGGGGGCAGGGCCTGGGCCGGTGCCCCAGGTCCTTCCCCAGGGCAGTGATGCCTCTGACGAATACTGCTCCGTTCAGGCATGTTGCAGGAAAATCCAAATCACCAGTTTACATCCTCCTCTGCTGTGAACAGATCCCAGGGCACCAATTCTGGGCATTATGGATCTGCCCATGGCACTAGGAGCATGAAGGCATTTCTTTCACTTCACTCACGGAAAAAACCACAGCATAAATTGCTGTAGCCCCTCCTGTGTAATGCTGAAATTCAACAGCAGCAGGGCCTTCATGGTGCTGGAATCTGTTTAGGTGCTTCCAGACACAATGCTGATCCTGAACACATGGATGGGACACAAGCTAGCTCTCGTGACAACCTTTGTGCTAATCAAACACATCAAGAACCAGTTTATCTGTCTGTATTCTGGAGACCCATTGTATGGGCACTCTTAAGACCTCTCGAGTAAAGTGGACAAGTCAGGTCACCCACAATCAAGAAGGATTAATTTAAACTGGAGCAGGTACAGAGAAAAGCTATAGGTTGATCAGAGAAACAAAGGACCTACCATAGGAAGAGAGTGGGAGGAACATGGCTTGTTTAGAGTAGCAAAAAGGTGTGTGCAGGGGGCCATTTGATTCTTCCTGTAACCCCATGGGGGGGGGGTAAGTATCAGCCAGGATGAAGAGCTAGTGAAACGAGAAGCCAAGGCTGGCAGAAGAACAAATGGATATGAACTGGCTCCATACACATTCAGGATGGAAATTAGGTCTCTAGCCATTAGAGGGGTGAGGTTCAGGAACAGCCTCCCAATAGGAGTTGCTGGGACAACTGACTTCATTCGTTGTAAAAGAATGGGACAAATGTGAGTACAATTTGTATGACAGGATTGCTTGTGATGGAAGGGGCACCAGGGCTGGATTAATACAGGTGCTGTAGGGGGCTGCAGCTCAGGCCCCAGGGCTAAGGGGCCTCCACAAAAAACCAGAGAGTCCCTGCTTCCAGGGAAGTACCACTTGAAGGGAATGCAGGACAGACCTTCCTACCCCCTGCTCCAGGGAGCATTGCCTCCTGGTCACTCCCCAACTCATACCACTGCAGGCGGAGAGTTTGGCTCCAGGCTGCTTCCAGCTGAGCAGGCAGTGATTCACCAAGATGCCACCTGCTTTCTCCAAAAGCAGCCAGTCCCCAGCTGAGAGTAGGATCTCAATGGTCCAGAGTTGCCAACCTTGCATTTTAGTTTTTACTGACATGAAGGTCTGAAATTGATTTATTGACATGGTAAACTTTTTACTGACATCACAAAAAATCCCATAAACAGTATAATAGTGTCACAAAAGTGTATACCCGCTTGTGATATTTTGTACACAGAAATTTGGAATTATGCAATTATTTTAGCTGCAGTTAACAGATTAGTAATGTTCTTTGGGTATGTGAAATAACAGAAATGAAAAAGTGCTGATCAGTGTAGTGTTATGCTACAAGAAGTAATTCTGGATGATGGCACTCTATGTCAAAATACAGTATGTTCTATTTCTACCCAGTTTTACTGACATTTTAATTTATTTACAGGTTTACTGATAGTATTAAAATTATACATTTTTAACTGACAGTTGGCAACCCAGCCTTGACCCATGGAAGCCAGAGCCACCAGGGGGTCGGAGAGGGGCCAGAGGAGGTGACAGGTGATTAAGAGACAGGACAGGAGGGGAACAGGGGGGATGAGGAGATGCAGGGGAATCAGCGTTGGGACATTATGGGGCTGAGGGAAGGAGGTTGAAGCAGAGGGGCATGTGAGTGGGGGGACACTGTGAGGGAAGGGAGGCTGGGGGGAAACATGAAAGCAGGAGCCCCATTGACCAGGCTGCTACAGCTCACTGACAGTCAGGGTGTCCTCCAACCAGGGGCGTCGCTGGCGCTGGGCATGCCGGGGCAAGTGCCCCAAGCCCCAGCGCCAGTGCCCCGGATCTCCGGCCCAATTGGGCCGGAGATCCAGGCCCCAGCTGCCAGTGGCTGCAGCGGCCCAGTCCCCAGCCCGGCCGCGGGCGGCCAGGCCCCCGGTCGCTGCCAGGGGACAGGGCCCAGCCACTGGGGGACGGGGCCCAGGCATCGGCAGCCGCAGCAGCCCCGTCCCCCAGCGGGGATCGGGGGCCTGGCCACCCGCGGCAACGCGGTGCGCCTGGCCCTGTCCCTGACCAGGGGGCGGGGCCTGCGGGCTGGGGGCAGGACCTGTGCCTGTGCCCTGGGTCCCGCCCCCAGCCAGTAATGCCCCTGCCTCCAACCCCCTCTCTCCTGCTCTGGGTACAAAGGGAGAGGCACGGAGAGTTTGTCACACCCTCCCACTGCTGCCTCCACAGCAGGGGGAGGGCAGGACCTGAGACCACAGAGTCTCCCCACCCCACAAGGTCTGCTGCTACTGCCGCTGATAGGCGACAATAGGAGAGAGTGGGACAGGAGCCCACAGACACCCGCATGTACCACTACTGATGGGGAACAGCAATACAAGTACGGACCCTGGATACCAAAGACTCCACTGTCTTGTCCCCAAGCCAGCCAGAGACCCACAAAATCTTATAGCGCTGGACCCACAGGGGTGTTAATCCACATCTGGGGTGCAGGCTCCAGTGCCCTGGGGCTCACTTGCAGTTTACATCTTGTGTTCCTAATAGCTCATGTTTTGTTTCAGTCAGCACCAGCTGGGGTCAAGAAAGGGCTCCTCTCCCCTTGTATTCTGGAAGCGTGTGTTTGATCTCTCCTCTCTGAAATATCAGGATGGCCACAGTTGGAGATAGACACTGGGTGGAGAGGGTTGAAGCTCTGAGGAGATATCAAGCATTCTTTCGCTCGGGTGCATGACTGGTTGGTTCTTGCTCAGGGTCTGAATGATCACTGTACGTGGGGTGAGGAAGGTCACACTGGCTGTGTTCCCTCTAAGATGATGCAGCTGAGCAACTTTTGAATACAGCTGAGCAAGTTCCCTCCCAGTTCCCCAGTCTGGGGCCAGCCCCTTCCTTGCTGCCCACCAGCTCCCCAAGTGTGCCCATAACTTGCTCAGTTCCATCATCAGCTTAGAGAGGGAACATGGCATAGATGTTGACTTTTCATTCAAACTTTAGTAAATTAATAAAAATGTTGGACTGAAATACTGTAAACAAATGTGAAACAATGACACAGCCTATCAAGCCTCCTCTACCATCATCTACACCTCAGTTTTTGATACCTGTCTTTGTCACATTTCCAGAATACATATACAGAGTCAAGGTCAACCTCGAATCCAGCAGTTAGATATGATTTGATGCTCATTAAACTTACAGATAGTGCAATGGAGAATGGCTCGCCGAAGGTGCAGCTCAAAGCTGATGCTGTGCTGCTCATGAATAGCCAGGGATGTTACTGATGTGTAAGGCAAGTCTAGAAGCTGTGCCTAACAGCTTCTGGGGGGAGGGTAACTAATCTGCATGGGTTTTGTATTTGCATGAGCATATTAGCATAGTCTCACTATGGGTGCAGGACAATATGGATAATGTTATTCGGGGTGATCTGATCACAGATCCATCAATATCTGTAATGCTACTGAAGAGAAACATGAAATACTGTCTTTTGTAATATGCTACTCACTTGATTGTTCAAATTCTGTTCAGGTTAGTTGAAGGGTAGAAGTTACCATTAGCAAAAAAAAAGCTGGAAAGAGAGGCCATTCCCCTCTTTCAGCCTGGTGAGGTTAAGAATGGGTGGGGGAATAACATTAGCTTATCTGACCTATACCTGAGTCACTGCCTCACCCCCTGCCCCATTGTGAAAGGATACATGGTGACCAGGCTTTTTGTGAAGCCGTTCTTTGTTACTTTAATGGAAAAAGCTGTTTACAGTTACTCTGAGTCTAAGAGCTGAAATCACTGAGAGAGGAGACCCTCTCCCTGAGCTGAAATCACTGAAGACCAGCCAGAAGGTGGTTGGACAGAAGGAGTGACCAGCTGGTGGAGCCAGTGGACAGTGGACAGAGCCAGCAGATGGTGAGAGCAGCCAGCGGAGGGCCAGACAGCGTGAATGACCAGAGGGTGGAGCCAAGAGACAGTGCAAGTGACAAAGTGTGTGACCAATGGGTCACACCGGAGGACAGCTGGTGTGAAAGACATTTGCAACATACCTTGGTGTTTGTTGGGAACCTTGCTCTGCACTGATTCCCCAGATCAGAGCTGGTTTTGCTATTGAGTTTATATGTTCTTTTATGATGTGTGGGGTTTGTTGGGAACCTTGCTTTGCCCTGATTCTCCAGATCAGTGCCGGTTTGTGCTACTGGGCTTTTTTTTTCATTCTGTTTTAACTACTATTAAAAGTTCTATATATCACACTCAGACTCATGCTTTCATGCAGGGAAGCTTTGCCCCCTTGAGCTGCCCAGGGAATAGTGCATGATTTCCCAGAAGACTGGGTGGGGGCTAGAGCCAGTTGGTGGACTAACGTTATTTGGAAACCCCTATATATAGAACCCAGCCCTTGTTCTGCCATCTCACCCTGGCAGAAGGGTTACAGATGTTACTTGCAGTACGAGGTTACTGAAGTGTCTTGGGCTGTTTTCATTAGGGGAGCTGTTATTTTTCTGCAGCCTTACTAACATAAGTGGCTCTTTTGTCTCAAACTGCCTATGAAACTAAAATTTAGACTGCAAATGATGGAGCTCAAGTGGTATTTTTATATTTATGGTAGATCTAGGATGTTGTCTTTCACTGTGCAGAACAGAACAGAGCATGTGAAAAACACAGCCTAATATGTTATTGGAAGGCGTGTGTGTAATTGTTGGCATCCGGGAATTAGTCATTAAGATTTAATTGTTCTATTGCAAGCTTTGCCCATTTGCCCTTTACCTGTTCAAACTGCTGGCCTGACATAAGCTAACTAATTTCCACAATATCCCTGTGAAGTAATGCATTTTATAGATAGGGAAGCTGAGACACAGAAAAGTTAAGTATCACACACACAGTACACACCAAGTCAGTGGTAAAGCCAGGATGAAAAGTGAGGGTCTCCTGGTTCCCAGCCCTACATTCATTCCACTAGACCAGAGGCATGGACAATAATAATTACCCATCATACTGAGCCACTGGGAGATACTGGGATGGAAAGTGCTGTAGAAATGCTATCTGTTAATAAAGTAGCATAAGGTTCAGGTCAGAACTGTATATTTCTTTGTTCATTCTGAGTCTTGGGTGGATTTATTTATTGTTGTGTCTATGTATCTGGCAGCAACGAGCTGAAAGGGAAACAAAGACACGCTTCCTTCCATTAACCTTTCTGAGCTAAATTTAATTATTGCCACAGTGCTCTGGAGGCTACTGTTTCACTGGGTGGTGAAGTTCTGAGTCCATTCTTGGATGGCCCCGCTTCCTGCTTCTCCGTGGCACAGACCAAACCCCCCCCACTTCTGCCTGTCTGACCCAACCTCTTCTTTCCTCCCTGTAACCTTCCCGCTGCTTGTTTCCCTGCAGCACGGTCCCCTGCTTCTACCTCTGCCCAACCCCCTTTCCTCCCTGTAACCGCCCCCACCACACTTCTAGTGCCAGCTTCCCCACAGCACGGTCCCCGCTTCTGCCTCTGCCTGACCCAGCCCCTTCTCCCTCCCTGTAACCCCACCGCTGCTGCTCATGTCCCTTTAGTGCAGTCCCTCACTTTTGCCTTGCCCAACCCCTTCTTTCCTCCATAAATCCCCCCTGCTTACCTCTTAACCCCTCCCCTTCCCCTTTTTCCTGGCCAGCCGGAGATATGTGACCACATTCAGCTCGCACCCTGAGGATGCACCTGAAGCATGCTCAGGGTGGGAGATTTTAAATTCTCCCAGCCCCAATCATGAGGTGTGGCACTGGGAAGAATGTGTCTAGGGCCAGGTAGGGCCTGTGGCTGCCAGCCTGTGTGGGGGTCAGTATTGCCGGTATGGCTAAGTGGCAGCAGCTGCACCACCACCAACCCATGCAGCTTAAAGGGAACATTAGCTGTGATCATGGGTAGGGTTGTTTTTTGGCCTTCTTCTAGCATGGGGGGGTGGGTCCCTTGCCAGGATTATGTGGATATCTCTCATTTAATTTTTTCCCTGACATTGCAGGGGCCTTGGGCCCCAGTGCACTTTGGTGCTTCATGTTCTCTGACTGTGCCACATACCAGTCTAGTCTCCTTAGGGCTGAAAGACATCGGTCTCATTTTGGTGTTGCACTTAGTGTGTGGGTGCTGGGTGATGGTCATGGCCTGTGACATATAGAAGGTCAAACTAGAGCTTTAATGGCTTTAAGGTCTTAAATTCTGGCCCAAGAACTCCAGGGTGGAACAGCTGCAGATGACTCTTGCACCACAAATGATTTCCTTAGGCCATCACTAGATTTTATAATCTAAACATATGGCTAGTGCTGTGTGCATTGTAGTTCATGGAATCATGGGGAACTGCTGACTTAAATATACCAGTACGCAGATAAAAGACTGATTGGTGGTACATGGGTTCTTGTCTCGGATGTAGTCCATGGCACATGAAGGCTGAGAGCCACATCTTCAGAGAATTGCTCTGGCAGGCTTCCTATGTCCTGGATAGCAGATGGGTTCCCTCTGGCTAGCGCTACTTCCTGTTGATGGCATGGATGTCTGGGAGCCAGCCCCACCCAGGACAGTGCAGTGAGTGGTCATAAAGGCACTAGTAACTGTAGCAAGGGCCATGTCAGAGAAAAGTGGCTGTGGTAGCCTGCTCAAACACAGCATGATAAGCATTTAGTCAGCAACGGCCCTGAGAAGTCTGCAAAGATCCAAAACCATCCCTTAAATTGGTGTGTATTCACACCAAGCAAGGCCAGCCTCCCTGATGCCTGCTCTCATCTCTATGGGCAGCATCCAGTTCCCAGTGAATTCACCGCCACAGCTTCCATTGGCTTGCAAAGGAGTCAGGCCTGTTACCTAGTCTGCTGGTATCGCCTGGCTTTTGTCAGCATTCAGACTCCATCAACTTGCTCAGCCAGCCATGCTTAGCCAAGTACTGCCAAAAATAGCCTGTGGGTTTGATGTCAGGGAGCTCAAGGCAATGCAGCCTACAGCTCTCCAACTTGCTAACTAGTATTTGGCATACAGCACCTGCTGAGGAATGGAGTACAAGCTGTCTCCTCTGTCCCATGAAGGGGAAGGGTATACATTGCCCCTTTGGAAAACGCTACCACGGGGAGCCCTCAGCAGTTCTGATTCAACATCACTGTCAGGCATCTGTTTAGGAAGAAAGCTGAACCACTCAGGACTGATCACTTGTGCAGGAGTACCCAGGATACAAGTGGCTCAGTAACATTACAGGGCTGTGCCTAGAGACAGGTCTAGAAGGATCAGCAGAGATACCTGGCATCTCCTCAGTGCCATGGAACTGATGTGCCTGCGGATAACTCTCTTTCCATGACGGATGGCAAGGATCCAAGCATGAATGGCAAGTGAAGTTGCTGTCAGCACACCGCATAACAAAGTTTGATTCTTCCACCATAGATAAAATCAGTGGTCAGCATTTCTACCTCTCAAGAGCACTGATCCCTATAGCCTAAACTATTCCTTGCAAATAGCAGCTAAAAACAGGCTGTAGGTTCTCCCAGCTTTAATATAGACTCAGTATAAGTAACTACAAACAGTACACTGCATATAAAGAATGACTAAAAACTCCCAGAAATAAGATACTTCTGATACACACCACCACCATGGCCTTACTGCCGTGGGAGATTGGGAAAGAAGCAGCACCTGCTTATTTTGAAAAGCCTCATGTACTGATATGTGAAACAGCAGGCTTAGCTACTGCATGACCACAGTGGAGTTGTCACAGCCATATGAAAACCTGCCAAGGCAAATGCAGTGAGCTGTTCTGGAATCACCTCTTAGAATAAGGTACTTTTAGGGCAAGTTTAGTCCCTGACCCCTATTCCTTCTCACTGCTCTAGTTGACAGGGGCCAGGTTTGCCTAGTTCACTCGACAGATGCTGGAAATAGGGGCACCCGAAGTGGCTTACAGTTTGGTTCAGTGGTGTCCAGCACTCCCACTACAAAAATTGTTCCAGTACATTTAAATGAACCTAAAATAGCACACTCTCCATCATTTTAGAAGATGTTCAAATTACCAAGAGTTAGCATGGAGTGTGATCACAGGCAATTTTCCTCCTTCCCTGCCACCACCATTATTTTATTACTGTGATTCCACACATATCTGACAAGCCAAACCCCAAGCACCAAGACTATTACTCAGCTAGGTGTTTATAGCAGACTACTTCCCAATGGATTCCCATCAACATGAAGTATATTTGTTTTGTAATAGGATTAACTTTAGAAAAACATTTCACAGAACATTTCAAGCAATAAATAAACAAAACAGCTTTCATAGACCATCTTAAGTAGCTTGTCAGACTTAAGACATACGAAAAGTAATGTCAAAAGTAAGTTAAAGGGTTATAAAAATACAAATGAGGAATAATTACATTCCTTCTTAAGTACCAAATTTCAGTTTGACTCAGAGCTGTCTGCTTTAGGGACTCTGAATGTCAGGAAGGATTGAGCCAAAAAACATCTAATCTTTAAGGACAAGGGCAGAGTCCTGCACTTAGGCTGCAGGAATCCCAAGCATTGCTACAGACTGGGGACTGAGAGGTTAAGCAGCAGTTCTGCAGACTAGGATCTGGGGGTTACAGCAGACAGAAAGTTGTATATGAGTCAGCAATGTGCCCTTGTTGCCAAGAAGGCTAACGGCATTAGTAGGAACATAGCCAGCAGAGTGAGAAGTTATTATTCCCCTCTATTTGGCACTCATGAGGCCACATTTGGAGTACTGCATCCAGTTCTGGGTCCCACCATTACAGCAGGGATGTGGGCAACTTGGAGAGAGTCCACCAGAGGGCAACTAAAATGATTAGGGCGTTGATGTGTATAACTTATGAGGAGAGGTTAAGGGAACTGGGCTTATTTAGTCTACGAATGAATAGAGTGAGGAGGGATTTGATAGTGGCCTTCCTGAAGGAAGGTTCCAGGGAGGAAGCAGCTAAACTGTTCTCAGTAGAGGCAGATGACAGACTGTGACTATCACCCTATAAACTTCTCCAGAAGGTCGCTAGATCTGGATTTTTATACCCAAGGAAAGGAGACACATGCCTGCAATGCAGAGTAGTCCCCTCCTTTCTTTGACAAAGTAATCTCTAGGTCTAGGCCAAGGCTCTCTGGTGATTCAACTACAGCAGAAAGGCACAGGAAGAGTCTGTTTAACATGACAACCTTTGTTACCCAGGGCTCCCTAAACCCAAAGCTCTTAGCAAATTTACTCTCTGCAAGGCAGTGTCAGTAAATAAATCAAAACACAGCATATCTGTCTGGTAGATGTTTGGCATAAAAAATACACAAAGGTTTTCACTGAAAGCCTTTACTTTATTAGTCTTCAGCACTCTTTCAAGAATGCCTTGACTGGAGGGCTCTGCTTTATTTAGTCTCCAGCTCATACAAACACAACAGATTATACAGCCCCCAGACAATAGTTACCTACAGTCCGGTGGGGTCCTGAGTGGTCAAACAACAAGGTTCAAAGGGTCAGGGTTCAAATAGTTAAAGTTCAAGATTCAGCCTGTTGTTGGGACTTCCAAGAAATGTCCAGAAGGTCAAATCCAAATTCTTCAGATCTGTCTATCACTTCTATGACAGTAACTACTACAAATACATCCAAAGCATATCAATCAAAGAAAACCCATTAAGCAATCACTTTTAAGCTGTTAGTTATTCAGATGTGCTTTTGCAGAGTCTAGAGTCTCATGGGCCCTGACAAACATACAAAGTCAAATATAGACAGACTTCCTGTTTCTCCAAAACCTCAGGTATTCCAGTAGCTTGCAAGAAGCAAGATAGGATGGTGTGGGATTATGCTCAATTCTTGAAGTCACTCCTCCTCTCCCAGCCTGTCTAGCTATGCTAACACTGGTACAAAGGCCTTACAGGTGCTTTTGGCAATAGGCATAAGCAGCAATATATTTCTAGGATTCTACTCCACACAGCACCAACAGGCTCACTCTTCAGTAGTGGCAGTGGCCTAAGCATTCTGTTGTGTTGCCAATTTCCCTAACTTCTATGTTGCCCTAAATACAGCAGAGAGTTGTCTCTGTTGTGCCTTGGAGAAGGGGAAGTAGGAGCAGAGAGGTTATTTTACCTTTGTGTGTGTCACTAGTATGATCACTGCTGAAATAGTCTGCAGTTCTGGTGCCCCTAGTTCAAGAAGGGTGTGATAAACTGGGGAGGGTTCAGAGAAGAGCCACAAGAACAGTTAAGAGATTAGAAAACCTTCCTTAGAATGATAGGGGCAAGGAGCTCAGTCCATATAGGTTAACAAAGAGAAGTTGAAAGGGTGATGACTAGAGCCCTGCAAAGATGCAGATATCCACGGATATCTGCATTATATCCACGTCCGCAGATACAACACGGATATCTGCGGACCATTTCTTGCGGATGCAGATCGGATACAGGTCCACATATTTTTATCTTCACAGAGCTAGAGCCCTGTAAATATGCGGACACCCATGGATATCTGCATTATATCTGCATCCACGGATACAACATGGATATCTGCAGACCATTTCTTGCGGATGCAAATCAGAAATGGATCAACATATTTGTATCCATGCAGGGCTCTAGTGATGATCACAGTCTGTAAGGACCTATATGGGGAGCAGAAAAGTGGAGGACTCTTCAGTCTTGCTAACAAAGGTCTAATATGATCCAGTAGCTGGAAGATGAAGTGAGACAAACTCAGGCTAGAAATAAGGTATGCATTTTAATAAGTGAGGGGACAGAACATTTTATCAAGGGCTGAGGTGGATTCTCTGTCACTGAAAACATTATAATAGAGACTGGATAATTTTTCTAACAGCTGTTCACAAGGTTCCAACAGGAATTAATTCAGGGAACTTCTCTAGCTGTGTTATACAGGAGATAAGACTAGATGATCACAGTGGTCCCTTCTTGCCTTAATATCTATGAAGCCAGCTGAACCTCAGTGACAAACACTTGCTCATCGAGGGTTTGCTCCTGCTCTTATTGAAGGCATTGCAGGAGAAAAACAGTTTTACCTGATTGATGCAGAATCAATTCCCAGCATAGGTATAGTTCAAAGCCAAAAGGTATTAGAGGGAGGTATGCTAGATCTACCCTTTCCCTAAGATCCATGTTTCTTGTCAGTAGGCAAGAGTATCTCTCCAGCCTTGACATGGAGTGAGGCACAGTGCACGGTGTCACTGAAAAGCAGAGCACTTTTAGCCATGAGAACGTAAATTCTCAGAGCCCTTTCATTTTCTGCTGGAGAAGTTACAACATAAAGAGCAAATAATTTTCCTCATGTGCATGTCCATGGAAGGCATACTCATGGATCCATGGCTATGGGTGGCAGAGATGTTCCCAGGCATGTTGGTGCCAAGGCACTGCAGTAGGAGTTAGCATCTAAGCTCCCAAACATGTCTGAAAATCCTTAGCACTACCAGCAGTGGTTCTATATTGGAGGTGCTGCTGGACCCAATATGTAGGGTCAAAGGATTCTGAAAAGCCTGTATGTAGGGTCACCAACTCATTCAATTTTATTCTGAGTCTCGTTATGTTAGAGTTATTTTGTTGTTATTGTTTTTTCAATCCCCAGGTCCTGGAGCCATGTGATCACGTGAGACTCTCAGCTTCCACTTAAATGTTTCTAGCCCTTCTGGCTTCACAGAAAAGCCCAAAAACCTGTACCCTAAAAATTCAAAAACAGCAGAAATAAAAAGAACTTAGTTTAAAAAAAGCAAACTAAACCAAACCCTCTCTCTTGAGTTTTAAGCCAGACTCATGATTTTTGAATGCTTGGAATTGGCACTGTTGTGGGTGATCTCCTTATCAGGGAAAATGGTAGATATCTAATGTTGTACCTGTATGTATATGGTCTATTTAGGAGAGGTCCTAATCTGGAGTGCTCTTATATGTGGCAGCCTAGGTGACCAACTCCATTGACTGTTACTGAGCCCAACACTGATGGGAAATGGACTCATTGCATCCCAAGCACTTTACTTCTTTGCATCTACCCCAGCATTTCAGAGACATGCAGCTTGGGTCAGGAAATAGTCACATACACTAGTTCTGCTCCAGCTAAAAATAGCAATGGTTACAGCAGCATGGCAATGGTTCATAACAGTCAGCTGAATACAATCATGCCCACCCCCTT
The DNA here is from genome assembly GCA_007922195.1 of Podocnemis expansa. Lineage (NCBI taxonomy): Eukaryota > Metazoa > Chordata > Testudines > Podocnemididae > Podocnemis > Podocnemis expansa. Next base: position 10,437,471 of record ML681995.1, on the reverse strand, counting down.
GGTAAGTACTTATTGCATGAGCTTTCATGGGTGTGATTTTCTCTGACAAAAGCTCATGTGATCAATAAATTTGCTAGTCTTTAAGCGCCACAAGACTCCTTGCTTGTTTTGCTGAACTAGACTAACACAGCTACCCCTTTGGAACTTGTTATGTACTGAGCTCTTTGCCACAATAGTTCTTGGTAGCATTTTAAAATGGATGCATGTGTGATACACTGCTTTAACTGCTCAAGAAGCTGAAACCAACCCAAAGACATCATTCATTTGTCAAAAGCAGAATCTAACTCCTCTGAGGCTTCCTCTACTGGATGAGCCTGCTGGGGATGAGCAAAAAAGTCTGCCACATAGGGAAAAGATACAAAATTCATCATGCACATCACCCTAAAATTCAGAGCTTAGATAGGGCATGTCAATGTGCTCATTGATAAAGGTCCCTGAGGAGATGGGGACTTGCAGTGAATCTCCTTAACTTTGCAATACACAGCACTCTGTTAAATCTCAAACCCTTAGCAAAGTCTCTCAGCCTACCCTGTTGATAAAGGAAACCAAACCTCGCATTGCATTTTTTAAAAATCATTTTGCATTTGTAGGGGAATAAGAGAATAGAGAATTAGTACCAGAAGAGATTTGTTTAACTTTGCCTCAACTGTATCTTGCTTTTTCTGTGAAAATCAAGTCTTCTGATAGCCAACACAGGGTCCTGATTCACCTTCCACTTGCCATATACCAGTGTGAAAACAGGAGTCACACCTGTGTAAAGATTTTGTGAAAGAAGGGCCTACATCTGCTGCATTAATCTCATCAATGACCTGTCGCACCTCTATCAAGTCTTGCAGAAAGCTCTTGTCCTAGATGTACTTGATGGAAGGATTTATGCCCTTGTGAAAAACTTGCCTTAACAAATGCAGCTGAAATCCCTCAAGCCAGTACAGCTTCTGCAGGTCTAATGTACATGTTTATTACACAGTAACCTGGCATGCTCTGGAGGCTCAAATTGTATTTTAGTGAGAAAAACCAGTTTGATCGAATGCTTGCAGCAGAACGCAGCGTTCCATGCCACTGCACTTGTATGGAGTCAGTCAGACTTAACTAAGTACACAAAGAAGTGGATCCCACATTTCAGCAGCTGAAACCAGCGGGCAACAGAAAAATGTAGGTGCAGCCTCTCTCCCACCCCTCCTCCTCTTCCTAATTAAGCCTAAAAGTGTCTGTCAGATGAGCCCAGCCCAGCCTTCCCACACCCAGTCGGTACACACATTTGTCAAGCAAACCCAGTGCAAATTTCACTCTATTGATAATAAGTTCTGGTTATAAATGGAAAGAATGAAAGAGTAACATCAAACAATATAACCAGCCAATGATTTAAAGCATTATAGAAGGTCTCATAAAATCTTATTTTAAAGTGACTAATGAAATTTTGGATGCTGCTCTTGACATCTTTCAGGGCCTGCTTTTCAAAGGTGGGATGAGCAGCATTTCTGATGAGTCAGGAATCTTTCAAATATCTAGAGACGGGCAGCTAAAATCAACTGCTGCAGTGGAAGATTTCTCTGTACCATTTCACACACCCAGAAAGCCTGCATCCAAAGGTCCACTGCAAAGGCTAGGTAAGACAGAGGGACTATTGGAGTAGCTGGTTTAAGCAGACTCTCATACGGACTGTGAATAAATCCCTTCATTCCACTACCTAGGGCTAGCCTACCACACTACCCTGGAACTTGACTTTAATTAATAAGTCATTCAATGGATAGAGATATTCACACACAGAAAGGGTGAGGGCTACAGCCAAATTCTGCTGAACCTTTGGGCACACACCATTTGGGGGGGTGTTACTAGGCCAAAAATGTGGTCTGCACCAAATGGAGGTTGCTGCTTAAAACAGAGGTGATCATAACAAAACGGTAACATTTTCAACTTACCTAATGCACACTGTCCAGTAGATTGAAAATAACCAATCACTCAGATGGTGCTGAGGGGGTAGGTGAGGAGAATGGGTTGTAGATAGCCAGAGCTAGTGACTGGAGTCCAAATGCCAGAGCCAAGGGTCAAGACAGAGTCAGGACCAAAAATCAGAGCCAAGGCGTGAGAACCAGATCACCTGGAGCCAGGGAAGGCAAGAACGGAGCTGGCTCCAAAGTTGGGGGTAGGGCAGATTCTAGGCTGGGGCAGAGCTAGAGGGAGGTGGCAACTCCACAGCCATGTGAATTGAGTTACAACTGAACCACTGCAGCTGCTGGGCTGAGGAGCAAGCCCCTCTCTGTCTTAGGCCATCAGGCAGTTGTGCTCATGGCTGCCTGACAACTGGGCAGGTCCAGCTGCAGGCCCTCATGCCTGACTCTGAGCGCTATCTTGCACTGGCTGACAATGACTTCTTTGCAGAAAAGGAGCTCTCCAGTGACAGAGCTGATGCCTCTGTCCCAGCAGCCTAAAGGATCCATCAGGGAGGAAAAGCTCGCAAGGCTGTTTTGCTGCGCTGAGCCTCCGTGACAGAAAGTCCTTTAGAGGCCAGGGCCCAGTTGAATGATGTAAGGCTACCGTGCACTCTGACTCCTGCTGGGACCAGTGTAGACCTGCCTGTGTGATCTGAAGCCATGGCCTGCTCCTTGATGCCACTGATCCTACTCCATGTGCCAAGCCGGGCTCAGGCACAGGGAGGAATCTCGCCCCATCTTTCGGACAAAGCTGCCATGAGCTCCGTGGTGGGTTTCATTGTCCCTTAACAGGCACAGCAGGGTGAGCCCAAAGTGCACATTCTGAGCCCAATCCTGCCACCCCTAGTCCCCTACTAACTGTACTCTAGCCCCCTCTATCTCCTCCAGTCATGGGGTAGGCCAGGGCCAGGCTAGTCTGTGGCATGGCTGAGAACTGCTTAAGGGACCATTCTGCAGTCTGAGGATTATCAACTTCCTATGCTGGAGATGGGGCCACTCCAGGACTCCCTACACCCTGGGAACACACAACTGCCCCCTTAGCACCATGGCTGACTGCAAAGGCAGATTCACCATGTCATGAATGTGAAGAGAGGTTTTACATGGCTTCTTTTGCTAATCTCAAAGTTGTTATGCTCCAAGCTCTGAGCACATTTCCCACAGACCAGATGGAAGCAGCAGGTGCACGGGACTTTGGAAACTCAGGCCATTTATTCTGGTGCCTAACTCTGGATTTAATGACCTAAACTTCCCCCACCCCACATTTTACAAATCTTGGCTAAATTGTTCCTGGGACCTAATTATGCATGAGACATTTCAGCCAAAAGAAGTTAATTGTGTAAGACAGTTGAAGGTGCCTGGAAAACAAAAATGTAGAATGGAAACTGAATTTCTGCCTCAGCTGTTGCTAAATGGTGGACAGGGTGCTGAATTACCAGGCTCAAGCTATTCTTATCCCCTGTATTGTGATCCTGATCTAAGTATCAAAACAAACTGGTAGCAGGCACTATTTGCTCTTACACTGGATCTTGCCCAGGAAGATGGCATACCTGTTAGGCTTCTGTTCTGCATGTCTGTTTCAGTTATTCCAAGTGTTGTTATTGCATATGGTTTAGCAAAGTAGGTCCAATTGCTCATTTGCCAGCCAGCAGGGATGCTGCAGAGAAACTGTCACCCTTGCCAGGCTCCTCCCAGGACAGAGAATATGTCTTTCTATGGATGCTGTGACAAAGAGAACAAGCTAAATGCAACACAGTTTGTGGAGACTGAACAGAGGCTAGAATACCATCCACTGTTCTCTCCTTCTTTTCCCAGGATCCAGGCTCCTTGCCTCTCATCAACTGCCTCCACTCTAATTCTCTATTTTATTAATGTTGCTTGCTCTGGAAAGTTTCTGTCCAGACAGCCAGCTTCCTACTGACTAGCTGTAGCCAGTCCACATCTGTCTGGTGCTACCTCATGGCACTGTTTGGGGCTTTCCATCCTGCCCCCTTTGTGCCATTTGTGTAGCATACAGAGGCCAGCGAGCAGCCGAATCCCATCAAGCAGGAGTTTCCCAGACCATGAGGCCTAGCCCAGTCCTATCCCCCTAGCACAGTGGCATGACTAGTCTGGGCTGCTGAAGCAGTGAACCAGTGGTGGTGAAGGTGGGAGCCACCATGTCTAGAGCAACCTCTGCAGCTTCTCCTACTAATATGAAGGGCTTAGCTGATCCCAGAATTGTATCTTTGTGCACACTGCCTTTGATGCACAGCTCAGAATCTGATCCAGCCCCCCCAAAGCAGAAGCAGTACTAAATTTGCCCCCAAAGGTGGCCAAAAGAGCCCAGCAAAGGTACGCCATGAATATTCCTACCAGGTTTTTGAACTGCTTATGACAACAGAAAGTTAAGGAAGATCGGTTCTGATGTTAAAAGCTTTGGGGGTCCAGAGTGTGTCCCTTTGAGGCTGACGAGCTGGGTGAGACCATTATAGGTTTCACAGGAGCCATCCAGATGGTATCTCCCACCCACAAACACTACAGCTAGGGTCACAGGACAATGCTCTGGCATTGCATAGGAGTGGCAGAGTGGTTTGTGCAGGGGGGTGAGGCAAAGGTCCAAAAAAATGGTGCCCACATGGGTCAAGGAATTGGGAATTGATGAAATAAGCCCCTTACTTGTTTGATGTTGGTCTGTTCTTGATGTTGAATGATGTGATTTGGGCACCTAATGTAGCTGTTTCTTGGTACAACTCATATTACTTATGTAGAGGCAGCCTGGCTGACCTACGTGCTCCACTGGTGGGTGCTGAATTATGTGGCATGTGTACAGTTTTTTATCAAATCTAAATTAGAAAAGGCAAAAGACCTTTATCAGCCATCAGTTATTCTTGCTGGAAAAACATGCAGGTGTTAGACACCTAAGCTGCCGATCCTCTGTCTGAGATGCCTGGGTGGTGAGCTGTGCTCCCACTCACAATGAGGCCCATATTTGGGGTCGCAAAGAAATTTTCCCCCAGGCAGGTTGGCAGGGATCTTGTGGGGTGGAGAGGTTCACTTTCTCTGCAGCATGGGGAGTGGCTCACTTGCTATATAAGCATGTGGACATTTCTGACCTAAAGAAAACCATGCCATTGCAGGGTCTTGGGTACTGGTGGCACCTCAGTTCCTTCTGTTCTCTTCCTGTGGCTCACAACAGCTGGACACTGAAGGGCTGAAATGCTGTGATTTGTCTGAAATCGCTGGGCTCAGCATTGAGGTATATGGGTGGGATTCCCTGGACTGTGCTGAACAGAAGATCAGACTTCATGTTCTAATGGCCCTTCTGCCCTTGAACTACATGAAGCCACATAGCAGAAGTTTCCACTTGCTCCTCATCACTTTTGCCTCCTTGCTTCCCCTGGGCCAGATTCAGAACTGCTAGTGCAGGGATGTGTAAATTAGATCTTCCTGCTCTGCTTCACCTGTCCGTCCACACTTCCACAAGAGGGAGCTGCTCTAATTGCTGCCAGCAATGTGCTGCCCAAACTTTAACAGGAAGAGTCTCTAAAAGAATGGTCCTCAGTTATGACTTGCATATGCAGTTCTCTTTGTGTGATGTAAGCCATCTCCATATGGTATATACAACCTGTATGGTCCTGAGGCTGTCACATGAGCTGGATTTGTGTGCTGATTGGGCTGCAAGTTGAGAACCACTACTCTCCAGCATTCCCCAAGCCCGCTCTGAACATTGACCCCAGGTAATGGGGACTCTTAGAACAGAGAGGGGCAGAGGCAGGGCACATATTTGGGAACTTTTTCAGATTTACAAAAACTCTTTCTCATAAGGAAGGGAGTAGATGGACCCACTCAGCCAGCAGGCAATGCTACTGATTCCCCTTGCTGAAATTAAAGATGGCCTGAAGAGATGCTGTTCAGTCACAGCTCTGGGACTGAAGGTTTGAATCTGAGGATCAGTCAGGGTGGTTCACATGAGATTAGACTCAAATGGCAGAAATCACAAAACCTCAGCTGATCTTTCCTGACTTCTTTCATCTTGACCAAGGCAATACCCACAAGATATGTACCACCTCAGGCAACAAACATGAGAACGGCTGCTCCTCTAAGAGCTGAGCCAAACCCAGACTTGAAAAATCAACTACTCTTGTACTTCTGGGGCCAACTCAGTACCAAAGCAATAAGTGAAGAATCCAATCCAGGGATCTGAATCAGATGTGCAGTTCCCAGCCTGAAATTCCAAGCTGTTCAGATTTGAGGCTCTGGCTTCCCTCTGCTGGAAATATTTATATTTTCTTTCTGAATTGGTAATTGAATATGAAGAATGTTTGCAGGAGGGGGAGATAGGGGGTTGATGTATTTAGGAAAGGCTGCTATCTGCTCTGCTGCTACCTGGTCCATTCTAAAGGCAAAATCTTTGCTCTGAACCTTTGTTTTTATGAGCTACAGGGATAAGACAACCCAGGCAGGGTGTCTGAGCACAATCTAGAGTCAAGTGGTTAGAGGCAGGGAAAAATTGCTTCAGTCCTTCCTTTCCATTGAGTGGCAGAATTCTAGCAAATATTTCCAGCACATCACTGCACAGAGACCACAAACTGCTTTACCTTGTCTGTGGGCAGCACTGGCTGCCTGCAGGCCCCCAGAAGAGGGAAGATGGCAGTCATTCTATGACATGGTGACCTCCCTCTGGTGAAATTTTGTATGAGGGAGACAGGGCAGATCCTCCTGTGGATCATATCACCATAGGTGGACTTGAATACCACATGTGAAAACTGGCTAGGTTCTGGAACCACTTCCAATGACACATATGGTAAAGGCTTGATGGTAACAAATATGGGAAAGGCTTGCTGGTAACAAAGATGGGAAGGCTTACCTGTGGCAAGTGGTGGCAGGCAAGGTGAGCAAAACATAAACTCTACTAACAGGTTCATGGGAAATGTTGCAGAATGGTTTACAACCATTTTTAAAAATACTGTTCTGTCCACCACAGGCAAAACGGGGATAAAATAAAAACTTTAAGTTTCTCTAGAACTAATCAGAGAGACAGAGAACATACTCAACAGTTAGGTAATGTTTATAGGTATGTTCACATGAATTTAGCTAGAGATTGAATCTTGCAAAGCTTCCCATTGATTTGACAAACAACTATGCAGGTACAGGTGAAAAAGCCTGCAAATGTATCAAAATATCCTACAAGATGGAGTAGAGTAAATGCCTTTGATTGACACAAATTGCTCTGCTCTTGGCACTTTTGTTTGTCAACATATTTCCTCTTGGCGTGCTGAGATTCGCAAAGGGGAGAGAAAGAGGAAAGGACTGTGAGGAGAGCACAGTCATAAGTTGCCAGGATACATAAGTCCATTTTCCCCAAGCCAGTTCCAGACACCTCATGCACATGGAAAGTAAATAGAAACCAGGAAAATGGCCACAACTGAAGGACTTCCCCAATCAAACTGAGTCATGTAGTTTGGGAGTATCGCTGCCCCGGAGAAAGACCCAGGACAATGGCTCAGGCCCCAGCCCCTGGCCGCAGGCCACGTGCCTGGCCCTGATTCTGTGCTCAGGCCAACCCAGTCTCGGGCACCTGCTGCCGCTAGCCTGGCCCCGGATCAGCAGTCACCGTTGCGGGTGGCCCAGCCTATGACAGGGCCAGAAGTGGCAGCCACCAATGTGGGCAGCCCAGCCCTGGATCTCTGACTGGAGACAGGGGCAGGAGTGGGCAGGATCTGCACCAGGACTTGGGGCGCTGGTGCTGCGATTTGGGGCACGAGCCCCATGTGCCAGGCCCCAGCGATGCCCCCGATGTGGTTATCTTGCTTTCTAGAGATCAGCTTTCCTCAGCCACACCGCTACAATGGCCCGCTGTGGCCTTCATTAAAGCCTGGCTGACACAACACTGAATGATCAAGAAGGCAAACACAGGAAGTGCCTCCTTACACACACAGTTGTTCACACTGTTCTAGCAGTACCTTCAACATAAAAGATGAGCCCAGCTGGGTTCAGTTAGATGGCTGCTGATTTAAAAAAAAAAAAAAAAAAAAGAAAGGGTAGAGTTTTTCTCTTACTGAATTGTCTGGCTGCAGAGTGAGGGCAAGCACCAGAGCAGCCATCTACAGTGTTCAAGCAGGTTGACTGAGGCCCTAGCAGGATCTCATATTAAGCCAGTTAATTCTCTTGGACCCAATGAAGTCTCTAGTAAAATATATAAATTAATCTTGGCTAAGGGTACCTAGGTTTCCAGGCAACTGATAATCTCTTTAAAACTTTAAATGATTTTCTCCAGCCATCTGATTTTATAAAGTGAGTCCAGTGCCTCAAGCACAGTACTTCAAAACTGATCATTCATCACAGCTCTCATCAGTTAGATGAGGACCTGGTAGCATCCCCATGTAGCAGTCTCAGATGCTGAAGAACTGGCAGAGACGCTTCCGTTCCCTGCTGCCAAAGGGCATGGGGGTGGCCTTATGTTGCCTTGATACCCACCTGTTCTTTCATTTGCTCCCTGGTGGGTTCTCAGCAGCTGGCACCAGTCCAAACAGCCTTGGAATTGGCCTGGATCAGTAGATCGACAGGGTACATCATGCACCACCTCCTTGCCCCCTTCTCATACCTCCATGGTGTGCTTCTCAGCTGCACACAAAGCTGCTCTGCCTGTCAACACATCAGCATTGTAAGGAGCATGGATAGCACATGCAGGGTCAAGATGTGGCACTGAACAGGGAGAAGTGTATTGCCTGCCCCCCAGAGCAGAGTCAGCTTGCTCTGTTGGCATGTGCGAAAGGGAGCAAGGCCATGACTGCACCTCCCCAGACTCCTTCATCATGCTCCCTAAGGGTGGTCCCTATGCTTCCCCAAATATATGGACTCAGCAAGGGGTGAAAGGGACCACTTGAGTTTTCCCCATGCTCATGTCCATAACCATTAGAGGGCCTGTCTCCCTCTGGCCAGGATGGGCCATTGTGTTAAGAATACATTTGCTTCCTCTAAGCAATCCCAGGGGAACCTGCTGCTCTGTTTGCCCAGCCCCAGATTCAGTAGGTAGAAACAGAAGTGACTATTTTTAATGCGGTTATTAAAACAAAACACATTCTCTTGACTGTGACACACTGACTAACCACAGAGCCACTCAGCACCCTGTCCTTGCACCTGCCCATTGCACCTTTCCTGGATAGGTGCTACCATGAATGCAGTAGTGTGTACAGGGCATTTATTCACTCTGCTGAAGTCCTGTGAGAAAGTCTCTTGTCAAAGAAAAATCATAGCTAGCTCTGCGATAGCACCAGAGTTCAGAGCACCTCAGACTCCTTGCTGCCTTCCTTCTCACAAACCCTGCAAAGCAAGGCAATGCTGTTGTATCCATTGACAGACGAGAGCTGAGTTACAGAAAGGACAAATGATTTCTCCAAAGTCACACAGTGATTTTATAACAGAGTAAGAACCAAACCCAGTCTCCCAAATCACAGGCTAGTGAGGGGCCCATGGGACCATCCTTCCTCTGTTTGGGCAGAATGAATCGAGTGGAGGCCAGCAATGGAAGGCTGGCCTCACAGGCTCATTACACCCAAGTCTAAGGCAACATGTAAGTCTTTTTGCCAAAGGAATGGCATACTCATAGTGCAGGTGGATACCTGTCCTCTTGTGTGGCTAAAGAGTTTGGCCATCAGTCTTGTGACTCATAACATGCCTGGACTGTGCAGCTTGCCCTGAGCGACTAAGAAAGTGTCTTCCTTCACACAGATGCCAATCTGAGACTATTTCTAAAACTCTCTCTGAGGCCCAGCTTGCTCACTAGTCTGCTGCAGTGATGCGTGCAGTAGCATTTTTTGCAAGAACACACATGGATCTCGTCAGTAAGAATGGAAATCATGGCAGGGTTTACCATCAATGTTCTCAGCTTGCATCTGAGGCTCTCTGGCTGCCTTCTCCACTCAGAACAATGAGCTCAAAAGCCTGAGGCAGATTTTTAGATGACCACTTATACTTCCTGAACTAAGTACTGGCTAAAGTGGTCATACCATCTACAGTGTCTTGAACTCTGAAGTAGTAAGAAATTATTGATGCCAGTTTAACCATAAGAGTTATATTTAGGACACTTCATAATCTAATCTTCAAGTGACACCATTTGAGGAGTGACTTAAGGCTTTAAAGAAAACTAAAGTAAAATAAACCTGAAATCAGTTTCCATCTATTTCATTCTTAATTATGATTTATATTATGGTGGGTCCTGTAGGCCAGGGGTTCTTAACCTTTTTTGGCCAGGACTCAGATTAAGTTTGGGAGTCAGCTTGGAGACCCATGGTGTAGTTTTGAATTAATAACGTATTTCCTTTTTCAATTTATTAAAGAGGATCATGGCGACCTACCCTGTATGGCATGGCGACCCATTTTTGGGTTACGACCCATAGGCTAAGAAGCCCTCCTGTAGGCCATAGCTGAGATCAAGGTACTGCACATAAAATAACAGACACTCCCAGCCCTGAAAAGCTCAGATCTAAGTAAACAAGATGGACAAATGGTAGGCACGGAAAGTACAGACCAAGAAGGGGAGGAGCATCTTTATCTACCAACTCACCAATCTAATGAGGAGACCTTTAAATTAGGTACAGAGAAGTCAGGTGACAAAAGTCCACAGGCAAGCATAAAAAATGGTGACCTTAACAGAAGGTAGGAAGCATTAGCACATAAACTAAATGATGATTTAACTGGCATCACAAATCCTTGGTGGGTTGAACCTCATGACTGGAACACTGATATGTGGGATTTAATTTGTTAGGCCAGGACAGACAAGAAAAAGAGGAAGAAGGTGTTGCATAATACATCAGGAATATAGAGATTTGTTCTGAGTGCTGCAAGGTGGTAAGGTGGAACCCAGTTGAATGTATCCAGTTAAAATGGTAAAAATAAGAGTGACAAGATGGTAGGCTCTACAATAGACTTGCTAATCATGAAGAGGAGGTTGATAAGGCATTACTAGAACAAATAACAGAAAAATCCAAAACACACGACGCAATAGTAAGAGGTAGGGAGACTTTAATACAGACATTTGTTGGAAAAATAATACAGAAAAACACAACATGTCCAATAATTTCTAGTTTGTTTCAAAAAGTAGTAGTAGTAACCAGGAAGAGAGCCATTTTAGACTGGATTCTTACCCACAGGGAACAATGGACTGGAAATCTGAAGGTAGAAAGCATCTTGGGTGAGAGCAATCTTGAAGTGATAGATTTCAAGATTCTACGGAAAGGAAAGAGAGCAACAGAACAACGACAAAGGACTTCAAAACAAAAACAAAAAAACCCCAGACTTCAACAACTCAGAGAAGTGGTGAGTAAGATCCCATGGGAAGAAAGTCTAAGGGATACAGGAGTTAAGGAGAACTGGCAGTTTCTCAAGGAGACAATGTTAAAGGCACACCAGCAAATTATCCCAATATGAAGCAAAGGGAAGAAAAATAGTCAGGTGACAATATTGCTCCATCAGGAGCTCTTTAATGACCTGAAAATCAAAAAGAAACCCTACAAGTGGAAACATGAGTGAATTGCTAAGGACGAATAGAACAACATGTAGGGGCAAAATCAGAAAGGCTAAGAAAAAAAATTAGTAACACCTAGCAAGAGACATAAAACGAAATAAGAAGAGGGTCTTTAAATACATTAATAACAAGAGAAAGACTAAGGAAAGTGAAGGTCCTCTACTTAGCAGGCAAGGAGAACTCACCACTGATGACATCAAAAAAGCAGCATTATTTAATGCCTATTTTGCTTTGGTCTTCACTAAAAAGAGCAATGGTGCCAGACACACAACAGAGTTAATTTTAACAAGGGGGTAGGAACAGTTTAACGAATATTTAGATAGCTCAGAGGTATTCAAGTTGGCAGGGCCTGATGAAATTCATCCCAGGGTATTTAAGGAATTGCTGAAGCAATCCTGGAACTGTCAGCAATTCTCTTCATGACTTCATGAAGGATGGCTGAAGTCCCAGAGGGCTGGAGAACAGCAACAGTAGTTCCTATCTTTATAAAGAAGAAGAACGAGAACCCAAGGAATTATAGATTGGTCAGCCTAACCTCAACACTTTGAAAGCTACTGGATCAAATTATTAAACAATCCATTCATAAGACCTGGGGGATAATAGGGTTATAAGGAATAGCCAGCATGGATTTGTCAAGAATAAATTCTGTCAAACCATTCTAATTTTCATCTTTGACAGTTAGTGGTGGGGACACAGTAGATGTGATATATTTTGATTTTAGTAAAGCTTTTGACATAGTACCACATGACAGTCTCATAAGCAAATAAGAGAAATGAGGTTGAGATGAAAATACTATAAGGAGGGTGCATAACTGGTTTAAAGACCATACTCAACAGGTAGTTCTCAAAGGTTCACTGTCAGAATGGGAGAGTGTGTATAGAGAGAGCCGGCAGTGATCAGTCCTGGATCTGTGCTATTCGGCATTTTTAATAATGACTTGGATAATGGAGGGGAGAGCGTGTTTATAAGGTGTGTAGATGACACCAAGTTGGGAAGGTTGGTAAGCATTTGATAGGCTTAGAATTCAAAATGTCCTCAACAAATAAGAGCACTGGTAGGCAATCAACAAGATGAAATTCAGCAAGTGCAAATCACTACACTTAGGAAGGAAAAATTAAATACATAACTATAAAGTGGTAAATACATAACTATAAAGTGGTAAATATGAAAAATTAAATACGTAACTATAAAGTGGTAAATGCCTGTACTATTGAAAAGGCTCTGGGGTGATGGTGGATCACAAACTAAAATGAGTCAATATGTGATATAGTTGAAAAAAAAAAGGCTAATATCATTCTGGGGTTTATTAATAGTGATATATGTAAGACAGAAGGTAATTGTCCTGCTCTCCTCAGCACTGATGAGGCTTCATTTGGAATACGATGACCAACCCTGAGCATCACACTTAAGGGAAGATGTAGATAAACTGGAAAGTCCAGGGAGAGCAACAAAAATTGTAAAATGTTTAGATAAGCTGACCTACTAGGAAAGGTTAAAAGAACCGGGCATGATTAGTCTTGAAAAAAGAAGACTGACAGTGGGACCTGATAACACTCTTCAAATATGTTAAGCACTGTTACAAAAAGGACAGTGATGAAATGTTCTCAACATCTACCAAAGATAGGACAGGAAGTAATGGTTTAATCTGCAGCAAGGGAGAGTTAAGTTAGATACCAGGAGAACTTTCTAACTCTCAGCGTAGTTAAATTACGGAATATGCTTCCAAGGGAGGTTGTGGAATCCCCATCATGGGAGGTTTTAAAGAAGAACATTTGTCAGGGATAGTCTTTGTCTTCTCTCAGCACGAGGGGTTGGACTTTATGACCTGCTGAGGTCCTCCCAGCCCTACATTTCTGTGACTCTACAGTTATCTCCATTTCACAGATGGGGAACCAAGGCTGGAGAGTCTAGAAGCCATGTAAGGTATTTCCTGCAGCAGTAAGTCAGGCACATGCCTGGCTACACATAAGAGAGGAGGAGGAGGTCCCACCTTATAATGTTGAGCCCCATGGTCCAAGCACTCATTTGGGATATGGGAGACCTAGGCTTGATTCCCCCTCTCTGCCAGAGCTTGTGTCAGGTCTCTGGCCCCTAACTCTGGGCCCAAAGAGCATTGCATCCTTTTTGGCTCTGAATTACCTTTATTGCCTCATGGCAGGGGGCTTTGCACCACTTTCCCAGTAGCTGGTGGGGAACCCAGGCCTGCCCTCTACACTAGCTTCCAGCCCAGAGACCCTATAACTAGCAGCCATGATCCGCATAGTCCCACTCCTTGCTGCAGTTTAGCTTCCTTGGGCTTCTAACCTGCAACTTCTCTGGGTTGACCCTTTTTGCAGGGTTAGGCTCTCTCAGGTGTCTTCCTCTCTGTTTCAAGCAAATGACTGCACACTCCCTACATGCAGCACCCTTCTGGTACAAGCATCCCCTCTTTCTACTAACCAGCTTGCTCCTGTCAAGCTGGGCTTCAAGATTAATTTAGCCTAGTTCTCCCTCCAGATTCAGCCAGACATAATTGGCCTCTCAGTCCCACATTAATTCATGTGGGATCCGTGTGTGGTACGCACACCATCACAGGCCTGTTCATAGATCGCTTTGAGGCTGGGGCAGAACACCGGTGTCCTGACCCCTAGAGGGAGACAGGGGTGCACATAACCGGAGGCAGAAGCATAGTTGACAAGGAAACTTTTGCCCTAAAAACTGAGGTGACAAGTGAGCTTAAGGGCCTCCAAGGTTCAGTGAGAGTTTTGTGGATGGCAGCCTAAACTGGAACACAGATGACTTTACACAAGATTTAGGCAACCAAGTCTGCGAATCTGAGCCTATGTGCCATGCCCAAGGCCATCCAAAATGTCCATGGCAGAGGTAGGAACTGACGCTAATGCTCCTAAGTCCTAGCCTGGTTCCTTAAAAAAAAGACCCTGTGACCTCCTTCCAGTAGCGTGCACACCCACAGAAAGTTCTGTCTAAAGGAGGGATCTCAAACATGCAGCCCATGGGCCAGATGTGGCCCCAAAGCTATTTCCTATGGTCCACAATGACACTATTGTTACCAATGTTTGCAATATCATTGTATGAAAAGGTTTCAGTGGTGCAGCCCTTGGGTACCATGCTCGTCCTCATGTGGCCCTGTACTAGTCCTCCTGTGGCCCTCCTGATGATTTGAGTTTGGGACCCCTGGTCTAATGTGTCTTTCAGGGTCCTGACATTTTTTAAAGCTTTCCAGTCTCTGGAACTATCATTCTGCTGAAAGGAAAAATACTGGAAGCACTGCTGGTAATTCTTGGAATGTAAAGAAGACTTGAAGAGATTTTTCTTTCATTAGCAACACGCCTCAGGGAACAGAAAGAGCACTTGACCAAGCTTAGTAAAACTTGAAGAACCTCTCCATCCATTTGCTTGCTAAAATGAGAATAAAAAGACTCCAAAGAAAATAACAAGACAAGATCCACTTTCCCCAGCCTCAGTTTTCAGCACACTTTAGACTTTCGTAAAGCAAACTCATGTTTGCTCAACAGCTGAGTGCTTTGAGATAGGATAGACCTGTATTCTCCACGATTAGACTAACTCATGTTACAAAATATGTTTGTACTGTGGGCCTCCTAGCCAAGGAGATGGATGGCTTTGTGCTGCGCAGAGACTCAAGAATGATCCAAACCAAACTGATTGACTAATGAGTCTAATGTCATTCCCTTAACAAAGATTCTTTTGAAAGACTGGGATAGAACTTCTCCAAGCATAGATTAATGTAAGAGATTAGTTCAGAGACAGCACTGTTGGGTGTAGGAGGTGGAGAGGCTGGAGACTGGAGGTACAATGTATTGAGTATTTTTGGTGCCAGTCAAACTCCAAATAAGTGTGTATTGCCATTTAAATTATTGACTTTGCTGGAGATATGAGAAGTGCTGCCTTTTTCCCAAGACAACACACTGAATGGCTGAGGTTGAGTCATTCTTAGGAGCTGTCCACACAGATGCAGCATTTCTAGAAATCAGAACAAGACTGGAGTTGGCACACATCTACTGAGGATAATTTAGAAGTCACAGAACTAGTCCATGCCATAAGGTAGGAAGCCATACTTGACAACTCACTAGAGGTATTCAGGACGGGGCTGTCTGGAGGGGATTAGAATCAATGAATAAATACTAATGACTCCATCAGCCAAAAGAGCCCGCAAGGAGATGTAAAGAAACCTCAGAGGGGGTTAATGTTTCCAGGTTCTATTTAGTTAGTTTGTTCCAAAGCTTGTTCAGTGTGGCTGCAGGGACCTGGGCCTTTTAAAATAAAACTATACTTCATTTCAAGTGAAGCTTCAAGTCCTTTATCTTTTTAGTGCCCTCCCATTAATAGCGATTTCATGCAGTAGGATCAACTCAATGGCAGCTGCAAAGACATTCATAATCAAGTTCTTTGAAAATGCATAACCTCTATTTGCAGTATAACATGGTGATTTGTGCACTTACATTTGCTGGAGGGAGGAGAAGAAAGAGAAGGATAATGAAGGACCTCAGGATTTGGCCCATATAAATGATAGATGTAAAGGACCCATTAGCAGAGCTGGGCAGGGACTAGAATTGCCATTTTGTGAGAAATTCCTCAGTGTCTGAATTTGTTTCTACAGTATTCTGAACTGGAATGTAAACAAAGAGTTTCAGAATTTCCCACAAAGTCAAATTTTCTAAAACCAATTTCATTTTGTGTCAATCAAAGCTTTTCATTTCTATAAAATCAAAACATCTCATTCCAGTTTCAACTTCTGTAATTTTATCCTATCCACTTAACACTGAAAAAAATTCAGAATGAAAAGACATTTCTACACAAATAATCAAATCTTTCCATCCTGAGATGCTCAAGCCAGAAAGCATTGATGATGCTTTGTTTCATTTGTTTCTTTATTCAAAACAAAATCTCATAGAAATCAATATGTTCTCATGGAGTGTCTGAACTTCGATGAATCTTTGTTTTCTGACAAAAAGAGTGGCTTCTAAAAATTTCCAAACAGCTACAACTCTTGGGTCACAGCTCAACAACTGCACGCCTGCTTTGCACAGAACAGATACAAAATCCTTATCTGCCCACAGTTTTTGCACCAAATTAAGTCTTTCAGTAGGGGATGTGATTTTCACCAAAATCATATTATAACTTCTAGTAAAACCAAAATAACTACTCACAGAAATAATCTATACTGCTCAAAGAACCTTTATTCCAGCATAGCTCAATCTACTCTAGGCAAGGTTGTACCAGTGTAGTTATAGTACTACAATTTTTGTGCATAGACAAACCCTAAGAGTTTGTTCAGCCTAGATTTACATAGTTGAGGTTTTGGTTAATTCAAAAGTACATTTGCTTTCTTTTCAGTTGCTGCTTCTCTCTGAGTGACTTTCCTTCAGTACTAGGAGGAAAAAAAAAAAAAAAAAGTAACCAGCTAAAACTTCACTGCTTCATTCAAAGCTGCCTAGTGTGAATTACAACAACAGCAATCTCATCACTTTCAAATTCTTCTGGGACAAATTTCCCTCTTCTAATCTTAATGTTCTTTTGTCAGAAGCACGAAACACAGAAAACTGAACTTTGCCACCATTATTTGCATCCATTGTTCTATAAATGACAGATTTAGAGAGAGGTGGGGGAAAAAAATCAACCCGGGGTTGTCAGTTGTGTAAAAAGCATTCCTTCCTTCTTTTCAGTGTGGGTGGTCCACTTGGCAGTTACTATGGTTTCAACATAAAGCAGCACAAAAGAAGATGAGTAATGTGTGCAAGTGCAGCAGTCTAATTGTATTGTGTTTTGAAACCAGATTAGCTGTATGATTCTCTACACTGAATTGTGTTTAATGTGTGTATTTCACTAAGTCGTGAACAAATGATAAACAAGGGACTACTTTCATTATTGCTATGGAATATCAAAGAAAGATAAATATTTAGCTCTTTAAAACAAAGGTGGATGTATCACTAACTGGTTTAATGGGTGCCCTTGGGCAGCTACTTATGAGATCCTGTAAAATGGGGAGATAATGCGACTGACCTCCTTTGTAAGCTTTGAGATCTACTCAAGAGAACTGCTTTACAAGGGCTAGGGATTTTACTACTAATGATTATTATTAATTATTATTATTTTACAGATGGGGAACAGAGACAAACAAGTTCATGCCAAACATTTAAATACTCTCTGATCTGGGATACTTAAATTGCATCCAAAAGCTGTCTGTCCAACTTGAGATATTAGAGAGACAAGGTTGGTTCAATAATATCTTTTACTGGACCAACTTCTGCTGGTGAAAAAGACAAACTTTCAAATCAAACACAGCATTTCTTCAGGCCTACAACAACACTACATTCAATCTGAGGTGCCTCTACTACGAATTTTAGAGATGCTAAAGAACTACAATTCCCACTGATTTCATATACTATATATCTGCACAGTGCCTAATCCAACATGGCCCTGTCCATGGCACAGACCCTGGGCAGTACAACAACGAAAATGTGAAATAACAATACATGGAGGCTGTGAATGTTCACTGCCTCCAAAAATCAAACAAAATGTGTCTAAAGCTGCACCTCCAAAAGCTGAAACATACAAATTTAGTGACTCTTGAAAATATTCGTCTAAGTGACCTACCCTTTGTCACCCAGTGAGTCACTAGAAAAGCTGGGAATGAACCACAAGTCTTCCAGCTGGCCAGACCTGGGTCTTCTCCACTGGACCCACCTGATGCAGAATCAAAGGGATTTCTGACATCTGGAAAAGCTGAAATTCTACTTCTATTGAAGACACCTGCTCACTTTAATGCCTGATAGGAGAAATCATTTCAATTAGGATTTTAATGTTATGCTATTTATATTAAAATTTCAGAAAAGCTCCCCCCCCCCTTTTGTTGTTGTTGCAGAAACCAAAGATACAGTCAAGTCAGGGGGCCATAACTGGAGTTATTACTCCAGCAGAACTGCCACTGAGCTGGATGGAAGTTGTATGAACTACAGAATCAAGCCTTAAATCTGAGTTAATCTTAGTATGCTTGTATTGAACAGCAAATGCACTTTGAAATTTATACCCTTCACTTTCATGTTTTAATTAGTTTTCCTGGTAAGATTTAATAACTGTTTAGCTGCATTCATGGAAAAATACTTGCACCCTCCAGTGGTGAAACTGTAATCCTGCTCATGCTTACAAGTGTTAATCAAAATCTAACAGTTCATGGACCTGCTTTGTAATTCAAAGACAAGAGCTGAAATGAGAGTTAAAGAAACCATATATTTTTTTACTCTGTATCTATCAGATCACTGCATTTGCAACATTACCTTTGTCATCCCAAAAACTCACAATTATCAGAAGTATTTTAATATTTTTAAATGAAGAACATCAAACAAATCTTGGATGTTAGGATTGTTCCAGCTTTCCAGGGAAGTCTCACAGAGTAGGGACTGACTTGCCCTAAGGATAAAAATAATTTAGGTCTGGTCTACAATATAAAGTTAGCTTGGTGCAAGTTCACAGGTGTCAGTCTAACAAAAAAGGAGTCCTGTGGCACTTTTAAAGACTAGTTATGGATGTGTCAACAATAAAACTTGCCTCCCACCAACATAAGTGGCTCGTTACAGTGACGCAATAACACCCTGCCTCCAAACAACATGACGCTCCAGCCAACATACTTAGGTCAAAAAAGCATGATCATGAGTATAGATACGGCATTATTTGTGTTGATCCTAACTATCCTCCATCAGCTGTCCCACAATGTCCCTGTCTCCACAATACCGATCTATCTGTTCACAATTTTGAATTCCACTATCCAAGGGTTGTGGAACCGGGAAACCACCTTTTCCTGCCCCTTAAAATCCCTATGCGTTTTAAAATGCTTTTTCCTGACTGCCCACCTTGGCTAGCATAGCTAGCAGGTCACCTTTGTTGTGTGCACCCAACTGCCCAACCAAGCATGCTAGCTCCACACGCACACGCACACGCACACTAGGCAAGTTCCTTTCTGAAGCACGCAAGAAGTCTTGGATCTCTTGGTTTGTGGAAAGAAGAGGCTGTGTAAGCCCAGCTATGGAATAGTGACATCTTCAAACAGACTGCATAAGGATGCTGGCAAAGGGGCACAAGATGGATTAGCAGCAGTGCTAAAAGAACTGAACCAGGCTAGGACAACAAGAAGTCTAGTGCTGCCCCACAGACCTTCCCTTTTACAAGAAGCTGAATGCCCTCCTTTCAGTGTCCCCACCAGCACCCTGTGGATGACTGTTGACATCTCAGAGGAGCCCAAGATAAACACATCCCCCATGAACAACAACAAAGGGTGGGGACTAGGTGGGTTGAGACAGAAAAGATTCAAATCATGCTGTGAGCCAGGAACAGACAGAGATCTACAGGAGGTTAGACAGCCCCAACAGATGAGCACAGAAGAGCCCACTGACAAACAGGGAAGGAACTTGAGTAAATTATACCTTGCAATGTTTTTCTGCTTTTTCTTTCCCTTGGTTTTCATCTCCCTCACCCCTACCTTCTTCCTACAGCCTTTGGTCCCCACCTAAAAATGGCACTCAGCCCGGCTGCAAGTTGAGACAAAGGTACTGTACTGACTTCTCATTACTTCATTGGCAGAATGTTAGAAAAGAAAAGCTTCAGGATTACATTCTACAAAGGGTTGCATGACAGTCTGGTTACACATTCCACAGCAGATCAGTGCCCTGTGCTTAGGGTGACCAGATAGCAAATGTGAAAATCTGGGACACAGGGTGTAGGTAACAGGCACCTATATAAGAAAAAGCCCTGGACCACTGTTTCCTATGCTTTCTACCATACCACATGCCACTAAAGTGCACATCTTTAGCCCTACATGCTCGAAGACAAGGAAAACAATAACTACCCACACATCGACCTGAAAAAACTAACAGCCACAACTGACTACACTGAACTGCCATTCTCAGACAGACATCAGTGTTGACTGCTTACTTGCATTCTCACTTGGGATTGTAAACTAATGTTCACACTCTTCACGATGCTGATAATTTTTTTTAACCATCTATGTGTGTGTTTGCACTTTGACTTTGTTAACTGCTGTTTTGCATACAATAAAGTTCTATTTTTGAAAAGTCAAAATATTTTTACTAGTTCACACCAGCATTGCAAGGTGTGACTATATAGCAGGAGGCAAAGCCCCAACCATATTTATAAACATACACCAAGCATTACAGAATTCATGGTGGCAACAAAGATCCAACCACTATTTAACCTAATGGCACGTCTTCACTGATGGTGGCAAATTTATTGCTGTCAAGAGCGATCTTTCTGGATTTGAAAAGGCTTGTGTTCTTAAAGATGCAGACATCATGCATCTTCCTGGATTCAGTTCACACGGATATAAATGAAGCATCCCCCATGATCCAATATACTTCCTTCGCCAAGCATTATGCAGGATACAACAGGCAGCTATAACCATTGGGATATTTTTCTCATCGAGATCCAATTTAGTGAGTGAATACCACCAGCATCCCTTCACTCTATAGGCATATCTATTTATCTATAGACAGGGACATCCCTAAGGGGGTGCAGGGCCCCAGGTGAATCGTCCTTTACAGGGCCCCAGTGCCTCCACTCCAGCACTGGGGGGGCGGGGCTGGCCAGCCCTGGGCTGGGGCGGGGGATAGCGATACAGGCCCCGTGCTGCCTCCCAACCCTCCCCATTGCTCTGGCACAGAGCTGAAAGCACCACACATGGCGGGGGGGGGGGGGGGGGCCGGCAGCACTGAACCGGGCCACCACTTTTGGCTGGCTAGTCCAGTCCCCGGCATGAAGGGGCAGCGGTACAGGCCCCACAGGGCCCCGGGCAGCTACCCTACTTGTCCTACCTTAGGGACAGCCCTGTCTATAGATCAATACATAGATATCCATGGAAAACTATCCCTTTCAGTTGATGGACTCGGTGGTATGGTGAGCTAGTGCCAAAATAGAGATGAGGGTCATCTATTACCCCACAGCAGTTCAGGAGCCACATTACTGCAAATCCATCCACTATGTACTGCACATTGCTGAAATCCTTCATGGTAGGAAACATTTAATGGCCTTGTACACTTGGATCACAACAGTCCCCCACTGTTCATTGTCCATCTCCAAAACGATTGCCCCCTAACTGATGCCAATCTGGAGTTCCGTATTTCCAGAGTGTGATCAACACTTGTGTCTCCACTGTCAACACAGCTTTCCTCAGTATCCATGCACCACAGGACAGGGCAAGCTCAGCACATGGCCCCAAGAATGTGGCCTTTCAAACTCTAAAGCTGTGCAGCCAGTGCTCATCAAACCAAACACATATTACAAGGCAACCCCACCAGCCAGCACTCTCCTCACAGGCCCAGAAATGGCATGCCACTGTGTGGAGCTGCTTCAAGATGAACAGCAACAACCTGGCTTTTTGTTATTGCTGTTTCCATCAGCAGCCAGTTGTTGTGCTCAAACACCTCTGCAACATCCTCCTTGCAGACCTGATTGTGGCAACACTCACTCTAGCTGTGCAAACACTGGAGTATGATGCCTCCTATATCAGCAATGCACACAATAACTGAGCTGAGCTATCCAGATGCCATACTTCTGTCAGAGAAATGGCGGAGATTCAAAAGGACTGTAGGAGTTCTAAATGATGGAACAAATATTGGATGGGGGAAGTATTATGAGCCGTAAAAGTAGGAATGTGACCCTTAGTTCTCAGAAATCCCTGGCCAATTCACTACTATCCCACAGAACCATAACTAGAGTGATATACAAACTTTGGTAGCTGTACAACTAAATTTTGCAGCAGGGGCATTGCTGGCACCAGGCTTACAAGGCTCGAGACCTGAATGTCGGTGCCCGAGCCCTGGATCTTATTTCAGGCCAGGGGTGCTCCTGTTCTGTAGCGCACACATGGTCTAAGACTGTAAAGTTCATAGAAATGAAGTAGTAACCACTTTAAGTAACTGTTAGACCACTAGAAAGCTCAGAGTACTTAATCAGATACTATCCTCTTCCTGTACAGCAGGGGTCAACAAAAATGCCGCTCAGCTTGGCACCCAGCTTCAAAGTAAGGTGCCTAGCCCAGACACCCTTCGCCACGGAAGCTCCCTCCCCCCACCACGGAAATGCCACTGAATCCCTAAAGGAGTCAGCGAATTTTTTTTGTCACCAGAGGGCACTCCTCTGCTGCATTTTTCCTAGGCTGCCTAACTGCTGTAAATATGCATGTAGTGGAGGAACACCCTGTAGTGACTAAATATAAAAACAGCTGGTTCCTAAATTAAATCACACGCACACGCACACACACCATAGCTAGCTCCTAGGTGCTGGCCTACAACTTTTAGGTGCCATGGCAAACTGGAAACTGGTTTTGTTGAGCCCTGCTCTACAGGTTGCTTGCTTGGTCAATAAAGAAAAGGACAGGTCAAACCATGATCTAGTCCTGGGGTCGGCAACCCAAAAGACAAGACGAGCCAGTTTTTAAAAATTCCTTCAATGGCAAAGTGGTTTGAGAGCCACAACCAGTGTTGCCTGCTAGTTAAGAAACTGAATAACGGAACAGAGATGCATATTGATTTTTACTAACAAAAAATAATGTTTACTGATGCTAACAAATAATTTACATATACATTTTAACAATGTATGATGTATTTTAATGACAGTAAGTTTTTTAAACCATACAGCTTTTAGATCTTTACTGAAAACTAATTGGCTGATGGCACATTGCAAAAGGAAGGCTTTGTTGAAGTAAATCATCAATTCAAAGTTACTTTTAGTTAACATTTAACAATAAAAGTGAGCTCTAATTCTTGGGACAGAGGAGAAGAGAGGAAGAACAACTACCTTCAGTACTGGAAAAAACACAAAATGTCATGGTCCTACACACAAAGAACTCATTTCATTTTAGCTTTGTCAATGTAAGTCTTAATGTAATATGCAGTACTATATATAACACAGATTTTCAAAGAAACTTGAGGGCCCTCTCAAACAAAAAGTAATTAAAATATATTACTTATTAGATATAAGGTGGTCTTCAGGTATACAAAGAATTGAAACAAAGCATTTGGCAATAACTTCAGTGTCCTGTCTCTGCCTTGGCCCAGAACAAGATGTACAAGAGACAGATGTCAGCAACATATCAGAACATAGATGTGGAGTAATCTCTTCAAACATGCTCCAATAGGTACAAATCAGATAGATCCTTGAAGCATGGAGGTTGAATATCCCCTCTTTAACAAATCCTTTCAGTATCAAATATAACCCATTTCTATATTCTTGTTACCCATAAAAGTGTCCAATTTCATTAGAATATTGCTCAAAACATTCTATCACCTAACTGAAATATTTGAGTCATAACTTTCACTATGTACTCTTTCCTTATGCAGCTTCCCTCAAAAAAAACAAACAAACCCCCAAACCCACAACAACAACAAAACACAACCTGTGTTCAGCCAACATTGCCTTGCTTTTCCCCCCCTCTTAGGTCACTTCCAATTTTCTCCATCATAACTCATCTTCCATAACATAAGCTGAATATATCACCAGAGCCAAGAGAAACCTTACAGTGAAGGAACACATGGCTCAAAGAATATTTTGAAAGTTCAATAATAATAGTAATTTAAGACTATGAATAAAAATGAGCCTGAGAAATAAAATTAACAATCTTCATTAAAAGATTTTTCCATAATGGTTCTATTGAAGCCTTACACAAAATTTACAGACTTCTTCAAGGTAGAGCACTACTTTCTGCGCTTTCTAATTCTAAAAATTAAGGTTTGGATTCCACAAAACTCTGGCAACCAGCATAGCATTTAAAAATCCTCCCCAAAACAACAAACAGGGCACCAATCTTTGCAACTAGTAACGTGGGGTTTCTGGTTGTTGGCTTTGTTCTGTTTTGTTTTTAAATCTAAAGTTAATTTAAAAGACTAAGTGGTAGAAAGTCAGGGAAAATGAAGCAAAGCAGTTTTACCTACTACTTTTCTTCATTACCAGCCATCCCCTGCTCCCCTCAGGCCATCTCAGGGATTCCAGGGCTCCAGGCAAAAGACTTTTGCCCCCCACTTTTACCAGGGAAGCTGCCAATCTACTAAAAGGCAGCTTTAGCCCTGCAGCAGGAAAGCTGGGGGAACCCCCACCTGAGCATGTTCTATCCAGCCCCAGCCTAGCCCAGCCACAACCGACCCCCTCCCACCCCCCAGCCCATTCCAGGTGTCCCCATGGCTCCCACTCTCTTACTTACCATACTGCACTCCTGAGAGAATTCCCTACCCAGCCAGGCAGGTCAGGGAACTCAGACATCCTGGCTGCAACTAAGCATGAGTGGGGCCCCCTATGTGCAGCTTGAGGGCTGGGGGAGTCACAGTCCCCAGCCTTGCCTTCTCCACCTCTGTCAGGGCTGGAGGCAGATTTTCAGCCTTAACTCCTTCAGTGGGAAGCCTGGAGGGGCAGCCCCCTGCAGATTTAAAAAATCTGACTGGACTCAACATCATCTTGGCCCTGCCAAAGGGAAGAGGGCTCCCTAGAGAGGCCACATTGAGCGTCTCTGGCTGTTGGGGGACTTTTGGTAGGTGAGAAGAGGTGGAGGAATCAGGAGGATGCTGGCCAGACACTCACTAGGTTCACACTGAGATACTCACAGAGTGCTCATCACTCAGGCAGGTAACTGAGACACAGGACCAAGGGAAAGCCGGGGAGGGGGCACCTCTGGAGGATGTAAGGGGAGCAGGCCTTGAAATATGGAGCTGTGCTGCTCTCTTATCTCTCTTCACAGCCAGGCAGCAGAGGACATTCCCACTGCATGCCATGCCACAAGCAATACCAGGAGAACTGAAGTAGAGCTATATGGGGCCGTGGCGTCGCTGGCATTGGACACACTGGGGCACGTGCCCCGAGTCCCAACGCCAGTGCCCCGGATCTCCGGCCCAATTGGGCCGGGGATCCGGGGCCCGATCCTGAGCCGGCCGCAGCGGCCCCATTCCCAGCCGGGGATCCGTGGCCTGGCTGGCCGCCCGGCAAGCCCCACCCCTGGCCAGGGATAGGGCCAGGGGGAGGCCGTGCCACTGTGGGTAGCTATGCTGCGGCAGGGCCGGGCCAGAAGCGGCCACTGGAGGCCAGGCCCGCGGCCGTGGCAGCAGGTGGCCAGGCCCCCGATCCCCGGCCGGGGACAGGGCCACTGCGGCCACCAGTGGGCAGGCCCTGGATCCCCGGCCAAGGATCCAGGGCCTGGCTGGCTGCCTGCGGCCACAGCAGCCCTGTCCCTGGCTGGGGATCCGGGGCCCGGCTGGCAGCCTGCGGTGGCCCCATCCCCAGCTGGGGATCCAGGGCTGCGTACGCGGCCCTGGCCTCCAGCAGTCGCTTCTGGCCAGGCCAGGCCGGGCCGCGACCTAGCTGCCTGTGGCTGCGCCGCCTCCCCCTGGCCCTATCCCTGGCCAGGGGGCGTGGCCTTCCATCTGGGGGCGTGGCCCCCTGGCTGGGGCCGAGGGCTGGGCCCATGCCCCGGGTCCCTCCCTGCCCCAGCGACGCCCCTGATGTGGGGGCTGCCCCTTCTCCCTGACTTCTTCACTGCTTCTGGAGGCAGGTTTCTTAGCCTTATTGCTTCTTCAGCCTCCTTGTGTTCAGCTCTAAAGGGCAGAGAAGGAGGGTGCAGCTCCCATCCTTGCCCTCCCTTTTCCCTCTCCTTCAGGGCTGGAGGCAGCTTTCAGCCTCAATCCAGTGGGAGGCTGGGGGAGCACCACTTCTAGCAGCCCATTCCAGTGAATCCAGGCCAGGCATTAGTCCAGATGTATGCCTGGCTCCAGGACCTTCTCACCTCCCTTTATTACCAAGTTGTTCCTGAGGGAATCCCTCCTCCCCTCTCCTGCTGCGTTGGAAGAGCCATAAACACTCAGAGGATATTTATAGACACAGCTGCCCAGAGGAGGATATTCACAGACACATCAGCAGCACCTTCCTTGCCCCCTGCACCCTGCGTTTGTATGCCACTGGACTGCAGCTGGCTCCTGGAAGCCACCCCCCCTTCATATGAGCCCAAGCCCCTTCTCTGTTCCTCCAGCCCACATCCAGCTGCCAAAGACCTTCCCTGCCCAGCACAGTACTTACCTGTGCTTAAGCAGGTGTCTCCAGCTGTGAGCTGCCTCATGCCATGGCTGCCCCAAGCACCTGACTGCAGGGCAAGGCAGGATATTTAAATAGCCCCCCTCAGCCTCAGCTCTCAGCCAGGGAGCCACAAAGCAGCAGCTAGAGAGCTGATAATGGCTCCAAGAGCCTGGATTGCTGATGCCAGATCTAGTCTCCAGTAATCTGGGCACAATCAAACAACATGACTTCAATATGATAAAACGTACGGTGGTCCATCTAGGAACAAGGACTGTAGGTCACGCTGGCAGGATGGGGACTGTATCCTGGAGAGTGGTGATGCTGAAGAGGACATCCTATAAGGAAGTCTATCCCAGTTGTTAGGGCATTAATCTGGAAATTTCAGGTTCAATTCCTTTTCTGTCACAGATTTCCTGCGCAGCAACTACACTTACCCTTTCTGTGCCTCAGTACACATCCATAAAATAGGGATGATAGCACTGTCTTCATGGGGTGTTGTAGGCTGAAAGCATTAAACTACTAGGGGGTATTCAAACATTATGGTAATGCAGTACACCCAAGGACGCTGAGGGAGTTGGCTGATGTGATTGCAGAGCCATTGGCCATTAGCTTTGAACAGTCATGGGGGAGATCCCAGACGTTTGGAAAAAGGAAAATATACTGACAATTTTTAAAAAAGGAAAAAGCAAGGATCCTGTAAACTACAGACTAGTCAGCCTCACCTAAGTCCCACAAAAATCATGGAGCAGGTCCTCAAGGAATCCATTCTGAAGCCCTTGCAAGAGAGGTAGGTGATCAGGAATAGCCAGCATTGATTCACAAAGGGCAGGTATTGTCTGACCAACCTGACTGCCTTCTATTATGAAATAGCTGGCTCTCTGCATGTATGGAAAGTGGTGGATGTTATATACCTTCATGTTAGCAAACCTTTTGATAGGATCTCAACCAATATTCTCATCAGTGGTTAAAGTATAATTTGGCGGTCCCTGGAACCCTTCTAATTAGCGGCTCCTTTCGCCCACCCCAGTACTGCTTCCCAAAACACCTGCCCCCCCCCGCTACTCTCCCAAGCCTGCCCCTCACTGCAGCTACTGCCCCCCAAAAGCCTGCCACCTACATCAGCTACTGCCACCAAAACACCTGCCCCCCACCCCACCTACTGCCCTCAAAACACTTGCCCCCACCATAACCACTGCCCCCCCCCAAGCTGTGTTCATCTCACCCCTCTCCCTGAGCATGCCAGCTGTGGCTCTTCACCTGGCTCATCCGGAGTCCATGGTTGGTTGGTGTGAGCCCCAGCGGGTCCCATGCAGCCTCCTGCAGCAGCCCTGGGAAGCAGAAGGGTGCAAGGCAGAAGCTGGGCGAGGATGAGCGCCTGTCAGCTGCCGCCACTCGACTCCCTGCCATTATATGAGCTCCTTGCCCTGCCATTCCCCCTCACAGGGACTGCGCCTGCAGGGCAGCTCACTCTGCTCTGCCAGCAGGGGGTGCTGGCTCGGCACCAGGGCTGGCTCTGGCTTTGCTTTGGCCACTGCGGTGGGACGGAATGAAGGGGAAAAGTGTTTGGCACCCCTTGGACCAGACCCCATTAATTTTAAAGTAAGGCAGAATGCACCAGAACACTGAGTTCTTATGCATTCTTCTATTTTTAGGGGTCCTGGAATGCTGGCCCCCAAAAATAGTGGGCCCCAGAACACTGTTCTGGTGCACTCCCCATTACTTTAACCTTTGATTCTCATCATCAACTTAAAGAAGTATGGGTTGGATAAATGTACTACAGCATGGAAAGCTGGCTAGATCGTCGGACTCAACAGGCAGTGATCAATAGCTTGATTTCTAGTTGGCAGCTGGTAACAAAGATAGTGCCTCAGGTATTGACGCTAAGGCCAGTTCTGTTCAACATAGAATCATAGAAACATAGGGTTGGAAGGGACCTCATGAGGTCATCTAGTCCAACCCCCTGCCAAAAAAAGCAGGACCACTCCCACTAAATTACTCCAGCTAGAGTTTTATCTAGCCGAGCCTTAAACATCTCCGAAGACGGAGACTCCACCACCTCCCTAGGTAGCCCATTCCAATACTTTACCACCCTCCTAGTAAGAAAGTTTTTCCTAATATCCAGCCTCAACCTCCCCAGCTGCAACTTGAAACCATTGGTCATTGTTCTATCCTCTGTTACTCCTGAGAACAGCCGAACTCCATCCTCCTTGGAGCATCCCTTCAGGTAGTTGAAGGTTGCTATCAAATCCCCCCTCAGTCTTCTCTTCTGTAGGCTAAATAAGCCTAGTTCCTTCAGTCTTTCTTCATAGGGCTTGTGCTCCAGCCTCTTGATCACTTTTGTTGTCCTCTGCTGGACTCTTTCTAATTTGTCCATGTCCTTTTTGTAGTGGGAAGACCAAAACTGGACACAGTATAACAGATGCAGCCTCACCAGTGCCGAATAGAGGGGAATGATCACATCCCTTGATCTGCTGGCAATGCTTCTTCCGATGCAGCCCAGTATGCCATTGGCCTTTTTGGCAGCAAGAGCACACTGCTGATTCATATCCAGCTTCCCATCCACCAGGACCCCCAGGTCCCTTTCTATGGTGCGGCTACGTAGCTGATCGCTCCCCAGCCTGTAGCAGTGCATGGGGTTTTCCGTCCCAAGTGCAGGACGTCGCACTTGCCCTTGTTGAACCTCATGAGATTCTATTGGCCCACTGCTCCAATTTGTCAAGATCTTCCCGAATCTTCTCCCCTCCAGTGTGCCTACCGTTCCCCCCAGCTTGGTGTCATCCGCAAACTTACTGAGTGTGCAATCAATCCCATCATCCAGATCATTAATGAAAATATTGAACAGCACTGGCCCCAGGACCGACCCCTGGGGCACACTACTCATTACTGGTTGCCAACTAGACATGGAGCTATTGATTCCTACACGCTGAAATTGTTGACGTAGCCAGTTCTCTAACCACCTTACAGTCCACACATCCAACCCATACTTCCTTAACTTGCTGACGAGAATGCTGTGGGAAACCGTATCAAAAGCCTTGCTAAAGTCAAGGTATATCACATGAACAGCTCTTCCCGCATCCACAAATCTAGTCATCTCATCATAAAAGGTGATGAGGTTGGTCAGGCACGATTTACCCTTGGTGAATCCATGCTGTTTCTGATCACTCTATTTTCCTCCAAGTGTTTCAGGATGGATTCTTTGAGAATCTGTTCTATGATTTTTCCAGGGATTGAGATGAGGCTGACAGGTCTGTAATTCCCTGGATCCTCCTTTTTGCCTTTCTTGAAGATAGGCACTATATTGGCTTTTCTCCAGTCCTTCGGCACCTCTCCCGTTTGCCACAAGTTTTCAAAGATAATGGCCAGCGGTACTGCTACCTCATTGGCCAACTCCCTCAGCACCCTCAGATGCAGGTTGTCCGGCCCCATGGACTTGTGCACATCCAGCTTCTTTAGGTAGTCCCTAACCTGACCTTCTGTCACCAAGGGCCTCTCTTCTTCTCTCCAATCTTCCATGCCCAGTGTAGTGGGCTGGGAGCTGGCCCTCACTGTGAAAACTGAAGTAAAAAAATGCATTGAGCACTTCAGCCTTTTCCTCATCCTTCATCATGAGGATACCTGCCTCATTCAATAAGGCACCTACACCAGCCCTGATCCTCTTCTTGTTATTGACATACTTGTAGAACCCCTTCCTGTTATCCTTCACGTCCCTTGCTAGCTGCAACTCCAATTGTCCTTTGGCCTTTCTGATTATATCCCTGCAGTCCCGAGCAATATCTTTATATGCCTCCTTAGTCATCTGTCCAAGCTTCCACTTCCTATAAGCTTCCTTTTTATGCTTTAGCTCAGTGCAGAGTTCTCTGTTAAGCCACACTGGGTGCCTTCCACATTTGCTGTTCTTCCTGCTCATCAGAATGGTATCTTCCTGTGCCCTTAGCTGGGTTTCTTTAAAATGCAACCAGCTCTCTTGGACACCTTTCCCCTTCAGATCAGCCTCCCAAAGGATCCTGCCCACCAATTCCCTGAGGGGGCCAAAATCTGAAGTCCAGGGTCTGCGTTTTGCTTCTTTCCTTTTCTCCATTAATCAGCATCTTGAACTCAAACATCTCATTGTCACTACTGCCCAGGTTCCCATTAACTTCTAAAGCGCCAACCAATTCTTCTCTGTTTGTGAGCACCACGTCAAGAGGTACAAGGCCCCTAGTTGGTTCCTCCAGCATTTGTACCAGGAAGTTGTCCTCAACACTCTCCAAAAACTTCCTGGATTTCCTGTGCACTGCTGTATTGGCCTCCCAGCAGATGTCAAGGTAATTGAAGTCCCCCATGACAACCAGGGCCTGTGATCTGGAAACCTGCCAGTTGTCCATAGAATGCCTCATCCACCTCCTCCTTCTGGTCTGGTGGTCTATAGCAGACACCCACCACAACATCCCCCTTGTTGCTCTCTCCTCTAAGCTTAACCCACAGATTTTCCACTGGCTCAGTTCCACTTCGATAATGGAGCTCTGAGCAGTCATAGAGCTCTTTTACATATAGTGCTACTCCTCCCCCTCTTCTTCCCTGCCTGTCCTTCCTGAACAACTTATACCCATCCATGGCAGAGCTCCAGTCATGGAAGCTATCCCACCATGTCTCGGTTATTCCAATTATATCATAGTTCCTTGTCTGTGCCAGTACTACCAATTCTTCCTGCTTGTTTCCAAGGCTCCTTGCATTCATGTACAGGTACCTAAGATACCAGGCTGATTGCCCTACTTTCCCAAGTCGACTTTCAGTTCTATTACATCTACCTCCTTGTATTTTCTCCTGGGATTGTCCTCCCACACCTGCCTCAGGTATTAAAGCTTTATTAGAACATGTAACATACTTATTTGACACCCCTCTCCCATGTTCCAACTACCTTCTCTTTTATCCCTGGTGTTACAGTCCCTGTTTCCCCCAAGTTCCATCCCTTCCCCCAGGCCTCCCACATTGTCACTTACCTGTGGGCTTTGGTCTCCTTCCCCATTCAAACCTACGTTAAAGCCCTCCTCACTAGGTCAGCCAGTCAACATCCGAATATGCTCTTCCTCTTCCTCGACAGATGGAGTCCATCTCTGCCTAGCAGTCCTTCCTCCTGGAACAGCATTCCATGGTCAAGGAAGCCAAAGCCCTCCTGACGACACCATCTTCGCAGCCAGGCACTCAACTCCAGGATGCATCTACTCAGGCCCCTACCTACCCTTGACCGGAAGGATCGAGGAGAACACCACCTGTGATCCAAACTCCTTCACTCGTGCTCCCAGAGCCCTGTAGTCACCTTTGATCTGCCGAGGATCACCTCTCGCAGTATCATTGGTTCTCACATGGATGAGAAGCATGGGGTAGTAGTCAGAGGGGCAGATGATTCTCTAGAATCCCTCCATAACGTCCCAGATGCGGGCACCTGGCAGGCAGCATACCTCCCGCGAGGCCTTGTCAGGGCAACAGATGGATGCCTCCGTCCCCCTCAGAAGTGAGTCCCCAACCTCCACAACCCTAAGTTTCCTCCTAGCTGTGGTGGCTGTGATCCTCCCAGCCTCGGGGGTGCATGGCGTTTCCTGTTCCACCTCATCCATTGTCTCTAGTGCTGCGTAACGGTTCTTCATGACAATAGAGGGAGGGATGGGAGCAGGGGTGGAGCACTGTCTGCTGCCAGAGGTAACCAGCTGCCAGTGTCTTCCCTCTGCCATAGGCATCCCATCCGTCTCCAGTGGTGCGGCAGTAGTCTTCGGCACCTGGAGGGTGTCCTCCTCTTTGCATCTCTCCTCATGGATGCTATCAAGGAACTTCTCCAGGGCATGGATACTCCTTAGCCTAGACACCTCCTCCTGTAACTCCCCCACCTGCCTCCTGAGAGATTCCACCAGAAGACACCTGTCACATTGATTCATCTCCCCAGCTTGATCGTTGGAGACAGGGAACTGCAGGCTGCAGTCCCTGAAAGTCCACACCAGGATGTGGGTAGAGATATTCATGCTCAGGATGTCTGTCTGGCTACAGACACAGGTGGAGGAGACAGAAGGGGCACTGGCACAAGCAGTGCGGCTCCTCTTCACCATTATGGCCTCACCAAACTCCTTCCCAAACTCCCTCTCAAACTCCCCTGTTCGTAAACTCCCTCTGGTCGCTCAGCCACTGGCTTTTAAGGCCTTCTCTGCCTAGGTCAGCCCTTGCCCCTCATTAAACACACAGGGGAAGAGTGATCACAAGGCTGATGGAAGCTGGTCATCAAAGGTGAGCAGCGAACAATGATCCAAACAGCCCCCAATCACACAGACAGACACTCACAGTCTCAATTCCCACAGTAGCTAACAACTAACAGAAATCACCTGTAGGGAAAGACACAAACACACAGTTAGTAATTCACTCACCCAAGCTCCGCTCTCTCCCTTGCATCTTCAGCTAGGGGATTGCCTTCTCCTCCTCCTCAGGGCTTCACCAACTCCTTCCCTCTCAAACTCCCCTGTTAGCAGTCCCCCTGTTCGCAAGCTCTTCATTAATGATTTGGAGGATCAGGCAGATTGCACCCTCAGCAAGCTTGCTGGTGACACTAAGTTGGGGGAAGGGGTTAAAGTTAGCCAGAAAGCCCCAGAATGGTGTTCGGGGCACCCCTATTTTTAGGGGGTAAAGTTCTGGGACTCCTAAAAATACGGGAATGCTCCAGAACACTGTGTTCCAGGGCTCCCTAAAATAGAAAGAATGCCCTGGAATGCAGCATTCCAGCACATTCCCATAGGGCAGGCTCAAGGAAGGGGTTGCGGGCTGGAGCAAGCCCAGCCACCCCTCCCCTCCTTTTCCCAGAGCTTGCAGCAGCCCTGCCCCTTCCTGCTGGACCTGGTGGTATGCACGGCCTCAACCCAGTCTCAGACCCAGTCCTGGGCCCCTTCTTGCCAGCTGGCCAGAGCCACCTGCCACCTCCCTCCCCCCCCCCCGGCCCGGCTCCTCTGTCACCTTGTCAGTATGGGTAAGGAGGGTCTGGAAGGTTGGGGCAGCCGATGGGGAACGTGCATGGGAGGGTGGGGTGGGAAGGAGGGGTGGGGATGAGGGCTGAGAGGAGGACATGAAGGCAGTAGCTGGGGTGGAGGGTACGTGTGGGGGGAGCTGTAGCTGGGGTTGGAGGGCAGGAGTTTGGGGGGTAGTAGCTGGGGTGGGGGACTGCTGGGGTGGGGGCTATGTAGACATGTGGGGGTAGTAGCTGGGATGGGGAAGGCATTTGGGGAGCACTAGCTGGGGTGATGAAGGGGGGGCCCAGATCTGCGGGAAGAGGGCTCAGACTTGCGGGAAGGGGGCCCAAAAATTCTAGAGGTTTCCCAGGTCCACCAAATTATATTTTAACCCCTGGCTGGGGAGGAATGGTAGATACACCAGAGGGGAGGGATAGGCTACCGAGTGACCGCTACAAATCAGAGGTCTGGGCCAAAAGAAAGCTGAGTAGTTTCAACAAGGAAAAATGCAGTTTTGTACTTACGATGGAAGAAACTATGCACTGCTACTGACTAGAACCAACTGTAAGCGGCAGTTCTGCAGAAATGAATCTGAGGATTACAATGGACAAGAAACTGGATATGAGTCAACAGTCCGCCCTTATTGCCAAGAAGATCAACATCACACTAAACTGCATTAATAGAATTGCCAGAAGATCAGGGGAAGTGATTATTCCCTTCTGTTTGGCATTGGTGAGGCCTCATTTAGACTCGGATGTCCAGTTTTGCACCTCCCTCCCCATACAAAGGATGTGAACAATTGGAAATAGTTATGCAGAGGACAGCAAAATTGATTAAGTGGTTGGAGCACATGACTTATAAGCAGAGCTGTAACTACGGTGGGGCGAATTGGCTTTGCTCCAGGTGTGCTGGAGCGGCTCAATAGAACCGCTCTGTTAAAGGGTGTGGTTCATGGTACTGGCCCCAAGCACCGCTAATTGCAAGGGGCGTGTTCCAATCCGAATGTACCCCAGGCGCTGAAACAGAATGTTATGGCTCTGCTTATGAGGTGAGACTGAGAGAACCAGGCTTGTTTAGTCTGCAGAAGAGAAGGAGGGGGGATTAGACAGCAGCCTTCAATGACCTAAAAGGGGGCTCCAGGGAGGATGGAGCTAGACTGTTCTTGCTGGTGGTAGGTCACAGAACTAGGAGCAATGGTCTCAAGCTGCAGTGGGGGACCTCCAGGTTGAATTTTAGGAAAAACTTTTTCACTAGGAAGGTGGAATGGGTTTTACTAGAATGGGTTACCTCGTGAGGCATTGGAACCTCCATCCTTACTGGTTTTTAAAGGCGAGCTTCACAAAGCCCTGGATGCGATGATTTGGTTGGAATTGATCCTGCTTTGAGCTGTAAATGTCTTCCTGAGGTCCCTTCCAACATTAATCTTGTATGATTCTATGGCAACAGGGCCTGTATAAGGCTCTAATATAGACTATGGGATCTAAGTAGAAACCAGCTGGATTCAATCCCTCGGTGGGACACTGAGAGATAGAACAGTGGTTCCCAACCAGTGTGCTGGGGCACACTGGTGTGCCACGGCAACACCCAAAGTGTGCCGCGAGCATCCCTGAGAGCTGGAGTTAAAGTTCCCTCCCTGCTCAGCCCAGCCATGTGGGCTGTGCAGGGCTGGCAAAAGGCAAGGGTTAAAGTAAAGGTAAAGGCACTGGAACACAGTTCTGGGGCCCCCTATTTTAGGCAAGCAGCATTCCAGCCTCCCTAAAAATAGAGGAAGGCACCAGAACATGGAATTCCTGGGGTCCCCTTAAAAATAGCACGAGCAACCGGAAAGCAGCGTTTCGGTGGCTCCACCTTAAACTCCACTCCACCTCAAGCCCAGCCAGCAGAGAGCTGTGGGAGGCTAGAAGTGTGTGAATCTCCCCCTGGAGGGAGGAGCAGCTTGTGTCAGCCAGCCTGCAAATGGCCCAGGTAAGGGCTTTGGGGGGGGGGGGGGAAGGCTGCTGGGGGTTGTGTGGATCAGGTGTGTGTGTGTGTGTGTGTGTAGCAGAAGGTGTGTAGCTGGGGTCATGGGGTAGCTGTTTGGTTGGGGGGGTGTAGCTGGGGGGGGTGGCCGTAGGGGGTGTAGCTGGGGGCTGGAAGGCTAGTTCTGATTCCTGCAGTGATGGGTGGGTCCATCACATGCAGCAGGGGTCTGGGGGAGGGAAGGGGAGGACCCACTGGGGTCGGAGGGAGCAGCAGTGGGGTGAGGATTTGCCCTGGGTGGCAGGGAGCCTCTGTGGAGAAGGGGGAAGTGGAGGTCCTACCTTCCCACTCCCCAGGTGCCCCCTGCCGCCCCACAAAGCCACTCCTGTTCTCCCGTCCTCTCTCCTCTCTTGCCACCCTTGTGCTGTTCCCCACATGGCTGCCCTTGTCCTCTTGTCCCCTGCTCTGCTCCCCACACTCACTCCTGCCACTGCACACAACTCCTGACCTCCCCTGTTTTGCCACCCCTGCTCTGCTACCCCTACTACTCCACATAGGAGTATTTCCGAAACACTGTGCCATGGTTCACAAATATTCATAATTAATTTAATTTGAATATTCATGACTTTTTAAATAGTGGTGTGCCTCAAAAAATTTGAAGGTATCAAGGTGTGCCACAGGAGAGAAAAGGTTGGGAATCACTGCTGTAGGTCACTGACCACATCAGTGCCTGGGGCACCATGTATCTCAAGCACTCCAGCTTGCGGAGGGGACCCAGAGGTCATAATTACCTTCTGGGCTCTAGGTTGGCATCGCCATTAGATTTTTTCCCCTTACTTTCCTATTGTAGGGCAGATTTAGAAGCTGTGCCTAACAGCTTCTAAGGGGTTGGCAACTAATCTGCATGGGTTTTGAATTTCCATGAGCACAAAGAGCATGTTAGCATAGCCTCACTATGGGTGCAAGGCAATATGGGTAATGGTATTTGGGGTGATTTGATCACAAATCTGTCAATATGTGTAATGCTACTGAAGAGAAACATGAAATACTGGCTTTTTTAATATGCTGCTCTCTTGATTGTTCAGACTCTGTTTCAATGTTCCCTCTAAGGGGAGAGGGCAGCTGAGCAACTCCAGTTGCTCGCTGCGCTCCCCCCCCGCGGGGCCTGCTGCGCAGCCCCTCCCCCTGCTCCTGACAGCCCCCCCCGCTGCTCC
>ML681995.1:10372188-10400419 GCA_007922195.1 Podocnemis expansa | reverse complement strand
CCCCCAAACTTACCTTGGAGCTGCACTGGAGCCAGAGGGCCCAGCCATAACTCCCAGGCCAGAGGAGCTCTACGGAGCATGCCCAGATTTTCTGGGCATGCTCCGTTGGAGCTTCTCTGGGCGGGAGTTTTCAAAACTCCCAGCCCCAGAGGAGTTCTGTGGAGGCTGCCGGCAGTGCGCTGCCGGCAGCTTTCGCTGCGCTGGCGGCTGTGGCGGGCTGCGCCACAGCGCGCCAGCGCAGCTTAGAGGGAACATTGCTCTGTTTAGGTAGTTGAAGGATCTAAGTTACCTCTAGTGAAAAAGAGCTGGAAAGTGTGGCCTTCCCCCCCCTTTCAGTCTGGCGATGTTAAGAAATGGGTGGGGGAGTAGCATTAGCTCATCTGAGCTATGCCTGAGGCACTGCCTCACCCCCTGCCCCATTGTGAAAGGATACATGGGTGACCAGGCTTTTGTGAAGCCTTTCTTTGTTATTTTAATGGAAGAAGCTGTTCACAGTTACTCTGAGTTTAAGAACTGAAATCACTGAGAGAGGAGACCCTTTCCCTGAGCTGAAATCACTGAAGAGCAGCCAGCAGAGGGCTGGACAGCGTGAGTGACCAGCGGGTGGAGCCAGCAGACAGCGGGCGGAGCCAGTGGGTGGTGCGGGTGGATGGAGTGAGTGACCAGTGGGTGGTGCCAGCACACAGCTGGCGTGAAAGACATTCCCTACATGTCCTGGGGTTTGTTGGGAACCTTGTTCTGCACTGATTCTCCAGATCAGTTCTGGTTTTGCTATTGAGTTCACACATTCTGTTATGCTGTGTGGGATCATTTTGGGAACCCGCTCTGCAGTGATTATCCTGGTCAGTGCTGATGTTTGTTATTGGGCCTTTTACATTCTGTTTTTATCACTATTAAAAGTTCTGTATACTACACTCGGACTCATGCTTGTGAGCAGGAAAGCATTACCCCTTTGGGGTGCCCAGGGAATAGTACATGATTTCCCAGAAAACTGGGCGGCGGGCTCAAGCTGGTTGGTGGTGTAACATTATTTGGAAACCCTTAGCTATAGAACCCGGTCCTTATTCTGCCATCTCACCCTGGCAGAAGGGTAACATTGTGTTACCCATGAGGGTGAATCCGTCGCCAATTGGGAACACCCTGCTAGAGCAGTTCTTTTCAGCATTCTCACCCTATTTCTCCAAACGTTCACAGGTCCTGGTGCCACTACCCATCTAGCTCGGGTGCGGGGGGGGGCGGCGGAGGCCTTAGCTAACCCCTTACCTCCAGGGAAGTATAAACCATTCGCCTCACAGTGGATAGCCCAAATCTGCAGCTTTTCCCCTCTTCCTTGATGATCTTTACCATACTTAGGATCGAGGGGCCCAAAGTAAATAACTATGTCCCACCTGCAGAATAGGCGGCACACTTCTTTCACTAGTCTCCTTGGACAGGAACCTGTCCTCTTTCTGTAAGGTCTTGCCACATTCGATATTGAGGGGCCCCACAACAATCAGGTCGGCCCAGTAATTAGGCCTGACCTTTAGTACACCTTGGTGTTTTTCTCTGGGAGAATTGAGAAGCCTCCTTATCCCTTCTGACACACTTGCCACCCCTGGGGTTGTGCATATTCGAAGTCTTAGAACAGCCAAACATTATTACCTCTAATCTGCAAGACTGGGTGACTCGCAAACACTCTCTGGTCCCCTCATTCATTTTTCTGCGAGACATTTGAGAATTATGGTATATCCCCTTCAAGTAGGCCAAAAATTCTATTATTCAGGCATCCCACTATGCCTTGGGATTGCCTCTTTGGGGACAGCCGCGCTGAAGGTGGAATACCCCAGCTCCACCCACCATCCATGGTACCGCTAATAGTCAGCTAACACTGAATGTATCCAAGCAGCGTTCAAAGAAGAACAGTGGGTTACTTACCAGTAATCATCCTTCTTTGAGGTGGGCTGCTTGCACACATTCAGGACCCTCCCACAGACCCACTATTTGGAGTTGGCGACCAGAGGGGATTGAGGAGGATGAGGGTCGGGGCCATATATATATAGCATGGGAGTGGCCAGAGGGTGTGTTGGCTGTCGACCCTGCTTTGACAGGCTAGGGCTAAAAGTTTCCAACCAATCGCGTGCTGCGGCACGTAAACACCTAACACTGAATGTATGCGAGCAGCCCATCTTGAAGGACGGTTACTGGTAAGTAACCCACCATTCCCTACACAGCTCAGAGTATGCTGCCTCTCATTAGGGAATTATAAATAACCGAAAAATCTTAAACCAGCCACAGTGTACAGGCAGGAAAGATGAAGTGTTCTGATTGGCTCATGCCAGCTGTATAAAAAACAGCAAGGCTGAGAAGGAGGGCTGTCCACCCTAGCAGCAGCCAGGACTGGTCTTGACAGAGGAGAGATCAGCTGCCACTTCTATGCCTTCTGAAGAGATGGAGTGAGCCCTGGAGGAGAAAAACAGAACAACATACTTATTAGTCACAGAGGCCATCTTCCACCATCCCAGTGCGATTCCAGGAAGAACGATTGTATCAGCTGGCTGATGTCTCCAGTCTGGTGGGAGAAGAGAAATCATAAGTCAGCTGTTACTTACCTCAACCCCCTAGGTCTATATTATGGTAACGGGACTAGGCTTCAAGCCTAACCCATAGTATCCTGAGTGTCCTTTATTCCTGCTGCTGTAATTCTCCACTTATTTGTAATAAATTAGTTATTAAACACCAAACTACTCCAGTGACTAAATCTGGTGTGGTATGCACCTGTAAACTTAAAGTATATTGATTTTTTTATTGTTTTTTTTCCCCCTTAACACTTAAAAGCAGCTATTAGAGCTGCTGTCTCAGGCTCCCTGAAAATGCAAGAATAGACCTCTGCCTTCTGTTCGTTTCTACAGCATGAACTCTACAGCCATAAGGCCTCAAAATATATTTTTAAGGGCTACAGGACTACAGTATACACTGGGCCTACTTATAAGGCTTACAGATGCACTGAAATTGAAAAATTACTTTATACAGCCTTAATTGCCAAGTTCTCAGAGATTCCTCCATTAGATTTTTAGTAAACAAGCTGACACCTAACCCTGCAACAGTGGCAAACTTGTTTTAAACATTACTATGTAGTCTTCTGCCAAACCATGCTAGGTGAATGAATATGCAAGACAAAAACATAGCACCGAAGCAGGTTGGAGCTAGAACAGGAAAATACATCACAAATTTGGCACTTGGCTGTTACTAGCTCCTGGCCTTGCTCACATGCCAGCTGTGTTCACTCCCCACAGGGCAGAGGAGGGACTTATCCATTATTCTGATAGGCCAACTGATGGGCCTCCAACGATTTCCAAAGGAGCTTCCACAGCAGAAAACTGGCAAAAGGTTGAGAGCAGCTAATGCCAAGAGAGTTGCACATGGATCTCTGCTCACTTTGTGGAGTGGCCACCAGTGCATCAGTTTTAGCATTAATCCACAGAAAAAGCAGCCAGAGGACAGCAAGAATGAAACAACCTGCATCTCAGACACATACATCATTCAGACACTTAGCACATGGTTTTCCAGTGAAGGCAAAGGAATGCAACGCAGTGCAGAGACTGTCCTGTTTGTCCAATATATAAGGCAGAGGGGCACTTCTGGCCCCAACAACCCCCAACTCAGACCTCTACACCAAATCATCAGGGATCTACAGTCTGTTCTACAACATGAGCCCTCACTTTCTCAAGCCTTGGGAGACAGAGCTCTCCTCACTTACAGACAGCCCCCCAACCTTAAATAGATACTCACTAGCAACTACAGACCTAACAACAGAACCATTGAAGCAGGCACATATCGCTGCAACAAACCACACTGCCAACGTTGTCCACGTATCAGGACAAAAGATACCATCACAGGACCTAATAAAACCAGCTACTCCATCAACGGCTCATTCACATGCTCATCCACCAATGTGATTTATGCCATCATGTGCCAACAATGCCCTTCTACCTTACACATTGGATAAACTGGATGGTCTCTGTGCAAAAGAATAAATGAACACAAGTCTGACATCAAAAATTACAACATTCTAAAACCAGTAGGTCAGCATTTCAATCTTCCTGACCACTCTGTTGATGATTTACTAATTGTGGTGCTCAGACAGATGAACATCAGATCAAGGCTTCAAAGAGAAGCTGCAGAGATCAAATTTGTTTGCAAATTTGGTTGCATTGCTTCAGGGCTTAATAGGGACTTTGGATTTTTTTCTCATTACAACAGGTGATTTGACCTCATCTTCCTCTATATGATGTTCCCCAGTGTTTAAATCTTAACAATTGCTTTGATTTGCTGTTACACTGTGACCTGATCCCATGACTTACACCTCCCTGCATTTATTTCCTCCCATTCTGTAAGTTTCCCCATCTTCAAAGCATCCGACAGTAGGATTTTCTCCCACGAAAGCTCATGCAATAAATAAATTTGTTAGTCTTTAAGTTCCACAGGACTCCTTGTTTATTTTACTGAACTAGACTAACCCAGCTGCCCCTTTGGTACTGATCTGATAATGCCTTTGCCCACCACCTGGAGCAGAGGTTCTCATTTAAGAGTAGCCAAGTTTCTTCCCCAGTGCCCAGGTTCTCAAACTCTTGCAGCATATTTCACAGACCTGCATGTCACATACAG
Organism: Podocnemis expansa; assembly: GCA_007922195.1. Classification (NCBI taxonomy): domain Eukaryota; kingdom Metazoa; phylum Chordata; order Testudines; family Podocnemididae; genus Podocnemis; species Podocnemis expansa. The sequence goes on along the minus strand of ML681995.1, from coordinate 10,395,775 downwards.
GGCATCTCAGTGTTGTTCCACCTCTACCCCTGTTCCATCTCTACTAGAATGCAAGAGCTGTGCTTGGACAAGAGATGTTCAGCTTCCTCCAGAAAGCGCTTTGCAGAAGGAGGCTGCAGCCTGGTTAGCTACAACTTTCCCTGCTGTGCCTCGTAAGGGTACAGGTTGACTGAGGACAGTGAAACCATGGCCAACTAGCAATGGTTTCTGTCCCTCCTGCCAAACACAGGCTTGGTCTACATTTAAAACTTAGTTTGACATGATAACATTGGCCAGGGGTGTGAAAATAAGACACCCTTAACCAATATAGTTATGCTGAGACCTAAACCCCAGTGTAGATGCAGTTATGCCAATGTAGCTCAGGCTCTTTGCTAGTTTAACCCGAGATTTTTGCCACTTCGTTAGTTTGAAAATAAAAAGAACCTATGAGTAGAGAATAGTGGAAGGTAATCTAGTAGAAATTTTAATTAGAATACGTTAGAATATAGCATAATATATATACAATTGCTACTGCTTTATTTAGCAATAAGTATTATCTACAAGTGTTTCAGTATTCAAAAATACAGTCAGTAAGTGAAATATGATTTACCTCCATCTGGACCATAAGAGATACATCGTTTGACTAAAAAGGAATGATCCTAAAGATATAGCTTTTTAAGAGAAATTAGGTCCAGATGGCAGAGGATTTTAAACTTTTGATCTCTCTCACTCGCCCTCACAGGTGGCTGATCAAAGCCAGTTGAAATCAACCAGATAAAAGCCAAGTAAGGATGAAAGGATGAAATCATCCTTTCTGTGATTGGTTGAGGATGAAATCACCCTTTTTGTGATTGGCTGAAGGGACATGAAAAGGCATTCAGAACTGCATAAAAGGAGCAACATTTACAGTTAGACTTCGGAGATCTCTCCCACTCCTAACAGGTTTCACTGGTCTCTGGCTATGTTCCTACTGCATTAGGAGTCTTACTCTCAGCCAACCACAGAGAGTGTGACAACATCTCTGGTGAATGAAGAGGCTATCCTAGCATCAGGCTTAACTTGGTGGCCTCAAGCACTTGCTCAATAAAGTCCCAGATGTAAAATAGTCTCCAGAGGGTACACTGAGTCCCTGAGCGATGCAGACAATGCTCAGACTCTTAGTTTCTATCTGAAAGGGTATCCTAGCATCAGGCTCAACTGATGGCCTTCAGCTCTGCTCGAAAGTCCTGGGTAGGACTCCTGCACACATTTGCGGATAACAATAGCGTTTCCATCTAAAAGGGCACCCTAGCATCAGGCTTGACTGACATCCTTGAGCTCTGCTCAAAAGTCCTGTGTAGCATTCATGCATACAAAGGACATCCTAACATCAGGTTTGCCCTAAATTCTGCTCTCTTCCAGAGGGTGCAACTGGGACGCCTTCTCAGTTTGGGGACTTTGTGTCTCACCGTCTCTGGTACAGGCTGTGTAAAGGTCTTGTTCCAAAGAGGCTGCACCACTCAGCCAACTGAGTCCCGACTCAAGGTGCATGCTTCTAAAGAAGCCCAAATTGGTTGTGGGATGGTATCAATCCAAAAAGGAGTCCTGACCAAGTCCCATCTAAAGACTCAGGGCTCTGAAGCACCAGCATTCTAAAAACTCCTGTGAGCACAACAGAGATGCAAAGCAGTAACTGCAGAACTGTGAGCTGTAGTGATCCTGTAGAGCCACCATCTCTTCAGTCGCTGAGGAGAGTTATGATGAAGTGGGTGTGATGGGACTGAGAGAGGAGACAGAGGCTGAGTGGAAAAGGTTTAACCAGGATTATATCTGATTTTGGTAAGGGCTCCCGTGAAGGATAAGGAACCGAAAGATCACTGGCTAGGGTCCTAAACTAAAAGCTGTGGTTAGAAACTAACAAACCGCTTATAGGTTTAGGAGCTGAGTTCTCCCCATTCTGTAAGTGACTGATCCCCACTTGCCAAATGTTATAGCTTATAAATACATACATGTTTAACTGTAATAAGAGTTTGACTGTTATAGTGTTCAGTGTAAGTGTATTACTGCTAAGCTATGTATGTTGCCTTTGAATTTAAGTAGAGTAGTCTTTGTTAAGTCTCAGAATAAGTATTGTAATAAACTTATCATCTGTTTTTCATTGTATTCTGGGTCTTGAGTCTTTTTTGTTGCTCCTTGTGCCTGTTCTTGATTGGTGGGCTGTAGCCATATTTCCCATTGGGCACCGTTTGGGCAGCACTGGTCCCACCCCATTTATCCCAGAGTTGTATGTTTGAGAATCAGGCTGCTGGACAGCCTGCGGATTCAGTTCTGGGGTAACACTAGAGGAGGTGTTTCTGCACAAATGGAAAACCGCCAGACGTTGGTATGTTTACACTACAGGGCTATTCCAACACAGCTGCACTGACATAGTTATGCTGGTAGAGTCTCCATAGTGTAGACACAGGCACAGAATGGTAGAAAAGCCATGGAAACTGCTACTGGGGTGGAAACTCAAAGAGAGAAGAACTAGCCCCAAGGCCAATTCCTTTGCCTTCCCCACACACCAGCCCCACATGCTCACACTTCAAGGCAGAGAGCTGCCTACTAGGGTGCAACAGGGCCATAGCCCCACAAAGGCCAGCAGCTGGAGATGAGCTGAGACAAGAGGTGACAGATGAAATCACAGAGACCTAGCCAACAATTACTTCATCACCTAGAAACAGCCTGGACAGGGCTAAAAAACAAGAACTTGTGGGCTGTGAGTGAAACACAGCTGTATCTGTTCCCCCACATGAGATAGACACCTGCCAAACCAATCCTGATGTCAGCCATAGGGAAAGTGGTCAAGGCACAGTGAGTGTTAGACCAGCTGATCTCAGACACATACATTACAGATAGGTTGACATGGGAAGTATATAGCCCTTATAGGTACAGCCCTGCAAATCCATGGCTATCTGCATTATATCCATGGATATCTGCATCCACAGATACAGTGTGGATATCCGCAGACCTTTTCTTGTGGATGCAGATCGGATACAGGTCCACATATTTTTATCTGCACAGCGCTAGAGTCCAGCAAATATGTGGATATCCGCAGACATCCACATTATATCCGCATCCGCGGATACAATACAGATATTCACAGGCCATGTCTTGTGGATGCAGTTTGGATATGGATCCACTTATTTGTATCTGTGCAGGGCTCTACTTATAGGGGTGAAATGGTTTAAAATAGGACTCAGCTAAACTGACATAGTGAGATTGTCTGAGTCTGCAAATGGCCTGAGACAACCACTCTGAGGAACGGACTGAGCGAAATGAAACCATGTCATGAAATCTGCCTATGTCTGCTCTGCAGAGAGTTTAAGCCAATCACTCTGCAAGGGAAAAATGACAACCCCACCCCAGCAAGTGGGCTTTGTGCAACAGGAGGGGAACATCCTACCAGGATCAGCTTCTGCCCACCACCCCCACGGATATACTACAAGTTCCAAAGGGATGGCCATATCAGTCTACTCCAGCAAAACAAACAAGGGCTATGTCTCCATCTGCAAAATTTAGTTTGGACTTGGTAGTACAACCGAGCAGTTTGAGCTTAGTTTGAACTAGCCCATGGTTAGTTCGAATTAACCACATGTTCTAGTTCAAGCTAATGCTTGGTTCAAACTAGAACGCATGGTTAGATCAAACAAACCAGCTTAGTTCAAACTTACTAAGTTCAAACTAAGAATTAGTCCAGGTCTTGGCCAGACTTGGTTCAAACTAATGTTTGAACTAAGGCAGTTAGTCCCAGAACAAGTGCCGGTACTAACTAGTTCAAACTAAGCGTTCCTTAGTTCCAACTAACTAGGGAAAGCCTAGTGTGGCCATGGGCTAAATTAGTCTAAACTAAACCGCCTTAGTCCAGACTAATATGCCAGCATAGACATAGCCAAGGAGTCTCTAGTGGCACTTTTAAAGACTAACAAATTTATTTATCACATGAGCTTTTATGGAAGAGAATCTCGCTTCACCAGATGTTTGACTAAGTGGAATTCTCTCCCACAAAAGTTCATGCGATAGATTTATTACAGTGGCTGGAATACTCAGAGGTGGGGTGGGAACTCCACCACTACCCCTGTCTCTCCAGGCAAAAAGGAGCATCTCTGCTACTTCTTAAGGGTTGGCAGTCCCTTACACAACTTTTGGAGGAAGACAGAAGTCTTATGCTAACTGTTTCTGCCTCTGTGGGAAGGGTAAGGTAGCCCCAAGTGGGGGGTCAGGACCACAGTGTTGAGACAGGACTCTAGGGTGGTGCAACAGGAAACCCTCTTTCATTGTTTACTCAAGGCAACCAATTAACTTAATACAGCCCTGGACCCAAGTGAGAGTCAGCCACAGTGGTTCTTTATGTCCCTTCAATGTTATGCACTTTCTCTCCTTTCTTACAGTCAACCTTCTTGTGATGTTTATAGTCTGCTCTTCTTAAAGGTCCTAAGAACTTCTGGTCAACTAGTCACCTATTCATTCAATCCATCTGCCCTCTTCCTTAAACATAAATATTTCAAATGTTGAATGTTTTGGGAACTCTGACATAAACATGAAAATCATGGACTCTGTGAATTTCATGACAGCCACAACAATGACCCATTCCAAGTCCCTTAAGCCAACCACTTGTGGTAGTGCGTATACCCCTCCCCCTGATCAGTCCTTTACTTTCATAAAGAATGTTCATGTGCTCATTGGGCTTTTTCATTGAAGACAGTCATTAAGTGGCTAAAAGCTAGTGTATCCTGTTGCAGCATATGTGTGCAATATTTTGTCACAATTCTTTTTGTGCAGAAAGGCTGAAATCTGATCTGGTAAATCACTGAAAATGTTTTTCATTTCCTAGAATCCTGGCTGACAAAAAAAAAGGGTGTTGAGTAGCATGAGAGCAATTCCTGTCACAGGAAAATCAACTTCTACATGTGTCACAGCCTAATATTTTCCTGTTCACAAATGTTGAATCAGTGAGACTTTCTACAGGCAACCATTCTGAGGAGTAAAATTCTTTGCAACAACAGTAATAAAAAAGAAAAGTCAAACTGTGGTATTTACTACATAAAAAAGCCATACAGTGCATTTTCATATTCTGTCATCTCCTGTAATAATAAATGTGATGGTAACGAACCAGGTGCCACCTCATGCCAAGTCTATAGGCAACAGCTAAGCAAGGCATCACCTAAGCACTGACAAATTCATAGCTGTTAATCAGACCAGCTCACTTCTATGTTAATATTGTGTAAGTCAGGTGTTATATTTCTAAGAATATGTTTAATGTTCAAACTGTAAATTGCTTGTAACTTGCTGCAAGGACTAAGCTTACTTGTAATGGCTGTGTTCCATCCTACAAAATATGGTAATTTTATAATTGTAAAAATGCCTGCTCCAAACCTGTGAAATCAGATGGGAAGAGTGGTCCCCATAACCCAGCTAGGAGAACTATCAACTTCAACATCCAAATGGGTAGCCATGTTAGTATAGTTCAGTGAAACAAACAAACAAACAAGGAGTCCTGTGCTACCAATCTATGTTAACTGCCTCATGAACAAGTACGTGTAGAAGGCCTCAGCCCATTGCATTGAATGCTGGAAGAGGGAAACAAAAATATGTAAGGTAAAGATTTTCCATTTCTTTGCTGTTTGAATTCTCACAAGGCTTGAGCTAAGAAATAAAAAGTAGAGATTCCCAGGGTTGACCTGTATTAAGCACAAAAAGGACATTCAGTGATGGCAGATTATTACAGTTGCTACCATTTGAATCACAAACTGACACTCACATGCATACACACTTGTTTGCTTTAACCTGTAAATAACTCCCTTATTTCTTTTACCTAGTTAAGAAATCTTTAGTTAGTTTATTTCAGGATTGGCTACAAGTATTGTCTTTGGTTTGAGATATAAAGTACAAATTGGTGTGGGATAAGCCGACTGGTTTCTTGCAGGGCCATCCCCAAGGGGCTACAGGGCCCGGGGCCAGCCTGTGCAGGGTCCCACCCTCACACTCTTGCCCCTCTCCTGAGCCAGGGATGGCGTGAGCTGGTCTGAAGGCTAGGGTCTATTCTCCTGCCCTGCCTCTGGGCTGGCCCGGAGCAGAGGCTGGCTTTGCACTAATGCTCCCCCACTTCCCTGATGCCTTTAGCTTTGTAGCAAAGGCAGCAGGGAGGGGGGCAGGGGACAGTGCAGCCATGGTGGGGCAGTGGTGTGGGCCCTGTGCTACCCTGCTCATGGCAGGACAGTGCGGGGCCCAGGGTAATTTCCACTCTCGCTCCCTTTAAGGATGGCCCTGGTTTTTTGAAACTGGAAACAACCTGAATTGTTTGTGATTTTTCGTGTTAATAACCATTTACCACTAAGTCCAGCTTGCTCTCCTGGTGAGACAGAGATTGTCTGTGATTCTATGGTAACTGTTGGTGATTTAGAAGGCTTCATTTGTTACTGGATTGGTGAAATCTAATTATAGAATATGCCAGCAGTTTGGGTGTCTGCCTTGCTTTTGACAGTCTTCTCTGAGGTCATGAATTACTCCAGCCAGTGTAATAACATAAAATGAAATAAAATAAAATCAAATAAAATAAATTAATAATAATAAATAAAATAAACAACAACAGATTTGCAACAGACTCTCCTGTCAGGGAAGGATGCCAATTTTTGTCATTGCACATTTACTCTACTTCGTGCATGCCTAGTCTTCTAAAATCTGGTGCTGTGGCTTTCATCACTTTACATGTTCCCTTACTTGCCTATCTATCAGTCAAGATTGCAGACAATAAGTGGGGGATTATAAATGAAAAAGAAAGATGGGGTCAAATGACTGAGAAGATCCACTCCCACAGGTAGTGGGTAAATGAGAAAATACTAACAGAAATATGACAAACAATTTACTTGGCAGCAATGATCCCTCTAAGCTGACGATGCAGCTGAGCAAATTATGGACACAGCTGAGCAAGTTATGGATGCAGCTGAGCAAATTCCCTCCCATTCCCGACCCCAGGTCAGGCCCCTTCCCCACTGCCTATTGGCTCCTCAAGTGCTTTCATAACTTGTTCAGTTGCATCATCGGCTTAGAGGGAACATTGAGAAGGCATTGCTTTGCTATGCAAATGAATAGCCATCACTCCCTCACTACAGAAAAAGAATTAATCATGAAAATTTCTGCCATCTACAGGGTTGAATACAAATGTAGTGTATTACTATAACCTACTCCAGTTCTTAAAATTATTACATTTTATGGCTCCACTGCCCCACATGTGTGAGAAGGGGAAGGAAACACAACAGGAAAAAGTCCTTGATTGATAAAATAATTCTTCCTGTGATAAATAAATTGGCTTGGTTGGACTATATGTGGACAAATCCAATCAGCTTTCCTAAAAGCATCAGTAGACACATTTACAACAAGCCATTGAAATGGCAGCTATTGCCCTTATTATGACTCTAGATATCTTTATTCATTTCTCATTTAAGATGGGCATATTAAACTTGGAAAAGACACCCCAGATAATTGTCATTCCTCCAATAAGCACAGGGGACAGGATGACATGTTGGGTATTCAGTGGATATTAGTTGATCTTAGCCAAAAGCTAAGAGTGGAACTGGAACAAACCCTTGTTTTTGTTTTTGTTTTTTGGGAGGGGGGGGTGTGACACTGCAAATGGACTCCCCCCTGTCAATCAGCTTTGATTCAAATCCTTTGATAGGTGCAATTTCTGTACTCAAACAAAATCTGACGCTCAACTTGAAATGCTTTTAGCAAAAGAGAATTAACCATTCTTGAGAGATTCCCTGGATGAGACTGGTTTCTAGCTCTGACTTCATCCTGACATGAACCACTCCAAAGTTTTGGTCTGAGATTTTGATGCAGAGAACATATGCCAGCTGTGAAATCTGGCTCTCACTCTGAACATCACCAGATTTTTTGGGAGCTGAATCTAGGAACTGAGTTTTTGTAACTCTCCTGCTGCTGGTTTCCCCAAGGCATGACCCGGTCCTCCACTTCTGCCTTGCCCAACCCCTTCTTTCCTCCCTGTAACTGCCCCAGTCTAGGGTTACCAGATACCAAAGCACAGAAAGGAAGACAGGGAGGTCTGAAAAGTAGGACATTGGAAGATGTGGAGAAAATGTAGTGTTAAGATAACTGTTATTACCATATTATGTCATGGAAAATGGGTAATGATTAATGAATGCAGCATTAAAACTGCACAATATCACATGTTTTAAAATTCTTTTAAAATAAAGAAAATTACCAAAATGGTTTCTTTTACCAAAAACTAGATTTTTTCACTAAATGAAAGTTTTTCATGACCCTTTCATAAATGTTCATGAGACTAAAGTTAAAAAACTAAATTTTTAAATATAAACTTGAAAAGTACCTTAAAAAGTTAAAAAAGAACAAAAAACAGTTAACTCACTTTTCATTTTTTGTTTTCCACAGCAGCCCATTTTTACAGCTAAAAAAACCCTAAATTGTTTCTGTCCAGCGCCTTTAGTGGTTTTATTTAATTGGTCCAATTGGTCCTTATTAGTAATTTTATTTATGGAAGACTTTATTTTCCTTCATTTTATTAGTATCCTTTTTTTTCCTTATTCCACGATTTAGCCATTTTGTGGCGAGCAAGGGCCAAAAAATAAAAAAAGTGCTTTTTGCCAGTTTTGAACCCACAACCCCAAGGTTAAAAAACACCTTTCCTACAAACTGATCTGTCCAGCCAACATTGTAGAGACAGCCTCCACAGTCAGGGGACACCTGAGCTCTCAGTGACAAGGCCTGGTTTGTGCAGAGCTGTGATTTGGCAGTGGGTGCACGTGACCACCTCTGATCTCTAGCCACTGGGCGGGAAGAGCCCCCGCTCCATAATTGCGCTGTTAGAGGGGTTGTTTAACATTCCATTCCTAAGCAGTGAAAAGCCATACAAAAGCAACTATTTTTACAATGCCTGGAGGACGGAGGACATGAAGGCAAAAAGAAGGACACATCCTCCTTTTGCTGGACCTCTGGTAACCTTACCCCAATCCAGTTTCCCTGTGGCAGGACCCAGTCCCTCACTTCTGCCTCCTCACCGCTTCTTTCCTTCCTGCAAACCCCCGCTGCCGCTTTCCCTGCAGCACGGCCCCCCTCTTCTGCCTGCCGAACTCAACCCCTTCTTTCCTCCCTGTAATACCACCCCCCCGCTACCCGTGCTAGCTTCCCTGTGGCGTGGTCCCCACTTCTGCCTCTGCCTGACCCAACCCCCCCTCCCTACCTCTACCCTCCCCTCTGCCGGTTTCCCCGGTGCGATCCCCACCTCTGCCTTGCCGACTCCTTCTTTCCCCCATAACCTCCCCCTGTCCCACCTTAAGCCCTTCCCCCTTACCTGGCCAGCTGGAGCATGACCATAGTCAGCTCCCACCCTGAGCACCAGGGCAGGAGATTTTGAACTCTCCCAGCCCCAGCCCCCAGGCACAGCGCCAGGAGAAACATGTCTGGGGCCTGCAGCTGCCAGGCCTGTGCAGGGATGAGTGGTGCCTGCGCAGGTGAGCAGCAGCTGCTGTGTCAGTGCTCACCCGCACACCTTAGAGGGAACATTGCTTGGCAGTCCCCATTTTGGGTCCTAGTGAGATTACTCACAGAATCACTCTCTCATACATGACCTAAAGTAGTGGTTTTCAAACTTTTTTCCACAGGACCCAGTTGAAAAAAATCATTTAAGTCTGCAACCCAACAATTACATCCTTGACCAATGCATTCCAGTCTTTTGGCAGCAGCAGCAGGGGGCGCTGCAACACAGTATTTGAGGGTCTGTGACTCTGTACTGGATCCCAACCCTATTTTTGAAAACCACCTGCCAAAGATGTAGCCTAACTTGTAAAGAGGATTTACAAAGCAGAACAGATGCACACTCTTTTTGTACTAGGAAATCAATTAATTTTATTTTGCATAAACCCTGTTTATTTTTCCTCAATAATCCAGAGATACTTTACCTCAAATAAAAATGCATTCAATAATGGAAAATGTAAGAAATATGCAAAACAAACCATGAAATATTGGTAGAAGAGCTCTCCCAAGCATATAAAGCTTTAAAAAAAGATCAATTTGTCCATCAAAGCGTTCATGCAAAAACATACTAGGTATGTACAGCTATGGCTATTACACTGAGTAATAGTTTGTACATAGCTAGCAGCCTGGCTACCTCTACCTATACAGTATTTCATAAATACACAGCTACTATTGTGCATCTGCCAGCAGATAAGTATCAGTTAGTGCCTGAATTCCAGCAGCTAAACACTAGTTAGTGCTGGCTACTAGTCAGCAGATGCTTAATAGTAATTAGGTACTAGTTAGCAGATAGCTACCAGCAGTGAGTACTAGCTTAAATATGGCTACTTGTATGAGCACTGCCCATTGTATGACCACCAGCTAGTATCTGATTATTAGTAGGAGCACTAATTAATGCACAACTACTAGTTTTTGTAACTTTTCCATGACCATGATAGGACAGTAATTCTGTATTTGGACTCAACTGATAATGATCACATACACAGGAGAAACATCCTTTCATGTCAATAGCATGCTGCATTAACTCCAAAAGGGAAAAAAAATCAGTCTAATTTAATCTAAGATTATAAACATCATTATGTATTAATATAATCATATGCTTATTGCATGGCACTATTACAGGGCTGAGTTAAGACTGATGAGGTGCATTTGATTTGTTTATGACTGTATTTCTTTTAAGTTTAACCCCATGGATTTCCTAGGTTTATAATGCTTGTTTTGGAGATAATTACACAATTGATATAAGATTTTATCTTAAGTAACTCCTAACCATAGCACCATTTCAACTTAGTTTTTGTCTATGAATTTATAGTGAGTTGTAGACTTGATTTTCTAAGCAGAGTTCAGTCTTCCACATTTCACTGAGCAACTACTCAGCTATAAAGGTAGAGGGAGGGGGAAAAGGGCAGGAGGGACCTGACTAAAGGACATACAAGATATGGAAATCAAACTTGCTTATCAAGTGATGAATTCCAGCTGTAGATGACCTAATAAACTCTTTACTTCAAAAAGACTATTTCAGTACCTACCTGTATCATAACTATTCTTCACAACAGAGGTGCAGACATGGATTTCATTCAGATGTTTGCAGGCCCACTGCACAAAAGTTGAAGAATTTTACCTAGCATATTCCTAGAAGCAATACTTGTGCTCTTTCCCACATAGTCACACCCATGGGTATATAACGGTGGTGCTACCCCAACTCCTCAGTTCCTTCACACCCAAACTCCAAGCTGGTGACTCCAGTGCCATGGGTCATAATACATGTCTGTATCCACATCAGAAAGAACAGCAGCTATGGTACAAGTTCCAGAGGAGTAACTGTGTGAGTCTAGTTCAGCAAAACAAACAAGGAGTCTTCTGGCACTTTTACAGACTAACACATTTATTTATAAATGAATGAATGAATGAATGAATCAATCAATAAATAAATAAAATTGTTAGTCTCTAGAAGCACCAGAATATTCCTGGTTGGTTATGGTCAAGGCCGTAACTACCATGGGGCAAAAGGAGCAGGGCCCTGAGGTGAAGAGTTCACGGGGTGACAGATGACTCTGCCTAGCCCTGAAGAGGAATGTGCCTTGGGGAAGGCATATTCCTCTGGGAGCCAGACTGTAGCTGGAGGAGGTCATCTCCCGCCCTGCCCCCAGCATGCAAGGTCTGGTCAGGTGCATGCTGGGGAGGGGGAAGAGGAGAGGAGAAGTCTGGCCACCAGCCATGCGGCCAGCAGCACAGCTGCTCTGGCCTCTGCTGGACACATAGCCAAGTAGGAGAAGGTAGTGGTGCACTGGGGACTGAGCACCAGCAGTACCTGACTGGCTGTGGGGGGGAGGCACCTTCCTGGCTCTGGGTGGCTGGCTGGTTGGCTGGGGAGAGAGCCAGGGAAGCACCCCCCCAATCCTGTGTTGCTGAGTGGCCAGGCTTTGCTTGCTGTGGGGGCAGGGGAGGCACCTGACCAGATGGGCTGGGTGGTTTTTTGGTAGAGGGAGGCATTGCCCCACCCCACCCCACCCCTGTATTGCTGGCCAGCAAGAGAGGTACCCCACCAACCCTGGCTGGATGGCCAGCGAGGCTTGGGATCCAGGGAGGCATCCCACCCCCAACCCTGTGTTGCTGGCTGGCCAGGTTTGCTGGCCAGCCAGAGGGGGGCACCCACCCAGCTCAGGGGCTCAGTGCTGCCTGGGACTTGGGTGAGCCAACCAGGGGAAACAAAGAGTCCTGTGGCAGTTTCCTAATGCATTACACATTGTATGAGTTTAAAGGAGAAAATCCCTACTTAGTCAGACTCCTTGATTTTCTTTCACAGTCTGACCTGATTCAATGACTTACCCTTCCCTGCATTTATTTCTGTGAGTTCCCCATCTTCAAAGCATTTGAGGAAGTGGGATTTTCCCACAAAAACTCATGTAATAAATAAATGTGTTAGTCTTTAAGTGCCACAGGATTCCTTGGTTGTTTTACTGAACTAGACTGAAATGACTGCTCCTTTGGAACTACACAATATTCCATGTATGTACTTATGTTCTGTTTGCTTGAAAAGATATTAGAGTCTTTTCTTTGGCTTATTGTGAAATGTTTATTTTTTTACACAAGTTCTAATTGTGTTATTTCCCCTGGATTATGATGAGTACATGGAATACAAAGAACAATTTTTTCTGTGGTACTTAAAGACTGACAAATTTATTTATTGCAAGAGCTTTTGTGGGAGAAAAATCCCACTTTGTCAGATGCCCCATGAAAGCTCATGCAATAAATAAATTTGTTAGTCTTTGAGTGCTACAGAACTACTTGTTTTTACTGAACTAGATTAACACAGCTACCCCTTTGGATCTTGGAATATTGTGAAGTTTCAAAGGGGCAGCCATGTTAATATGCTGCAGCAAAACAAACAAAAAGTCCTGTGGCACTTTTAAAGAGTGAAAGGAATGATTCTTAGAAGGATAAATGCATATGGATGCATTTAAACTGACAGAGTGCTCCGTCTTGATTCAGCACACAGGACTTTCTCTGCAAGGTGGTCCCCAGCTCTTGCACAAGGGTTGCAAAAAATTGTGCTCACTGGAGCCCCATCAAACTTATAGGTAACCTGATGCACTTTTAGCAGGCTTATGGGAATGTTTGTAATTTTTATATGTTTTCTCTTTAATGCTGTGCTGTGTTAAAATTCTTAGTTAAGAGGAAGTGAGATGCTGATCTCTGCTCAGGGGAGATAATAGCTGGGATTTGGACCTCTTTCAGTGGATGCCCTTGAGGGATGGGGCAGGGAGGTGGAATAGAGGTGCAGTAAGCCTGAAACTGTGATACCTGTATCAATGTTTTTAGAACTACCCCACTGTTACAATCTGGATTTGTGGAAGTTGTACATAGTTAGAATAGCGATTATGTTTGTTTAACAAATCGTCAAGGAAAGGAAACAGGTTTATCTCTAACTTTTCCTGAAGTCTAAAGTACCTGGGTACGTCTCACTATGTGTTTAAGTCAACTTAAGGGCCCTTAAGTTGACTTAAACAGAGCCCTGTCTACACTGCAGGGCAATAAAGTCGACTTTAGGGTCCAGTAAAGTCGACTTAAGGCAATGTGGACTCACTAAGTCGATTTAATAAAGTCAACTTAGTGCAGTGGGGCCATTAAGTCAACTTTACAAAGTCAGCTTAAGCCAGGGCACCCATTTAAAGTCGACTTTATAAAGTCAACTTAACGTAGTGTGGACTCACTAAGGCGACTTAATAAGGTCTACTTAAGGTCAACTTTAAGCAGACTTTATTAAGTCGACGTAATAAAGTCGACTTAGCTTTTACAATGTACACATAGCCCCTGTCTTCAGGTGAGATCAGTCTGTGATGAAAAGCCAGTTTAACACAGGCAGTTTTTGGAAGCAGATGAAAAATGCTAACATTAATGATCTTCAAATTTCAAAGGAGGGGCAGGGGGAAAAAAGGTCCATGAATTGCAAATAGTAACAATTACTTTAAACGAGGTAATTGACATGAACATTTTAACAAAGTAACATTTCACCCTGAATTACTGCTGCTCGAAAAGTTAAAATTGACACTCCATTCCCAGGTTGTGCTTTTTTGCTCTGGGGGATGGGGGTGGTGGGTTATTTTGGTTGTTGTTTTCTTTTAAAAAACAGACTGCCTTTTGTGTGAAAAAAGTGCACAGAAAAAATAATCTAGTTTTACAGTTCAAATTACTGATATCTCCAGATTTAAATCTCAGCAATGGTGGTAGATGGGTTAGTTATATACGTGTACAGAAATTATGGTGAAATGACCTAGTGCATTTTGTAGTAATTATGCAGTGGGTCTGATTTGCCTGACATCTCATGTAACTCTGACTGATTTGAGGGGGTACCTTTCATATAACGTTAGTTGATTTGAGAGGGCACATTTCATGCTCCTTGCCCCGGGTGCCAAAATTCCTAGTTACAGCCCTGCTTATGGTACAGGTAAGTAACAGTCTTTTCTTCAAGTGGCTGCAAATATGCACTCCACTCAGTTGACTTACAAGCAATTTCATCAGGAGATGGGGTTCAAAGCATATTCAAAGGGTGTCATTTTCAGCAGATCTTTATGCTGTGGTGTTAGCGTAATGTCTAGCAAAAGTATGCCCAGGAAACCATGATGCAGGCATGCAAATATCCAGTATTAAGACACTGTTAAATGCAACTGATGTCACTTGAGCTTTTAGCAACTCAGCACCTCCACAAACTGAGATAATTTCAACAAATATCCATTAGGAAATGGTCTTAATAGAGATTGGTTGCCCTTTCATCTGTTCAGTGTATGATATGAAGAGTCAAAGTGATTGATTCACTGCTCTGTTATAACTTTTGTCAGCTCTGAAACACTCACTACACTTACTGTTGTCATGATATATACCCCAAAAGCAGTAGACTGTATATTGTTGGAAAACTAGTAATTTGCTGATCATTAACACTTCTGTGTGGCACAGACATGGCGTTGTGAAGAGTTATGAAGATATGCTAGAATTGTGTCCTTAAAATGTGGTGACAAGCAATGCATAAAAGCCCAGTCTCCCTAGACAAAGTAATGTGTATTTTCTTGTCATCAGGAAAGACAATGAAGACACATCTTAATTAAAGGTAAAGAAAGCCACCAACCTAGCAAGTGGGGAAGATAGCTTCTTATGTGTCTGAACCTCAAATGGTAAGCAATTGAACTACCTAACTGTATACAATATCACTGTATTATAAAAGTGTACCAAGTGAAGTCTTTTATAGAAACTAATGACATACTAGTAATTAACATCATGGTAAAATGTATGCACTAAGAATATATTAGAAATTATGAATACTCGTTGATATTATTCTTTAAAGTCTGTTAACAAACAAAGAAACAAGTTTTTTCAAGGACAGGAAGGAAGGCAGCTATCTACATTTGCCAGTGAAATTTAGCAAGGCATGACAAAAAAGAATGGAAGCTCCACAGGAAGAGAAGACCACCATGATGCCATTCTGAGTCTGGGGATGAAACAGTGAGACTGGGAAGATTTCAAAAGAGAGACAACACCATTTTGGCATTCAACAATGGACAAATACAAGAGGTCAAAACTGAGAAAGGTGATTCCTTCAAGTAAGGGGGTTGAAGTCTCTGGGAATTAAATGTAGGTTAAGAGGCCTGCTTAGGCAAAGATCTTTCATCTAGGAAGACAAGGGAAACTAGAATCTTGTACTTCTGTAGAAGGTCCTGAGTGACAGAGAGTCAGCCATGGCTATCAAGCACTGGTAAGAAATCTACCTTGAACCAACTGAGTTAAGTCTTAGCCACTAGAAAACATATTTTCACTTTACTATCTTGTAATCATTTCGCCTTCCTTATTACGCCTCTGAATACTCCAGGAAAGTGGTAGACATTTCGGGGCACGCAGTTTTGGGGAAATTCAGGAAGGGGATGTGACATGCTGTATCCCATATACACCCTTACATAATTGGGTGTATAATTCATCTTCACCCACATAGTGTAACCAGGGGTTAAAGTAGGCCAGAATGCCCCAGAACACCACAGGGCCCACAAATTTGAGGGGCCAGCATTCCAGGCCCCATACAAACAGAAAAAGCAGGCGGAATGGTGGGTTACTTATCAGTAACCATCCTTCTTCAAGATGGGCTGCTCGGATTCATTCAGTATCAGCTGTCTACGTGCCACAGCAGATGATTGGCTGGAACTTCTTTCTAGCCTTAGCCTGTCAGGGCAGGGCTGGCAGCCACCGCCCTCTAACCATAAATATGGCCACAGCCCTGCTCCTCCCCAGTTCCTACTAATCGCTAACTCTGAGTAGCGGGGAAGGCGGAAAGGACCTGAATGAATCAGAGCAGCCCATCTCGAAGAAGGACAGTTACTGGTAAGTAACTCACCGTTCTTCTTTGAGCATTGCTTGGAAACATTCAGTATCAGGTAACTGCTAGCCATATTGAGAAAGGTGGGTGGAGTTAGAACCTTATCCACCGTCAGCACGGCTACCCACAAATGGCACAGTACCCCAAAATTGGGTGAAAAGTAGTGAGTTGCCAGGCACATGCCTGCGGAAATGCCACCAAGTGCAGGATCTTCAAGAGAAGACGTGCAGGAAAGTGCTGAGGGGTCATTTGCCACTCTGTCAGGAGACTAGAACGCCAACAGGGCAATCCCTGGTATATCACTGAGAGACTTGCTATATCACAATAGCAAGGGGAATATCCCTGTCACCAGCAAGACCATCTAGTGTAGGAGGGTTGCCCTTCCCTAGTAGAATCGCCTCCTGAGAAAGGCAGTCATGATGCAGAGCTACAGGCTCTTACAACCACAGGCGATGAACAAGGGTGGGGTAATTGCCGCCCTTGCCACCTTAACCCGAAAGGGAGGTTAATTGGGTTAGGTTACTAACCAAGATCAGGGCAGGAAACACATCGCCCCTTGAGCAAACAAGGTAGACAAAAGGCCTTTCCCCAATGACATACTGGCAGGAGATGCCAAGGGTATTATTGATAAGGGGTGCCCTAAAGTAAAGGCATCCCACCTCCATATGGAAGATAACGCAGGAAGAATAACGAATAAGGAGTAGTTGGGGACCCCCACCCCTCCATCTGTTGATGTATGGGAGTGGAGGTCTTGGGGGGGAAGGGCCCCGGGATAAGTTCTAGATGCTTGGCAGACCCGTCTCTGGGCCCAAGAGCATCAGAGATGCTCCGTCAAGGAGGCTGTCGTAAGGAGGGAAGTGGGTACCCCACGAGGGCCCTCCTTAGGGGTGATCCTTCAACTGGTTATAGTAGGAAGGAAGGATCCTTAGGTGCTCCCATCCTAGCATCAGGAGGGAAGCCAAACGGCAGAGGTCATGAATGTTGAATGAACGGTAAGTGAAAAACAGAGAACTGGAGGAAAGGTGGTTGGATTCCCATGTTAGGTCGTCCTGACCAAAGAGTCAGGGGAATGACCTGAGGCAGGGTGGTGTGAACCCATCATGGGGTTCTGGCAGGGCTTTATGTAACTTTAAGACTAGGTGTGCACTTCTTTCCCTTGGCCCCGTACTCTACTCTGCCAACACACAAACTAGGGAGAGATATGCTGAACTGAGGGAAGGGGTATTTGATCATCTCTATAAATGAGTCAGGTTCCCCCAAAGGTTGTGCCCCCAAACTCCAGAGTCGGAGTGCTTGGGGGTAGGGGAGGCACGTGGCTTGCAAGATGTTCTCACTTCTCGTCTTGCAAGATAGTCTCACACTCACTTCTATGGAGAGGCTGTCAACCTTCATAACACAACTGGTTGACTCATCTCTAGTGGCGGGTGTAAGTGTTGGGTCCCAGCTACAATGGGCCAACTATGAGGGATCTTGCATAATTCCTGATGAGGAGAGAAGATGACGACTTAGCCAAGATGCAAGGCGGAAGTGGTCTATAATGTCTGCTCTGAGAGGGGAGGGGTGTTAATGGTGAACCTCCCCATGTTTTGGAACGAATAAGGCTTGGGCAGGTCCCGGGTGGGAGAAGAGGAGAGAGAGAGAGAGAGAGAGGGACCCCCCATAGAGGGAACACGAGCATATGGCAACCCTACTTAGGGAAAAGGGGAAGCCACTGTGTCCTGTAAGGAACACAGGGGGGCAAGAGGAGATGTTATGAAATCATCACCCATAAAGCATTAGGCTCTCCAGCCTGTTAAGGGTTCGTAAGTTCCCTCAGGAACAGGAGTTCTGCAGGGGAACTACCCTGAGCTAAAGACCACCAGTCCTCAGATGGGTTCACTCAGGTGTATGCATACTGATGGTGGTTAAGCACTCTACCCCTACCATCTCCCTTCATTGCAATTCTAGGGAGAAGGGAAATACTCTAGAAAGATCAAGGCAGCTCCTAGACGGCTGTCTGGGTTTTCAGGGGAAAGCGACCCTTGTCTGGCTAGAGGGAGGCACCAGACCAGAAGAGATTCCAGTCGAGGGCTAAACTTGAGGTTTGCCCATGGACAGAAGGACCAATGTGATGTGGTGAAGGTCCTTGGGGAGGAGGAGTAGGAGCTGAAAAGGCAAACCCCTACGGTGACAGTTGAGGATTCCCCAGGCGAAAGGCCTAACACAAGGCTGAAGAGCATGGCCTTGATATTAAAGGGAGACACTGCCTGGGGAGGCGAGGCAGGGGAAGGTAGAAGACAAGGAGTATGAGCCTGCCCTCTTACCTGTCACCTAAGGAGCGGCGAACACCATCCTGCAGTAGTTTCCCCAAGATCTGTTGCAGGCCAAAACAGAGGAGGAGTGCTCTCAGGATAATAACACAGGCACATACCTGTGTCAGTGTGCCCGACTGCGAAAAGTTGGCAGAGGTGTAGGTATCTCTCCTTGTCCCAGAGGGCTATAGTTTTTTTTTGGAGGGGGGGCATTATGTGCCCCCTTCTCATATCTCTATGACCCCAGATTTCCACCAAGGCTCCAAGGGTGTATGTGACTGGAATCAAGTGCATGTGAGGAAAAGGCCTCCGTTGCCAGGCCCTTACTTGACCCAAAGGGTATGATAAGGGAAGAGGGAGATGCATTATTACCAGAGAGGAGGAAGAGGTGTCCTGAGGCTGATTGCGAGGGGGCGTATAGCAAAGCATTTAGGGTACTTCCCTGAAAATCAAAGGTTTGATGGAGGGAGAGATGACCCTGTTGATGTTGATCACCTATAATGACAGAAATAGGGACCATCCTCCTGTGGTCCAAAGGCTCCTAAAAGGTAGCCATTTCGCTTGTGTGTAGGGGGTGGGAGAGGAATACAACAAGAATCCCTCTCCCAGGTGTTTGAGGGATCATGGAAGACTGGGAGAACACTGAGGTACCTGGGAAGTAAGCATACCCAGGGCTCTGAGGGCTCACCTATGGGCACAGTTGCCATGGATCTGGGAATCATTGCGTAGGAGAAAGACTGTCCCTCTAAATGGGGGTCCAATATGGACTGCTGTAAGCTCTGGGAGAGGCCAGAATCCTAAAGCCAGGTTGCTCGGCGCATAACCACAGCCGTAGCAATGCTGCAGCCAGCCGTACTCAAGGCATCCTATACCACTGTAAGGGCATCATGTGAGGCCAAGGTACCTTCTCTGACAAAGGCATCCAAATCCTCTAAGTGTTCTTGTGGGAGGGAGCTGCTAAACACTACACAGCATCCCACAGGTCTAGGAAAAAATCTTTTAACCAAGACCTGACGGCTAGCAATCTGCAAGTGAAAGCTGAAGCCGAATGGGCCCTTTCTACCCATGAGGTCAAACCCTCTGGGACTGCTAGGGAACCAGGGGGTGAATCAGGGCAGCTCAGACTAGTGTGTTCCAGCAATGCAGAGGACACGACTATGAAGGATGGGGGAGGTCGTAATGGCAACCAGAGAAGGTGCAAACCCCAGGTTGAATAAGGGTTCCTGGTCTCCCTCAGGGGTGAGAGCCAGACCCAGCTAAGCAGTGACCCAGTGAAGGGGGCCAAAGTGTGGTAGGGTCTTCTCTGTAACACCCCAGCCCTTGGTTCACAGCTGTAGTTGGGAGAAGGGACAACCACTGTGCCCTCACATGGGGCCATTGCACGTAGTTGGGGTCCCTTCCCAAGGCCTCCACAGGAGGTAGTCAGCTTCAGGTGCGGTACCTGGAAGAACCCAGTACCGGGGACAATTCAGTAAGAGGCTGGACCTGAGAAATGCACTCCCAGATCTCTTTGCAGTACCAAGCAAGGGTGTCGGCGCCATAAGGGTTGGAGCCCGCAGCATCCAAGTGGCTTTAGCGCTCACCCCAGAGGGGAGGGCCAGAAACGGTGCCGACACTTCGGTGCCAGAATTGATCTCGAGCACGCCTCCCTAAGCTCTGCTGGGGAGCAGCACTGAGAGGGCCTGGGTGCTGACTGGCATGTGGAGTGGTTGCCAAAACACAGAGCTCAGATGCTCTGGCCCTTTCTTTAGAGAGGGGGTGCCATCTATCAGCTCACACGGCGTGAGGCAGTCCCGAATATGGTGCTGATCACAGCTCTTTGTTCGCAGCTGGAGAGTGGCGCCAAGAGGGCTCCAGTGCCAATCTAGTATGCGGTGCCACGTTAGAGGCTGATCGCAGCTTTTTATTCATAGCTGGAAAGCTGCAACAAAAGGCTCTGGTGCCAACCAAGCACGTGGTGCCACATTAGAGGCTGGTCGCAGCTTTATTCACAGCTGGAATGCAGCAACAAAAGTCTCCAATGACAACCACGCACACAGCGCTGAGTTAGAGGCTGATCACAGCTTCATTCATAGCTAGAAAGTGGCGCTGAGAGGGCTCCAGTGCCAACCAAGCAGACGGTGCCAAGTTAGGGGCCAATCGTGGCTTTAGTCATAGCCAAAGAGCAACAACAAGAGGGCTCTGGTGCTGACCAAGCATGCAGTGCCAAGTTGGAGGCCAATCATTGCTTTATTTCATAGCCGGAGAGCCGTGCCAAAAGGGCTCTGGTACCAACCGAGCACGTGGTGCTGGACTAGAAGCTGATCGTGGCTTCTGGTGAATCCTTGAATGTGGCAGATGTACCCAGCATCAGCTGCAGGGTCCATCTCCCTGACTTCCTGAGTCCTTTGTTTAAAAGATCTGCAAATGGAGCAGAATCCACCCAGTGAAGCTCACCCAGGCACTTGGAAACACTTGCCATGGGGGTCGTCCCTCAGGAAGGCCTTGCCACAACTCACAGAGGGGTTCAGCCCCAAGTTGGTAGGCGGCAGGATGGAGCAGCTCAGGTTTCAGCGGGAAGGACTCAGTAGGAGTGCTGCGAAGTCCACAAACAGATTCTTTTGGTGGAAACAGCTTGTAAAAACCAAACGGACAAACAGGTACTTGCATAAAGCAAGAACAGGCTATTCCATAACCATTGCTGAGGGCAGAAGAAAAGGAACTGGGGAGGAGCAGGGCTGCGGTCATATATAAGGCTAGGGTGCGGTGGCCATCAACCCTGTCCTGACAGGCTAAAGGCTAGAAAGACATTCCAGCAAATCATGCGCTGTGGCACACAGACACCTGTGGTGTTTTGGACTACTTTGCATTGCAATGCTGATGGTCTTTCAAGGCTACCCTTACCAGCACACCGTCAAGATCAGGGTCAGGAAGGACTCTTTTACTTTGAACAGGTGGAAAACACACCTGTCACGGCTATTCAAGTGAAGAAAGCAACACGGGTTGACCCAGTACTCTCACAAGTTATGGATTTTGTGATGCATGGAATGTTCTTACCTGACTCTCCTGACCTCCGCCCCTACATGTCTAAGAGGACAGAGTTATAGACCCAATCTGAGTGTTTGTTGTGGTGTATGCATGTCATTATCCCACCTTCATTAAGACCACGTTTGTTGGAACAGCTCCATTCAAGTCACTGCAGCATAGTGCACATGAAAGAAACTGCATGGAGCTATTTCTAGTGGCCGGTCTTAGATAGGGCCATTGAAGAAATGGCTTGAGCTTGTACCTCATGCCAGAGCATCCGGAACGCACCTCAGTTGGCACCTCTTTACCCGTGGGATTGGCTCGAAAGGTCATAGCAACGTATCCATGTTGATTTTGCTGGACCATTTGAAGGATGTATGTTTTTAATTGCTGTGGATGCCCATTCAAAATGGCCAGAAGTCTCTGTAATGCAGCCCACTACTACGGAAACCACCAGCCAGACCCTGTGTGGCTTTTTTAGTCATTATGGTCTTCCAGAACAGCTGGTGAGTGACAATCAACCACAACTCATTTCTCAGGATTTTGAAACTTTTATGAAGGCCAATGGAATACATCACATCAGGTCAGCACCGTATCATCCTTCCACCAATGGACTCGCTGAAAGGTTCATACAGGCTATGAAGCAAGCTCTAAAATCTGCAAAGGGATGTTCACCTCTTCAGAAGCATCTGGACAACTTCTTGTTGTCCTACAGAAACACTCCACAGGCTACAACTAAGGCATCTCCAGCTTTTCTTATGATGGGATGGCAGTTGTGCTCTTGCTTTGATTTGTTGAAACCACAAGACACACGGCAAGTGGTTCAATGCCAACAGCAGGACCACGTCAGCAGACATTCACCAAGAACAAAGGGCCGCACCTTCAGTATTGGACAACCAGTTCTCGCTCAAAACTATGCTTCAGGAGCTAAATGGGTCCCAGCAACGGTCACTGCCCAGACAGGACCTGTTTCCTACTCTGTCCAGACAGCGAGTGGCCTAGTTTGGCGACGGCATGTAGATCAGTTGCTTCTCCATCACATCCATCCAGAAGATGCATCTCCAGCAGACGTATCTGACTTCACCCTTACTGATGATACAACATCAGAGCATGAAACTACTGTTTCTGTCTCTCCTGCTCCAGCCACCCCTTCAACACTTTCAGCCTCCCTGAACCGAACGGACACAACATCCTCTCCGGTTCTGACTACTTCCCCAGTACCTGTGGTCATACCGCCACCAATACCACCTTGTGGTGTGGGCACACCAGAAGTTCGCCGTAATCCACCTCGAGACAGATGGCCTCCTAATCGGCTGGATCTTTAGCTAGTGGTGACCCCCTCTTTGTGGGGCAGAATAATTCCCTGGGGGTTCACTGGAGATGGGGCAGTCTACCCTCATCTCCTAGTTTAGTTCTTATTCTTTCGGGGGGGGGGCTTTTTCATTAGAGGGGGAGGAATGTGTGGTATTTTGGACTACCTGGGGTCATTGGGGTTGTCATAGTGATAAATGGGAAGGTCGTTTAGGTGCTAAGGAAACCTGTCTGTTGGGTCCTCTCTCCCTCAGTTCTTTTTCAATAAAGACTCCTTACACAGTTCTGAATATGCTGCCTCTCTTTATTGGATTATAATTTCCCCTAAAACTCTATAACACCTGATACTGAATGTATCCGAGCAGCTCTCAAAGAATGCACATTCCACTCTGCCCTGGCCTGGGAGCTGTGGTCAGTCTGGGCTGCTCCTTCATGAAGAAACAGCCTCAGGCTGAGCCAGTTGGGAGCTGCCTCCTGGGTCCTAGTGCTCAGAGAGTTCCCTTTCTGCGTGTGCTGGGCTACCCAGCCTACAGAGAAATGAAATTATTCTTCTAACACAGCACTGGAGTCCTGCAGGAAAGGAAAGTGAGGGAAACTCCAAGGATCTGAT
>ML681995.1:10233464-10362536 GCA_007922195.1 Podocnemis expansa | reverse complement strand
GGGAGAAGATCCCACTTCCTCAGATGCTTCGAAGCATCTGAGGAAGTGGGATCTTCTCCCACAAAAGCTCATGCAAAAAATAAATCTGTTAGTCTTCAAGTGTCACACAACTCCTTGTTGTTTTTTCACTGGACTAGACTAACATGGCTATCCGTTTTAAAATTGTTCCAGTACTGTTGCTGAGGGCTGAAAGAAGAAACTGGGTCAGGCTCAGGCTCAGGCTCAGGGTCAGCTATATAGCCATGGTCCTGGCATGGAGGGGGCATGGGCCGCTGACCCTGACCTGACAAGCTAGGGCTGAAAGACTTTCCGGATTATCGTGTGCTGTCGCACATAGACACCTGTAACTGAATAATGTGAGCAGCATTTGAAGAAACTCAGGCACTAGAAATGAAGATGTGTCACTGCCTGATGAGGATGAAGCAGAGGCAGCCCCAGGTGATGGCCCATTTTGGGGGGACCCTCATAGGCCCATGGTCACCCCTCCCCATGGTGCTGACTCCTCTGCCACCAGCTCTGGCCCTGGCCACCCTGCCACCACCCCAGCTCCCTGCTGTCAGCCCCAGGAGCCAGGTTCTCCTGCTGCTGACTGAGGCAGACACAGCTTTTCGGGTAGGAGAAGCAGGCAATGATGCCCCTTTCTGCTTGGGGCCCTAGGCATGCGCCTGCTTCGCCTACCCCAAAAGCCACCTCTGAGATGAAGATGAAAGTGAGTGAGGGGAATCACTTGCTGGATAACAGCTGACAAACCCAATGCAGTGTGGGTTGTAGAAAGGAGGCCAACCGGATGTCCAGGAGTAGGGTTACCAGCTGTAAGGCAAAAAGCAGGACACCTCCTCCTTTCTACCTTTGCATCCTCTGTCCAGCCAACATTTTAAAATACATGATTTTGTCTGGCTTTTTACTTACAGGGGTTAAGGCATGCTGGAATGCCACGAAATACCTTATTTTTAGGGGGAAGCGTTCCAAGGCCCCCTAAAAACATTAGAAATATTACATTAATACTACATTTTCTCCATGTGTCCGCCTTTTCCTACATCCTCCTTCGCAGGCTTTGGTCTCTGGTAGTCCTACCCAGGAGGGGAAGAGGAAGGAGGCTGAGCCATCTCTCCCCTGCGGTGGTGACAGCAGGAAGGGGCTGGAGGGCGTCTCCCCACGTGGCGCGCGAGGAAGGCGGGAGAGCACGTGGGGCCATGAGGGAGAAGGGAAGCAGGGGCTGGATTATACCATAGCTCTGCCCAAGCGGGGGGGGGGGCACTGAGGACTCCTCAGCCCCCGCGCGGGGGTGGGAAGAAGCAGACGCCGCGTGCTCATGGGAGCGCAGCGCGCAGTCCACACGCGCGAGCGGGGGCGTGGAGCGACATTCTCCGCGCAGCGCAGCGCAGGGCGCCGCCCCCCCCCGCCGTTCCACTTGGAACCGCCCGACCGTTGCGAGACAAAGCAGCGACAACACCCACCCGCGGCCCTGTCGTTTCTCCTCCCAGTGCGTCGCCGGCAGCTGTGACGTACGCCGGGTTGCCCCGCCTCTTTCTGACTGCGCACGCGCAGCAGCTGTCGCGTGCGTCACGGCTGCTTGGTGGGAACGGCTGCCCTGGCGGGCCAGCGCCTGCCCCTCCCCCCACGCCAGGTGAGGTGCGCGAGTGGGGTGGGGGAGGGGCCTGGCCGTTGGCGGTTGAGGCGGGGCAGGGAGTTGTTGGGGGAGGGGAGGGCCCCCCCCATGAGCCAGCTGTTTGGGGGGCTGGTGGCTAGCATTGACATCTCCTCTCTCCTGCCCCTAGGTCGACGACATGGACGGTGCCAGCCCCACGAGCGAAGCGCCTGCCCTCTCCCCGGCCATGAGGGCGAAGATCGAGCGGAACCGCCAGCGGGCGCTGATGCTGCGACAGGCCCGGCTGGCTGCCCGGCCCTACCCTGCCACGCCTGGCGAAGGTTTGCGCTGACCCCTGCTTGGCCCGCTTCTGGGCTGTGCCGCTCGAGGGCCAGACTGTCTTTTGCTGCTGGGGTCGGTCCACCGTAGGCAGCATCGCTTGCGGTGCACCAGTCATCAAGAGCAACTCCGCGTATTCTGTAAAACCAAACTGGTGGTTGTAGCTGTCGCGAGGGCCACAGCCGGGTGGGGTGCCAGCGTACCACGCTCCAATTTGGTGGTCTTCACTTGATCTCCATGGCGTGCTGGATCTTTTCCAGCCTGTTCATCAATAACAGGAGAGTGCATTGCATAGTGTTGATTGAAACAAAACAAAAGGGATAGCCGTGTTAGTCTAGTCCAGTAAAAACGAAAGCTCATGCAAAAAATAAATCTGTTAGTCTTAAAGTGCCATACAACTCCTTGTTATTTTACTGAAACAAAATAACCTGCAAGTTAAAGCTAGCTGATATTGATCGTATCGACTCAGACTGCTTTCTGAGAAGCAAGGAGAGAAAGGGAAATATCCATGGTTGCCCCAGGGCAAAAGCTAAAGTTGGCAGGACAGAAACGTGTTTTCGGCTTCTAAGACAGTAAAATTGACAACTGAGAAGAAAAATGAAAAAACATTAATTTCTTGTTATGACCAAGCTTGGATAAAACTGATGATTCATGTTGATTCTACAACCCCCTTTTAATTTGTCCTCTTCCCCCCATTTGGTTTGAAATACTGCAGTGAGAAACGTGCAGAAACTACCATGTCATTTAAATATATATTATTTAAATATAGCATTGTCTTTTTACTGGAATCACTGACTGTAACAAGTTTACAGGCATAATTTACACTGAAGATATTTTGGAGAGCAAATTTTTCCAGGGTTTTGGTTCATTTGTTGTGGTAACTTGTGCTTTATAAACTTCATGGGTTTTCTGTTCTATGGCTGACAAATAAGAGAAGTCCATCTGGCAATCTTAAATCTTATGTAATCACATAGTTCAATGTGCATTTATTTAGCTACAGAATGGGCTTCTTTTGAAAGGTTTTCAGCTTCACTGTGTATAAAGTTTTTGGACTCTAGCTCCCAAGTATAGAAAAGTGCTTTATTAGATTTCTGTTGTCTAACACCTGCCTTTTTTGTTTGTTTGTATCATTTAAATTAGGTAAAAGCATGCACTCTGTAATCTCTGAATCTGTATATCACAGTCATTAGGTGTAACTTTCAAGAACTGGCTTCCACCCAGTTTGATCCTTTTGTTGCTTTCCTTGCTCTGCAAGAACAAATATAGTGCAGCCTACACATTGGGGTATTTTCCTAACTTCAACAAAAAAATTCCTTTCAGTTATTAGAAACATGCCCTTGAAGTTGGCTGATTTCCCATGCACCGTGTGTTTCCTGGTCTCCTAGGTCAATAAGTATTGACATCATATTTTGAAAGTAGAAAGATCCCCCTACTAGCTTGTGAATGTTGGATAGGAAGGGCCCATTTTCTAAATTAATTTTGCACTTACATTGATGCATGCAATTCTTTTAGTTTTTAAATACGCTGACTTATGTTACTTGTCTTTTCAGGCAGTGCTAAAGTTAAAGCACCACCAAAGATAATTGACACAGGGGGAGGATTCTTTCTGGAAGAAGAGGAAGAGGAGGAACACAAGGTTGAAAAGATTGTGCATCAGCCAGGTAAAACATGATTAATCTTACAGCAAATGACTATACCATTCACTTACAGTTAATACAGACACACTGATAAAATGAATGTGCTGCTCCATTTTGTGGCATGCTAGCTGAACAAGAACTATGAAAAGTCAGCAATGACATTGGAGAAACCTGAAATACATCTGTGTAAAAAATGTAACTATTATATATCCTGATGTAAGAAAAGCTATTAGTTGATAGTGAAAATGGTTATATATTTTTCTATAATTAACCAGACAGATGCTTTTTAAGATAAGCAAATGTCTGATGGGCAAAGACAAGGATTCTAAGTGATGGAATAGGCACAATCTGCATTTTTATGGGGACTGAATTTTTGCTTAGTATATGTGGTTCCTCATTCTCTGGTAACCTATGCTGATACAAAAGCCCCCTACTACGTAGAAGATTTGAACACATTGGAATAGATCCTCAGTGTAAATAAACATTTTTATTGATTTCAGTAGCATTAATTAAACTGTACAGTCAATTGCTTGAACACACTTCCATTTGTTATTAAGAAATATTCAAGACTAAATAATGTTGATGTCAGTCAGGCTTATTAATATGGTACAGGAAAAGATTCTGTACAATACCAGTCTCCAAAGAGCAGTCTTGCACAGCAGTGTTATGTTCACTTTATGCAGGTATGCACCTCAAAGCCATCCTGTTACATCCTATGTGTTTACCAGGAAAAGGCACCATATACATCCTGGATTCATTAATTAGCTCTCTATCTGGTTTGTTTCTGGAACGATGGTGTAACCCTTTTGTCTTTTCTGAATGCATGCATTCCAGGTACGAAGGGGCATAAAGACATCTCTTAGCTTTGTGTGAGTAATGCCTTTCCTGCTGCTATGGCAAAGCAATCACGTGTCCAGATACTGACAGCTTTCCTGTCTATTCCAGCCATGCAACTCTTTGGCTGCCCCCCACCACCCTATGGCTTTGGGCTCTCCGCCACAACTAGGGGGCCCGGCAAGTGGCCTGTCCCTGGTTCTGGGCTCATCCTCCCCTGCTCCCCCACCCTGCCAGAGTGAGTGCCCTGGCTACATCCATCATGGCTCTCAGAACACTTGGTCATTGAAGGAATCTTTTAAAATGGCTCTTATGTTTTGGATTGTCAACCCCTGTGTTATAGCAGCTGAGGATCTGATCCAAGGTGTCCGTTAGTACATTTCTAGCAGTTGATATTTGCGTGGTGCTTGCTTACCAGTGCAGTCAGTATTGTGCTCCATTACACAGTTAACAGCACTTCTTGTCGGTCACAGAAAGGTGCTGTCTCAGGAATGATGGAAAATGATGGAATCGAGCATCAGGAAGTGGCAGGAACAATAGGGAAGGGCCAAGCCACCTGATAGAAGGTAGGCTAAATGGGGCAGGAAATGAAACTAAAGAAGGGAGGAAAGGGTGCTATTTTCTTGGGTGTTAACGTGCTTCTAGATTGCATCATTTTCCCATACTTGTCTGGGGAGGATCCTGTGCATATACTCCAGCCCTATCTGCATTTGCTTCCTTCCCAAATCTAAATTATATAATGAAAACAGGCAGTGAAATCAACTTATTCCTTTATCTCATCCTGCTTCATTCCGTGCTGAATCAGCTGCAGGGTGAGTAATCATCTCCAGGCTTACCACATGGATTCAGTTGTGCTACTCCCAAGGCTCAAGTATTAAAATTTCAATAGGAGGAACAAGGGTATCTACAGTTTCAACACTGCTGTTCATCCACCAGTAACTTCATTGTATTATCCTTGTAATCAAATTAGCTTTATGCTGTTACACATTAGTGGGACAATGGTCTAATAATTGCACAGTGCTAGAACTTGATTTTGAGACAAGCTGACCGTTAACAATTTCCAGTATAAAGTGCAAATGGGGATAAAATTTGATTTGTCTAGGTTATGTCTTCTACAGATCTGAGTCTGTAATTCAGAGTGCCTGATGCTTGAATATCAATAGTTGTAGGGTATTAAAATCTGAAACGTAGAGCTCCTTGATTACATCCTCGCTTGAAGCAAACAGAAGTGTATTGAAAGGATGGTTAACTTTGTTCTTTTGCTATAACTTGGTGCCCTGTTAAGGAATAATTCCCATATCTGCCCCTGTATGCAAACAATCTAAACCAGAATCCCTTCTCGCATGCTGTAAGTGAATGCATGCACAGGTGTGTATGCTTTGAATGTTGAAATTTGAGAACTCCTTTTTATAACATTTTCCTTGGGATCTATTACTTCTGGTTTTGAAAAGATGAAATGGCTACAGTGGGACTCCAGGCTGGGAGAGGTCCACCTGCAAAAGGATCCGATTGCAATATCATAGAACTAGTTTTGCTACAGGATTTTAGAAAACTCTTCAGAAGGGAAAATGAGTAGGGCGTATTGAATATATAATATAAAAGACATTGAGAACTACTGTAAGGCCCTAATAAGGGTAACACCAAATATTTTTCTAATTAAAATTATTTGCTCCTTTTCATTAGGACCTGTACTAGAATTTGATTACCTTATTTGTGAAGAATGTGACAAACAGTTCATGGACTCTTACCTGATGCAGCATTTCGATTTGGCAACATGTGATAATTGCAGGTATTGTAAATAATGAGAGGAGGAACTGATAAGTTGTTGAATATTTTACTAGGTTAAAAATTTGATTTGAATGATGTATACGGTTCTGTTGTAAAAACACTGACATTCAGAGCTATCAGGAATGCTATTGAATAAAATGTCAGTTGCAAAATTATGTGAATTGAATAGTTTGTATTTTACACAGTGGAAGTGCAAAATTAAAAATGCTTACTAACATTCTGTAACTGTTGTTCTTCAGGATGTGTTGCTCAGATTCATTCCCTTGTAAATGGTGCATGCCACAAGCCCCACAGCCAGAAAGCTTTTCCCTCTGTGGCATCTATCATGTAAGGTCTGGTGTCCCCTGGAGGCATGTGCTAATAGGGGTGTGACAGGGTCCCACTATCTTGCAGCCCCTCAGTTACCTCTTCCCAGCTAACTTTGACAAAGGACAAGTTGGGAAGGACAGTTTAGAACAGAGATGAGCAACACCTCTAAGAACAACAGTTATAGAAGGTTAGTAACTGTTTTTCTTCAAGTGCTTGCTCACGTCCATGCCAATGGAGGTGACTTCCAAGCAGTTGCACAGGTGAAGGATTCAGAGTTTAGTGGCATGCTGATTGTAATATTGCGTGGCTGAAACCCTCATTGTCTCTAGCCTACTGGGGGCTGGTGCAGTGAGATGCGAAATTGTGAATTGACTACCATGTTGTACCTCTGTAGATGTCCTGGATAAGAACCTGAGCCAGAAATGCTGATGAAGGTGCTCAAGCCCTTGTGGAATCACTGTCAGGTTAGGAGGAATGGGGTCCTTTGCCAGGTCGTAGCATGTGCGGATACAGGAAGTGATCCAAAATGAAATTCTCTGGGCTAAGAGTGGAAGGCCTTTATTCTGTCTGCAATGGCTAAAAAAGCTGAGTAGATTTTTGAAGTGATTTAGTCTTTTACGTAGAAGGCTAGTGCACATCGTATGTCCAGCTACTGGAGACATTCTTCCTCTGTTCGCATGTTTCAGGTAGAGGACTGGTAAGAAGACATCCTGGTTACCTGGGAATTATAAAACCACCTTTGGGGGAAAGGCAGGACGTGGCCACATCCAGACATTGTCCTTGATGACCACATAAGATGGTTCAAAAGTAAGAGCTGGGCTCTCAGGCACTGTTCTGGCGGAAGTAACCAATACCAGGAAGGCCACCTTCCAGGATAGGTGGAGTGGAGAGTATGTTCCCAGTAGTTCTAATGGAGGTCCTGGTAGCCTTGCCAACACCAATTTGAGGTCTCTGGGTACTGTACCTGTGGGTATAACTTTTTCAGGACCTTAAGAAACTGACTATAGATGGAGACTGAGAAAACAGAATGACCTTTCAGCCATGAGGTGAGATTACAGATAGGTGGACCCTGATAGATGATACAGTTAGGCCTTGCTCTTTTAAGTGTAGTAAGCATTCTCGAATGAATTTTAGTGGTGCCTGGGTCAGCTGACTTTCTGCAAAGATCATGGTTTCTTTCCATTTTGCCAGGTAAGTAGTTCTAGTGAATGGTTTCCTACTATCTAAGAGTAGTTTATGTAGCAGTCCTGAGCATGCTAGCTCTGCAGAGTTGAGCCTTGGTGCATCCAGGCTGTGAGATGCAGGGACCTGAGATTTGGATGACAGACAGCCATGGTCCTGGGAGATCAAGTTTGGAAACGGAAGCAGACAGATTGGGATTTCTACCGAGAGATCTAAAAGTGTGGTGTTAACAAGGCCAGGCTGTGACTGTTATGAGACACACTTTGTCCCTTCTGACCGTCAGCAAGACCTTATATATGAGGGAAATGAGAGGCAACATATAGGAAAGATGGTCAATCCAAGGGAGGAGAAAAATGTCTTCAAGCAATCCTGGCTTGTGACCCATGAAAGAACCGAATTGAATATACTTCCTGTCATGCTTTGTCATGAAGATTTATTTGGGGAGTCCCCCACTTATGGAAAATGCCTTTCATGACATCTGGACGGATGGACCACTTGTGGAGGCTGGAGAAGATACTGCTGAGGTTGATTTACTAGCTCATTCTGCAACCCTGGGAGATAGGAAACTTTGAGGTGGATTGAGTGGGCTAAGCAGAACTCCCACAAGCAAGGAGCCTCTGGGAAGAGGTAAAAGAGTATCCACCAGCCTACCTCTACGTAAACTTTGTCATGTCTGAAAGAACCAGCATGCACTTGCTCACTATGTGGGGTTGGAATGGCTGGCAGGCTAGGTAGACCACCCTGAGATCCCTGACCTTGACTAGTAACAAGAGCTCTTACGGAGACCAGAGGCCCTGAGTTCAGAGGGACTCCAAGCGAGCTCCTCAGCCCATGACCAAAGTATGCGTGATGAGAGAGAGTGATCGTTTGAGGAAAAGCTAAAGGATTACAGAACAGCCATGGTGGTGGCCAGACTGCTGGTGGAATGCCTGCTATTGGGTGATGGTGGCTGGAGTGTCAGTGCTCACTCATGCAGGAGATATACAGCTCCACCTCTGAGGATTCTCTTTCAGGTAATTATAGTGGAGCAGGGCTGGTGAGCGGTACTGAGAGGGAAGAGACTGGAGCTGTGCCATTGCCTGTTTCCCTTTTGTTGACACCTAGAGCCTCCATGTCATGGACGCTCTTGCCTCTGGTGCCACTCCTGACAGTTTCCTTACTGTGCAGGGTGATGGTGCTGGAGAGATGGCAAATCTCTCATGGCCTCAAATACCTGTGCCGTGGAGGGTCTTGCTGGGGCAGCTGAGCTCCACTGGCTCTTGTGCAGTGGAGAGTCTAACAGTGCGAAATTCATCAGTATCAGTCCTGGGGATAAAGTTGACAGTAGTGGACAGGTTGCAGTTGTCTCAGTATACTGGTCTGGGTTGCACTTTGCCCATAGACCTAGGAGTCGAGGATAGTGCCCCCTGTCATCTTCTGCTTCTTTCTCAGCACCAGTGATGGAGAGCTCTTCATCACTGGGGATGATGGACAGAGTTGGGGGTCACAAAAAGCAGCAGCAGGAGCATCCTTGCTGAGTAGTGAAGAAATGGAATGGCTCAATGTCTCCTGAAGAGAAGTCAGGCTGCTTCTTATCAAGGCTGAGGTACTTGGTGCCCAGTTGGAGCGGCTCAGCTCTGAGGGGGGGCAAAGTGCTGTGTCCATTAGAAGGAACGCGAGCCTGATGTCCCTGCCTTTTCTAGCGTGGGGCCTTAACCCTACGGATTTTGCAGCACTCCCACAGATGAGATTCCCCCTGGCCCTTAAAGGCAGCTGGAACGGGGGGAGTCACAGAAAGGCATAGATGTTATGGCTAGATGCACAAGGTTTACACCCTGGGGAGTGAGGCACACCTTGGTGTTCAGTGCAGGAGGAGGGAGGGCTAACTCTGCCGAACAAGGTTTGCCAATTTAACTGAAACTTAATTACCGCAAGTAATAACTGCGTACAAACAGAAAGAACAGTCCGCTAAGAGGAGTACCTGTGCAGAACGCATGGCTGGACTAACGTTCCAGGGACCATCACAGGTGGTAAGAAGGAACTGAGGGAGTTGTAGGTCAGTGAGATCCTTTATACTGGCACTATGAATGTACAATTCCAAGGTATGACAGAGCCAACGTATTAGATCCTGCTGAGGGGAAAAACATACCAGCAGCAGCGCTCAGGGTACACACAAACCTATGTTGGAAAGGACGTGAGCAAGCACTCGAAGAACTGCAATATCTACCATGCACATCTCTTGGTGCAAGTTGTGGGGGGAAAAAAGGGAGATGTTAGAAATGGATTACCTCTTCACAGCATTCATGCTGTATTGTTTGTGTGCTAATGGAGATTACTGTCTAATCAAGATTACCTATGTTCAAAGTGAATTTAGTAAATATCAGCCATGTCAGAATTTAAACAAAACAGTTGGGGTAGAAAAAATGTTCAGCTATTTTAACAGTCAAATTAAATAAAACTTTAATAGGACTTTGGCAACTTGGAATAGATCTGAAATGGGGCTGGTCAACTGACTCAGCCCTAAGTGTATGTTATTTAGATGATAACTGAATAGATAATTTTTGATGGCTTAGTTACTGGATCTTGTAGCCAATGCTTGACTGAATCGGTTGGAATCCCCTTGTGCTTCCCCCACTGATAAGGCAATTTTTTAAAAATTTCAGTGTATCTATTTATTTGCAGCAAACTGGAGAACATATTAAAATTATCTCCCTGGTAAGGATTTGAATCAAGAAAAGTGAGAATCTTTTCACTTGCTTAAGACTTTCTGTGACCAGAACTTTCAAGTTGTTATTTTTATTGGATAATTCATGTAACACTTTTGTATTAAACCTTTCACTTTATTTTACTATTCCTTGTGTGTGCCAAATGCCTTGCATTTGGAAACTGCTTTGGCTGTATAAATTTCTATCTGAATCAATGAAGATTTGAAAATACAATATTCGGTTATCCCCTCTTATAGGAGAAACACACAGGGAGAAATTTTAGGTGATCCTTGCAGGAACCCATTGTCGTCCCTCCTTCAAAAGCAGAGGGTTTCTAAGCTAATGTGTTGATACTGACGTTATGGGGGGATTACTGACATGCATAAAGTGACTCACATGCCTAGATTTGCAAGATCAGGGCCCACATTACAGTAGGGATATAAGGCTCATTGTACAGTGTATATTTGGACTTTAATACTAGTAGTATTAGCCTGTTACATAATACTTTTCACTAGTGGCTATTTTTTAAATAAACTGTTTCAGAGATGCTGAAGATAAGCATAAGCTTATAACAAGGACTGAGGCAAAACAAGAGTACCTTCTTAAAGACTGCGATTTAGATAAGAGAGAACCAGTACTCAAATTTATTTTGAAGAAGAACCCTCATAATTCACAGTGGGGTGACATGAAGCTTTACTTAAAATTACAGGTATGGAAATGTTTAACATTTTTCAAAGTATGTGGTCTTTTTTTTTTTTTTTTTTTTTTTTTTTTGCATTTTCATGACATTATCACTACCATCCATACTTCAATCAGTGTGCTGCTGAGCCCAGAATCTTTACTGTTTACAAAACTAAACAAGTTGCTTTAATATTCTTAAATGTGGATGTGAGAGAAATCAATTAGAGGTGAATTAGGCCCTTGATTAGTAGATAGCACTAGTTTTTCATGCATGAAATCTGTTTCAAATAAAGTAACCTGTCTTGTTTTATAAGGAAGCTTTATTATTGTTTGGTGTGCTCTGCTCACAGTTGGGTGGCACCCCTTTCTGGTGATTAGCTTCACTAGGCTCAGCACCTTTCCAGCCTTTTATCATTGTTGCTGTCCTCCTGCTCATGGGGTCATAGCACGGCTGCCTCATGACTCAGTCCTGCAGCCAGGCCACACTGATTTCTTCTTCCAGGGTAGTCTTTCAAGTCTCTGCATACTGAGCATCGGGCATTCCTCATGCTCACTGCTCTGACTATATCACTCCCTCGTGGACTCTGGCAGTCTTCCTCTTCACTGAAGTGCTGAGGTCAGTGGAGTGAATTGCTGATTGAAGGGGAACCCAGGCAAACCCTCTACTCTGAATCTAGGGCCCTGCAGCAAGCAGTTAAGTTCTGGGTCGTCACCACTCCTACTCATCTTTTCCCTAAACTACTCTGCCTACTGTGTTTCTTTAAAATCCCCCTCTACTAGTCAGACCCCCCCCCTCTTTTAGACCTGTTAGAATTCTGACAGGTTCCCATTTTTCTCTCTTCCTTACCTCGGGCTGCGAGACTGCAGAGATTCTCTGTTGCCCCTCATGCTGCTGTCAGCCAATGTTCACTGTAAGCTGCGCTGGCGCACTGCAGCGCAGCCTGCCGCAGCCGCCAGCGCAGGGAAGGCAGCCAGAGTCCTTCAAGATAGCTCCTGTGGAGCAGGGAGTTTTGAAAACTCCTGCCCAGAAAAGCTCTAACGGAGCATGCCCAGAAAATCTGGGCATGCTCCGTAGAGCTTCTCTGGCCCAGGAGTTAGGGCTGGGCCCTGTCCCTCCAGTCCAGCCCCGAGGTAAGTTTGTGGGGAGTGGGGAGGGTGCAAGCAGGAGCGGGGGGGGGGGGGCGCGAGCAGGAGGGAGGCGAGTGGGAGCGGGGGCTGATGCCAGGGCCGGGGGGGGGAGGAGCTAGCGGGAGCAGGGGGGAGTGATGCCAGGACCGGGGGAGGTGAGTGGGAGCAGGGGGTGATGCTGGGAGCAGGGGCCTAGGAGGAGTGGGGGGGCTGCGAGTGGGAGCGGGGGGAGGGGCTGCACAGCGAGCAACAGGAGTTGCTCAGCTGCTCTCTCCCATTAGAGGGAACATTGCTGTCAGCTTCTTGGTTTTATACTTGAGCTTCCTTCTAATTAGTGCCCTTTGTACATCCCAAGTCTCCCCTGTTATCAGCTTAATTGGGTGATTGGGCCTACTTGGCATTGGGAATACCCCCCTCACAAGGGTAACAGGCAAAAAGGGAGCTCATCCAGTGGTGGGAGATAGCAACAGTTTGTTTAATGTATAAAAGAGAGTTCTGTTCTAAACTAAAGCAAGTTGTCTTTATCACTGCCGGGTAAAAAGGAATATGCTTGTGTTCCATCCCCTAGGTAGTAAAGCGTTCTCTTGAAGTTTGGGGAAGTGAAGAAGCATTGCAAGAAGCAAGAGAAATGCGCCAGGATAATAGAGAGAAGATGAAACAGAAAAAGTTTGATAAAAAAGTTAAAGGTAAATGATTTGAACGTAACCCTGGGGGAAAAAAAATCTTATCTGTTTTATAGTGCATCAAAACAGGGTAGTAAATGGACATGCTTGTTTCTGGTTGGGGGAAGTTAGTGTAAATTTATTACTGCTGCACCTAGAGTAACATCCATCTGTATTCACATTTATATCCACATCTAGTTAAATATAGACACACTGTGGACAATTCAGTACCACTGCTGTCTTGTTCATATTCCCTGATGTACCCCCACAATATCTCAAAGGTGCCTGTCCAAATAACTTTTTCCCCCACTTTGCATGAGAACATATTGTCTCTAGCTGTCTGATTCTGCCATTATTTGTATACATGCAGCAATATCAGGGGAATTGTCTGTATATGAATTACAGACAGAATCGGGCAAGTACTCTTTCCTCTCCTGTATTTAGAACATTCATCTGTTCAGTTTTTACTCAGTTGCATGGTTTTCCTAAGTAAACAAATTGAATACTTTGCAATTTAATATGGAGCAGAAAGATGTTAAGATGTCCAGTTTGTCCATACATTTTACTAAAGTCAGAGAGATGGTGCATTATTATGTTGATAAAACCAAAAGGGCAGTACTGGCACTTTGCGGTCTCCTTTACAGTACCTGTAATTTTGAGACTTTTTACAGAGGTCTTGGGGTGAAATAAGGCATGCTATAAATCAGAACTGAGGTGTGATGAGGAATTTTCCTTTTAACACCAATCTAACAAATTATATTCAATAACAAATTTTACAGATAATTAGTGTGGCCTCATACAACAGGAAGCCTGGTGTATGAGATTACATGTTAGGGAAGCTTCATTAAATTAAAATTGGTTTGGTGAATCAGAAATTAAAACCAGGAAGTCTGGCAGCTTTTAAGATTTGTATCTTCAGTTTTAACTGTCACACCTCTACTCTCATTACAAAAAATAGCGTGCACAGCCTCAGTAATAGACTTGGAAGAGTAACTAACCTGAATGCTCTTTCAGAGCTACTGCAATCACTTTCTTCATGCCATTAGTCTGGCTCACTTCAGTGGCAATACTTGCACAAATAAGGCAATCAGAACTTGGCTCTTGCAACATTTTGGAAATAGCAGACATCCTCCCAGAATGCATAAGTGCAGGCAGACTTCCATTACACCAAGTTTCTTGTCCCTTAACCCTGTTCTCAAGTAGATGTTTTCCTTAATGTTGACTCCCCCCCCCATTAAATAATTAACATATTTAGACTTCAAGAGAACTTTGTTTCATTTTTCATCAGAGCTCCGCCGAGCTGTTCGGAGCAGCATATGGAAAAGAGAAGCAAGTTCCCACCAGCATGAGTATGGACCAGAAGAACACACTGAAGAAGATATGTACAAAAAGACATGTACTATATGTGGCCATGAATTAACATATGAGAAAATGTAATAGACCCTGATTGATTTTATATGAAATGCTTCTTTTGTAATATTAATATTTTGTATCTTGTAAAATAAGAGTGTAAATAAATCTTCATAGGATTCTCTAGAGAAAACAGTATTCTAATCACAGAGGTCTTTTAGACCCAGCAGTGGTTTTTAACTTAGTGTAGACCTATAGTAAATTCCCATTCCCATCCCACAGCAACGAGTTGAGATTGAAAGAAATGAATCCGAATCTGTGTCTTCCCTACTGAAGATCTGGAGGGTATATCATAATAAAGGCAAGTGAAGTGGGGGTTCAGAGAGTGGCAGAAGGGAAGTCATTTTTATATCAGGCTTTGAAGAGATATTACATTCAAAAGTTTCTGTAACTTAGTTTTTTCTTAACTTCTTTCCACAACTAGCATGGCTTATTCTGAGCCTGGGCCTATTTATGTCCAGGTCTCGTCAATGAAGGCAATGTCACAGCACCATACATATTTAGTTTGTGTCTGGTTTTGGGGAAGCTTCATCTCTGTATGATCCTACTTATGAGGTACTTCTGAAATGTGACCATCTGTAGTGGTGGGAAAGAGGGAAAAGGATATTCCCACCCCTGATTCTCTGAAGTATTTTTAAACTTGCACCTTGATGAAGCTCTTAGGGTGTGTTTTGACTGCTACTGTGCAACTTTCCAAAATATTTCTGTTCATAAGCTTTATTTTAAACTAGCCCTCTCTGGTTTTCAAAAGGCCTTGTGGTGGCTTCCCTGCTGAACAGTTGGCAGGAATTTTTCTTGAAAACTAATGCTAAATGGAGTAGGGGCAATAGTTCTTAGATATTGTTCTTGTACTTGGGAGCTGCTGCTTCTTTCATTCTAATTGCTATGGGGGTGAGTTTTGATTATTTACAGGGCTTTTCGATGGCAGATATGCAAGGCATGTAAAATACCTTGTACATCTGCTGATGGACTTTCTAAGCTGCTGAGACATGCTAGGCGAAGCAGACTGCAAATGCCTCTGTCGGCTTTCACCAGCTACAGTTCTGGGGCTGTGGTTGCTGAAGCAATTTCCAGAGCGATTCAGCAGGTTCATACTCACTGCTGAATTGCGTTCAGAAGATCATGCTGATGACAGCAATTTTGCCCCTGTCAGTGTAGACATACCATTAGATCAGTTTCATTTATTTTGTAATCAACTTCACAAGGAAACATGAAATGGCAGGGAAAAGTTGCTGTTTGTCAAAACTGAAATATTTCACAAGGATGTGTTGAATTCAATAGCACTTTTGACAGAAAGCATATGGGAAACAATTCTAATCAAAATGGAGTATTTCATGATGACTTTTTTGTTCCGACTAAATTTTGTTTTGACTTTTTCAAACTTAAATTTTTAATACTAAATTTTAGTTATAATCATTATAATTAAATTAAATTTTAGTTATATTTACTGTTGTATGTTTGACATGAAGGAAAGATTTCAGTAAGCTCCCGCCGCTGCCAGGCACAGAGAACACTGCCAGCCACACGTAGCCAGCAGCTGCAGTCCCTAGCCGGCCAGAAGACAGAGTCTTCTGGCTGGCTGAGAGCTGCTTCTAGCTGGGAGTTTTTAAAACTCCTGCTCAAAGCTCTCACTGAGCATGTGCAGAGCCTCTGGTGCATGCTCAATCAGAGCTCCTTTGGCTGGGGGATTGGGGACAGGGCAGGGCCAGCCAGCAATGAAAGGGGGCAGAGGGTTGGAGGAAAGAGGGGGTTGGGCCGGCGGGGGGGGGGGGGGGGGGAGATCAGGCCTGCGGGGAGGTGTGCAGTGAGCAACATAGTTGCTCAGCTTCCTTCAGGCTTTAGAAGGAACACTGCCCAGAAACCCAAAAACATGCATGACCCGTGTATGGGCCGAGGTAAACCGGAGTGTATTGCCAGCTTTCCTTTGGTCCCTCACCCCTTCCCTTACCCCACCCCCAACCTGCTCCACCAGCTTCCCTGGAGTCCCTGACCCTTTCTCCCGCCCTGCTGCTTGCTTTCATGGGCTGACGCCCCCCCACACACACACCCAGGGCCCCCTTACCTAGCCACTCCAGAGGCCACACCACATGCTGGGGCTCCTGTCCTAAGCATGCTGAGGATGGGAGATTTCAAAGCTCCCCAGGCCTGGGGCTGCTCCCTGCCACAGTGTTCTGCCAGATTTCTTCTATATCTGGCACACTCCGGCCCTTGACCCACGCATAAGCCAAGCGCCTTTTTCGAAGGGGATTTCAAGGCACAAAATTCTTGGCTTATACATGAGTATATACGGTAACTGTCTCGGTGTTCTAAAATGAAAAAAAATCTGAAAATTGTCATTTTTCAACTTACAGAAAAATGAATGGACAAATTAGCCAAAAGTAACTCAAACACTGTCTTCACCTCCAATTAATTTGCATGCTGACTTCCTACTGGTTAAAAGTAGTTAGAGGAGAGAAAATGTAGACATGACAAGTTCTCACTGGTAAAGCAGTTGGTCATTTGTACACATAAACACTAAAGTAGTCCCAATTACAGACCAGAAAGCCTAACTTCAGCAGCAGGCAAATTGGTTAAAACTACAGTGAAGAAGAGAATTATCCCATAGGAGAACGCAATATCTTGGGGAAGCATCACAGCTTTTGTAACAGGAAATCATAATGCACCAATCTGAGAATTCTTTTGAGTGGGTCAAACATACATATGAACAAAATGATCTAGTGGATATAGTATTTGTTTTTTTCAGAAAACCTCTGACAATGGGATAAGGGGGAAGGTCCTCTCCCAGACCAGTAACTGATTATTTAGGACAGGCCACACCAAGGGTAAGAATAAATTATCAGCTTTCAGAATGGAGAGGGCTAAACAGTGAGGTCCTCCAATGAGCAGTATCGAGACAGTACTAGTCAAATTCATAAAGTGATTGGTACAAAGGTGTAAACAGTGAGATGGCAAAGTTTGCAGATGATACAAAATTACTCAAATGAGTCCAATTACAATTTTAAAGACTAATTTATTTATCACATGGTTTTCATGGAGAAAATCATGAGATAAATGTTAATCTTTAAAAGTGCCACTAGACTCCTTGTTTGTTTTGCTGAACTAGACTAACACAGCTACCCCCTTTGAAAATCACTGAAAACAGTAAAGTTGCAAGGAGACTAAAGAGCTACAAAGGGATCTCTCAAAACTGGGTGATTGGACAACAAAATGGCAGATGAAATTCAGTGTTGATAAATGAAAAATTATGAATATTGGATAACTATTCCAGTTGTACGGACAAAATGGTGGTGTCTAAATTAGCTGTTAACACTCAGGAAAGATGTTGGAGCCATTGTGCACAGTTCTCCGAAAACATTTGTTCAATGTGTAGTAGCAGTCCAAAAAGCTAACAGATATTAGGAACCACCAGGAAATAGATAGTAAGACAGAAAATGATACCTGTATATAAAAATACGGTATGCCCACACCGTGAATATATGCAGTTCTGGTCAAACCATCTCAAAAAAAATTAGACTTGGAAAAAGTACCCAAAAGGACAGCAAAATGATAAGGGGCATGGAACAGCTTTCATGTGAGAAATTAAAAAAGACTGGACTTTTTAGCTTGAAAAAGAGACGGATAAAGGGGGATATGATAGAGAGAGATATAATAGCGGTCTACAAAATCATGACTGGTGTGGGGAAAGTGAATTAAGCAAGTGTTATTTCCTCACAAACACGAGAATCAGGATCACCCAATGACATTAACCAATGATATCAATAGTTAGACTTAAAACAAAGGGAAGTGCGTCTTGGTACAATAGTCAATCTGTAGAACTTCTTCCCAGCGGTATTGTGAAGGGCAAAATTATAACTGGGTTTTAAAAGAAAAAAATTAGTTTGGTCCATCAATAGCTATTAGCCAAGATGGTCCACGACACAACCCCATGCTCTAGGCATCCCTAAACCTCTGACTAGCAGATGCTGAACAGTATGACAGGATTATTTCATAAATTGCTGCATTTTATTCATTCCCTTGGCGCCACCTAGCACTGACCACTGTTGGAAGACAGGATACTGGCTTGGAAAGACCATTGGTCTGACCCATTATAGCCATTCTTGTGTTCTTAGGTGACCAGAAGACTGCTAGTGGAAGAGTTACAATCAATGATAAAAGATTAACCCCTCTACAATTTGCATTCAGTCTCTTCTTGGCAGAGTTCTTAGAGTTTAAGGACCGTCCAAGAGTGTTCAGGTGGGAACTCTACCTTATTGAGGTAGCATCTGACATGAATCTAATTTGCAGGGGAACCACCTTGCACATGCTTCTGTTATCTGAATAATTTACCCATTATGACAGGCACTGTAATATGGCAACTGATCCTATTGGGTGTTGGAAGGTAGCAATAAATTCCTCAGATGACATCAGCATGCAGCTTCCTTGATGATTGTTAACACTTCCTACACAATCTTCTGCAACAAATAGTTACATTTATAAGCAGCATATTTGCAATTACTGTAATAAAGGAAGACAACAGACAATAGATTTAAAAAACATATTTCAATTGTATTTCAACCACATTCTTTCAAACTGTGAAAATCTATTCAGTTTGGTAATAAACCCATATGCTCTAGACTACGTTGTAAGCTTGAGTCAGCGTTTCACATGCCCAAAGTCAAGGTACTTTTCCTGTGCCTAACTAAAGAGAATTTATCGAGTTCTTCACTGAAGAGTTCCATGTCTCACATTCACAAGACACTCTATGACCTGCTTCACATTACAGCAATTTAGGGATTGTTTGGTATAAGAGTTAGGCAGAGGTAACCAATCCTATAATATTACTTCCCTATTTATTTTTATATAAATGACAGAGGGGAGAAACAAAAAAGGTATGATGAAGCCAACATTCAAACCATTTAAAATTTAAAAGGACAAATTAAAAAGAATTCATACATTATTCCACACCAGTCCTCTATCGGTCATAACTACGGCCTATGATGCTACGATAGCTGATGTCTCTCAGAGTACTGTATCGTTTACACAGAAGAACATGGTAAGCCATCTTGAATTCAAAGGTTCTTCTTTCCCCATGTCAAGTTTCACCATATTTGTTGAAAACATATGAAACTGGTGTAAGTCCTGCAGCTAAGACTCCATATGTGAAAAATTCTCAGGCCTGAAGGGCACAGAACTGCTGAAATACAGCCAATATGTGATGGTCCAATTCAGCTGTAAACAGAAGGTTCTCCAAGGTCACCATGTACTGCTGGATTATCTGGTGATGCTGCAGACAAAGACAGACCCCTTGATTACTCTTATTTGCTTTTATGTACCAATACTTACATGTTCCCTTCTCTGCAAAAACAAACAAACACAGGAGCCAATTTTTTAGCCAAAATTTGCAGATGCATTGGGTAATGTTCCCTCTAATTTTCTGTAGGCTGTGTGCACAAAAAATTTCTTTCGTGCAAATTTTCAGAACTGGTG
The DNA here is from genome assembly GCA_007922195.1 of Podocnemis expansa. Classification (NCBI taxonomy): domain Eukaryota; kingdom Metazoa; phylum Chordata; order Testudines; family Podocnemididae; genus Podocnemis; species Podocnemis expansa. Next base: position 10,342,828 of record ML681995.1, on the reverse strand, counting down.
TCCAAATTTGTGCGCATTCCAGTGAGTGTGGTCAAACTTGCAAGCACAACAAAGCAAGTGTGTATGATGCAAATATTAGCTTTATTTTGATATGGTGATGGAAATGATTTTATAATTTACAAAACTTTATTTGAAATATGCTAATTGAAACAGCTTTCTTAAAGTAGCATAAAAATATTTGCACTGTTAAATTTTTTTTGTGCACGCTTTATTTTGTTGTGTGCACAGGTTTCACAACCTGTGTGCGCGCGCACACACGCACAGCTTAGAGGGAACATAGGCATTGGGTGCTGGGCAAGACTGTATTTAATTTTCACTAATTACAAAGATTATGTAGCCTAGAGAGATGACCAGATCTAGGAACTCATTTGCGTTTACATCTTGTATTGCTAAATTCTGTACTCTTCATGTGCAAAAAGACTTGGAAGATTCTAGCAATGGTAACTCTTTGCTCCCAATCCTGAAGTGAGTTGGTGATGCGCACCTGCACATACATGGAAGTATGTGTTTATCAATATGGAGAGTATTTGACATAAAGGATTACATACCACATCCTCTGAAGTCCCTATCCTCTGTGCAGTCACCATTTTAAACTCAATTTTAACTAAATAAAGTGGATAAGGCTAGATGAACAGGACTGATTCTCAAATAACTCCTAGCATTATAACACTCACTGAATGAGACCAACCTGTAAGAAGATCTGCTGCAGCCGCTCTATGCAGTTCTTATACCAAGGCGTAATTACATCAATTCCACCAGTTTCACACCGCACTAAATGCTCTGTTAAGATCATAATGAAACGCTAAAAAGAAAAAGTGGTTCTAATGAACTTTTGGTTAAGTACATCTCAGAACATGAAGGAAATTCACTAATCTTAGCAAAGCATGCATTATTCTGGAAAAAAATCCATGAGATATTCTACAAACAGAAGTTACGAACTGTTAAGTCTGAAAAATTCATTTAAATTGGATACTAAACATGGAAGTAACTGCATTTAGGCAAATGCTACCTTTTGCTTCTTCAAGAAAGTGCAATCTGGTATAAGAGCTTCTTTTTTCGAACATCTAGAACAGTGGTTCCCAACCCAGGGTCCGGGGATGCCTGGGGGTCCGTGGACATGTTGCAGGGGATCCACGGTACTTCCCCCTACTGGGGCCGAAGCTAGCTGCACCCCCAATGCTACCTGCTGGGGCTGCCTCTCCTCACCGGTGGCCAGATCCCAGCATGAGGATAGGGCTGCGGCAGCTCCGCGGCAGGGTCAGGGGGACATAGCTGCTGCAGCTCAGCTTCCCAGCAGCATGGGTCATGGTGGTGGTGGCTCTGGTCACTGACTGTCCCAGTGGTGCTGCCAGAGCAGCGCAGGCGAGATTACATAATCAGCCAGGGGGGACGCAAAGTAGTTTTTTTTGTTGTTGTTGTTAAAAAGGGGTCCCCAGCCTGAAAAAGGCTGGGAACCACTGATCTAGAAGTTGAGCAAGTCCTTTCTAGGGGAAATCTAGAAGTTTATTGCTTTGAAGAGCCTGGACAAGATTACTAGCTCCCATAGTAAAGCTGTTCATTCTTTCCCATAGCATCCTAATTCTATTCTCTTAACACTTTTGAGTTACCAGAGAGCCGAAAGCCCACACTGTTACCTGGAATATAACAAGGAAGAGATTCTTTTGTTCACTCTGAGCAGACTCTACTTTCTCCTGCAAGCGCTCTATCTGCTCTTCTAATGGTCCATCTTCCCTATCACTGCTTCGGTCATCATCATCGTCATCGTCATCACTGTCTCGCTGGAAGTGAAAGTAACAAAGTTACATACACAACCAAAAGTGGTAAGGCTTGGCTAGCCGCAGATGCTGGTAGTAGCCACTAGTAAGAAGTGTGTGCATATGGCTGTTCACACCTCACCTAATGAGGCCTCTGATGGAAGTGGAGCTGCTGTGCAATCATTTGTGAATACTGTATGTTGACTGAGCTCTTGGGTTGTTTGCTATAAGAGTATGCTACTTTAGTTTACTAGGGACTGAAAGGGAAGAGGAATGGCTCAAGACAAATCATTTCCAGCAAACACTTGAACTAAGAAGTGATGAGGTCAGAACAGGAAAAAGCCTGGGAACCAGGCAATCAAAAAAAACTGACAGATTTAGAGAGGAAGGTGTTTTTTACTCCCCTTCCAAGAGAAGCAAGAAGTTGTTCAGTAGAACCAAAAAGACACACATGCACACACTCTTCGGAGATGTGTGAAGAAGTTAGGTCTGCTTGGTTTACCTGATGGTAAAGCAGTGAGGCTCTTTTTAAATTCCTTAAATGGATTTGCTTCTATTGTTAAAACAGTTGATTTAGAAAGGCTGTCTACTCAATAAACAGACCACTGGTCAAAGTCCCCCAAAAGGAAGAACTGCAGGTTTCAGAAAGCAGCAGAACAGCTGGGTGTGCTCAGTTACCACACTGGAGATGGTCCAGATCTGGAAGATAATAGAGGCCTGACACCAGAGAAGGAACACTCAGGCCAGGAATGGGATCAAGGTGCATTTAGCTCTTGTAATTGTGACAGGGTCACATTGCAGTGCTCTCCCTCTCTTGATACTGATTTAAAAAAAAACAAAAAAACCCCCAAAACACTTCAGAACAGCCATTTAGACCCTGCATCTAGTCACGAGTCAATTACAGGAAGTTATACAAACAATTAAATTCAGTTTAATAGGATATAAGTAATTTCTGGAACTAGTTTACAGGTTTTATGTAGGTAATCAAAACAAGAGGCCCTAAAAATTGACACAAACAAGTACTTTTCTTCCTCTGTAGTCCCTTCTGCAAAATGGCTTGTCAGCTTGAAACACTACAGGCCCAGTCCTGTAGGGTATCATGCAGAGGAGTGCTGTTCACCCAGTACAGCCTGCAATGTTGTAGAAACTGGATTTTAATGCAATTGGAAGTTCATTCAGTAAAACTAATTATGCTAGAGATAAATGGCTTGGAGAAAAGAGTCAAAGCATCAAGTACCTCAAATGTACATACAGGGAGTGTAGAGCAGCATTTCTCAACCTTCAGTGGACCAGAGAACACCTAAAGGTATTTATTACTTTACGCAGAACACCTGATCAAAACATTCTTGAAAAAGCTGGTAACGATCACTGGAAATAAATGCCCCAGTCCCAGCAAAGCTTCCAGGTGCATGTCAACATCTGCCATCACATACCTGGAAGCTCTGCTGCAGCTGGGGCATTAAATTGCACCTTCCCCCTCCACCCCACCCCAAGGAGAGGTGTCAGGATGGGTCATGGACACCTGCACTATGTCTGAGGAGCACTGTGGAACACTGGTTGAGAAAACAGTGGTGTAGAGTGGCAAGACTCATTTTTTTCCCCACAACTGTAGGCTAGGATGTCAGCAACCCAATCAGTTTCTTCAAACATTATCAGCTTTCCCATATAATCTCTTCTGGCATTCAGTTTTCCTTGTGTGTTGTCAAAAAAAAATACAGCATTCTTTATACGAGACACAGGTTTTTTTTTTTGTTTTGTTTTGTTTTTTGTTTTTTTTTTGTTTTTTTAAGATTTACTGTCTACTCTAGTAACTTTTGGAGTGCTATAAACACATGGGCATTCAAAAAATATTCAGAGCAAAGTATGTGTGTGTGTGTGTTAAATACAAAGCGTGCCCTGGAAAAGAGTGGCAGTGTAAGCATGTGACAGGTCAGGTCAGTTCAGTTCTCCAACTTCTCTTCTGTGACTAGCTTCTCCAATATGCTCCATAACAACTACTAAGTTATAAATGAGACAGCTACATGTTTGAAGGCAAACCTTTTATCTGCAAGTTCAGTAAAGCTGAATTATTGAATTGACAACTTCCATTGATACACAATAATGAAAGAGGAAATATTGAGTTAGGTGGAAGGTAGCCTTCACTGAAGCATCTATAAGTTAACAAAAATTTAGTGCTAACTTACAAGACCGACCTCAAAAAGGAGTAAAGGAAAGTAAATGGAGCTTCTCAGCTTTGCTCACTTCTTGGTTGTAACAGCCTTTGCAGCTTTATTCAAAGATAATGTTAGTATCACAATCCTTATAAAATACAAGTCAACATCTAAGTACTACAGGTGGGCATATTTCTGCAGAAACATCAACAGAATACTTATTCTGTGTCTCACAGAGCAAGTCTTATACCAGTTGGCGTGCATCTTGTCACAGATAAAGTATGATTTAGTCTCAAAGACAGTAAATATCAAATTTACTTCAAGCTAATAGATTTACAAGATACAAACCAAGCTACGTACTCGTTTATGTTGCCTGGCTAATCTTGCTTTTGTCTCCTCTAACTCCTTTTGGATCTTCACTACGTGCTTGTTCATCTTACGAATGGTGGAATGCAAGATTTCCCAGATATAGAACCTGAAAGAGAAGCAATTATAATCTTTTGTAGCAGGTAACAAAGTTCTAAACAGAGTAAATAGTGAACTGCTAGAGAGCAGAGAGGAAAAGCACAAGTCTAATATTTTAGCCTCAACCTTCCTACTTAGATTAACAGCAACAGTACCAGTTTCTAGTGTTATCAGAATTTATTACAGCAACGCATGCACAGGAAGAATTTTCCAAAATGTCTACTATAACCTGAATCCTTTTGCAGTTTATGTACCTGAAGTACAAATATTAATAGTAGAGGAGTGCACTTAAACAGATGTGGCTTCCCATTACTAACAGCTGGGATCTTCCTTTTCTTTTGCCTTGGTGTTTTTATTTTGAGTTCACTCAGGAGTGCATCAGCCAAAGCATGGATTTTTTTTGTTTGAATGTTTTAATCCACATAAAAGGAAGTTAAATGTCAAGATGCTCAAGTTTCCTTCTCATACAGTCCTGTGGTAGCCTTTTCTCTCAAGCCTTATTTTAAGAGATTCTTTAATGATCTGGACACTCATTATAGCTATATGAGGAAATGAATTCATTTTAAAATTGTGGTACCCTAGTGAAGAGTAAAATTCAACAACAGTAATATCTGTGATTATAGGCGACAGTTACATGAAGCAGTTTGCCTGGGACATTTTTCCCACTCCCAATGGTGTTTTGTTGTTGTTGTTTAGTATTGCAGCAGCAGCAGCTAGGCATCTCTGTCACCACGTCTCCGTTGTGTTAAAGTGCTTTACCACTGCAGAACAAGACAGTCCCTGTGCCAAGAAGCAGTTTGCATGGTGACTGTTTGCATGGTGACTTCCTCAGAGGCATACTTGTAGGCTTTTGTTAGGAAGTTAGATGAGATGGAGTCTTGGGTTCTTTATGAACCTGCATCTCAATTCTAAATGAAGATAAATGAATGGGGCTGATACACTGTCTTTATGCTTCACATATACTTGAATTTTACTTTTAAAAAAACTGTTTGCTTAACATAATAAAGCCAAGTATCTGAGCAAAATAAAAACCAGTATTCAGTGGACACTGGCGATTTAAAGCAAAAATATGTCTACACCAACAGAATATTAGTTTCAAAAAACAGAGAATTCATTTTGTTACCTAGTAAAATCATGAGCAAGCTCTGGAGAGAAGATCCAGTTTGCTACTGCAGCACAATCAACTATCTGTGTCCGAATCATCTTATCCACAAGCACGGCAATCATCTGCATTGTGGGAGGACAGAAGAAAACCATATTACAGGTTCACAATTCCTATGGTAATAAGCAATATTGAATCCTACCTGTGTGTGTGGAATGTAGGGTGCAACAGGTAAAAGTAACTTCTCCAGTGACCCCTTCACTCCCAATAGATGCCATTAGCTTGTATGGCATGGACGCCCTTTTTAAGGGCAGCTGCTGCAGCTGTACATATAGATGACTTAGTAACTAGCGTTGCAGTTTTAATCAGATATGGTTAAACTGGTACAACTGTCCCACTGAATTAGTTTTAAGACTATCCAAATTCAGTGTTCACATTAGCAGCACTGCAACAATTTAACTAAATCTGTATCTACATTTAGATCAAATGGTGCACAAACTATATATCCAAAGCCTTTGCAGTTCTATAAAACCTCAGCTCCCGGTGTGAACAGACATGTGGACACCGGGTCATTCCATAGTATGAAGTGACCATGGAGGCTTTGTCCACACAAGCACATATGCTGACAAAACAGCTCCCTGAGTGATATAGGTTTTAATGGCCTCAGGCACTTGTGTGGCCATGCTATGTTGATAGGGACAACAGATGCAACAGAACCACCTAAATGAGTAGCAGTAGCAGTGTCATTGGGACAGCACCTCCCATTGACATTGCACTCTCCACTCAAGTGCTTAAGCCTGCAAAACTTGGGTCACTCAGTGGGTTGTTTCTTTTTTTCCACACCGTGAGTGACAAGTTTTGCCGGCATACGTGATAGCACAGAGTAGTGGTTTTCCAACTTTCTTCCTCGGGACCCAGCAGAAAAAAAAATTATTTATGCTCACGACCCAGCAATTACATCTGTCAGCCATACATTCCAATCGTTTGACGGTGATAAGCAGGGGGACACTGCAACCCATTATCTGAGGGTCTGTGACCCAGTACTGGGTCCCAAACTGTGGGTTGAAAACCACTGGCACAGACAAGCCCCAATAACTTCACTGCTAAATCACAACAACATAGCTAAGGAACAAGTCTGTTTTTACCTCAGTTAAGCAACATCATCATCACATAATCAATTTGTCCAGTCAACTCTACAAGCCCTCCATTTGCACACTACACTGAGCCCAAGTCTCTCATAACTGCTTGTTATTTTTGATGTCAAGTAGCATCTGCAGTCAGAGCAAGTTCCAAGTGATAAATGACTTCTATTTTTCACTTGGAAGCATTCAACTCAAGTTTAGATTTTGTGATACAAACCCATGCAAAATGTAAGGCCAAGAAAAATGATTCCATAATATTCACAACTCCAGTGGAAATGGCTGTTGTAAGAAGAGACATTCTTTTGCACAGTGAGCAACCTAAACACTGCACTAAGAAGCTGAGTCAAACCAACATCACTTTTAAAATGCTTAAAGGAGGTAGCGTCATTAATTAAAAAGATTAGCTATTAAATTTTAATGCAAGGTTCTGTTAGTAATACCAATACATACATTTTTAGTTCTTTCCAACACTCAATGTACACAAACAATGGCCACATTTGTTTGTTTTTAAATTAAAGTAAACACAAAATGCAACTTTCTCTTTGCAAACAAATTGGGTTCAGGCTCTCTCACTTTCATTTTGTTGTACCCCATTTTTGAGAGAACATGGGCACCAGCAAACATCTGAAGCTGCCCCTCTTACCTGTGGATGGTTCTTCCAGACCTCATATACAACCCGCAGCACGTGGAGCTTCCCCTCATCACTTTCGGCAAGTGTTTTGAAGACTTCATGAAACCTTATTATAACCAATAAAAGTGATCAGTGGCTGCACACCAAGCAGTTTAAATGGCCCAGTAAAAGATGGGTTGGGTATGTCTATGTAGCCCATGGTAGTGAGCCTCCCAGCCCAGGAAAACAGAGTTGGGCTTATAGGTCTGTTCTAAAAGAGCTGTGTAGACATCACGGCTCAGGCTGACGAATGAGCTCTGAAGCCTGGAAAGGTGAACTGGGTTCAGAGCCCAGGCTGCAACTTCAAAGCACTGCCTCTGCAGCTACTGACTCACTGCTATGGGCTGTGTAGCCATACTCATTGTGATCAACTCATGGCAATTCTCTCATAGGCCATGTCTACCCAGGGGCACCGGGGAAAGTTAAGGCAAACCAACTACTAGCTGGAAACCAAGTTAAATCCCCATGTGGATGATCTCCAATCAGAGTATAGTGGTTTTAGGGATTATCTGTACGAACAACTGGGCTGCAGCAGGCCGGGGTGTGAATCCTGCGTGCACTAGCCTGCTGTGCTCTCACTGTCTGTGTGAGCCCTGAGGACACAGTAAAAGTGAGTCATTGAGTGCACAAAGTGTGACCACAGCAAGCTATTGAGGAGTAATTCAGGACCAAGTTGTACACTGTCTAATTGTTTGTACAGATCAGCCCTGAAAGCACTGTAATTTAATCCACTGATAAAGAAAGAGTCCTGTGGCACATTTAAAAGACTAACTAATTTACTTATTGCATGAGCTTCTGAGAGTAAAATCACACTTCATCATATGCAGGAAATGAAGTGGAATGTTACCCATGAAAGCTCATGTGATAAATAAGCAAGGAGTCTGGTGGCACTTTTAAAGACTAACAAATTTATCTATCACATGAGCTTTCGTGGGAGAAAATCCCACTTCATCAGATGCGTCTGACGAAGTGGGATTTTTTCTCCCACGAAAGCTCATGTGATAGATAAATTTGTTAGTCTTTAAAAGTGCCACCAGACTCCTTGTTTGTGTTGCTGAACTAGGTTAGCACAGCTACCCCTCTGGAACTTAATCTACAGAGAATTACTACCACTTCTCTGAATAAGAGCAGCCACATGTGGGTTTAACATTTGGTTTATGAACACTGACTTTACCCCTTTGGTTATTTGCCTTAACTCACCTGAGTTGCCCCACTGTACACCTGCCCTTACAGAGTCTTAGCCCATACACTTCCCAGTAGGTGATTGTCCAGCAACTGCCCTGCTAAGTTTTGATGGTAAGTGTGATGTGAGCGTTCCTCACAGAAGAAACTGCTGAGACATAAAATATAAGGTACCATTTTAAGCAACAATGCTGAAATTAATAGTGCTCAGGTGTGCCAATGACAGTAACAGGACTCAGCAGCCACAGCAGGCTGCCAGGGTATCTAAAAACACGCCATGTTTCACTGCTAAACTGGAAACCAAAACAGTGAGTTGGGAGTGAACTGATACAGAATGACAAAGCTTACACAAAGTGCCATATCATAACACAGCAATCCATAACTACATACACAATATTCAGTCAAAACACAAATTTAAAGAACTTACGTTAAACAGTTGGAATGGAATGATTTAATTGTTCAAAAGTTTCTATAACAGGGGCTTGGAATAAAAAAAGCCAGAAAAACATCCTAGCATGGGTTTCATCGTGCTTAGATAAATTTAAGATGTTTATATAGAATCACAGAAACTTGAAGGGACCATGACAGGTCATCAACCCCAGTTCCCTGCACTCATGGCAGGACCAAGTACCCCCATTAAACCATGCCTGACACGTGTTTGTCCAAACTGCTCTTAAAAGCCTCCATTGTAGATTTCACAACCCGAAGAGGCAACTTATTCCAGTGTTTAATCACCCTGACAGTTAGGAATATTTTCCTAATGTCTAGGCTAAGCCTCCCTTGATGTAATTTAAATCCATTGCATCTTGTCTTATCATCTGTGATTAAGGAGAACAATTTTTTTCTTTCTTCATAACATTTTGAGGTATTCGAAAACTGTTTTCATACCTCCCCCCCCCCCAAATTCCTTTTTTCTAGGCTAAACAAACCCAGTTCTTTCAATCTTCCTTCATAGGCCAAATGTTCCAGACCACTAATCACTTTTGTTGCCCTGCTCTGGACTTTCTCCTGTTTCTCCATATCCTTTTTGAAATGAGGAGCCCAAAACTGGACACATTACTCCAGGTGAGGCCTAATCAGTGCGGAGTAGAGTGGAAGAATCACTTCTTGTATCTTACTCGCAATACTCCTGTTAATGCACCCCAGAATGGCGTTTTTTTTTTTTTTTTGCAACAGTATTACACTGCTGAATCTTATCTAGCTTGTGATCCACTATTACACCCAGACTCCTTTCTGCAGTACTCCTTCCTAGGCAGACATTGCCCATTCTCTATGTGTGCAATGGGTTGTTCAACCCTAAATGGAGTACTTTACACTTATCTTCACTGAATTTCTTTCTATTTATCTCAGACCATTTCACCAGTTTGTCCAAATCATTTTGAATTGTGATCCTGTCCTTCAAAGCACTTGCAAAACTCCTCCCAGTTTGGTATCATTGGCATACTTTATAAGTGTGCTCTGCGCCATCAACTAAGTCGCTGATAAAAAATGTTGAACAAAACCAGATCCACGACAGATCCCTGCGGCACCCTGTTCATTATGTCCTTCCAGCCTGAATGTGAACCGTTGATAACTACTCTCTCTGGGAGTGGTTATCCAACCAGTTTTTCACCCATCTTATAGTAGCTCCATCCAGGCTGTACCTACCCAGTTCGTTAATGAGAATGTGATGTGAGACCGTATCAAATGCCTTACTAAAGCCTAGATATACCATATCTACCGCTTCCCCTCTATCCACAAGGATCGTTACCACATCCCAGAAAGTATTACGCTGGTTTGACATGATTTGTTTTTGAGAAATCCATGCTGACTAGCCCCAAGCACCTTAGTCTCTTCTAAATGTTTGCAAATCGACTCCTTAAACATCTGCTCCATTATTTTTCCTGGTAGAGGTTAAACTGACTGGTCTATAATTCCCTGGACTGCTCTTATCTCATTTTTTGTAGATGGGCACTATATTTGCCCTTTTCCAGTCCTCTGGGACCTCACCCAACTTCCATGATTTTTCGAAGATAACAGCTAATGGCTCAGATATCTCCTGGGTCAGCTCCTTGAGTAGGCCCTGGTGACTTGAAGATGTCTAACTTCTCCAAGGCATTTTTAACTCGCTCTTTCCGTATCTTAGCTTCTGACCCTATCTCATTTCTATTGCTCTCCTCTACATCAGACATCCAATCTCCACCAACCACCTCAATGAAGATCAAAACAAAGAAATTATTTAGTTCCTCTGCCATTTCCATTTATTGTTTTACCCTCTTTGTTGAGAAAGGATCCTACACTGTCCTGGGTTTTCCTCTTGTTTCTGATGTATTTGAAGATTTTTTTTTTTTTTTTTTTTTTTGTTACCCTTCATGCCTTCAGCTAGTTAGATCTCTGTTTGTGTCTCAGCCTTTTGGATTTCTCCTCTAGCTAATTGTGTTGTTTATGGCCCTTCTTTGTAGTCTGACCCAGTTTCCACTTTTTAAAAAAATCTTAACAGATTTACCATATGATTTTATACTGACTTAACTGCTTGTGTAATACTTCTAGTTGCTTAATCTTTATTTTATTGTACAATCTCTACGACGGTTTTGTAGACAGGCAACGTAAGGTTATGCCATTCGCTGTCCAGGACACACAGCACATTGGGGTTTGACTATTTATCAGCTGCACCTGCTTTGAGATGTCTCATTATAAACTATACTTATGATCTCACAAGTGGAACCAGACTGCAGGGGAGGTCACATGAGGGGTTTTCCCCATTATATAGCATGGTTTGAAAATTTAGAGATATTTTATATTCCAAAAGATATCACTTAAAAAAATTGGCAAAACTGTACCATACAGTAAACAAATGCACCGCTTAATTGCTGCCCCCCACCCCAACAGTCAGAATGTCACCAGCTAGGGGTTAAAGTAAGGGGGAATGCACCAGAACGATGTACTGGGGTCCATAAAAATACAATAGGGTGGAATGCAGCCCTGTAGCGTTCTGGTGTATTCCCCGTTACCACCTTTGCACAGACACTTCCCCCTGCTCACTCTGCTCCCAGCCAGCCCAGCAGCTCCACCCCGCACCCTCTGCAGGCTGCTACCTCACAGTCACTGCTCCTGGCCATGCTGCTTGGAGAGCCTGAAGGGGAAGCATAAGGTACTGCACCAATGGGAGGTGGTGGTGGACGTGGCAAGCCAGAGACCGGGGGCGGGAATGGAGGGGTCCAAAGCAGCATCAGTTTATGGAGCAAGGGGCTGGGATGGGAGACTGGGGAAGGATAGAGGAAGGCATGGGGCCAAGGAGACTGGGTAGGGGCTGGGTAGCAGCGGAGGGGACTACAAAGGGCTGGAGTGAGGACTGGGGAGGGATGGAGAAGGTTGGGGGGCTGGAGTGGAGGCAAGGGACTGAGTGGGCTAGAGAGGTGTGGAAGGGATTGAGGAACTGAAGGAGGCTGGAGTGGGGGAATCGGGACAAAGGGACTGAGGAGGGCTGGAGAGGGTTGGGGGACTGAAAGGGTGGAGTGAAGATGAGGGAGCTGGAGGGTGAGGAGGGCTGGAGTGGGGACTTGGGGGCAGGGAGCTTAAGGAATGGGGATGGAGGCTGAGGAGGACATGGGGAAAAAGAGGGGTCTGGTGTGATGCTGTGGATTTGAGGCTGTGCTTCATTTGTGAGGAAAGAGCTGGTGGGGCTCAAAAATGCCTACCTGGACTGGAGCCCACACATGAATGAAGGGGGCCCAGATAATACAGGAAGGGGGCCCGAAGATTAGGAGTATTCTGGGGCCCATCAAATTATACTTGAACCACTATCACCAGTACTACTGAGATCTGAGCAGAACCAGGTGATGCTTGAAACCAGGGAGCAAGGTCTTTTGAAAATAAGGGTAACACATACAGTTTGAAACCTAGTTGGTATCTGGGGCGTTCTGGCACAACACAACCATTAGCTTTAAGTACAGCACTTGCATGTCACCTTTGAGTAAGATATTAAGCCAGAAGATACTGATTGCATTGTGCTCATTTTCTACTCTTACTTTTCCTAAAATACCATCAGGTAACAGCTCCATTCATATTGTCGTCTTTGCCAGAGCCCAACATGAAAATAAAACTGAGGAACACATTGTTATCTTCTCCTCCTCCCCCCACCCCCTTCCAGATGCAGGCAGAACCAAAAACTCACACAAGGCACATGTCAAAGTCTAAACAGAACTTAAATTTAAATGCGGGAGAGAAATGTTTAGCTGAGCCTGATAGTACAGGTAAGTCACTTGGCAATATCTGGAGTCACAAATGAGCTGAAGATGAGCAGTGCTGGAGGACAGACATCTCTTGTTTCAGTTGCTGTGTGAGTGATGATATAGGCACACGGGTAAAGCTCTTAAGGAATTTCTTTAATTTCCAGTCTAACATTTGTGTCTCAGGAAACTTCCATCAGGAATGTTTTCCTTTAATAATAGATATTTACACTTTCCACTGCTACCCAGTGAACAACAACAGGGTCCCAAACAGAGTTTGCAAGCTGCACATTAATGGGCCCTATTCCTCTACAGATGCATCCAACATGCAGCTCTCCCTCCTGCTTTCCCCAGACTAGGGGTATGTCTATACTGACAGTGGCAAAATTACCGGAACGCCGAGCTGACGGTAGAAGTCGTTAGCAATAAGTCTGAACTCACTGCTCCACTCCCAGAAGTCGGCTCCAGAAGTCCTGGGGGCCAAGGGGCACACAAGAAAGCCGACAGTAAAGGATTTGAGGACAACTTTCCTGAACAGGTACCGGCAGCTAAAAAAGTCACTGGCACTGACGCAAGGAATTTTACATTTCCTTCATAATGGCCAGTTGACTGCTGCTGAAAACTGGCTCCAATGTAGACTAGAGCTAGATCTCCCACCCCGCCCCTTGCCTCCCCACCTGCACCTGTCTAACTCTGCACAATGGAGTATTAACACCACAAATACCCTAACATGTGTAGAACTAGTTTAAATTTCACCAAGAGAGTCCAAGTTAGAGAACACTAAGCCTCACTCACCACAACTAATAAAAGACAAATTCAGAATTTTTTTAACCATGCCACACCAGTTATGGGCAGGAACAGTGATTTGGACAGTGTTTAAGAACTCTTTTTGAGCTGGCACTTCTCCCATGCTTTGGTTAGCTTATCTCCAATTTTCCTAGAATTTTCTAGCATCGAGGTTGAAGGTCACCTCTAGTATTTCAGAAGGACAGCCTTCTGTTTCAGCCTCCATTTTGATACCATTCCAACTATCAAAACTGAACTTATCTTGCATCTTAACTGTGTTTAACTTGCACTGCACCTAATACCATGAGCATATAAATGATGCTGTCAGACTTCCTTCCTCCCTTAGCCACCTTCTCACCAGACCAAAAGACCTCCTCCTGTTCTTTTATGAACCTCTCCCCCCAGGACGCTGGCAGCGGGCATGTACCCATGCCATGCCTACATAAACTGGACTGGCCCTGGCAGGGCTGGCATGGGCAAAAGGATGCACAAACTTGAAGCTGCATGCTTTATGCTGGCAGGGCACTGGGGCACTTCAAAATATGCCACCTATTGCTGCACTCCTCAGATGAAAAACAATCTTGGAGAAAAATACATGTTAAGATCCATGCCTGAATATGTAGATTCACGCTACCATCCCTTTAACAACAGTTCTCAGCTCTTCTTTTTACATTATACTGTGTAGCATACAACACACTGAAGCCTGTGGAATAGCTCCACCAATCAAGTCACTGTTCTAATTAAAATGTTTTCCATAAACCCAAAACAATTCATTTATCACTTACTTTGCCAGAGCACTAAATGAGTGGCTGAAGGACTTGGCAGCTAAATGGAGCAGAGTCTGTACAAAAACTTCTATTTTCAGAGGGTTAAAGGTGAATCCTTCATCTGAAAGATATTTTGAAATGGAAAGAGTAGGTTAAATTAAAAAGTATTTATCAAAATCTAAAGCTCCAACCACACCTCAGAAGGCAATTAATTCATGGCTTCTTTATCTTGCACAACTTAGTTTTAACATGTGAGCTTAGCAGTCTAAACAAGGAATCAGAAAATGCCTTCTAAAGGCTGCAGTTTCCTCAGCAACTCCCTCAGGCTGTTAGATGCTGCCTTGCAGAGATAGTCTTACCTCACTGACACTGAGCCACTGAAGTACATTTAGGACTACACTACTCCTTATTCTTCAATAGAAGGCAATCCTCAAATTCATTTCATACCAGCAGGAAAACATTTTCATTTGAAAGTTTTAGTCAACTTAGCAAAAATTATTGTTCACTTTCAAAAATATTTGCATCAACAACTTTTTCAAAGAATATAAACCAGTTTAATCCCTTTAGGATTTCTAACCCATCCTTCCCCTGACTTGGAACATTCCTATACCACTTTATCATCTCCATGTATTTTGATATTTATATATTCATCCAGGTGTCTGTACTATTTCATATATTTATTATTACTGAATTTCTCAAGTTCTTTTTCACCCAAGTTACCAATACGACTTCTCAAACCTCTATTTCTCTCCTCTACCATATCCGAGAAAAGATAAACCCTGGCCAGTCAGACACTGACACTGTCTAAGCAAGGATCAGGCGAAGAAGAGAGCTCAAATCAAGGCCTCCTTAGGAATGTCTATTTTATTAAGACCAGGGAATAGTAAGTAGCTTGAGCTCCTTAGCTGATCTCATCTGCTCAGGTAATCTACAAAGAAGTGATCTCTCACATAATTAGGACATAAACCACGTTACATTTTTAGATCAAAAAATCAAAAGACTTGCATCCTGCCAGGGAAGTTTGATGGGAGTATTCCATTCTTTTATACTGTCTTCGTCAGCAACAGTCCCCCAACAGTACACCTCAAGCATCAGCTTACTTTTCCCTGGTACTGCACTACTGATGATAACAGATCCTGTCTCCAGGTCAAGAGAGATCCAAAAAATACACTGGTGTTATATTGCTTCCCTTTTCTGTTCAGCGACGCTAAATGGTGAATGTGTCTGAAGTAATGGGGCATTGTACCAGACAACTCCTAGTTTTACAGGATGGTGAAAGCAGTTTTGAACATGGAAGAAATGATCTTGTAATGCTTAATATCAGATATCCTTACCGTCATCATCATCCTGGTTAGGGTTGGGCACATCTTTTAAGATGCCAAAGATTTCGTCATTACTTGCCTTATTTTTAATGGCAATGGTCAAACAGAGTGCAACAGTGTATCCTGGAAGAGACTCTAAACACAAGAAAAAAAGTCCGATCACCTTCAAAATTAGTGGCAATGAATATGGGTTACTTTTATATAAGCTTGTGCATTTCTCAGAAGTAGCACACATTTTTCCCTGAACACCATAAAGTCAGCCATTACAGCTTTGTAATAATAGAATGGAAGTGCTGGCATGCAGAAATACAGATTTTGCAGCAATTCGCAGGCTTACATTTAGAGCCCTGCATGGATACAAAAATGTGGATCCAGATCTGACTCTCATCTGCTCAGTGTCAAAATCTATCAGACCTGCATGCCAAGTTTTATATGTATCCACATCCGCACTCAGACTTGGGCTCACTCAGTCAGCATGCTGGCCTTCCATTGGCTCATTCCCCACTCGGGCCCTACACACTTTTTCTTGTTTGCAGACTTCCTTGGCCAATGAAATTTGACAGACAACAAAGCACACGAACAACCACAAACATGAAAAGAAATGTGAATGGGGCCCGAGTGGGAAATGAGCCAAAGGCCAGCCAGAGACCGAGGGAACCCAACATGCTGATTGCCAATTTGAGACACTCCGAGTGGCTGACAGACCACAACAATAGCTGAACTGGGACTGGCTGGAGCCATGGGCATCACTGGTGCTGGGCACAAGCCCTCAGTCCCAGCCCCAGCCGGGGACACTGGGATAGGTTGCTGTGGTAGTGGCAGCCCCATCTGGGAACCCAGGGATGCCAGATCCAGCTCTGGCAGGAGTTGGATCCGGCCTCGGTCCCTGTCTGGGAAACCAGGGCTGGTGCTACTGGAGGCAGGGAGCCGGGGCCTGGACCCTGAGTTTTTTGGGGCAGGTGATGCCCTTGGCTGGAGTTCTTCCTTTAGTCCCCTGTGCGCTGCTGACCCAAATCATAGCAGCAGCTGCAGTGATCAATCACACCCTAGTCTGATAAAAACAGAATCTGCACCCGTGCCCAAATCCACAAACAGCAGATCTGTGGATATCTGTACCTGCACCCGCAGATGCAGACACCTATGGAACTGAAACAGATACCTGCAGCACTCCACTCACGTTCCATATCTGGACCTTATGCAGCCAACTAACCAACCTCTAATTTCTCTCAATCTGTGAATTTAATACTCAGTTAAATTATGTCACGCCACTTTACTTACATTCACAATTCCAGGCTGTGAGGACATTAAGCGCTAAGGCAGTCTCTCCTCGTGAAAGAGCCTGGCAAGGCCTCAAAGGAGATTGCTCGGAGACACATGACTGAGAAGGGCAGGCAGGGGTTTACATTTTTCTAGTACACTCAAATTACTTGTTTTGTCCCTTCTAACTTCCAAGTTCATTTTTTCCTCTACTCCAGCAGCAAGAAGTTACACACACCTAGATACATGTAATCTTTTCTGCTTCCCAACTCTCACTTCTCCCCATCTACTCAGTCTTGCTGGTACAATCCTGTTCCTCATGTCACCATCCACATCAGCAGCTCCACAGAATTCTTACTTCCAATTCACTCCCTCAAATTCAACTCCCATTTGATCTCAACTTCAGAGGCCCTAAATAACCACTCCTGTCTACATCTGTGCTCCAATTTCCTCCTACTACCCTGAAGAGTCTCCTTTCTCCCACACATTTTTGTGCCCTCAGTTGTGACACTCCTTTTACTTAAGTTCTTGATCAGCAAAGTACCTTCTTAAACTTACTCTAGTTTTCTTCTCAATCTCTCCACATCACTTTCTTCACCGTAACTATTTGTTACGTAAGGTCTATTTGCTTGATTCATTTACTAGACAGAAGCCTTTGGAGCTTACCAAGAGCTCTTTCATTTGTTTCTGAAACAAGTGTGCACTTGCAAGAACAGCAAGTTACCTTTCATGATGCTGTTCAATTTTTGTGCCTCACTCAGCTCAGGCAATGAAAACAAAAGTTAGCTTGACTTTTCTGAAACTAGCATGATGCTGCAATGTTCAGGCTGCTAACACTGCAGTGTAATTAACTTCAATCCAAGGTATTTTCATTGACATTTTAGAGTTAACAACTTGGTTTTTCACTTAATTCTTCCCCAACCTGGCCCAAATCAAAGTTTTAGGTCTAAACTGCATGACTGTACCCCACTTAAGCAATTTTTCAAGGTCAAAAGTCAATCTTTTTATTTCCACTGTGAATTTTCTTTTATAAAAGATAAGTAATTTGATGCAGAAGCTAATGTGTTTCTCTGCCTGATCAGATATCAAAACACAGACGAGCCTTTCTTCAAAACACTATCACAATATTGAAGTCTAATTATTTATACTGTTATACTTACTATTGCTTTCATCTCCATATTTGTAAATACATAATGGATTTGCAGGACTAAGGACAGAGAAGGTAGCAGGAACGATATCTATTATTCGCTGATGGTATGAAAGCCTGCAAGAAAAATTTCAATTGTGATAGAATTATTATGGGAATACTTTGTGGGATACCCCATGACATTGCTTTAAAGATGCTCTTATTTTATAGTGCTTTAATTTAGGCAGAACAAAAAGCAAGAAGTCAGATTATAATATTTTAGTGAGGATAGCTCCTGCCTGGTCTTAAGGGCCACCAAAACCAGTTCCTGAATTGACCTACCAATGAATATTTTAGATTTGAATAATTTCAAGAAAAATTATAATCTCAATGCCACATAATTAACCTTGCTTTGAGAAAGTTTAAGAAGCACCATGAGTCAGTGCCACATTTTATTCTACACAGCATCAGCAGCATTTGATCACAGGCAGGCTACTGATGCTACAGTTTAAAAACCAATGAAATAAACTAATCTTGACATCTTCATTTTAACTCTAGGTTCCATTCAACCTTTATAAACATTTAAGAATTAGCCTAACACCATTTGTGGTGAGATGGAAGGGATTCACAGACAAAGTATTTCTCTTTTACCAATCAGTGCTTTTACTCATGTTTCCTGACTTAAAAAAGAAAAAAATATGGTTGCTTACCTGCAGCAACTGTTGTTCTTTGTGATGTGTTGCTCACATCCATTCCATTTTAGGGGAGTGAGAGCACTCAAAAGATTTTTCTGCTTAGCAGTATCTGCAGGGCTGGCTCTGGTGCCTCTAGTGTCACGTGATCAGGTGGTGATATATGAGCTGCTGCCAACCTCATGCCCCCTCAGCTCCTTCTTGCCGTCAACTCCAATGGCAAGGATTGAGGGTGGGTTATGGAATGGACACGAGGTACGCATCTTGAAGAACAACAGTTACTATATCTAAGCAAACACAGTGTCTTCTCCAAGTGCTTGCTCTCATCGATTCCATTATAGGTGACTCGCCAGTAATATTGTCAAAGGCGAACTGCCCTCCTGAAGCTGGTGTCATCCCAAGGCTGCTGAATTATGATGAAATGGGACGTAAAGATATGTACCATGGACCAGGCAGCAATTTTACAAATATCTCGTATTGGTACTTGAGTGAGGAAGATCTCCAACAAGGCTTGTGCTCTAGTGGAATGACTATGACAGCCCCTGGCAGCAATAAATTATTGAACTGACTGCTGCACATCTTGTGACAGACTGGAAGACTGCAGCCATGGAATTCCTGCACATGGATATAGCAGAGGCCACACACAGATCTTGCTGCTGAATTTGCTGCATCCAATAATGTCTGCAGGGCCATCTTCCCTTTCCCCAATACAGTGGTGAAATAGTGTGAATGATCCTTAGCCAGTATATTCAGATACTAATGTTGCACCTCCACAGGAGGTCCTGTCTATTGGCAATCCTGATCTATAGGCTGGCTGGAGAATACATTTTTTGAGCAAACAAGTCCAACTATTCAGCATCTTTTGTTCTTTGCAATGCAACTTGGTTTGTCCTGACTGTCCCTTCCACTGGCTGTGGCCACTCCATGGGACAACGGAGCTGCAGCTCCCTTTTCCCTGGCAAAAGGGAGCTGCAGCTCCCTTCTAGGCAGGGAGCCAGGGCTCCCCGGAAGAAAAGAGTCGTGTGGGGCTACCCGGTCCCTGCTGCAGCTATGAGGGATTCCCTGAAGCCCCTGACCAGGACTGCAGCAGCAAGGTAATCCCTTGCTGCTGAGCCAGGG
Organism: Podocnemis expansa; assembly: GCA_007922195.1. NCBI lineage: Eukaryota > Metazoa > Chordata > Testudines > Podocnemididae > Podocnemis > Podocnemis expansa. The sequence goes on along the minus strand of ML681995.1, from coordinate 10,323,086 downwards.
GCTTGCTTCTCTAGGGCTCTGTTGACCGTGGAGCCCTGGCAGCTGTCTTTTCCAGGGCTCTCCTGTTCCTGTAGCCCCAGCAGCTGGCTTCTCCAGGGAGCCCCTGCACTACTTCCTTGTCAATGGGAGCCCCACAGGTCTCCCTTAGCCCCAACCTGTAGCTCCTTGGACCGTGGCTCCCTTTCCTCAGCCAGGGCTGCCCAAACCCTGGCACTATTCTCCCCACCCCTAGGTCAACTAAGTTGACCTAGATTTCCACATTAATTTAGGTCAACTTTGTAAGACCAAAATTGATAGTGTAGACATAGCCTGAGGCTGGTCTTAGTGCTGTTTCTGCTAGCAGGGCTTTCAGCCAAATGTCACTGTCTTTCCTTGTTCTGAGCTTACAGGACATGCAGATAACATGCTTTTCCTTCCTATGCATTTCCACCAGAGACTTCATGTAACTGTCATGGGGCTCACTAAGCAGGAAGGGCTTGGTGCAGGTAGCTTCAGGTTTGAACCCCAGTGACTGGGACATGCCTTGACACTGCATGAAGGCTCTTAATTCATTATTTACAATACTGCAACCATTCCATTCATGCCAAAGGCATTTCAGACAGCAAGGGATTCATGGCTTTACCACTGACTCCCACTTCTGGGTGTCTTCAGTACCACAGAGTGGAAGGAACTGGTCTTGAAGGAAGAGCCCCCAGTGGATTCTCCACAGTGGTCACACCCTTCTCCTGATCTGCAACACTGCTCCATGTCTCTGGTACTGTCGGCACCAGGGCAGATAAGGTCCCTGATCAGAACAGCATTGATCATGTTCCAAGGAGTCAGCTCACCACAGTCATTGGCTCCCAAGTACCAGTCTCCAGAACCTTGGCACCGGACTAGGAAGTCACGGCAGTGATCTCCAGCTCTGCACCAGTTTCCCCAGCTGTTATTAGAGTGCAATCAATCCCATAGTTTGAGACACTGGTTCTTTTCCCCATGGAACCATTCCCAGGTACCACATGGTAATCAGCTACAGCACCAGGGTCACGACATTGGTCTCCAGGGACAGAATTCTGTTTCTCACTTTAGTCCCAAACCAAGCCATCACCATGGCAGTCCCTCCAACATCAGACAGGCGTCAAGGACAATGGCCTGTTCATTGGCCATATTTGAATCTGAGTTTTTCCCATGGTGCCAGGTTTTCCCATGGTGCCAGCTACCTCCCCCTTTTCTGTGTTAACCATCCTCTTCATCCCCAGAGGAGGCAGTCATGCCAGAACCCTTGGTATCTCTGGACAGCTTCAGAGTTCATCAAGACAATGGCATCCAAACTGGGCCTGGAAGCAGAGGAGCTCACAGACACCTCTGATGTCTTCTTTGATGTGCCGGTGGTTGCAGCCTACCTTGCACTCCCAGTGCACAGAGAAGTCATTGAGGTGGTCAGGCTCTGTGGCAAACATCATCTTCATTGCCACCAACATTCATATGGGCAGAAAAGGAATTTCAATACCTCTCCACCCCCAGCAGCTGTCTTTTCTGGGGCTCACTTCTCCAGGGCTCCTGAGACAGCGGAGCCCCGGCAACTCCCTTTTTCCCAGGAGCCCCAGCTCCCTGGTCAGAAGGGAGTGCAGGCTTCCTTCTCTCCAGGACCCCTGTGGGTCCTGGGAAGAAGTGAACCTCTGCTTCCCTTTCCCCTGGGCCGTGGGGATTCCTTCTCACTGGGACCTGCGGCTCCTTTCCTGTAGGGACCTGTGGGGATCCCGGCAGGTCCCTTCTGCCGGAACCCCTGGGTCCCAGTGAGAAGGGAGCTGCAGGTCCCTTGGGCTCCCCATGTCCACACTTCAAAATTAAGTAGACTTGAGAAGTTAAGTAGACTTGAGAAGTGTAGACATAGCCTCAGAACCCTCCCGTGCCAATTCTGTCCTTCATTGTACAGCTGAATTAACAAAGGCAAAGAAAACAAAAGGAAAATCTAGCAGAACAACAGTGAGTCATTTATAATTGCAAGTAAGAAGGGAGTTCCAGCAATCATCAGAAAAAAGAACTGAGGGGGTATGGGGCCAGTGGTGTCTCATATATCACTCCAGAACACATGACACTAGAGGGTGCCAGAGCCAGCCCTATAGATACTGCTAAGCGGAAAAAAATTTTCAGTAATTGTGCATGTGGGTATGCACGCACCTAGAATGGAATCAACATGAGCAAGCTCTTGGAGAAGAATTAAGTGAAAACAATTTTCACTTGGGATCCTAAGTCACTTCAGCACTTAAGTTTTACTTTTACTCCCTCCCTCTTATCAGTTATTCAATCAATCCCTAGCACTAATAACTTCCCCTCAAGTTAATGAAAACCCTGGATCCTCAGCATCATCAGAATTAGGCCCTGTGTTACTTGCAAGCCATTAAGGCGGCAAAACTCAAAAGCATGTTCCCACCTCCATTTCGTTTATGAATGGCCAATACTTTCCAGCAATATTACTTTCTCCGCCATCCTCCCCATCCAACTTCCATCACCTAGTCTAAGTAAGGGGAAGTTTCTAGTCCTCTGAACTTGCATCTAAACATGAAATATCCACACCTACAGTTCACTTCTCCAATCCATTAGGAGAGTGTTAACTGTCCAATTACTAGTGTATTTCCAAGACTCTAATCAGTCAAGATACCTGAACAGATTGCCACTTCTACTGAAAACATGAATGAAGAGAACGCGGTCTATGAGGAAAAAGATCCCTTTATAGTTCACAAGTGCATATACTGGCACAAAGTTGAAAAGAATCAGGTCAGTAGTATGGAAAAAAATCAATGATCAGACAAATTTGCTAATAAATATGATGCTCCTAAGGTGAGATGTTCAAAAGTCTCACTTACCTCATACATTTTTCCAAGACTTCTCTTACAAACTTGGGCTTAGGCTTTTCAAGGTCCTGAGTAAGACAATCTGACCTGTCAATGTGCAAAATTTAATAGCTTTTATCAAGCTTTGTAGGTGCTTCTTAATCTGCTCTTAATGTGGCTCAATGCCATACGAAGTGTTCACTGATTAAGCACAGTTAAGCTATAATGTTGTCTTTCCTGCTCTCTATAGATCTCAGCAATTTTGAGATGGGAGAACTAATACATAATGACATTAGAATCTCTTAACAGCAAACATAGAGCCTTACCTTTGCAAATATATATTGAAATAAGTGATTTCTAATTAACATTTAGTGGATTTTGATAAATTAAGTTACAGTTATCAAAGGACAATATTTTGCATCCTTTCTTAATAAATACGGTTCTAAAGCTAAGATATTACAGTGATAATACGATGCTTGTTAGTGCTTCAGAGAGCTGTTAACTACAGTTAGGTGCGGACAACTCACACAGCTAACAAGTTCTGAATAAGTCTGAAAGTTGCATGCAATATCTGGCTCCCATGGGAAGCCTGAGAGAAACTTACCAATCTTCCCAGCTCCAACGGAACTGAAAGTTACTCAGATGGTGGGAAAACCAGTTAATGAACCTTTTAAAAAGGGAAACATAATTTCATTAAGTGTGCAACAAGTCACAAAACAAAAAAATTAGATGAGTGTTTCAATCATACTTGACAAATGAGAGCCTGGAGTCATATCAATAATCTAGAAAAATGTTTTCCAATATAAAGGCAGTTAGTGAAATGATGAACAGAAAACAGCTACATAGTATGTCATTGGGCTGTAATGCCATTCAGAGACAAAGGCTTACTTGTGTCTGGCATGTCAGAGTTGATGTTAAAGTGCCTTTTACAATAGAAGTCAAACACATTGGCATGCTAAAGTCAGCAACATTTAACTTCGTTACTTTAGGCACCCAAGTGAAGTGGGATATTTTCAGCAGCATGTAAGGGACTTGGGATTTCCACTGCAAATATGCGACACTTGTGTTCTTAAGTCCCATAAGGTACACTTTTGAAATTCACCTCCCTACATAGCCTCTCCCTCATTACAAAAAGCTGCTGAGCATCAAACTCCAAATGAAGCCAAGTTTGACAAGTGTGTAAGGTGCGAAGATTCTGTCTCCAGAGATATTTGGTCAGTCATACAAAAGTGCAAGAGGCAATCTCAAAAGGGGGTTAAACTAGACTTTTCTTTTACATTCTAGTCAATATTTCATCAACTAAAATATGATTCAAGTATGCAGAGTAACAGTTTGGCAGAAAACTATCTTTACACAGGGCTCCCCTTCCCCAAAGCACAGCTTTAAAAAAAAAAAAAAAAAAAAAAACACAACAACAAACAAGGAGTTGTGTGACACTTAAAGACTAACAGATTTATTTTTCACATGAGCTTTTGTGGGGAAAAAAATCCCACTTCACCAGATGCTTCGAAGCACCTGTGAAAAATAAATCTGTTAATCTTTAAGTGCCACATGACTCCTGTTTTTTTTTTTTTTCTGCTAGACTAGATTAACACAGCTGCCTCTTTGGCAAAGTACAGCTTCCCTCCCAACTTCTAAAAGCCATTGATCAATCAGGTCACAACTTAAGGTCTCAAAGCAATGACAAGTCTGCACCATTCAAAAAGACTTCACATGAAGTCCATGAAGCATCAAACATGGAAGAATGGAAAGTGACAAATTTGCAGTTTTAGTCCACTACCTAAGCTCCTTTCAAAACAAATGACAAGACTTTGTTATCTGGTTCCAGGTGGCTCCATTTTAAGGATCTCTAAGGCTCTTCTGAGGAGCAAACTTAATATACATGTTTCTCTGATACCCAACAGTAAAGCCATACCCACATCTGCAACTGTGTGTTGGATGCACGTAGCTACATGTGGCAGTGAAGACTGGCAACAAAGAGGCACCAGAAGAGCCCTTGCCAATGGGGAAAGATTCCAGCAACAGGGAGGCAGTAGACTGCTACACTGTCAGAGACAGGCACTGCCTGCACCCGCGGAGAGCCATGCAGAATATATATCTTGAAGTTCTGGTGTGCCTGCCCTTTGCACAGCTAAGCAGTCTTCACCACCTGCACTGCTATTTATACCCACACAGGAGGCGAAGAGGCAGCCATGCAATGCCTGCACTTTATGAGTGCAGATCTGCTTTAGGTCTAGCGCGAGTCACTTCACTCTTTCTAACTGAGACTGGAGAAAGTCTCATGCTCTGCCAGATTCACCACACTATTACATATGTTATCTATTTATTAAAACAAGCAAAGATAGCTTATTGCAAATACGGAGATTGTCTTAGTGGATTTTTCTCCATAGTAATGGCAATTCTTATGATGTATTGCGCAAGCTATGCACAACCCTGAGAACAAGGAGCTGTTCCTCTTTGACACGTTATCCCACTGTAAAATCAACTCTCAGTACCTCCCTAAGGCCAGATGATGGGAGTGGCATGCACCAGGAGTGCAGAGTGTGGATGCAAAGGAACTGCCATTGAGCTCTTAAGTAGACCAGGCTGACCAGTGATCTGGAAGGCAGTGAGTTGGCAGTGTACAACAACTGCCCTTCTGGGAGCAGAGAGATGGGTTTCAGCAGAGAAAGGTGAGACAAGTGCTGAGTAGACTCTCACCCCTCAGTTTAGAAGGCTCAAGGCTAGGTCAATGGTTAACATACTTCGTATTTAAAGTTGAGGAGGGTACTAGGAAGAATTTCACGTGACCTATTTTCAATCCATCCATGTACAATGAAGAAAACCTTCTGATGTTCCTAAAATGCAGAAGTACTTACCTGTCTATACACGTAGTGTTCATTGTATCCAAACGCATGTACAGCATTTCTGTGGCTTGCGCAAGCTACAGTTGCTAATTAAGGAAAATACAGAGTTTGATGAAATAGAGCTTATATTAACTCAACTTTCCTAGCATGGTTTGCAGAGGGCTGGGGTTTTTTCCTACTAACACCACACTTTTTAACTCTTGCAAGCTAAGGGCAAGTCACGGCAATTTAAATGATAGCAGGTAAACTACAGAAGTTACCCAAATCAAGAGGCTTCAGTCTAATCTCATTAAAAAAGAGAGAGGGAGAGGGAGAGCACACACTTTTCTTTTATCAAGTACAAAGGGACACTTAACACTTTTAGTGGTAATCAGAATTCCCAGCACAAGCCAATGGAAGCTGAGCATCTAATGACACTCGGTATCATCTAGCTTATTATGGAGACCAAAATTTCAGTGACCTCAGTACACTGGCTTCTGACCAGACAGCTTTTTGGAGATGATGTAGTTCAACACACAACACAGCTCAATAAGAAGCAACATGAACGAACACCCTTTACTTGTTTTGCATTTCATTTTTCTAAATACTAAACTTGTTTACGCCACTATGGTAAAGATTTTAATAGAGGGTACCTCAAAAATGGAGGAAAGTTCTCCATGATTCTTAATTGCTCATACTCTTGAAGCTATAGGATGAGGTCAGATGGCCCCAGGAAAGAAATGCCTACTATGACACAAAGATTGCAGCACCTACTTCAGCTTGTTGCATAAAATTTATATAAAAATCTATTAGTCTTGGGTGAGTTAGAAACACATGGAAATTTTTCATCCAATAAAGTGATCCACAGTCAGTTTTAGGTTTTTTGTAGCATTGATCTTCTAGAAGCCAGAGTGAGGCTTTAAAGCTAGTTCATTTCAGATAATGACACCCCTCAGATACTGTAAGTGTGCAAAAGACTTGATCTGAAATTTCAGCGTCTTTATCTTAGCCGTAGAACACAAGAAACTTTGGTAGGATCTGAAACTTGGTATTTCAGCAGTCTTATACCATAAGGACTTTTTAAGCTACCTGCGCTATTTAAGTGATGTCCTTGTCTCCTGTGAGACAAAAGATCTCTGTTTGAATCTTGGAGGTAAGGAGAATATAGTCTAACCATTTATTGTTTCAAGTTTATTTTATAAAACTGCATATATTTTAATGTTTATGATGAAGTGATCTCAACATTAAAAAGCCTCAGAATTCCTATGCACTTTAGGGTAAAATTTGTAATGGTACATTTACACAAATGCTGCTATTTGTAACCTGAGTTTAGATCCTGATACAGTAAGAGCCAAACTACACAGAAAAAGTAACTGAAGAATCAATGTGCTCTCTTGACTGAAGTAAACATGCCAGGTTTACAAGTTCCAGAGATGTAGCCACATTAATCTAGTTCAGCAAAACAAACAAGGAGTCCTATGGCACCTAAAGACTAACAAATTAATTTATCAAATGAGCCTTTGTGGAAGAAAATCAAAGCATGTGACAAAGTGGGATTTTTTCCCTCACATGAAAGCTCAAAGCTCATGCAATAAATAAATGTTTGTAAATTTTTAAGTGCCACAGGACTCCTTGTTACTCATAACCAATTTCTTGCATTGGATTCAATGACAGCACATTTATGATCATCTTTGCTCTGGTGCTCAGGATTTACTTTTAAAATGAGCACTTAGAACACTGGATATTTGGCACTAACGCAACAGTAACAAAACTAAAATAGCTGGTTGCCTATACTTTTCTTTCACATATGCAATATACTAATATGCCAAGTGTTTGCTTGCTGAACATTGGGAGAAGGAAGCCAAGGAGTCACGCTAAATTTGTGCCAATACTCAGTACTCTAGAAACAAAAAAACCATGTAAAGTAACAGGGCTCCTTAAGAACAAGGAAAGGATACCACTTGCGGTAAAGAGCCAGGCTGAAGTTTGCACAGTTCAATCAGAAGTGTCGTGTACATGACCTCAATGTGTGGTGGAACTGGGAGCTGAAACAGTTCTGCAAATATTACCTGAGAAAAGAGAAGGAAAGAAAACAGAAAATGTTATCATAGTCCAGTCTAGGCACAAGCATTCATTTCCACCACCATGTCTGAGTCTGCACAATGCTGAACAATACCAATGTTAAGCAATTACATAACAAGCAAGGCAAGTTTTATCTGTTTAACTCATGCTGTGGGGAGTCTCAGATGTGTTTACAAACTGAAGCTCCAAAACAGTGCCTTTCCTTCTGAGAGCACATGCATACTGCATGCTATTCATCTGCAACCTTTTGAAAGCTTTTGGAACAAGAACTACTTTAAGATCCACTTAGGCTAAGAGTCCAAAGAACTCATCAGATCGGACCCTCATAATACAGTGAGACAGTAAAACACACCATCTTAAATACTACTCTCCCACCCACACAACACTCCTACAGTAGCTTACAACACATTCTTCCAAACTGGATTGATTTTTAAAGAGGTATCTTAAGTTTGGTCCCATATTTACCTGTAAACAAGAAACTCTTGTAAAGCTATCAATCAAAAAGCTTTTTAAAACGGACACTTATTCTCCTAAATTGTCTACAACAAAATCCACCACTGAGAACCTGAAAATGAAACTATAAACAAAAGTAGTTTTTGGTTTCATTACTCTAGATAAGTCACAGGAATAAAACAGCGAAGAGGAAAAGAATTTTTTAGTTTTTATTTAAAGGCATTAAGGAAATCCACTAAAAATACTTGAGAGCTGATGTTATAGACCAGGAGTGGCCAAACTTACAGAACTCAAGAGCCGCACAAGTCGATTATTAAACCTTCAAGAGCCACACTGAGGTATATAACCACATTTTTACCTACTCCAAAATTACTAAGCTTAAAATTCATTGCACACTTTAATTTTATCATGAAATGGGGCAAATATTGACCCACTAATGTTAGATTCTAATAATTATTTAAGATTACCATGAAACTAGGCCCATACAGTAAAAATTTAGCTGTTGCTAGATGTAGAACACTATAGGCTTGTGGCAAGGTTTTTTTTAAATCTGGGCAGTAACTTGTCAGTTCAGCAGGTAAAAGCTCTCTGAGATGCTGATCTTTAAGTACTGCACAATGTTTTGAATTTCATTGTGAAATATGATGCTTCACAGCAGTTAGTTGTGCCAAAAATTGAAAGTAATCTATGTTCAGTTTTATACTTTTCTCCTTTGTATTTTCATTTCTTAGTATTCTACATCATGTTTAGGACTTATAAAACATGATTTTATTTTAACAATGAGTATGCTGCATTAGGGCCTATGAGAAAATCTAAATATGCTATGGCTCCTCTGACCATGTCATGCTTCTCCCTGCCACCCCTGTTGCCGCTTCCCTGTCGTCTCCTGCCACGCTGCTGCTTCTCTGCTCTCCCCAACCATGCCATACTTCTGCCTCCCACCCCATCCCGGCACCTACCATGGCCCCGCTTCCCTGCCAATATTTCTGCCAGTAAACTTGTTCACTAAAATACTCATGGACAGTGAAGACAAAAGGTCTGAGGACTCAAGACACAATTAATTTTAAAATGAAAGTAATAGTAAGGGAAAATACTGCTCTCATCTTAATCCTGTGAAGAGATGCACACAGGGACACCTTTTCAATTGTTCAGAATCACAACAGATCAATGAGAATTTATGGGGACACAAAGTGCAAGATCAGAGCCTGTTTTGGTAAGTGCTTTGGAGTCCATGCACAGAAGATACTATGGAAAAAATCCCATTGAGTTTATTCAGTTTGGGGTCAGGCCTTGTATAAATTCTAAATATCAATATTTGGTTTTTATAATACAAAGTAAATTCTTTATTGGTGAGAGATTTTTTTTCGGAAAGTTTACAACACAATTTTCCGTCCTCAGCCCTTCACAACAATTACTCTTGTCCAATGGGCTCAGATACCCATACAGTAATTCATGAATACTGCACTGAAATATAAATAGATTTTGACTATACAACAAAAAATTAATACATGTTGAATGCTATTTAATCAGTAGAAGTACGTATAGTGCTGCTATTGAACTTTGCAGTGAATGTAAGTTATCTTGGTGATTGACTTAGTTATATTAATTAAAATTTTCTTATAAAATAAATGTGCTAGCAGTTCCCTCTTCAAACAGATGACATACTGATGTCTCAGGCACACTTGTTCAGTGGCCTTAAGGAATTTTTTTTCTAAAGCCAGTTTTCAGTAGTGGTGGTCTATCCCAAGTCTAAATCATTTTGCATGCTGAAAATGAACCACGATCCATAATAAGTATTTATAAGATTCTTTAAATAGAGGGTTTTTTTTAATGACCTTTTGACAGTAGTCAGTGGCTTTGGATGTAACACTTGTGTCAATTTTCAGTCATTTTTGATGATTCTTATTTAATTCTCAAAATAGAAATACAAGAGAAATAATTTTGTATTATATTAAGATATCTGGAAATGCCAGGTGATTTTTAAAAAAGAAAACTAATTTACAATTGCTTTTCAGGTTTAAATTGCTAATTATCATCACTTATCTGTAGTTCATTGTAGACTTGTTCTTAATCAATTTATGTTGACAGTTTTAAAAATATTTACCCAGAAAACCATATCAAAAAAGAAAAGTATTTAAAAAAATCATGCACTGATGTAATTAAAGACTGTGTCATAATGCACACAGACAAGGAGGGTAGAATTAATATTGTGGGGGTAAACTGTAGAATCTGGCAGTTATTGAATTTGAGTGCCTGTCCTTCCACCTAACTGAGGAGGTTGCCTTTCCCTGCTGGCTCTCACAATGCTGCCCTTCCCCTCCCGGCTCTTACCATGCTGCTTTTTTCTGCCAGTGAGGCTCTCACAATGTGGCCCCTTCCCTCCCTTCCCTGCTCTTACCAGGCTGCTTTTTCCCTGCCTGCTCTCACAGTGCTGCCCCTCCCCAGGCTCTGACCACGCTGCTTTTTCCTGCAGCTCTCACAATGCTGCTCCTCCGCTGCTGGCTCCCACCATGCTGCCGCCTCTCTGCTGTCCCCAACCACTGCAAATTTCTCATCCGTCTCCCGCCATGCCGCCCTTCCCTCCTGCGCTCTCCCGGGAGCCGCAATTTTTCTTTAAAGAGCCGCATGCGGCTCGTGAGCTGCAGTTTGGCCACGTCTGTTATAGACTCAGACTTTAAGGTCAGAAGGGACCAATCTAGTTAGTCTTCCTGCCCAACACAGGTCACAGAACCTCACCTCCCCCACTCCAGTAACAGACCCCAACCTATGACTGAGATACTAAAGTCCTCAAATCATTGTTTAAAGTACAAAGAATCCACCAATAAGCGACTCCTGCCTCATGTTTCAGAGGAAGGTGAAAAACCCCAGGGCCTCTGCCAATTTGCCCTGAGGAAAATTCCTTCCCAACCCCAAATATGGTGATGAGGTAAATCTTGAGCATGTGGGCTGGACTCACCAAACAAACATCCAGAAAGAATTCTTTATCGTAACTCAGAATCCATCCCATCTCACATTTATTTGGTCATATTTACTGCTAGTAGCCAAAGATCAGTTAATTGCCAAACTTGGCTATCCCATACCATCTCCTCCAAAAATCTATCAAGCTCAGTCACGAGGCCACCTAGGTTTTTTGCCTCTACTGCTCCCCCTTGGAAGGCTGCTCCAAAACTTCACTTCTCTGATGGGTAAAAGCGCTCACCTAATTTCAAATCTAATCTTCCTGATGGCAGTTTATACCCATCACTTCTTGTGTCCCCACTGGAGTTGAACTTAAATTTAACTCCTCTCCTCCCCTGTACATATTATAGACAGCAATCATATCTCCTATCAGCCTTCATTTGGTTAGGCTATAATAAATCAAGTTCTTTTGAGTGGCCTCACATAAGGCAGGTTATCCATTCCACAGACCATCTGAGCAGCCCTTCTCTTCAGCTGTTCCAGTCTAAATTAATACTTCTTAAACATAGGGACCATAACTGCACACACTAAACTAGATGAGGTCTTGCCAGCACCTTATCTAATAGTAACACTTCCTTCTCTCTACTGGAAATCTCTCATCTGATGCATCCTAGGATCACAGTATTTTTTTTTTTTCAAGGCCACATCATATTGGCAACTCAGTCATCCTATGATTAACCAATACACCCAGGTCCTTCTCTTTCTCTGTCACTTCCAACAGATGCATCCCCAGCTTATAGCACAAATTGTTATTAGTCCTTAAATGCATGACCTTGCATTTTCCATTATTACATTTCATCTTATTTCTGTTATTTCAGTTTGCAAGGTCATACAAATCTTACTGTAGGATATCCCAGTCCTTTTCTGTACTGACAAAACCTCCCATTGTGTAATCTACAATCTTTATTAGCACTTCCTCACTTTTTGTACCAAGATCTGTAATAAAAAAGGTTAAATAAGATTGGTCCCAAGACTGATCACTGAGGAACTCCCTCCAGCCTGCTGGTTCACCTATCTGTATGACTTATTTTAGACTCCCCTTTAACCAGTCATTGATGGACCTATCCTCCATGAACTTATCTAGTTCTGGGACATGATATACATTGCTCTAAGCACCTCAGAAAAGTAACTAGTAAGTGACAAAGATCTGGGAGTGGAGGGTGTTTTGGTTTTGGGTTTTTTGAGGGGGAGGGCGGAGGGGAGGCAAGGATGGGTGTTTTTTTTTTTTAAAAATAAAGCTTATTTCCAGTTACCAAAATCTTAAAAATGACCTTCTCTGAGAGATGACTGTGAAAAACCACAAGTAAAACCTGGGAAACACTGCTATCAGAAATACTATTTCAAAAGTAGTAACTGAATTTAATCATTTATTAAAACACCAGGATGATAATCTAAGTCAGTGAGAAAATGCATCCTAGCCTTCAAGCCAATTCAATACTCAAAGAATGGACTACAATAGCTTGGAGTCTATTACTTAGAAATAGATAAAGTATGTATGTGTACAAAATACTGTGTGTAAAATGCATACCTCAACTATATGGTAATTTAAAGGGATCTTGTTATTTCCTGGATAGCTCAGTAGTTGTGCAGCACTGCAAAGAGATTAACACACGTGATTAAGAATACCACACACATTAGTTATGGTCTGGGGCAAAGCAATGACAATTTATGGAATGGCTGATTTTTGTATGAAGGATGTCAGACTGACAGGACTGAAGACTGAAGTCAACCACTTTCACAACAGGTGCAACACAAGCATCTGTGAAAGTTGGCCCACAAATACACCTGAATTATAATCTGGAGGGACATGTTGAACTTCCATGCTTAAGCAATTCTTGAAAACTACGAAGCTACTAAGCAGGAATGTACATTTAGTACTAGCCTTTGTTGTACTTTGCATAATGCTCATTCATACTTGCCCACCTGAAAACTTGACTGAAACCAAACTCATCTCTTATACGCTAGGCAAAAACCTGAGGTTCAGCCACGCCTCGCGTTGCCTGTATTTGATTCATTATCCAAAATAATGAGTCTAGCTCATTAGCAAGTGCCTGCTGAGTCACCTCCCTATGGAGGATTTATTTTACTATTAATATCTAAATACAGGATGAGCTAATGGAAAATACAAGAAGCCTCCTGGCTTTCACAGTATCATTTAATTAATCTTCATTATCCAGCATTTGCCCAAAGGAAGTTAATGCCACTCTAACTTGTATCAATAACCTTTCATAGTTTCTAATTCCTTTCCCAAGCCGAATTTACAACCACTTCCAGAAATTTCCATAAACTGAATGGAAAGACAGGCAGGAATTCTCCCATTAGTTTGAATAGTCAATGTCTTCACAAGACCACCAGATTTCTAATTTCTGTGGAATCAGAAATCTGCAGAAGTCATCTGTGTCAGCACCAATATAAATCCTGTCTGTTTATCCCCAAGTGTCTAAGACTACTGGTTTATTAGGAAGTGATGTAGTGTAGCTTAATGAAAAACAGGAAGATCATTTCCTGACTTGTTCATCTTAAGCATTTGGACAACAGTCAAATTGTGAAATGACAAGGTTTCTAGTGAAAGTCATAATGCTCAAGACACAATGTTAAAAAATACAGAATTGTGAATTACAACACTTCATCATTCACACAGTGAAAAAACACTTACCATGTTTTTCTCTCTTTCCAATGGGATTTGATGATGCAATGAAGATTCTCTTCTATTACAAATCTCTCAACTGAATGACTACCAGGCATAACAGGGCCCTGTCGAAAAAAGGAATTAGAAACTATGAAAGGTTATTGATATAAGTTAGAAAAATGAATTAGCTCCCAGAATTGATAGCACTTGACATATTTAATATGTTTTGAAGATAGGAGAATAATTAATGGAGCCAGGTCACATTGTTGTAGTTATGGCTGTGTTAAAAGTTCTATTAGAGGTAATTTTTAATTTTGTTTGCTGATGTATGTAAAACATTCCTCTAAGCGAACTGTTCTATATAGCACTTTTAAACTGTACAAAGTGCTACTTTCAAATAAACTGATGTTTTTAATTACAACTTCAAAACACAGACAACACGAACTCATAACTAGGTTTTTGTACCAGGCTGTCATGTTCATAGAAGAGACCAGAGGTCAATTAGATTAAACTTTTAATATATACCTACAATTGCAGTTGCACCTGGTTGGGCCAGTTACTGTCATTTTCACCATTCAATGTTGTTTTTAACCTAAGCTACCAATAATTATTCAGCACTTCTGTAGAATTATACCCTAGCATATTCCCCATCACCCCACACGTCACCTATATGCCAATCGTTTCTCAATATCACATCAAACAGCCACAATTCATAACGAGTTACTCCATACATGCCCCCCCCCCCCAAAAAGGCAAGGGGTCTTGTGGCACTTAAGACTAACAGATTTATTTATCGCATGAGCTTTCGTGGGAGAAAATCCCACTTTGTCAGACACTTAAGAGGGGGAACTTACAGAATGGGATGCAAATTTATATATCGTATTATTTAAGATACTAACTCCAGCAATTTTTAACTGTCAAAACAAGCTGATATGTATGATTATATAAACTGCTAAAGCAAATGCTTCATGTTGGTATCTTCCTTGTGGAATCAACACACACAACATTAGCAGTGATCTTCACACCAGTTATCAGTCTATAAAAAGGGGGAAGTCAGTGTCTCATCTAGCACTGGCCTATGTTTCCACCAGTTTTGTGACCCTTGCTGTAGATCTAGGTGTCAGTATGCAAAAACCTCACTTTCCTGCATGTCCTGAAGACCACATACCTCAGGATCATCTGTGTAGTCAAACATTCTAAAGATAACCCTTGGCATAGGGTAAACTGAATCTTCAGTGTGAGGCGGTGGAGTAAAAGGAGGCAGATTGTGCTGCAGTGCTTCACAGAGGATACTGTCAAAGGCAAGGTAGGGCCTTAGAATGTGTCTTTCCTGCCAGCGATCTTTTTTCAGCTTCTGAATCTGAGCCCAAAGACAGTCTAAATACTGAAAACAAGACAAGAAACATTCTTAAGTATAACGTGTCAGGAGATAAGATTCTATATTACCACTTCCAGCAGCTTAGTTTCTCCAACAGCTACTCCAGGAAGCCGTTCTGACTGTCAGGCATTTTCAAATAAGGATTTTCTCATTACTGTACTCCATCACTCTCACATTCAGAAAAGCCAAGCAGCTGGCTAGACTGCTTGTTAGCAGCCACCAATTTATTTAGGAGATAAAGACTATATTTGGTTAATTTAGTAATTCTGTACACAGAAAAGAACTATCTTCACAGTTCCACATGTTCCCAAGGGTTGTCACTTCTAAATTCTGATGTAATAAAATACAAGTGCTCTGCTTGTGTTAGTGATGGGAGCATATAAGCTTATGATACATTCAACATAAGTAGGAGCAGCTACTCTTTAAGCCACAAGTAAGAGAAAATGAGGCAAATACTGAAGAGGCAATTGCTTCTAAGTGCAGCTTTCTATGTTTTTGGGTCAACTGAAGTGCTACCAATTCTTATTCTCATTTTCTCTACTTTTCACCTTTAGAAAACAACAAAAACTTGGCTAGAGAATCGTTCAGGAACTGATACTTCATTTACTGAGGCCTTGTCCACACTGAATCCCTGCATCCATCTCCATCAATCAACGCAACAAGATCGACTGAATAGCCAGTGGAGACCTGCTCACTTGATCCCTGAAGTGCTCTCTGTTTGCGCAGTAACTCCATCCTCCCAAAAGAGAGTAACACAGCATTGAACAGAGAGCATTTCCTGAGTGCACAGCCCAGTGAAGACATCACAGTAAGGGACAGTATGTAAGTCAGTGGAAGATATGCATTCTACGCTTCATAGTTTGCATATCTCCTGTTGACAACACGGCAATGTAGATTAGGCCTCGGTAGTCAGCACTTTTAACCATGTGACTTCTCTATACGTTTTGCATCTGGCCTGTAGCTTCTCAATATCCCAGAGGCAGCATGTTCCCATGAGGATGGTGTGAGGAGTTGTACTCCATCATTGCTTGCTGAGCCTGTAGTGCAGAATCTAGCATACTCAGAAGTCCACATCCACTGGATCACAGTGCCCCTTACTGAACAGAGTCCAGGCCTATCATACAACAGAGTTTCTCCTGTGAGCTTCCAAGGTATGCAGTTTAAGGACAAGTTACAAGTCTTAGTGAGGGGTTAAGAGAACAGAACACATTAGCTGAAAGGGAAGCACTGGCATATTTTTCCAAGTTCCTGGTGTTGCTCCATTGCCTTCACTGTGTTACAGAGGGAGATGAACTATGTTAATAGCCCTGCATGTCAAAGACATTTCCTTTGAACTTCCACAAGGCAAGGTCAAGCTGGAACCCTTGGCCACCACTATCAGTTCAGCTCTCCTAAGGGTGAGGAGTTGGAGTGATGCCTGTGCTTCTTGCAACACAACAACTCATTGGGTCCTTTAAGCAATCATTTTCAAACTTTTTTACTTGGGACCCAGATTAAAAAAAAATCATTTATGTCTGTGACCCAACAACTACACCTTTCAGCAATGCATTCTAGTCTTTTGGCAGCACTTGAGGGTCTGCGACCCATAACTAGATCCCTACCACAGTTTGAAAATCACTGCTTTAGAGTCTGAAGGAGACAAGAGGCAGGCCACTGTGCCCTGATCTACACCACAGAGGGATTTCAGCAGGAGTCAAGAGGAGATATACAGGTTACTTAAAATAACATGTATATCTCCCTTTGACTGCCTAACGCAGTGATTCCCATCCGGTGTGCCGCGGCAACACCCAAAGTGTGCCGCGAGCGTCTCTGAGAGCTGGAGTTAAAGTTCCCTCCCTGATCAGCCCAGCCCCATGGGCTGTGCAGGGCTGGGAAAAGGCAGGAGTTAAAGTAAGGGGAAGGCACTGGAACACAGTTCTGGGGCCCCTATTTTTAGGCAGGCAGCATTCTGGTCCCCCTAAAAAGAGAGGAAGGCATTGGAACGCGGAGTTCCAGGGGTCCCCCTAAAAATAGCAGGAGCAGCCCAAATGCAGTATTCTGGTGGCTCCACCTTAAGTCCAGCCAGCAGAGAGCTGCAGGAGGCTGGGAGTGTGTGAATCTCCCCCTGCAGGGTGGAGCAGCTTGTGTCAGGCAGCCTGCAAACAGCCCAGGTAAGGGCTTTGGGGGGGCAGGGCTGCTGGGGGTTGCGTGTGGCAGGCGTGTGTGTGTAGCAGAGGTGGATGTGTAGCAGGGGGTGTGCAGCTGCGGGGTGGAGACCTAGTTCTGGCCCCTGCAGTGATGGAAGGGTCCATCACAGGCAGCAGGGGGCTGGGGAAGGGGAAGACGGGACCCGCTGGGGTGGGAGGGAACAGCAGGAGGGTGACGATTTTCCCGGGTGGCAGGGAGTCACTGTGGAGGATGAAGACATGGGGGCTGTGCCATGCTCCCCTGCCCTGCCTTCCCACTCCCCAGGTTCCCCCTGCCCTCCCACAAAGCCACTCTTGTTCTCCCTTCCTCTCTCCTCTCTCACCAGCCTTGTGCTGTTCCCCACATGGCTCCCTTTGTCCTCTTCTGCCACCCCTGCCCTGCTTTGCTCCTCACACTCACTCCTGCCACTGCACACGACACCTGACCCCCCCCACTTTGCCACCCCTGCTCTGCTACCCCTACTACCGCACATAGGAGCATCTCTGAAACAGTGTCATGGTTCATGAATATTCATAAGTAATTTAAGTTAATTTGAATATTCATGAGCTTTTTAATTGTGGTGTGCCTCGAAAAATTTGAGGGTATCAAGGTGTGCCATGGCAGAGAAAAGGTTGGGAACCACTGGCCTAACGCCTACTTACCACGGTGTCTTCAGTGCACTGAGTCAACAGAAAATGGCCTCCCATCAGCTCAGCACTACAGTACTTACCCCCAGGGACCACAGACCTGCTCAGGAAGATGAATCTGATGGTGGCAATTCTACCATCATCAGTGAAGACAAGCCCCCAGAAATGGAACCCACTTGCTAACACAAGACAGTTGCAAAAAAAAATGAGGCCAATGAAGGGTAAACAAAGCAGGTTTCCTGTCTTTAAGGGTCAGTGTTATTTCCAAAATAAAATGCAACTCTCTCAAATGATGACTAAGTAACTAGTGGCACAATACCAAAAAAGACCCTTCTAGGCAGGGAACCTGACAGTACTCTTCCTGCAGTGACACCACAGTTTGCAGTCACCGCTAAATCCAGGAGCAAGTGTTCTTCTACCTAAGCCATCTGTCAGCAAAGAAGTGCTCCCCTTAAAATGGCCAAGCTTTGCAGAGGTTTAGACTTGACAAACTGAAGACTGCTGATTAACCAAGACCTTACTGGGGATCATGCAAAACATGGGAAAGGGAAGAAATATTTGCTTCAACAACATTAACTTTTTCAGAACAAAAAAAGTGCTTGAGCTCCAGATTTTTTGTTATTACATGGCAAATAAACTTAATTTACCTCTTCTTGTGGGTGTGGCTTGTCAGCAGTCCAAACTTGCAACATGGGTACATGGATCTTCTGTCGTCGCCTATTACATATAAAAAGAAAGTCTAGTCATTTTAGAGCTGTAATCAAGGAAAAAGTAATTTTTTCTATTATGCATATACAGCAGTTGATCTCCTTGGTTGAGTAACTCTATAGCAGGTGTGGCCAAACTGTGGCTCAGGAGCCACATGCGGCTCTTGAATGAAAAACTGTGGCTCCCGGAAGAACATCAGCAAATCAATTTAGGAAAGCAGCCCCAGCCTAGGGATTCGGGGGGGGCGCGCGGACAGGGGGGAGAAGCGCAGCATGGTCAGGGATGGCAGGGAGAAGTGCGGCATGGTCAGGATTTTAAATAACTCGCCACTAGCCTGCAGTCTTCTACATTGAGCAGCAGCTAAACTTTTACCGTATAGGCCTCATTTTCATGGTAATCTTGAGTAATTATTAGAATCTGACATTAGTATGATCAATATTTGTCCTCTTTTTATGATAAAAATAAAGTGTGCAATGAATTTTAAACTTACTAGTTTTGGAGTTGCCAAAAGTACATGGCTATATGCCTCAGTGTGGCTCTCGAAGGTTTAATAATCAACTCATGTGGCTCTTGAGTTCCATAAGTTTGGCTACCCCTGCTCTATAGTAAACTAACATTTACTAGTCTGTTACCTATTATTAAAAGTGATACTTTGGGTTATCATCACTGCTGTGCTAGCTACACTTTGGTTAACTTGTCCCATTACAGCAGGCATCGGCAACCCCAAGTACCCGTGCCAAAAATGGCACAGGAGCCAAGCCGGAGTGGCACGTGGCGCCACTCAGGCTTCCCTGCTGGTCCTGCTCACTCAGCGCTGCACAGCTGGGCAGAATGAGCCGTGCACCATAGCTCTAGGCCAGCAGAAGCTGTGGCATGCAGTTCTCAGCCCCCTGCTGGGCAGGACTAGAGGGGAGCGGGGCAGGTTGCCCCCCTCCCCACCTTCTACCAGCTCCGACAGCAGACCCGGAAGCCGCCTGCTAGCAGGGGACAGAGGCAACCAGGACCTGGAGGCCTCAGGAAGAGGGGGCAGCCCCAGCAAATGCAGGGAGAGAGGCAGCCCCGGCGGGGACCCAGAGACCGCCCACCAGCAAGGGCAGGAGCCCACAAGGCCCCACCTCTCTTTGGTTCCACCCCTGGTACCCACTGAGGGGCCGGTGGGCAAGGCTGGCATGGGGGAGGGGGGTGTCCGCAACGCCTTACAGCAATGACAATTAACGGCATCCAGTGTTTGTATAAGAAGCACAGAGATGTTCCCACTAGATTAATAGCATAAGTGTGATCAGCTCTCAAGCTTCAACCTATAGCCCAAGAGACCAACTAGTAAGGAGTTTAAAGCAATTTAACCAGAGCTACAGATGTGTATGTGGATGGGAGTTGGGTTGGGGCATCACAGGAGCCAACACTGCAGTAAAGAAAAGTTCTATATCTTTACTGAACTGATGTTTAACAATCCCTCAGAACAAGCCAAAATGAACAGAGGCCCAGCTTTTCTGCATCACCATTATAAAAGATAAGTAAGTTTTAGACAACTGGTAAGGAAGAGGTACTTAAGTTGTTTAGTGTTAAAAACCCCATTATCACTGCAATCTTTCACTGTGTCCAACTTCCAAAACTTATCAGGTTCTACTATTTTATATTACTTTAAAATGACTGTGGCAAACTTTTTCCACACTGGGTATAGTGCTTTTCTTTAGTGGAAGTGGGTCAGGACAGACCTCAAATGCCTGAGTACTGCCCCTATGAGGCACTTGCACTGGTGAAACTCCTGACCTCCCCTGCACTGCTACCCCTACTATCCCACATAGCACCATTTCCAAAACACTGTGTCATGGTTCATGAACATTCATAAGTAATTTAATCTGAATATTCATGAGTTTTTAATGGTGTTGTGCCTCAAAAAATTTGAAGGTATCAAGGTGCACCATGGCAGAAAAAAAGTTGGGAACCACTGCCTTACAGTTCCTTGTGCCTGCTCTCCCCTTAGGCCAGGTTTCTCTTCTCAACCGACTAAAGTCTCAGATACACCTCTCTTTCTCTTCTCAAGTCCAGTTACCTTCTACAACTCTTGTGCTCCTTCGCTTCAAACTCCTCTCCTCCTTCGCTCTGCACAGTACCACCCTCCTGCTCCTCCTCCAGCTTGTGCAACTTCTGTTGGGGGCAGGACAGCTTTATCGGGCACCTGGCTAGGCCTTAATTGATTTCAGGTGCCTCTAATCAACCCGCAATAACCCTGGTTAGCCACTGGGGAACAAAGCCTTCAGCATTCTGAGGCTCACATCTCCCTTTTTCTACTCTCAGACTGCCTGCTGGCTTTGGTCTCTCACAATGACCAATACACAAAGTTATTTATCCAATATCTCAATAGGTGCAAAGGAAGAGGGGATCACTTTTGGCTGTCGTCTTACTTCAAATAACTTTCTGTCTGGGACAAGATGCGATCCATCTCAGCATCCTTCTTCTCATACAGTTCCTTCCCAACCCAGGGAAGAGATGACAGAAATGCAAACACATACCAGTCACATCGCACCTGCAGAAAATAAGGAAAACCAAAAAAAGCACCTCAATATACAATTAAGTTCCACACTTTTAACAAGAAATCTCTCAAGAAGCATCATATATCATTTAGTTCCAAAGAGACAGCCATGTTAATCTAGCTCAATAAAACAAACAAGTTCTGTGGCACTTAAAAACTAACAAATTGATTTATTGTATGAGCTTTCATGGGAGGAAAATCCCACTGTCAGACACTTAGAACTTAGAAGCGTCTGACAAAGTAGGATTTTTCTCCCACAAAAGCTCATGCAATAAATCAAGTTGTTAGTCTTTAAGTGCCACAGGACTCACTGTTTCTCATTTTACTTCATATAACTGCAAGGATTAAATAGAACAAGCTCCTTTGAATACAATGGAGAAAAAAAGTCACCTAAAATCAACAATGTAATTATTATTTTGGAAGTGCAGCTGTATTTCAGTGGAAGTTCACAGAGACACCAGAACCCACAGATGCATTCAGCAGTTGTGCGTTTGAAAGTGTGAAGGCAATTTAGCGTGCAGATATCTGATATATGCATGTTCAAGCATTTGGATACACCTGTTCAAGTATTTGGATAACCATACTGGTTACCTCACCTATCTTATCTTTTATTGGACCAACATCTTAAAAGAATTCAGCAATAAAAGATATTAACTGTCCCACCTTATCTTTCTAATATCTTGGGTTTGACAGAGCTATAACTATGCTGCATAAGTTAGTAAGACAAAATATCACACGTTGGTAGCATTACTTCTCAATGGACTTGAACAGTCAACTTGATCGCAGAATATGCTATAAAAGAAAATTATTTGCTGCTATGTATGTTCTTGGGACAGTGCAACCAATCACTGATAGAGATTTTATTTCAGACGCTGCAGGAAAAGGGTAACAAAATTCCACAGTCTGTCTAACAGTCTCAGGGTCCCGTTACCAAACAAAAAACAAAACACATTTTCTAACAACTTCAAATTTTTGGTTCAAACTGATACTGAAAATCCAAAACAGAAAACTATATTTTAAAGAAAGTCTCTAAAAATGGTGTCTTTACTCATGAACTCTCACTTCTGGGTGCATTCAAAGCCCCTCTATGTGCATTCAAAGGAATATCTGCCAACTTTCATAAAGAAAGACGTTGACTATTTTAGCCAACATGGCCAAAGAAGCTGTAGTCAATGACCACTTCCGTATTAATAGATTTTTAAAAAAGGACTTTTCACACACAATTGAAAGTTACTAAAGATGATGGTGTTACACAGGCATCTCAGGGGACCTCATCTGCCCTGCAGCGAAGAGCACAATTAGATTGCTAGAGAACAAGGGGGATTTGCATGGCCGGCAGTTAGAAGATATGAAATGTTTTGCTTTTATGACTGGATTCTACCTAATTTGAAAGTCACCAAGTGACAAAAGCCATTTTTAGAGTCACTTTTCAGATTAGAGCTGTATTTTAAAGTTTTGTAACACAATTTGCAGAATACTACTGAGGATTATGGGTATGCTAATTTGAACGTAAAACCATCTGAGCCACCTGACTGTAGAAAGACTAAGTATTTTATTTATATGTATTTTCTTTTAATTATCACAGCCTTCTTCTAGCCATACTGTGAAATTATGGTCAACAAATGATTGGGCAAATTGACTGACCATTGCACCACCCCATTTTAACCCCTTATGTTGAAGGCCCTGTAAATGTTTCACTGTGAAAAAATTCTGGTGAATTAGCAAGTCATCCACAAAGTAAAGCTCCTTTGCTTACCTGGGGCACGTCTTCCTCTTGTGTCACACTCACAAAGTTCTCAAACATGGCTACCATTGAAGGTGCAGCTATTACATGACAATTTACAAGGTCAGACAGAAAACGAACCTAATAAGATAAAGGAGAGTTCTGATATAATACATTCTTCGACTATCAATTGTCTTGCAATTACCCGAACAAGTTTGAGGTAGTACGTCTAAGACTGGACAATTAGGATAAATATAATAACTAATTCAGCTACCAAAACAAATTAATTAGCACAAAAAAATTTACTAGCATTAGCCTCGCATCACAAAGGGAGCATGGAGTATAAAAAGAGTCTGTCCCTGGGCAATGTGTACTTTAAGCCCTACCCCCTAAACTAGGTCATAATATTCTCTTGCTCTTAAAAAAGAATTACAACTTTTATTTCTGGGAGGAAAAATCTCTTGCACACCTCACATCATCTTCTAGTTCATCATCCTATGGAATACTGCATGTCGACTCCAGAACAGACCATTTCCCCACTATCGCAATTGGAGATGCCCTAATTCTGGCAGCTGTAACAGGGACAGTACACCAGGTTAAGAGGAAAGGAGCATAAGAAGTGAAAAAAACCTGCTACTTACTAAATACACAGCTTCATTGTACATATTGGCTTTCAAACACTCTTTGAGCTGACGAATCATGGCCTCTACAAACTCCCCACCAAAATTGTAGTTCCTGGCATTCAGCAACCCAACTAGTGTTGTGTAAACAGTAAGCTTTTCTGGTAACAGGCGTGCACTGATTTAAACATAGAAGAAAAAATATTGCATCAGATATTACCTCCTGTAGCAATAATACAACATCTCACACTCTGGGTAGGCTAGTTTAAGCTTGTTTATTTCTTGGTACAACTCAGAGCATTACGTTTTCATTAGATTTGTTTACTTCACTGTGTACAATACTGTTCAGTGTTTTTAATCAACCATCCTAATCAGAATATAAATACTACTAAATTCAATATCAAATATTTTCTCTTAAATTCATTCCATTGTACAAGAACTGCATAGCAAACTACGGGGTTCTAAAGCCTGAAGCAGTTGTGTGTTAATACATGTCAGCTGTTAATTCTAATTCACGCTGAAAATGTGAATTAGTCAGAAGTCACTCAACATGAAAAATAGCATGAAAGGCTGGAATGACATTTATTGAAGATTTTAAATACTCTACATGGGTGTTGTGATGACTATTTTATTTTTAAAAGGAGTTAAAGATTAAAAGCCACAGAAAGCATTGTTTTAGAGAAGAGTCACACTGAAACCATTTAAGTGAAGCAGCAGCTGAATTTGAAAGGTCAAAATAGATTCTAGGATTGTAGGGTTCTAAATCTGAATTTCTGTAGTGCTTTTAAAACCCACAGGAGTAGACATAATGATTTTCATTCTCTTTTCCCACCTCTTTCATGTACATTTTGATATGAATATGGCTAAGCAGTATCAGAGCCAAAGGCTGAGAACATTATGCCCTACTAAAGAAATATTTCTTAATTCCTTTAAATATAGCAAAACATCAGGCATATGTAAGAGACTGAAACACCATTTTACATTGCAAATAAAAATGTTAAATTTTAGACACAAAAAGGTTATTGTACCAGGATGGCTAATTTTAAATGGAAAGCATTTAAGAAATTCAAAAGAATGGTTTGATAGTAACTTGAGCTCACCATCTTTAACTATGTTTTGTATTCATGTGTACATTCATACCTTGAAATGTGCATTACTGCTTTGGGAAACAAATGAACTGCTAGATATAAAGCCTGATGTGTGCATTAGAGTTCTCAGGAAAGGGAGGCTATATCATCATTTGACTGCGCACTCCAACCTAATTTCACATACCCTGGAGTTTAGGATGTTACACAAAAAACTATAACGGTGCAACATCAAAGGCCAGAAGAAATGTCACTAGACTATAAGCTACTTCAGATGAAGCTTTCAATAAGCCCCTCCACTACCAAAAATGAAAGATAGCTTGCATGGTGGGGTCTGGGGAGTAGATCTGGGATCCTCTGTCCACCTGAGGACTTAAAGTTTGCTCAAAGAACAGGTAAGAGAATGTATTGTGCATACACAATATGTTGTTCTTCCCTTCAGTGTTTACGAATGACAATTTCCTTATCTAATTTCTTTGGTTAAGGGTAAAACGAACCTGAAGCATGATGGTAATGTATAAGTTTTTCATAAGAACATTATAAATATGTCATATGTTTGAAAAGCATTTAGTGTAGATAATACCTCATCATCTGAATCCACAAATCTTTTGCATACATACACTGTACAAAGAATTCTTAATATCTTGCTTTTGTAGTTTGGTAGATCAGCCTCCAGGACACCAGCTAGGCCTTCCAAGTTGCTCTCCAAAGACGACGTACTCTAAGAAAAGAGATAATTATCAGAAACCTATCACAACCAATCAAGGGATAACCATCCAACTCTCCACAGACAAGTCTGTTTGACTATATAAACTATTTTGTTGTACTCTTCTTGATGACACAAACAAATCTGGCTAAGAATAAAATTTTGTATTTTGTTTTCAGTGGGAGTCATACATAAAATTCTGATTACACAAGATTTTTAGTTTACTGGAAGTAAACAACAAATAACTAATAAGACAAGGAAGTGAGCAATACCTCCCAAATTCCACAATGAACCACTGAAGGCAGCCCACTCGTATTTCTACTCTCTTAATCTACTGCAAATACTTGAAGGGGGAAGGACCATTTGAATCTCACTGAAATGTTTTTAAAAGAGAAAACCTGAAAATATACTTTAAGCCAAGCATCTCTAACCTGGGTCTTGAAATATATAAGAGCCTACCACCCAAACTGATATACCCGTACTGCTATGCCCTCTGAAATCTAAAAGGAACAGAATAGCTGTGTAAGGATCTTAATTAAAAAATACTGTCAATGAACTTCCCACAAAGGCATTTCTAAGGTTTTTACAACTTTAGCAACCTGGACAGAAAGACGAGTTATTAAACGTTCTATTCAATTAATTTCCCAACAATCATTAAGTAATATATTCGCTGAGCAGTATTTTGTTAGAACTAGCAGAACTACTAAAAAATATTTCTAGAAAATTAGTGAAATGAAATTTAAATTAGTGTTTACAAATGCTATCCAGCCAGTCCTACTTATTACATCCTTTGCTTATTTTACAATACCTTCTTTTGTTACCTGGCTTGCACACCATTTTCGCTCACCTAGAATAGAATGGTCTTTTTCCTGTGCCGTCCTCAGTGTGTTTCCTGTTTTCCCCTTCTCTCCCTGTCCATCCTCACCTTTTGATTCAGTCCACAGCAGTCTTCCTTGCACTTGCGAATTTTTCTCTTATCATACATCTTTGTTCTCCCTTCCTCTGACAAAATCCCTCAACAAATACCCTGAACTTCTCTTTTTAATATATTCCATCAGTATCATTTATTCTCCCTCCCCACACCCACTCACTTGGAAGTTCACTAGACAGAGGACTTAGACTACTAACCACTGACTCAAAAAGGCAGGGCAGAGCTTTTCCTGGAGCAACATCCAGGTGACAATCCAATCTCCTTCCCCCACCAGCAACTGCTGACAGGGATGTTGGTGCAAGTCCTACCCAGGCACTTTTCCTAAAACATGAAATCACTGAGCAGCTTCCAGATTAGCACAATCAAGTACATAGGTAGTAATTTGGTAATATTGCCTCCCTGCCTGCCCCCAGAAGCCAGTGCGGGAATGAACATTCCTTCTGTCCCCTCCACAACAGCCTCCTGGCTGCTTCATGATTGTATGGGGAGAGGAGATCCTTGTTACTTTTGCAAGCAAGGACTGAAATTTATTTACTGCATGAGCTTTCATGGGAGAAAATCCTATCTTCAAAGCA
Organism: Podocnemis expansa; assembly: GCA_007922195.1. Classification (NCBI taxonomy): domain Eukaryota; kingdom Metazoa; phylum Chordata; order Testudines; family Podocnemididae; genus Podocnemis; species Podocnemis expansa. Next base: position 10,296,254 of record ML681995.1, on the reverse strand, counting down.
TATGATGAAGTGGGATGTTCTCCCATGAAAGCTTATGCAACAAATAAATCTGTTAAACTTTAAGTGCCACAGGATTCCTTGTTTGTTCTACTGAAGTAGACTAATATTGCTGCCCCTTTGGAACTCGTTACCTTTACTCTCCCGATGTGTCATCTTTTCAGCCCTTCTGCCCAGTGAGCTGCCCCCAGACTGCACTGGCTACTCTAATGCCAGGAGGCAGAAAGCGGAAGCAACCCGATTCATGTGAGCTTCACCAGTACCCACAGTATTCTCATTGAACAATATTAGCAATGTCTATCAATATCATTAATACATTTTTATAAGTGAAACACAATCAACCCCTTCAGTTCATACAAAACTAAACTAAGTTACTGCACATTCCCCATCACCTTCATCCTTGTCCTCCTCCTCCACACTCTCCATTTGTTACAAGCACTTGTTCCTTGTCTCCATTCCAACTCTTCAGATCTTAATGGCAGTGACTGTCCCTCACTATATTTTTTGTATAGCACAATGCAGCCATGAACTCAGCTGTGGCATCAGAAACATTGTATTAAAAATCCTACTGGCCAGAGTCCTGTTAACTTCTCTCTGATGCTCAGGAAAACTGAAAACAAATGCACAGCACTGTCTACAGACGAGGAAAAAAAGAGAACTGTATTTTCATTCTGCTCACAGATGATCATAAGAATCTTCTTTAAAAAAACAAAGCATCACTTTGCAGAAGCTGACAACATCCCAATTTGAGAAGCATTACATTGATGCTGTGAGAGGATCTTTGAGACTGTTTCGAGAAGGCACTGACACCTGTCTACATTAGAAATGCTGCGGCTGCACCACTGTAGTTCGTCTGATGAAGATACTCTACACTGACGTGAGAAAGCTCTCCCATCCACATAATAAAACCACTTCCACCAAGGAAGAGCCGTCCACACTGGTGCTTGGGTCAGTGTGAATTATGTTGCTCAAGAGGATGGCTTATTCACACCCCTGAATGACTTAAATTGTACCAACATAACTCACAGTGCAGACAAGCCTTACGTGGTGTACAGAGAGAGAACAGATGGTGAACCAGTCAAAGCTGTATAAACGCTTAGCAACTAAGTTGAACATGTTGTGAACCAGAAAATCATTCCAGCTGGACACTGTGACACCACTAATTAAATGTATGGGTATATTATTAGTCTAACCCACCTATACATCAAAACCACGATTAACTCTTTATTCAGTTTAGACGCGAAACTATCAAATCTGTATTGTCCCCAGGCATCATACTACCTTATAGTCTCTCAAGAAAAGGACCATCAGTTAAACACTATGGCCTCCGTCACTCTGGGATACCTTGGGACATGCTTCTGCACCTCAGTGGGGTTCTGCACAAACACAGCAGATTGACCATGAGCAAGAAGTTGCCAGACCAGAGCCAGTTAGGATTGCACACTATTTCCTCCAGCTATAACCCCAGAAGCCTGCCTGGAGATAAATGAGGAACTCAGATGTGTGTGTTCCATATCACAGGTGGCCAAACTTATGGAACTCTAGAGCCACACAAGCTGATTATTAAACCTTTGAGCGCTGCCCTGAGGCATATGAACATCTACTTTTACCACTCCAAATTACTAAATTTAAAATTCATTGCACACTTTAATTTTATCATAAAAAGAGGGCAAATATTGATTCTACTAATGTCAGAATCTAATAATTACTTCAGGTTACCATGAAAACCAGGCCTATACAGTAAATGAGCTCTTTTCTTCTTTGTATTTTTGTTTCTTATTACTCAACATCATGTTTAGAAGAACTCGTAAAACACAATTTTAACGAGTAAACCACATTAGGGCCTATGAGCAAATCCAAATATGCCACACTTCTCATCATTCCTGACCATCCCGCACTTCTCCCCACTGTCCTGACCCACTCCCTAACCCCAAGGCCCTCACGCTGGCTCCCCCGGGCCAACCCCCGCCAATCCCTTACCTAGCCGCTCCGTTACCTAGGCACAGGCTGGGGCTCGCTCCCCCTGCTTTAAGCGCTGCCCAGGCTGAGCATCCAATATGGCTGCTGTGGTGGCCAGGCACAGGCTGGGGCTCTCCCCTAAGCACGCCCAGGGCCAGAGATTTAAAACTTCTAGGTTGGGGCTGCTTTCTTCTCTCTGACCCACATATGAGCCCAGTTCTTCCATAAGCTGCAATTTTCCATTCAAAAAGCTGCATGTGGCTCCCAAGCCACAGTTTGGCCCTGCCTGTCCTATATCAATGTTTCCCAACCAGTGTGCCAGGGCCCACAGATGTGCTGTTAGGCCTGAGCAGGTGTGCCACGGAATTTTTTGAAAATCTTTTGAGTTCTGGATTGGCTCGTGAATATTCATGAGTTCATTCAGAGAATATATGGTGGTGTGCCTCAAAATAATTACAGTTCTGCACCAGTATCAATTCATGTACAAGCTGCAACTCCCTCAAAAGCCTAAATTCTTACATCCAGGGATTCAAATCCAACAGACAAATTCATCATAAGGAATTGCCACTCGTACCTTCTCTCCTACTCTGCATATTAAAGATTCCAGTCTCTCTTCAATTTCAGATGGCTCTGATGTTCTCCTCCTCTTGTGAGGTTGTCCTGTTTCAATACATTCATAAAACCAATACAGGTTAAATAATTTTAGTACTTTAAAAGAAATTTTGAACAATTCTGTTCCAGTTCTGTACTATAATAAGCACCCACAAGACATTCAAGTATTACTACTATCGAAACATGAAAAACAAAGTGAATCTATTAACTAAAAACATACCCAGTGTCCATAGCCATCTTACTTGTTAATTAGCTGTGAATAAAATTTTAAGTCCCTTTTTCACTCTCTTATTTGAAATTTGTATTTGGAAGTGCATTTCTGCTAGAGTGGGAAGATACAGTATCAACAGTACATGCAGAGGAAACTAAAAATGTCGTAGAGCTAGCAGTACTGAAGTGCTGGTCATAAGCACATCATGGGGTTGTCTGACACCAATGATAGATAACACCAGAGAACACCTGAAAAAAGTATGTTCATGTATCAGGGTTTTTATTTTAGAAAAAAAAAATGTTTGTTTTGACCAGATTTTAGTTAAATGTAATGATATGGACCTCATCCATGCAGGTCAGAGCTAAAATGTTGATAGCAAAAGCAGTAGGTTCTGTCTGTAGGACTGCATGAAGTTATTTGCATAAGCTCCAAAACCTGCATCTATTCAATAGGCTCTTATCACACCATCATCATCAGGGCATTAATGAACATGACTGATGTCTATCACACATGGCTCATTTTCTCATCCTCTGCAAGGGGGGAAAACAGTGCCCCTTGCAGCTAGAGCAGGGAAGTTTATGATGGTCTGTAGTTCCAGTGGAGTTTGGTCAATGGTCTGGAAGTAACCACTGAGAAAGCACTGTATCCTGCACAGATGAACTTTTCCCCTTAGAGTAGTAAATTCAGTTGTGCCAAAAGAGTGAAATTATGAACCACCATCCTCATGTCAGATCTTTTAGATGTGCTGGGCCATGTCACTGAGCACCTTTCAAGATAAAAGATGGAGACTTTGAACTGGTTGTGATATAAGAAGCCAAAATAGAGCAGGACAAGTTCACAGGGCTCCCAGTAACTGCACACTATTCCAGTGCTAGTACTGTACTAGCATTCTGTAGTAGTTGTACTGACGGCTTTACATCCAGGTGTAGCACACTAGTACTGGCGTCAGCAAGGTGTCCAGAGCATCGCTAGCCCACACACTGACAATCAATTGCGTATGTTTACCATTAACAAAAGAGATTGCCCCGCAGCTACAAATTCTCCAAAATGACCAACATAAATTGCCTTGAGTTCAGCTTCAGCCAGCTGTTCAAGTATCAGCTTATCATCATCCAAGCAGTGGGTTATCTTGGTGATAGTGGCACAGCCGCATGCTGTGAAGGACACGTAGAACTGCGTGTCAATGCACGCTGCTGAGACTTGAATCCAAGCATCTCACCACTTTTCCGAGTAGCTGCCTACAGAACTGAACTAGGGCAACTGAGGTGGCCTGTTTTGTTGGCAGGCATGAGGCAGCAGATCCATGGAGTGTGGGAAGTCTCCCTAAATACGCATTCCTTTCTAGTGACCTAGAATGCTAGTCCTCTGAAGTGTATGGTACTGAATGATGCTGTGGGCTGCAGGCACTCAGTACCGAAGTGCTTTACTCAATCTGGATAACTTCTTAAGACATGATTTGACAAGTGCAACGGAGGTTGATAGGAAGCTCAGTAATAGCCAATAAAACAGCCTGAACATAGGTTCACAGAAATTCTTTTATCTCAGCCATTGTTTTCCACTCTCTCATCAACTAATGCAACAGCCTAGTTTGGTAACTAACTCATCTTTAGCTCCTGGTGGTAGCTCTGCTGAGGGAATGCTGAGGGTGGGTTATGAGTTATTACAGAGAATTCTTTCATGGATACCTGACTTCAAAGTCTTGCCTAACACACTCAGAGTTTAAATGACTGCCATACTGGGGTCAGGAAGCAATTTTCCCCCATGGCAGGTTGGCAAAGGGCTGTGGGTTTTCACCTTCCACTGTAGCATGGGGTATGGCTCACTTCTTGGTGCATTCTCTGTACTTTTAGCTCTTTGGATCATGATTTGAAGACTTTAATAACTCACTCATAGGCTAGAGGTTTATTACAGCTGTGGGTGGGTGAGGTTTTTTGGCTCGCATTGTGCAGGATGTCAGACTAGAAAATGATCGTAATAGTTCCAGACAAGCGTATAACGCAGGGTGTCAGAAAATGAAGCTGATCTATGCAGCGATAAGGAGGAAGGGCCATTCAGTGCCACCGTATTGATGATTGAGGCTGCTGTTCAATGACGGTTCACCATATTCTCGACTCTAGGGCAACAACGTGTTAGCACGCTCCTTTGGATTTACACACCTCTCACTGCACTCAGATGAGCTCTGCACTGATCTAACCATAGATCCCAATGAGAATACTAGGCCACAGACAGCATGTAAGTAGTAGAGAAACAATTAAAAGTGCTTTAAAAGGGTACAGTAGCATTCAAAGGTTTTGTTGTACGGCTATTAAATGAAGCAGATCAGCAAAAGTGATATTCTTGTCATCAAGCTTGCGTCTACCTCATAAATGCAGCCAATAAAACAAACAGGCAAGGCCACCTTACAGACAATCAGCTGATTTTTGCAAGCACACTTCTTTGGGACATTAAAGACCAGAAGTTCGTTATCTTATGATGGAAACAAATTCTCATACCCAGGTAACAAGCAGCAAAAATGACATTCTTGCCATCAAGGTTATGTCTGTCCCATAAATACAACCAATAAGACAGACAGACAATCAGCTGATTTTTCCCATCACACATGTTTTTGGGAAAACTAAAGACCACAAATTCATTACCTTGTGTTGGAAACAAACACTCATCCCCAGGCGAGAAGCAATAAACGAAGGGATACACTCACCAAGTGCCTACCACCACAAAGGGCACGTTTGGATTTTGGGGAGACGCTGGGGGCTCTAGATGGGCACCAAAGAAATCACAGCAAAAGCAACAAAAACGTGCTGAGAGACCCCACAGAAAAGGACCTTCATGCTGGGGGCTAAGGCACATTTCTGGCTCCGCACGCCTGCTGTGACCACTCCCAGGGCCCCGCAAAGACTTCTCGCTCCGGGCGGCGGCTGTGATTGGACTCCCGGGGGCCAGCGGCCGGCGGGCAGGGCCGCATGGGGCCCAGTCCCCGTCACCCTGTGGGGCCGGATCCGCCCCGGGGCCCAGGCTCAGCAGCGCGGGGAGAGGCGGGAGGCCAGAGCAGCCCAGGAACCAGCCGGTGCCGCCCCATCCCGCCGCTCCCTCAGCCCGCCTGTTTCGAGCAGCGCGCGACACGGCCCCGCCCCCGCTCACCGTCGCTCTCGTCGCTGTGCCGCCTCCGCGACATGCTGCCGGTCGGGCCGGGCCGCGCCGCGCGGGCTGCGGGGGAGGGGGAGCGGCACGAGGCGGCTGCGCTGAGCTGAGGCCGCGGCGGCGCCTCGAAGCGCTTCCCTTCGACCGCCCCCTCCCAGCTTCCTTCCGGCCTGCTTTTCCCGCCGCCCTCTGCTTCCGGGGCAAAGGGCGGCGGCAGGGCCCCGCCCCCTCTGCCTCGCCGGCGCCCGCGCGAGCGAAGGGGCGGAGCCGCCGGGGGATAACTTCCGGGTGAGCCGGGGAGCGTCTGCAAATTACCGGCCTCCCAATGAGGCGAAAACCAACCAACCAACCAACCCCTGCCCCAGAAAGGGCCCGATCCGGTGACGCAGCCACTTCCTCCCGGGCCCGATCCTGCCATCAGCTCAGTCACCGGCCGTCTTTGTTTGACTGAGCCAGACCGAGGCGGCTGCCCCTTTGGGAGCCTAGCGCCTGCTGGCACCCGTGGGCCGGAGCCCGAGGGCCCCATCCTGCCTCAGTGAAGCCAGGGGCCTAACACCCGCTGGCTCCAAAGGGCCCCGATGCTGAGCCCCTGCAGCTGCCACTGGCCCTGCCATAGGCCGCGGCGAGAGGATGGGATGGCGAGGGGAGCCACAGGCTGGAGGCCAGTGGCGGAAACGGACCCCCAAATAGAGTTACCAGATGTCAGGCCAAAGGAGGGCGTGTCCTCCTTCTTACCTGCACGTCCTCCATCCAGCAGGCATTTTAAACATCTATGATTTTGTTTGGGTTTTGTACTCACGGAGGTTTTAAGGATGCTGGAACACCGTCGTTTTAGGGGGAAGCGTTCCAGGGCCCCCTAAAACAGAAAAATATTACATTAATACTACACTTGCTCCATGTGTCCTCCAACGTTCTCCTTTTCATACTTCCCCGTCCTCCTTTCCATGCTTTGGTATCTGGTAACCCTGCCCCTGAGGGAGCAGCTCAGCCCCGCATGAGCCATCACAGCCCACCAATGGGCCCCTTGTGGGGGCCTCAGCCACATTTCTCCATCCCAGGCACAGGCCTTCAGGTGGTGCTGACCTGACTGTAAACCGTCTTGTCTCACGCCTCACAGCGTTTGGCTGGGGCATTGTTGTAACATCTGCCCGTGGGCCCGGGGCAGGGGGCAATGCCTGCATCTAGACCCAAGCGAGTCCACCCCAGATCAAGAGTATCCTCATGGCTGGGCCAGACGGCTCTCTCACGCAATGACACAAGCCTTTCTGTGATGAAATACCATCTCCACCAAAACCTGTATGGCCCAGCTTCTCTAAAGCATTGAGGTGCCAATTGTATTTGAAATTAAGGGAAACTGGGTGCCAAAATACCCCTGAGGGGCTTGGCCACTGTTGTTGAGTTGAGCACAATCTTAGGTATGCATTCATGTAGGAGACTTTCTGGGCTTTGTAAATCTTTAATTAGCTGTCCAAGGGACCAGGAAGAATCAACTGCCTGTTAGATTCAAAGGGGCAGCCGTGTTAGTCTAGTTCAGCAAAAGAAGCAAGGAGTCCTATGGCACTTACAGACTAACAAACGTATTTATTGCATGAGTTTTCGTGGAAGAAAATTCCACTTCATCAGATGCTTTGAAACATCAAAGCGTCTTAACAAAGTGGGATTTTTGTCCCATGAAAAGCTCATGCGACAAATTAATCTGTTAACCTTGAAGTGCCACAGGTCTCCTTGCTTCTTCTGCCTGTTAAAGCATGGGACACACTGCTGACATCATGTAAAACGGGAACCAGGAGTAGCTTCATTTCAGGAACCTAGATGATGCCGTGAACTAAAGTGTTCACAGACACAATATAAGGAGTTGCTTGTTGAACTTCATGCTGCAGATGGAATAACATATTTAAACCATCTCACAATCTCTTCAATTTATGTGTTAATCAGTTTAAAAATAGAGCTGGTGGAATTTTTTTCCCATAGAACTGTTTTCCGCTGGAAAATGTAGTTTTATTTACAACTGGGAGGACACATATAATTTTTCTAACATTTCAACAGCTAAATGTCAAATCACTTTAACTTTCTTGATCTGAAGTCAAAATGTTTTGTTTTGATAAGGGGAAAATACTTCATTTTGCCTTTCTTGGGTTGTTTTATTTCATTTGGACATTGTACATTTAATGTATTACAGATATTCTAGTTCACATTTTAGATCATACTAGTGAGTTTCATCCTTGTCCAAACAAAATGTTCAGAATGGAAATTTTTTTAGAATTTCTGTGTGAAAATTTTCAGAGGGTCCACCTTTTTTTCCAAACACATCGCAGAATGTTGGAATTCCTTCCAAGGTGGGAATTCCCTTTTCAGCCAGCCCGGATCTATTGAATGCATTTTGTGCTGGGTGAGAAAGCTCTGAAAGAGGAGTAAGATGGACACAAAGAGGATAGAGACCCAAGCATGTCAAATGCATGTTGGTGACACATCTCTCTCAGCAGTCTAACATGCTTCTGATTTACTTCTACTAACGGCAATGTCATTGGGATAAGCAGCCAATCACAGTTATGTTGTCAGTATTTTTCAGCATCTGATGACATGAAATTCACCCACAAACGCTCATGTGCTAAATAGAAGTTTTATCTTTTAAAAGTGCCACAGGACTCCCTGTTTGTTTTGTCAATACAGTTATTCTAAAAAAGGTTGTGACTTGTAAATTGTCCCTGAAAAGAAGTGCTTCCAGGATGGTGTGAGATTAGGCATGCTTCCTTCCGTAGAGACAGGGGAGTCATCTCTAGCTATGTATCTGCCCGTGAAGGCAGAGAGTAGATGCAGACATAAAATCTGTAGCCTGATGTGCGATTTTTGGCATGTTGATCAGTCAAATTCTCCAGTGGAGTTTTGAAATCACAGTTATTAAGTATAAAGCTATCCAACAAAACCTAGTAACCGAAAGAGATCATAGGGATTGACGATTCTGAATTTAGTTCAGAATTTCTTTTCTGTCTTTGAAAGCGAGGCGCAAGAGATCTCCAGACTATCTGGGAACTTCCATGAGCTGTTTTGAAAAGTCTTAAATTCTTAAAAAAAAAATAAAAAAAAAAGGTTAGTGCTTGCTGCTGGTTGATTTTTTTGCTGTTATAGTACAGTGACAGACTACGAAGACAAAAAAAACCTGCCTTTAGTAATTTCTGCATTGGTAGTACAGTGTTTTGCATTTCAAATTTGGTATTTGCTATACATGAATTGCTAACAATATTTACAAATCTGTATTTTGCCCTCCTCTTCCCTAAATCACAAAATAGGATTTATGCCTTGCTGCGGTGACACTGAAATGATACCTTCTTCTGTATTGCTGGATGGAGGAGTTGAAGCTGAGTGCTGCATTTTAAGATTTCCAGATCTGGACTTGAAAGATCCTCTTCCTTTGACAGCCAAAGGCAGTCTCAAAGCAGAATTAGATACCAGTGTGAGAAAGAAGTATGCATTTGCAAAGAAAAAGGTATGTTTTAGGATAATATTTCATTGAGCTTGTTCATAATGTGGATTATGCAACTGCACAACTTCTTTGTGATCTTATAAGAAGAGCTTGCTTTACAGAATTCCTGTCTCATTCATGCTACACCCTTAATTCTTGTTATAGGAATAAATTAAAAAAGTAATTTGGCTCTGTTAGTACCATAGTATTTAAATGAATGGAGTCTGCAATTAATTAATTTAAAGTAAATGGGACATGGATGTTAAACTCTTGCTGAATTGGGCTTAAGAGAGGATGTTAGTGCTTTAAAATGCCATCACAGGTTTGTTCCTGCAGACAAATGAAAAGGAAAATCTGAAACAGAATTAGAACACAGAGAAACCAATGTTAAAGGGACACTCAACATTTGAAATTTAGTCAGTTTAAAGAAGAAAAAGGATTAAAAGTTACCAATCTGAAATCTGCCTCTGATTCCTCCTGCCAGTTTTTGCAAGTGGAGAGCAACATCTTGTTGTTGTTTAGGAAAAAAGAAGTTTCCCGAGTTAATGTTGCTGTGTGAAAGTCTCATGCATTTACTGTGGTCAGGTGTAGCAGTGAAAACCAACTTTACATACAGTGATTCTGCCTTTTCAGAGTAAACAGCAATAGAAACTGATTATAGTGAAACTGTCCAGTTATATGAGTACTGTCCAGATACACTGACAAAGCAGAGAAATACTTTGTCTTTAATCACTGGCTTGCTTGCAACAGCAATGACTGGGAAAGCAATTCCCAACTAGACAGAAATATGGCATACTAAGGGGATAGTTATATTGTGCCTAAAAAGTGGCACTTGTATGTGAAAGGACACATACAAGATGCCCTGTGAGGATGCTCATGACATTTCCAAGACTAAACCATGTGCATCACATTACTCAGCTACTGTAAAACTGAACAGTGCTGCAAATGTAAATGTTCAGAGAATTCCTCAGCCATGGTTTAAGCACAGGCTTCCCATTCCAACTGAGCAAATGTGAGCGATCGAAATGTTCATCTAAGGGGTATGGGGGTGTTCACAATCATTAAAAAGCTATATGGGAGTTATTTAAGGTTCTCAGCCAAGGGCTCAGTCCTGCTCAGAAACAAGGACATGCATTGCAGGCTAGCTTCCTATACTGCCTGCTACAGTCACTCAGACACACTGGGCTGCTGACTATAGACAGTATGTGGCATTATACACATATATGCACATCTCCCAAAATGACTCTTTGTGACCATCCCCCTGAATAGGAGGCAGAGAGTGTCATGACCCCTAAAGTGACATCTTATCCTCTTTCCTGTTCCTCCACAGTCTCAACTTCTGTCACTGGAGTGTCAAAAATGTCTCTCTTCCATCCAGCCCATTACTGCACTTTGCGGGACCACACTTTCTCCCTAACAGAAAGAGTGGTATAGTGGAGTGCAGTCTTACACACACAGCACTCCGCAATGCCACAAGAATGATGTAGTGTTTTGATTTATGGTATGTACAGTCCACTAGAAGTACACATGAATCAAATCTGGTCCGCCATAGCAGTGTTTGACACCCCTGCTCTATCACATCACTTTCTCCCCTTTCCTGCATTCTGCCCCATATCCCTGCTCTCTGCCATCCTCCTTGATGGCAGGGGACCAAGTCCTTGAGGCAGTGCTGTAGAACAAGCTAGGGAAGGTAATTTGGTGCCTGCGATCAGCCTGCGGGTTGCTGGTGGAAGTGCACACATCAAGCAGAGGCCACCCTGACAGTGGAGGTGTTTGGGACCAGCTGCAGGCACCCATGCAAAAGGTTGGGAGCAGGAGGGTGGGGAAGTGGGGAAAGAATATGTGGGACATTTTAGGGATGTGGCAGGATTGAAGAACATGCCACCCCAAAGTGTAATGTCCCAAGAACCACAGGGCATTCAAGGGGCTTGCCCATCAACATGGGAGCATGATTGTATTGAAAATGTCTTAAGTGCTCTACTGAAGCCCCAATATGTGAGGAGAGTGGGGGAGGAGAACTCCAAGAAAAAATGCAAGGAGGTTTATGTAATAGAATTGGAAATCAACATGACAAAGTAGGGCAATCGACCGGGTATCTTAGGTGCCTCTACACTAATGCGAGGAGCCTGGGAAATAAGCAAGAAGAATTGGTAATACTAGCACAGACAAGGAACTATGATATTATAGGAATAACGGAGATGTGGTGGGACAGTGTGCACGACTGGAGTTCTGCCATGGATGGGTATAAACTGTTCAGGAACGACAGGCAGGGAAGAAGAGGGGGAGGAGTAGCGTTATATGTAAAAGAGCTCTATGACTGCTCAGAGCTCCATTATGGAAGTGGAAGCGTGCCAGTAGAAAGTCTGTGGGTTACATTGAGAGGGGAAAGCAACAAGGGGGATGTTGTGGTGGGTGTCTGCTATAGACCACCAGACCAGAAGCAGGAGGTGGATGAGGTGTTCTATGGACAACTAGTGGAAGCTTCTAGATCACAGGCCCTGGTGCTGCTGGGGGACTTCAATTACCCTGACATCTGCTGGGAGGCCAATACAGCAGTGCATGGGCAATCCAGGAAGTTTTTAGAGAATGTTGGGGACAACTTTCTAGTACAAATGCTAGAGGAACCAACTAGGGACCTTGCACCGCTCGACCTGCTGCTCACAAACAGGGAAGAATTGATCAGGGACGTAGAGGTAAATGGCAAGCTAGGCAGTAGTGACCATGACATGGTTGAGTTCAGGATCCTGATTAAAGGAAGGAAGGAAAGAAGCAAAACAAAAACCCTGGACTTCAAAAAAGCAGATTTTGGCTCCCTCAGGGAACTGATGGGCAGGATCCCTTGGGACGCTAATCTAAAGGGGAAAGGGGTCCAAGAGAGTTGGTTATATTTTGAAGAAACCCTGCTAAGGGCACAGGAAGTTGCCATTCCAATTAGGAGAAAGAACAAACATGTGAGGCAGCCAGAATGGCTTAGCAGAGAACTCTGCTCTGAGCTTAAACATAAAAAGGAAGCTTACAGGAAGTGGAAGCTTGGTCAGATGACCAAGGAGGCATATAAAGATATTGCTAGGGACTGCAGAGATAAAATCAGAAAGGCCAAAGGACCAATGGAGTTACGGCTAGTGAGGGATGTAAAGGATAACAAGAAGGGGTTCTACAAGTATGTTAATAACAAGAAGAGGATCAGGGATGGTGTAGGCCCCTTGCTGAACAGGGCAGGCATCCTTGTGACTGAGGGTGAGGAAAAAGCTGAAGTGCTCAATGCTTTTTTTGCTTCAGTTTTCACAGGCAGGGTCAGCTCCCAGCCCACTACCATGGGGGTGGCAGATGGGAGAGAAGAAGACAGGCCCTTGGTGACAGAAGGTCAGGTTAGGGACTGCTTAAAGAAGTGGGATGTGCACAAGTCCATGGGGCCGGATGAACTGCATCCAAGAGTGCTAAGGGAATTGGCCAATGAGATAGCAGCACCGCTGGCCGTTATCTTTCAAAACTTGTGGAGAATGGGGGAGGTGCCAGAGGATTGGAAAAAAGCAAATGTAGTGCCTATTTTCAAGAAAGGGAAAAAGGAGGATCTGGGGAATTATAGACCAGTCAGCCTCACCTCAATCCCTGGAAAAATTATGGAGCAGGTTCTCAAAGAATCCATCCTCAAACACTTAGAGGGAAATAAAGTGATCAGGAACAGTCAGCATGGATTTACCAAGGGTAAATCATGCCTGACCAATCTCATCTCCTTCTATGATCAGATGACTGGTTTTCTGGATGCAGGAAGAACCGTTGATGTCATATACCTTGATTTTAGCAAGGCTTTTGATACAGTTCCCCCACAGCATTCTCATTGGCAAATTGAGGAAGTATGGGTTGGATAGGAGGACTATAAGGTGGATAGAAAACTGGCTAGATCAATGGTTTCAGCATGTAGGAATCAATGGTTACATGTCTAGCTGGCAACCAGTCACGAGTGGTGTGCCCCAGGGGTCGGTCCTGGGGCCGGTTCTGTTCAACATTTTCATCAATGATCTGGATGATGGAATAGACTGCATTCTCAGTAAGTTTGCGGATGACAGCAAGCTGGGGGGACCAGTAGACACGTTGGAGGGCAAGGACAGGATTCAGGGAGACCTAGATAAATTGGAACAGTGGGCCAATAGAAATCTTATGAGCTTCAGTAAGGACAAGTGTAAAATCCTGCATGTGGGACGAAAAAAACCCATGCACCGCTACAGGCTGGGAAAAATTCAGCTAAGTAGCAGCAGTGTAGAAAAGGACCTGGGGGTCATGGTGGATGGGAAGCTGGATATGAGTCAGCAGTGTGTTCTTGCTGCCATAAAGGCGAATGGCATACTGGGCTGCATCAAAAGAAGAATTACCAGCAGATCAAGGGATGTGATCATTCCCCTCTATTCTGCACTGGTGAGGCCACATCTCGAATACTGTGTTCAGTTTTGGGCTCCCCACTACAAAAAGGACAGGGACATGCTAGAGAGAGTTCAGAGGAGGGCAACCAAAATGATTAAAGGGCTGGAGCACAAGCCCTATGAGGAAAGTCTGAAAGCATTAGGCTTATTTAGTCTGCAGAAGAGAAGATTGAGGGGGGATTTGATAGCAACCTTCAACTACTTGAAGGGATGCTCTAAGGAAGATGGAGCTCGACTGTTCTCGGTAATAACAGAGGACAGAATGAGGACCAATGGTCTCAAGTTGCGATTAGGGAGGTCGAGGCTGGATATTAGAAAAAACTTTTTTACTAGGAGAGTGGTGAAGCCTTGGAATGAGCTGCCAAGGGAGGTGGTGGAGTCTCCATCTTTGGAGGTGTTTAAGGCCCGGCTGGACAAAACCATGAGTGGGATGGTTTAGTGGGAGTGGTCCTGCCTCTGGCAGGGGGTTGGACTAGATGACCTATGAGGTCCCTTCCAACCCTAGGATTCTATGATTCTATGTAAGACTTAATTACCCCAGCAGGGAAGGGATGGGGCTGGAAGCCACAGAGCTGTTGCTGATTTGTGTATCCACTTGCTGTGATTACATGACACATTGTAGTCTTAAGGCTGAAGTCCCTGGAGCACATGAGTACATCACTCTCAGGCCATGGTCTGAGCTGCAGCATTTTTTGGTGAGGCAAACAGGGCGTGTCAAGGGGATCTGAACAGGACTGTGGCAGCCTTGAAGCTGTGCCTCCAAAAGAAGAAGAAGGGCTTGTGTTTCATTAGTGTCTTGGGGGCTCATACTACAAACCTTCCCAACATGGCACACTAGCCTTTTTCTGAAAATAACTGCCCAGCTGATCAGCATAGCAGCTGTTAATAAAAGACCAAGATCTTTGGCAGGTCAGAATGAAGGCATCATCAGGAACAGCTTCTCTGAGGAATCCCAAGGTAGTTAGTTACTTACCCTACTAATTGGGGAAGCCTAATTGATAAGACTGTTTAAAAGGTTCACATCACTGGGATTCGTCCTTCGTCCAGTCTCGAGTCATTAAAAGGGCAAATGACAGGACCCAGGGAAAAAAAAAAAAAAGGAGTCCTGGGGTATTTAAAGACTAACATTTATTTTTTGCATGATAAATCTGTTAGTCTTTAAGTGCCACAGGAATCCTTGTTTTTTGGTTTGTTTTTTTTTTGTTTGCTGGGCTAGACTAACATGGCTACCCCTTTGGTACTTGGCAGGATCCAGGAAGAAACCAAACCATAATTGATAGTGTTTGTAATACATTGCAGGCATTTGCGCTCTTTGTTAAAGCAAAGGAAGTGCGAGCTCCAGCTAGCTGTCCTCCATCCACGTGCAGAGTGGGCCTGCGATGGGAATGCTGTGGACAAACTTTTAAAGACCTCAGTGGCATTCACAGACATGTTGCTATGCAGCATGCCAGCGACATCTGGCAGCAGACAGGTTTGATTTTAAAGCAGTTGGCTGCTGAAGCCGGCATGTCAAGTAACCAGACTTCTGCAGAGGAGGCAGATAGACTGAATGATCTCACTTGTAACAGCCTGGAGCTCTCTGATGGGCTCCCAGACACACACTCCATTAGTTCCAATGAATTGACAAGGTAAGAAACTGCTTCAGCAATATAAAAACTGTGTTACTCACTGGAAAGCTGGTGTAAGCCAATGTCAAGCACATCCAGATAGCTGTTTGCATCAATTCAACTATAGCCATTTACAAATGAGCTTTAATTAAACTGTTGCCACTTTTGTATATGACAAAGCTTTGGTTGATGCAGTTTCACTCCTTCGTCTCATCCTGGCCACATAAGATTTATCTAGTTACCCACAATCTCCTAGACTCATTCCCATTCCCTGAAGTGCACCTTGGCAGCCTGATCTGAGAGCATTTCACCCTCACTTCACACCAATTTAAGTGACTGCCCATGAGGCAAGGCAACAGAGAATCAGGCCCCATATCTGTATTTTTCCCACGGAGCTGAAGAAGGCCGGGGGTGGAGTCAGTTACACTTAGAGGCTATAAAAAGGCATCTATCAAGGAAAGCAACTAGCAACGGTGGGTGAGAGCGTATGCAGGCTCCCCTCTCCTTACACCTCTCCTGGTTCTCCAGCATGTGGTCACAGCACTTTACACATGTGTCTATGGGCATATGTGAGTCTTACTGTGTTGAAGAGAGTTGAGCTTACACCACCTCAGGATTTGGCCCTGATTGCCCCTGTAAAAGAAGCAGATGCCTTTTACATTTGGCTAAGTCAAATGATTTAGTTTTCGAACTTTAGTCCTCGTCCTCAAGGAGTCTGTGACATGTCTGGAAAACACGAGTCCTCGCACTGCTTGTGTTTAAAGCAGGGGTGGCCAAACTTATGAAACTCAAGAGCTATACAAGTTGATTATTAAACCTTTGAGAGCAACACTGAGGCATATAACAACATACTTTTACTTACTCCAAAATTACTAAGCTTAAAATTCATTGCGCACTTTAATTCTATTGTAAAAACAGAGCAAATGTCAGATTCTAATAATTACTTGAGGTTACCATGAAAACTAGGCCTATGCAAGTAAAAGTGTAGCTGTCGCTGGATGTAGAATGCTGCAGGCTAGTGGCGAGTTTTTAAAATCTGGGCAGTAACTTGTCAATGCAGTACCTAAAAGCTCTCTTGGATGCTGATCTCTAAGTATTGCACAATGTTTCGATTTAAAAATTTCATTGTGGACTATAATGCTTCACAGCAGTAAGTTGTGCCATCAAAATTGAAAGTAATCTAAATTCAGTTTTAAACTTTTCTCCTTTTGTATTTTCATTTCTTATTATTCCACATCATGTTTATGACTTGTAAAACATGATTTTATTTTAACAAGTAAACTGCATTAGGGCCTATGAGAAAATCTAAACACGCTGCAGCTTCCTCAACCATTCTGCACTTCCCTCCCCTGTCTCTGATCATGCTGCCACTTCCCTGCCATCTCTTACCATGCTGCTGCTTCTCTGCTGTCCCCGACCATGCCACACTTCTCCCCGGTCTCTGACCATGCTGCCGCTTCCCTGCTAGCTCCGACCGTGCTGCACTCCCCGCCATCCTCATCTGACCATGCTGCTGCTTCCCTGCAGGCCCCAATCAGGCCGTGCTTTCCCCACGTCTCTGACCATGCCACCCTTCCCTGCCATGCCCTTCCAGGACCTGCACTTCTTCTTTCAAGAGCCACATGCGGCTCGTGAGCCTGGTTTAAAGTAATCTGGTTTGCAAATGGGAATAACCTGTGCACTGCTGGGTTGATAGGGCATGCGGAGCTAGTAGTTTTTGACAACCTTGTGAAGACCAGTCTAGAAAAAATTAGGAATATGGAGATCTTTGCCAGTGCTGATTTATTTCCACTTCTTGAAGTAAATGAAAAACACCAGAGCCCCACAAAACCTTTGACATGAGCCTGGAAAAATCTGGCCAGTTTTCTAAGGGTGACACTGATCACAGTATAAACTGCATAGTCTTGTGTGCTGCTCAGTCTAAGATATTCTTCCTGTTTTTCCTTCATGGACTTGTGGCAGTGGAGCGGGAGAAGTGCTGTTATATTACTGTTACTGTGAGGTGACGGACCCAGAGAGGCTCTGTGCTTGGCAGAAATCCCTGTGCCAGCACCTTCATCTCACTGGCAAGGTAAGTCTCTAAGGTGTGGCTGTTTTCCTGTCCAATATTTGTCTCTGTGTAGTTGGAAATGGTGTGCTCTGAAGGGCTAGGCTGTAATCAGCACTGTTGCAGTTAGGAGAATGAAGAGCATTTCCCACTTTACATCCAGCAGTGCAGTGTAGAGTTGCATGAGGGGCAGGATTGTTTCATTATGATGCATAATTTTGTCTTGCAAACCTTCACAGAGATTAGGGCCTGCCTCCCCCCCAGTGAACCACCTCCTGGTGAGGCATGGTATTGCAGGGTGGCCTCTACATCAGTTTCTCCAGCTACTATTTCCTGCCTGCTCCTGTGGTTTACTTGGCTCAGGCCTCCAACCAGGAGGTTCAGTTCCCTTCTAGGGTAGCAGCATTCAAAGTCACCATTCCAAAACAAATACAAAGTAAGGTAGCCTTCTTCCTATCTGGGCTTAGTTCTCATCCCATTTAAAGTTATTCAGCCAGCCATCCCCTGGGCTCAGCTCACAGGCGCTCTCTTGGCCCAGCGGGAGAGACACACATTAGCTCTTCCAGGCCTGTGGGGTTTGTAATTCCCCATCACTGCGCCAAAAAGAATATTTGGCTCCTCTGGCCAGACTCTGTGCACTGTGTAGGATTAGTAACCACACTGGAGTGCATAACCCGGGCCGTGACTATCTTCTCCAGCCTGTTCTGAGTAGCTGCTGTGCTGGGGCCCTGACTGCCTCCCTTGCCCCACTGTTCTGCTGCTCCATTGCTCCTATAGTCTTTCCCTTAGTGCTACCCTCAACTTTTCTTTCCTTATCTTCAGCTCTTTGCTTCTTGTATACTGTCTTCTTTGTATAGCTCCTTCAAAATTTTTAATTAATTTAAAAATGTAATTTAATTGTTTCTATCTGTTACAAGGGTTTCTTCACTTTTAAGAAAAGTTCTCTTCTGCTGTAGATATGTGTCCTCTGAGCTGGCTGGATTTCATAGAACCACATGCACTTTCACTGTTGCTTTCTAGCTGCTGTATTTGGCTTAATACCATGGCCCTTACTCAGCTAATCCCCGCCCCGCGCCCCCGCAAGAGTGTGGCTGACTAGTTATTGGTGAATTTGCACCTTATTGGTAATTGTTTTTCTGCACAAGGTTTTCTGACTTCCTCATTATCCTCTTCATGAGTACAGAGCAAAACCAGCCACAGAACATTTGCTTCCTTTCCTTTCTTCTGCTGCTCTTCTCTATCATTCAGGATCCTTAAAGTTTTCTCTTCCACTCTTTCTCTTTTCCTGAACATTTTTCCACAAATTCTCCCTTCATTGCCACCTGGTCCTGTTTTAGTAATTTCATTCCGATTGGTTTGCATTATGATTAGATCTTAACTCTAGCTTTCCTTTCTGGCTTCCAGGTGCGTGTTGCTTCAGAAGGGATTAACGGAACAGTTGGTGGAAGCAAAGCAGCTACCAATCTTTATATTGAGGCCATGCTTTCCCACCCTCTCTTCACAAACATTCTGTGCAGAGAGGATTTCAAGGTAGGTGAAGGGGATTCAAATACAATTATTATTTACTCAAATATTTGTTTTCATCCTCAAAATTACTTTTATAAAAAAAAATGTCTTCCTGGTAGCTTCCTTCTGCTGCAGTAAAGTCCACATAAAACCTATAGGTCTGACGAACAGCTTGGGGATAAGTGGTTTTGTTTTATTATTATTTTTTATTGTTCTGGGGATAGTTTTCTCTCCAGTGAGAAAACTTGTGTGTGCTGCAAATAAGATAATCAGATGGAATAACTGAGGCTCATTAAATTAAAAGTCCTCATAAAATTCTAGTGTTAATTTAATCTTTTTCTTGGTTAGGGCCTCAGCAAGGCCTTCCCCTGTGCATGAGCACAGCTTCACATATGCTTTCCTGTGTCACCTTCGCCCAGCTCAGACACAGCAAAATGTGCAATGGGCATGTTCTCACAGCTGCTAGCATAGGATAGAATTCGCACACGCCAAGCTCCACCTGCACGCACTTTAGTATTAGTGCTGGGGAAGTGCACACACCAATGCACAAAAGATATCAGGCTATGAAAATCAGGCCCTTATCTTAAGGTGGTAGCTCCTGCTCCAGTGTCCATTGCAGTTAATGCAAAGGCTCCCCACTGGCTGCAGGGGGAGGTGATCAGGCCTGTACAGCTCTGTGCATATTGTGTGTGCGCCTGTACAAAGATGTGTTGTATTCCAGGCTTGAGTGTGCAATCTTGCTGCTCCTTTCTCTCTCTACACATTCAGCAGATAGAGCACAGATGGGATGCCACAGGCTGAATGGGCCTGTGGCATCCCTGCTGAGTTATCTGAAAAACTGTTCACTGGGACCTAGAGTGGGATCCCCACACAGCCATGAGACAGCTATTGCCGCACAAGGCAGATACAGGGATGCTCCCTTAAGAGGAGAGAAGCAATCTCCAATCCACCACACCATCCAGTCCCAAAAAGTGGCTTGTCTGTATGACATTGCACATAAATTTAGGAAGCAGAAATACAGATGAGGCTCAGCAAGTCTGAAGGGGTCTGATTATCTGTTTGTGTATCTTTAACTTGTCAACAAAATGTTTTTATGATGGCATGCCCTTATTTTTAATTTCCCAGACCAGTGAAGGAGGAGCTCATTGTTTCCCAGACCTCCGAGTTGGTGTATTTGACGAGATCGTACCCATGGGCATTGATCCAAAGAAAGTCTCCTACAAAGAAACCGGTATGTTGAATTCATGAGCAGTAACAATGTGTCTTCAGCAAAGGTCGGAACTGAACTGTGAGGCAAATGATAAAGTAATGTACTGTCTGTCACCAGAACAGCCACCTTTGTACAATAGCCAGGATATGACAAAAGCTTAGAGGGCATTGTTAGGGGAACTGCTATGCCTGCCATCAGACTTCCCTTAATGGGGAAATTTCTGGATCAGCTCATTGATTTGTACAATGGTTAGCTGCTTTGGCAACTCAAAATTAAACATCTGTTTCATTCCACCAAATGCGTAGTAGTCAAGGTCACTGAGTCTTGCCTGTGGTTTTGAAAATGAAGCAGAGAACTGTTGAAAGTCATATCGGTTAAGAGAGGGTGTAAGGAGAAAATACATACAATTAATAAAGCAATGATTTGGAGAAGTTTTCAGCACAAGAAGTATGTGTGGTTGCTTTAAATAGCTCTGATGTGTGGGTGCTGCAGACAGCTGCAAGAGTGCCGTTACAGAACAAATACTGTAAGCTGTGTAAGTAGTGCTGCAATACTTAGGTATGGTACAGAGCCTGACATTATGCAAATAACCTGTTATTAATTCCTCAAATTCAAACTCTGCACAAGGGGCTGGTTCAAAGCCCACTGGGGTCAGTGGGAGCCCTCTGTAGCTGTCACTAAGTTTTGAAACAGACCCTACATCCCAATTCAGCAAAGAACTTAACCTGTGCGTCGCTGTAAGCATCAGTTTAAGTGCTTTGTTACAGTGGGGCTGAAGGCCCCTCTCTTCCTCTGGTTGAAGCTAATGACAGAACTCCCACAGATTTCAGTGGCGCACGATGAGGCCCTAAATGTATGGGTACTGTCTGGGGGTGGGGGTTAATTCCCTGCGGACATCAGTGCTTTCCAGAGTTGAGTCATTCTGGCGTGCAGCCATCAGATCAATGAGATGATGTGCCTCTGGTTTACCTTCTACACAGCAGATTGTTTTTACCAGGCTTTCCTGTTGTGACTGGCCTGAAGGTTGTTTCATGCACTAGCCGTGGAACAACATTACCATGAGACTTTTAATATGATCCATATCTGCATTTACCTCTTCTGGGACAGCTTCTTCAGTTTCTGGGGTCACCTTCCTCAGCCCTGGCTGAGGACTTGTTACTTTAGCTGCTGTTTCAGAACCATCCCCTGGCCCCTCCACACTTGGAGACACTTTTGCTGCAGAGGGATCAAGGAGACCTTCTCCCTCTCCCTCAGCAGTTTCTGGGACTTTAATGCTTTGCTCTGGGGACCCAGCATGATGTGCCCTTTGGCTGCAGCTTACCACTTTAACAGCCTTTGCCACATGAAAATAACTTAGTCCCAACAAGACTTTTAGCAGCGATATTGGCCATTACCCCTCCAGTGAAATTGCCATCTAAGCCTTCCCACTCCACATGCACGTTAGTTCAGATCCTCCCACTGCCACAAGCTCTGCCATTTAGCCAGATAACAGGTCGGTGGCTTGGATCGCACTGTGCTTAGCCAGAGAAATCTGTATACTGCTGTCTCTGTGCCATGTGCACTCTTTGTTACCGCTCCTGACAACCTGGAAAAACTCTGTATCTAGCTCTGCAGGGCCAGCCCCTACCCCCACTCCAAAACTCATCAGGCAAACTGCAGGCAGCTCTGGGGCTGCTGTGTTAATGAGAGCTGTACTAACATGGATTGGACAGGCTTTATAAGGCATTGATTTCTCAGGTTCTCGGTGGGGGCACACTTGGAATACTTTCTTGGCCACCCTTTCTTCTCAGGAGGTTTGTGATGTAGATTACCAGGAGAGGAACAATTCCAGGGCAGTGAGTGCCTATGCTCCCAACCACCTTCCTTTTTCCCAGGAAAGTAGGATCCTTCTTTAACCTGCATGTGTGCCCCTCCTTCTGTGACTTGTGCTCGCTGGACATCAAGTTTGTTCAAAGGCATCAGCCAAGCGTAGTCATTGCTACTACAGATTTATCCCACCAGCTATGTTTTGTGTTGTCAGTGCACACACTCAAGATGTTGTTGAGCATGGCACTCAAGCTGGGGGTCATAATTTTCAGTCCCTTTTCCCCATTTCCTTTGTAGAAAATCTTATAAATACATTCACTGAGTCATGACAGCACTCTTAAGATTTCAAAATTTCACCCTATGCACTTCAGGAGCAATTTAGGACCTTTGTAAAACAGCTCTCTTACATTCAGAATTTATCATATATTCTGAATATGCAAAATATTCAGAATATTCATGTATTCAGAATATATCAAAGCTGTCTGAATTGACAGGCTCTTCAGAATTGAGGAGGCAGATAGAGATGCTTTTGAGTCCTTTTGCTGGCCCAGAACACTCCAGGCCTGATCCTCCTCACCGAGGCAGGCTGTGCACCACCCACCAAACCACAGGGTAGTGTTCTGCACACATGACATAAATGACAGAACAAGGCTTAAGGCAACAGAGGAGGGGCACTGCTGTTCTACCCAGCTTGCTGTAAGACATATGGCTGCTGGGCATCCTGTGGTTCCCAAGCTCCAGTGATGCATTGGTTCAGTCACTGAAGCCCATGGAGGGCTGTCACAGATAAATTTGACCCTGTACATTTGGGTTGAGCCCAGCTGAAATTCCAGTAGCTTTGACTTCCCAGAAAAGCTTGTCATGCACTTGGGTCAGTGCTGGGTGCAGAGAGAGAGGTTGTGTGGCATTGCTTTGCTGGTCACAATTTAAAGGAAGCTCAGCTTTGTCAGTGCTCCTGTCACTGTGTTTTATTTTTAGGAATCCATTTATCCCCCAAGGAGTTTCATAAAGAAGTTGTGAAATATTTGTCTCAGCCAATTGCTGCACAGAATGACACCATTTTACTGGACTGCAGGAACTTTTATGAAAGTAAAATAGTAAGTTTGCACCTTGCAGTGTACTATTGGGGGCTCACTTTGCACAATCTGCGTATGTGGGTGCTGTGACTGTAGGGAAGGGGTGTTTTGCTACCTAGAGGCACCAGTTCATGAATGGTACTTCAGTAGCTAGCCCCAGGCAGCAAAGGGCCTGCCTGGGCATGTGGTGCTGTGTCAAGGGGCACTCAGTCCCACAACCCAGTTCTGTAGCAGGGCAGCATTCAGTCTGAAGTGAAACAGACAATACAGAAAAGGGGAGGCCAAAGCTTTAACAGTATAGAAAAGCGATTCAAATCGATGTGAGCCAGGCAGAAGCCACACTTCCCTGGCCATCAGCGCAGCAGAGGGAGGGGGCGTCCTCATCGTGTGCCCTGCCACCAGCTGCATGGAGGGGCCTCTGTTCCACCATGTGATCCCCTTCACACTGAGTAACAGGGTAGGGAGCATCAGCTAGTGAACTAGAATCCAGAAGCTGTAAGGCACAAAGGACCAGATCCTCGAAAGGTATTTAGGCACCTAAATTAATGGAAGGTGGGTGCCTAAATACCTTCTGAAGCTGCGAGCCAAAGTAGCTGCACTGACCTGGATGTTCAGGCCCAAAAGCTTGGCTCTTTCTTTGGTTCTAACAAGTCTCCCACAGTGCAGGCCCAGCTCACTCCTTTTTCACCAGTGCTGTGAATCACACAGCCGTCTCTTCTCATTCCAGGGCCGGTTCCAGGGCTGCCTGGCTCCAGACATCAGGAAGTTCAGCTACTTCCCCAGCTATGTAGATGAAAATCTAGAGCTTTTTAAAAACAAGCGAGTGCTGATGTACTGTACCGGAGGGATCCGCTGTGAGCGTGGCTCTGCCTACCTCAGGACAAAGGTGAGGGCCCTTGCCAAGCCTGGGAAGGATTATATGAAAGATACCTTTTCTGTTGTTGGTTGGTGAAGCCAGGTTGCACCTGCAGGTTTTGCTTGAGCAAGGAGTGACAACGGTGGATGGATGCTGTTTCAGGCTGTAGCATTTGTATGTCTGGCAGGAATCATAAGAAGGGCAGAAGGCATGGCACAAACCAAATGTGACACAGCGAAGCCATCTGTCAAATGAGAACTGCAATGCTGGGGGAAAGGGGTCCTCAATTTCCTCCTCCCTTCTTTTGACAGCCTGACCTATGCAGAGCCTGCATTTGCTGTGCAAGGAATGCTGGGTACCTCGGGAAGTGCTTCCTGCCTGGGGTAGAGATGAATGTCAGACCCATGTGCACATCTTGTTCTGTGCCGCATGAATCCTGTCTTTTGGGAGAAGAAGCTTCAGGCCCAGGCTGACAGTGTGGGTAATGCTGCCTTTCCTGTTGCATTGCTTCAGGGGGGATGGAGGCATTTCTCCACGTTTTCATCCTCGGCCATAAAGGTAGATCCCGATGCTTATACTGCCCTATAATGGAGGTCCCTTGACTCCAAAGCAACCAGCAGCTAGACTCAGCTTGTCATTTCTCTTGGCCTCCCTTTCCCTGCAATGGACTTTCAATAGATCTAGTTAGGCTTATGTACTGTGAAGAGTGTCACTTCCGGAGTTTAGTTTATGTAACCCACAGGTGAAATGTTACAAGTCCCAATCCCCATATCTTAGCTGGTGTGGGAGGAGACTGAGTAAACATTAGTACATCAACCTTATTGGCGTGCAGGTCCTGCACCAGTGAAGTCCTCTGCAAAAGGGCAGCTCTTCAGAAGACCCCAGAAGTCAAATCACAAGTCCCATCCTCAGAACATCATAGTATTCCTCTGCTCTGGGGCTCCAGGTGCTCCCTGGAGCTATCCTTCTGTTGGCACCTGGTTTCAGCAAGACATAGCAGCCAAAGCTCTTCTTTTTTGGAGCCACTACCACCCCAGAGCACTCTTCCTTGGTTTCCTTTCCTAGCAAGCCCACTCACTGGCTCCCCTGAGAAGCCCTTCCCTTGGGAACTCTCTCTCTCTTTCTGTTCTGGGGATTTTGTTCTTCTTCCCTGATGCCTCTGTTGTCCAGGGAGAGCCTGCTGGAAATAGCTGCCAAGCCTGCGGCCCTGTGATTCTTGTCGCAGGTGCTTTCTTCCTCCGTTCTCTCCTGCCTGAGCCCACATCATCCTTCACAAGACCTAGGTGTTCCTCACCCGAGTCCATTATCTCCAGATGGGTCTGGGTAGAGCCTGGTGCCAGTTGGCTGGGAACCCAACTGCCCTGGCGGCAGCTGCCTTTTGACATGCACTCATCACCACATTGTCCAAGCACCTCACAACTGTGGGTTTTTCACAAGGCTCCTGTGAGGAAGTGAAGGATTATCCCCCTTTCACAGATGAGAACTGAGGAACAAGTCAGATTAAGTGATTTGCCTGAGGTGCCAGATTGAATCAGGGGCAGAGCTGAGCATCAAACCTACATCTCCTACGTCCTGTTCCTACACCCCAGCCACCTGGTCATACTCCCTCTCCCACACTTCTGTTCCTTAGCCCTGCCCAGAGGGAGCAAGAGCTCATAGAATTCTAGAAGATGAAGGCTGGAAGAGACCTCAGGAGGTCATCTAGTGCAGCCCTTTATCAAAACAGGGACCAATCCCAGATAAATCAGCCCAGATCAGCACTCTGTGGAGATCTCAGGTATGATCCATTTACACCAGTGTAAACTGGGAGAGCTCTGGAGAAGTCTCTAGAATTACACTGGTGTCAGGAATGGGCAAATCAGGCCCTAAGAACATTTACTCTGTACTGTAGCAAACTTCCTTGAACCTACTGTCCTCTTAGGCTTGGAAATGCTCTGGCTTTGTTCAGAACAAGTACCACAAACACCATTCATTCAACTGAAAAGCATCCACCAGCTAATATCAGATACTGCAGTCACAGCAGTACCTAGCAGGGACGGCCCTGATTGTGGGCACATGAGTATGCCTTATGGCTATCACTAAGGTATCACTCTGTCTCCTAGGCATCTTAAGTTTTTCGTGCATTTGAGGTAGGCTGATGCAAACCTGCTGGTCCAGCCAGGTCTAAGGGTATGTCTATACTGATGGCAGCAAATTCACCACCGTGAATGCACACTTCTTGGTATGATTGAGTGGTCTATGTAGACATGCTCAATCAATTGCTGGCTCGTTGCTGTAACTCAAGCCCCATAACTGGAGTAGCACTAAGTTGACCAGACAGCATTTCCAATTGACTTAGTGCAGCATTTACAGGGAGGTAAGTGGGAGTTAGTAAGACAACAGGAGATATGCAAGGTATTTTATGTACCTTACGTATCTCCCACCCACTGTCACCAAAAAGTGCTGCAAGTCTAAACTAGGGCTGAGTTACCTGTTCCTTTGTTTTAAACAGGCTGTCTGCAGGGAAGTTTACCAGCTAAAGGGTGGCATCCACAAGTACCTGGAAGAGTTTCCAGATGGATTCTACCGGGGGAAGCTGTTTGTGTTTGATGAACGTTATGCTATCTCTTCCAATGAAGACATCATTGCAGGTAGGTGCATTCCCTCTCAGAACCCAGTCCAACATAATAGTCACCACATCACCCTGTAGGACAGGTCTGTAGCACACCAGCTGATGGCCGGCAGGGAGCAGATTAGGCTCATTGGTGCTGCCATCTGCACCTTGTTTCCTACTACTGGATTGCATTAAAGGCAGCTAAAAAGATATCGAATGCTTTTCTAATATGAATTTTCCACCCAGCAGGAGCACAGGCATGCCCTCCTATCAGGAGTGAGAGGAAAGGCGGTCTGCAGTGAGGACTGGCAGGGCAGGCGGGCAAGAGATAATGTGTCTGTGACCAACAAAGATATGGGCTTAGCTTGTATGTGAGTTTTCTACTACATCCTAAGAGATTCAATGCTTTCTTATGCTCACGGAATGGTGCTGCTGGCTCTTGATGGATAACCACTTTGAGCTTAGTCAGGGCAGACTCTTCTTATGCACACGCTAGGAGTTTATCCAGCTGACCAGTGACAGGCTCAGTGCTGGAAAGAAAAAGTATTTCTGAAGCCATGGCCATCCCCCAAGAAGAACTGAAGGGGGACAGATCCAGCTCATAGAATCATAGGTTTGGAAGGGACCTCAGGAGGTCATCCAGTCCAACCTCCTGCTAAAAACAAGACCTCTCCCACTAAATCATCCCAGTCAGGGTTTTGTCTAACTGGGCCTTAAATGCTTCCAAAGACGGAGATTCCGCCACCTCCCTAGATAACCAATTCCAGTGCTTTACTACCCTCCTAGAGAGAAAGTTTTTCCTAGTATCCAACCTTGGCTGCCCCAGGTACAGCTTGAAACCATTGCTCCTTGTTCTGTCCTCTGTTACTACTGGGAAAAGCCTAGCTCCCTCCTCTTTGGAGCACCCCTTCATGTAGTTGAAGGTTGCTATAAAATCCCCCCTCAGTCTTCTCTTCTGCAGACTAAATAAGCCTAGTTCCTTCAGTTTCTCCTCATAAGTCATGTGCACCAGCCCCCTAAATATTTTCATTGCCCTCCTCTGAACTCTTTCTAATTTGTCAACATCCTTTGGGTAGTGTGGAGCCCAAAACTGGACACAGTATTCCAAATGTGGCCTCACCAGCATCGAATGGAGGGGAATAATCATGTCCCTTAGTCTGCTGGCAATACTTCTACTGATGCAGTCCGACATGCCATTGGCCTTTTTGGCAACAAGAGCATATGTTGACTCATATTCAGCTTCCCATCCACCATAACACCCAGGTCCTTTTCTATAGTGCCGCTACTTAGGCAATCGGTCCTCAGCCTGTAGCAGTATGTGTGATTTTTTTTCTGTCCTAAGTGCCAGACTTTGCATTTTTCCTTGTTGAACCTCATGAGATTTTGTTTGGCCCAGTACTCCAATTTGTCCAGGTCTCCCTGAATCCTATCCCTGCCCTCAAGGCGTTTACCATTCCCCCCAGTTTGGTGTTGTCTGCAAATTTACTGAGCATGCAATCTATGCCATCATCCAGATCATTAATGAAGATGTTGAACAGAACTGCGCCCAGGACCGACCCCTGGCACACTCCACTAGTTACTGGTTGCCAACTAGACATTGATCCATTGATCCCTATCCGCTGAACCTGATGATCTACACAGCTTTCTAGCCACCTTACGGTCCATTCATCCAACCTATACTTCCTTAACTTGCTGACAAGAATGCTGTGGGAAACCATATCAAAAACTTTGCTAAAGTCGAGGTATATCACATCATGGTGTTGCCACATCCACATATCCCATCATCATCTCATCACAGAAGGCAATCAGGTTGATCAAGCATGATTTGCCCTTGGTGAATCCATGTTGACTGTTCCTGGTCACTCTTATTTTCCTCCAAGTGTTTCAGAATGGATTCTTTGAGGACCTGCTCCATGATTTTTCCAGGGATTGAAGTGAGGCTGATTGCTCTGTAGCTCCCCGGGTCCTCCTTTTTCCCTTTCGTGAAGTCAGGCACTATATTTGTCTTTTTCAATCATCTGGGATCTCCCTCCTCCCTTCGCCAGGAGATTTCAAAGATAATGACTAGTAGCTCTGCAATCACAGAGTTTACAGAGATGCTCAGTTTACAGCTACCCATAAAACTAATTATGGTTAGCTCTCAGCAGTGCATTAGAAGTGGGAGGAAAGCATCTTGGTGAAGGACAAATCATGCTCCATTGTTTAGTGATGTATAGCTTCCAGAACTGCGGGTCCCACTCTGTGACAGAGTGCATTCCCATTGCAGCCCTTCATTCCTATTGGCTCACCACAGCCATAGGGAGGCATGGCCCCTGCCAAGGAACAACCAGCTCCCTGAGCATGGGCCTGGATGGCAGGAAGGAGTTTGCCTTAAGAATGTTAAAATCAAATCAAAGGAAAAAGCTCCTGTGGTGGGCCTCATTCTGGTGAGGAAGGGCAGCGAAGCAAGGCCAGGATAAGAATGCAGTAGCCTGAAAGATGAAGGAACACCATCTGAACGAGTTTTGCAGCCCATTCAGTCCATACAACAGGACATTCTGAAGGTAGAGGCCTGTGGCAGGGGATAGCCTAGCAAGGAGCACAGCGTCCCCAGTAAAAGTGGGATAGACAGGGCAGTGTGAATTTTAACTCCGCTTCTCCTCTCCCCAGAATGCAGGTACTGTAGGACACCATGGGACCAGTACAAACTGTGCTCCAGTCTGCACTGCCGGCAGCTTGTCCTGACCTGCCTGAGCTGTCGAGCAAAGGGATTCACAGCTTGCTGTCCTGTTTGTCAGGAGAAAGAGCTCAAGCTGGCTTCAAGCCCTTCTGGACTTGTGGTCAAGGAGGAATGTGAATGCACAGACAGACGGCAGCAAGTACCAGTCAAACGCATCTCAGAAAGCACATTGACCAGAGGAGAATGTTAGATACTTCTCCATTTACGCTTATGTTCTAGGGCACGGGGCTTCCAAATTTGGGTGCCCATTTCCCAGTGATGTTCGTTTAATTTGGACATTGAGCCCTCCTATGGGGACTTTAAAATACTCAGCTCTACTGTCTGTTTAGGGCTTGATTTCACCATGAACTTCCCCCAGGCCAAGTGTAAATTAATGGAGTGTCAAACACAACAGTGGTGCTACAGGATTCCTTCTACAGCAGGGAAGCCACTATTCTGCCTCCCAGAGCATGCTGGGCACCAGGGAGAATGTAAGTGGGTGCAGCGCCAGTCCCATCCAGAGGGCGCCTTCTGGTGGAATTTCTGGGGAATTTAGCTCAAGTGGTCCCCCTCTAGGTGGTCTGTGCTCTGCTTCTTCACACACTGACTCCTTTCCTGAGTCCAGTTCCAGGACCGTACCCCTCCGGCTAAGCCCAAAGTCCACCCCTTCCAGGGTACTGGCCACTAAAACAGTCTATGACCTGGCTACATCTTGGCCACTAAAACAGTCAATGGCCACGGCTCACTTCTGTCCCAGCCACTAACAGTCGATGGCCAGTGGGCCTGTGCCAACCCTGGTACCCGTGCTGCTCCTGCCATGCTGGGGGAGTGGGAAGGGGCCTGGGCCCACTGTCTTCTCCAGGCCCCGGCCCAGGGACCCTAAGCACCTCCACTGAGGCCTCTGCCTCCCTCCAGTCTCTCCTCACAGGCTGCATCAACTCCCTGGGCCACTTCCCCGCAGCCCCAGCCACACAGTCTCACCACTGGAGTCCAGCCGCTGTCTGCTCCCTACGGCCAGACCGCTGCTCCAGCCACCATGGCAGTCTGCTTCCTTGGGATCCCCTGCACTGGTCAGCCCCGATTGCCTGCTCCCACTTGACACTCTCTCTCCAGGGGTGCTGGCTGCCCCAGCCAGCCTGCCAGGAGGAGAATTTTCCGCCAGCAGCTCCCACAGCAGACTCACCCTGGCCAGCTCTGCTTCACGACTCTTATACTGGCAGCCTCCCTCCGATTGGCTGCTGCAGCCGTCCCACCTGATTGGCTGCCACACGCCCACACCCTTTCTAACACTGTGTGGGCTGTAGCAGAGCCACTGCACTGCAACAGAGAACCTGAGGAGTACAGCACACGCCAGGGGATTTGGCCACTCACAGCCTAACAGGAGTCAGAAGGTGAAGGAACAAGCGATGGCCATACTGTCTGTTCCATGGTCCTCACGTGTGCTGGGCCCAGCTCACAGACTCTCACTGCCTAGCGAGACGAAGGCAATGGGTTTTTAATCACAGGGAACACGAGCAGACAATGATTGAAGCCCTTTGCTACATAAACACTAGCAGCCCGTGTTTCCTCTTCCTTACACTAGTGTAAGACAGGGTAGCTACACAAGTCCCTGGGTTTACACTAGGGACCAGCAGCTGTGACACCAGAATCTGGACCCACAACTTCATCAGAGCAAAAGCCGGGGACACGGAGTGGCCCTGTAGATGTTCAGCCAAGTCCATCTGGTGGGCCATGTATGGGAAGAGTGGTAAGTGTAACCCACTCACTGCCATGCTCTGTCCCTTTCTTGTGGTGATTGGTGCCCACATCCTACTATGCAGAAGGATGGCAGCAAAAAGGAATTAATGTGACTGAGTTCTTAAATGTCCAAGTTCCAGCCCTTAGCCCAGGACTTCCATTTTGCTATGGGATCTCCAGAAAATTGGTAGTGGTCTGAAATGCCTTTTTATTTAACTGTTTGCTGTGTAAATATTAACAAGTATCATGGGAGGAGGAGCGGTGCTGCAAGGAGTCCACACATAAATGCAAGCAATAGATCCAGGAGAGCTGTGTGTGCTGTGGAGCCCGCGTGGTGCTGCTATACTTCAGCATTGCTTATTTGTCAGCTGCTGCCATAGGATGTTAAATTCTCAGCCCTGGTTAATGGCTGTTAAAGAAAATCCTTTGTGGCCTTCAGGGAGCTGCAGAACTAGAAATGGAGTTGGTCCCATGACTTGGTGGCCTGTCTAAAGTCACTGGGCAAACACAGGCTCACCAGACAGCCTTCTCTGAAGCCAGGCTTGCCACTTGCCTGACACTGTCACATTTACACAGCAGTTTTGGTAAGCGTTTGGAAGATTTGGCACTACTAAGGAGAACTCACTTGAACCCTATCCCTGCTTGCTGTACTCATGTGTGGTCAGGTCAGTTACTGGCTACTTCCTGGCTGCAGCTTTTTAAAAATCCCATTACGTAGTGTCATAGCATCGGCTACTCACAGCTCAGCAGTGCCTCTCACAGCTCCTCTGGGGAATTAGCTCACCGCTGTCCATGCCCTGTCTGGTGTCACTCAGCCCACTGACCGAGTCACTTGCAGTGAGGCCCTTTCTCTCATCAGGTGCTGCAGCTCGTCTCCTTTGTGGTGTAGCTTGCTCGTCAAGTCACCACTGTCCTCCATTTCTCAAAGCCTCAGACAGTCTCCATCTCCACTGCACCACTCCTGCAGTGGCGGCTTGAGGAACCCACGCCTGCCCTGTACACTAAGTGCCAATTCAGGGAGCCTCAAACCAGCAGCTCCAGTCTATCACTCTCAGACGTTGCTGCTCTTCGCACTGCTTTCCACCCTGCCTGTCTCAGACTCCCACTGGCACTGGGAGTGAGCGTGGGCGCACCTCAGCTACTAGGCTTTCTAGCAGCCCTGCCTTTTCCCACCCAGGTAAGCCAGTGGTGCAGCCTATGGCTAACTGGCCTCCTCTGACACTTTATCTCTCCTCCTTGCTGTAGTTGGGGAACAAATGCCCTATCTCACACACAGGTTTCTGCTGTCGCTTATTGCTAGTTAAGCCATTTTATTTTCACATAGGGCTGTAAAGGAACCTTTTCCGTTTCCAAAGCAGGGAGAAGGGCGTTGTATCATATTTAGATCTGACCATAGCTGATTGCCAGCTGAGGCCATGGGACCTGGTTGTATTACGCCCACTTCAAGGCCTGGCTGCTCTGACATGGCTCCCATGACCTGTTCAGCAACTGCTTGTATGCTGTGTTGTGTTCTTAGCACTGGGTTTTCACATTTGCACTTTAAATTCTCCATTGAATCCCTTTGCCATGTCTGATATTAAAAAAATAATAATTGTAGGGTCTGGTCCAGGGGCATCGCTGGTGCTGGGCATGCCGGGGCATGTGCCCTGAACCCCAGCGCTGGTGCCCCAGATCTCAGGCCCAATAGGGCCAGAGATCCGGGGCCCAGCCGCCAGCGGCCACGGTGGCCCCATCCCCGGCCGGGGATCTGGGCCCCAGCTGCCCGCGGCGGCCCCGTTCCCTGCCGGGGATCCAGGACTTGGCCAGCTGCAGCCGCAGCGGCTCCCTCCCCTGTGCCGGGGATCCAGGGCCTGGCAGGCTGCGGCCCCCTCCCCCGCCGGGAATGTGGGGCCTGGCCCATGCCCTGGGTCTCTCCCACAGCCAGTGACGCCCCTGGTCTGGTCCAAGCTCCTGAAGTGACTAGAGACTCCCACTGACACCACTGGACATTGGAAGAGGCCCTACTTTCATAGACAGCTGCTATCCCCAGTACTAGTGCGGTGTGTGTTTGCCTGCAGTACCTTTCCTATGTGTATTGGTGAGCTGGCCTGTTCACAGTGCACCACTGTCAGGCATATGTCATATTCCCAGCCCACAACACTACCGGCAGCTGTAACCTACAGCAAATATATTGCTCTGGGGTGTTTTTCAGATGCTTTGGTAAAACAAAAAATGCACCAGGTGATGAACTTGCTATCCTGTAAGCCCCAAGAAAGGCCCTGGTCATGTCAATTTTTAGTACAGACCATGAAACAGTGTCAACTACATGTTAGAGGTGAATTTTTAAAATAGCCAAGGTGCCAAATCATTCGTTACAGAGTCTGCTTTCAAAGTGCTGCACAAACATTCCTCAGCAGGTGAGATGCTCGCAGGCCTTTGGAAGTCAGGGAGGGCTCTGGTGAATGACTGCTTGGTCTGGCTCATTCCTGAGTAAGCAGGCTGGCAATCAAGGAACCACAGTGGAAAATGGAGCAGCCCTGAGTAGCAGGTAGGCCCAGTCCTGCACGTTACATAGGAGAGAGAAGTGATAAGACTTGTGCAGGGTGTTTTGTGGGGCAGGAGATAGGTAAGGATTTGATAGTGCAGAGGGGAGGGAGTAGGAGGTAAGAGGCCCAACAGCTGGCTTACTCCTCTCCAGCACAGATTGTCCTTGCCTTCTGGCTTCTCCCTGTTCCAAGAGCTAGTTTGTAGATGCCCCTGAGGTCAGACGTCATCCTCATCTTTGTTAGGTGCTCCCAAAGAACCACCCTGGCACAGAGCCCAAGGATTTTTCCCAGCCAGTGCCTCAGCTGTGCAACTTTCACTCTGTTTGGTAAGCGCTTTTCACTCACCTGTGTCATTCCAGCAGTCTACAACACCACTCAGTGCACAAGCTGAACGCCATCAGTACAACTTTCACACACAAGCCAGAGTCCTCCAACAATATGTGCCAGCTGCCAGATACTTTAGATGCTACTGGAGCATGGAAAAAGGAAAAGGTTATTTTTGTTAAGGCCTATTTTATTTTCATTTAGGGTAAACTACTCTTCTCAGGGCTGCATGGGCGGATCTGCACTCCCTGTATGCTCAAACTTTCTTGGTTATCCGGGGGTGGCAGCATTTACCAGGCCGAAATCAATTTCCATTCCCCTGATGTCAGTGGGAGAGGAGACACTGGAAATCTGAGGGGACATCTCTACCTTCAGCAGTCAGTTGGACAGCTAGACTATGTATTGTGGGTTTTTCTAAAGCCTTTGGGGTATGTGTGGTGGGACCAGGGCTGTCCAAATGGCATTCTGTGAATAATATCCCTTTCTGGTTTTGCAGAGTTTTCTAATCGTTTGTACATGTTTTTGGAAGGGGGGAAAAAAAGTACTGAAGCCATTCATTTGTTATTTATGACCCATTTATTACAATTTAAAGTTCAACAATCGAACACGTTTTTATTTCCCACTTGAGTTTAAAGTGTGCTACTGAGAGAGACAGTAAATCAGGTCTGAAGCCTGCAATCCTGACTCATGCAAAAAGTCTACTGAAATTAGTGGAAGTCTTACTGTAATACACATTGCACAGACTGCAGAACTTCACTGTTAGCAGCAGCCGGCAGAAGGCTTTTTATAAAGTGAAAAAGATCGCTAGGCTGGATTCTTTAGGTGTGTAACAAAGGCCCTGCTCTGGCAAGGGTTCTGCATTAGCAATTTCCAAAGGGACAGCTGTGTTAGTCTAGTCCAGCAAAACAAACAAACAAACAAACAAACAAACAAGGAGTCGTGTGGCACTTAAAGACTAACAGGTTTATTTTTTGCATGAGCTTTCATGGGAGAAAATCCCACTTTGTCTCCCACGAAAGCTCATGAGAAAAATAAATCTGTTAGTCTTTAAGTGCCACACGACTCCTTGTTTCTTTTTTCTGCATTAGCAGCCACTCTGCTGTGCAACCCAGGTTCCCACTGGAGCCGGTGGGTGTAATGGCTTGCAGGTGAGGATCTCACTGCCTGATGAGAGGCTACATACATTTTCTGGAAATTCCTCTCTAGACGGGCACCTGATTTTTATCAACACAAACCCAGGTCCCTAGTGGGTTTATCTAACTCTGCTCAAACAGCATCTTGAACTACATGGATTCCCTCCCAGAGTTTTTTTTTGAAGTAACAGATTAATAGGGTGCATTGGCTATTCAGAAGTCTGGGATGTCAGTAAAATAAAATCTCCAGCAGAACAAGAGGTTTAGCAGATCAATAAAATGACCATCCTGCCAGAAAACCAGAATGACAAGCAGGAGCTAGAGCATGTTCATTACAAAACAGCAATCAAGCACAAGGGGCACATTTTCAACCTAATATCCAGGGAAAAATCTTGCCCCTACTGAAGGCAATGTGAGTTTTGCCCCTGACTTCAGCAAAATCAGGATTTCATTCCAAATCTCTTAAAGCAATGGATTTACATACCCCTGCAAAAGACAAGAGGAAAACTTTAACATGACATCTAATACCAACTGTGGGTAAAAAGACTCTTGGGGGAAAATATGGAGGGTTGACATCCTGTCACCAAATAATTAACTCAGCCAGTGTTGGTAACTGTAGTTCACATATCCTCAAAAGGAATAGTAGAAATAGTAGAAAGGCAGTAGAAACACTTGTCAAACAGGCTATTCATTTTTAATATTTGATCAAATTGAAAAAAAATAAAAGTATTTTTTAAATTCTTCTGCAACTTGTGCAGAGCAGTGATTTTTTCCACTCACGCAAAACACATCCTAAATCTAGCTGAAACACCACACAGGAAATCCTAAGATAAATTAAGTCATGAGTTAATTCACAGTCACTTCTGTGCTGTGATGTATTCTAAATCAAAAATGCTTAAAATTGGCATCTTTTAACTGGATTGACTCTACAAAAAACATCATTATTCATATTTGATCAAATCGTCACCTATAATTACTAGTTAATTTAAACCTTTAGTGCATAATTATGCAACATAGAACTGAGGCACCACAAATATTTTGTGCAGGCACTTTGCCTTTGGATTTCCACAGTATAGCACAAACCACCAAGCACAGTCTTCACAGCTGGGAACTACACCCCAGTTCGGCACTTGGGATAGAAAGGCCCATTCAAGTCTGCAAGTCTCCTCTTCCTCACTGAAAAAGAACATGAACAAGGGTCACTCAAAGCAGATGTTGTACATGTGGACAGGTACATCTGTTTAAAATCAGAACAAAACTCAATGAGGGGAAATGTTGGGGGAGGGAGGGGGGAGATTTTAAGGCCAGAAGGGACTATCAGATCATCTAGTCTGACTTCCTTCATGACAGCCCAATGACTTCTGTTTGGCTAAAGCCTCCCTTCTGGAAAGGCAGCCAGCTTTGATCAGAAGACCTCAAGAAACAGAATCCACTACTTCTTGGGAGTTTGTTTCACTGGTTAAGGAGGGTGCCTTGTTCACAATGAGTGCCTCATTACTCATCTGAATACATCTGGCTTCAGTTGCCATCCATGGATTTAGGATTGAGATTTTCAATGCAGTCCAGGAGAATTTAGCCTCAGATCTTCTGCTAGAGTTCTATAAAGCTGTGACTTTGAGAGCACAGACCAGAATCTTTAACATCAGTTTAAAAAATGTGTTGTTAAAAAAAAAAAAAAAAAAAAAAAAGTAACTATGGGGACAGAGGTCACAGAGTTCTGTCAAAAGAGTTTGCTATATCTCTCCTTGACAGGTAGCCATCAGCAGGTAAGAGGCAGGAACAGAGTATCTGATGAATGCCTGCAGTTTCACAAAAAGGGTATAGCTTCTTATCCAGTCTTTATCTTCTACGGCTTCTTTATAGCTTAGCAGAGGCCTTCCTGCCTCAGAAAAAGTGCCCCCGCTAAAATAGTTTTGTGCCCCTGATTTGTGTCTGAGCTGCATTTTTCTGCTCTATACATTTCAGTGAGTATTTTCAGAAAAGGGTTTTAAATGGGTAAATACACAGTTTATATATTTGAAATAAACACAGAGAACAAGAATAAGCAATCAGAAAGAGGAAAATGCAGAAATTAGCTCATAGGACAAATGCAAAAAACCTGTCTAACATGCCAGATCATACAATGTATCCTGAAGAATAGTGTGTCTGCAGCTGAATCAAGAGCAGTAAAACAGAAGCTAGAGGAATAGAGTAAAACCAAGTTTGAGTTGAGCCAGATGGTGGCAGGTGAGAGCACAGGTAGTGGAGCGTAGACAGAGCTATTGCCAGTGGGGAACTAATTCTGTCTATACTTATACATCATCCGGTTGCAGAGCTGAGCAGTTATGCCAAAGGCCATCAGAGCGACGTATACGAGCTGCAAATGAGAACCAAATCAGGTATTTTCTGCACAGATCTCATGATTAAGGAGGCAAAATACACAACAGTTGCATGGAAGGCAAAGTCATTAACCTATCAACCAAAAAGCAGCAGGAATGAAAAAATAAACTTTTTTTTTCAATGGTTAACATTCTGATGCACTTAAAATCTTCATGAAAACTAATTCATATGTGAGAGTGAGTGGTGAATTTCTAGTTGAAGTAGGGATTTTACCCATTTACTAGCTCCCATGAAAACTCTTGTTACACTGCGCTGTGCCAAGAAACTCTTCTTTTGAGATGAAATGCATATGCACAAAGGGGGAAATTAATCGTGCTGGGGAACTGTGTGTGCATTTATGCATGTGAGTAGTCTTACAGGACAACACACCTATATGAAGTTATGCACATAAGTGTGTGTAGAATCAGAGCCATGATTTGGAAGCACTCTGGGATGTAAGGTTCTGTGTAAACCCAAGGTATTATTGCGCAGTCATAAGAACACCAGACTGGCTGGAGACAAAATTACATCCATTTGTTTAAAAGCCTCAACACTTTGACCATACACACAAAGCAATGGACAGAAGTCTGCATGGAACAGAGAGCATGAACCCATAAAGTCAGTGTTTTACAGCACTGCACAACTCATTTAGAGCGACTCTAAAACCCAGTCCCTTTTCAGACTGAAGTAGATTCATGTAAGGGACACAAAACAGACTAGGCTGGTGATCTACTTTCAGAGCAAAAGACATGGCCCTAGTTTACTGCTGTTTGTTCAGAGCAAACATTAACAAGGTAAATATTTTCCCAAGCACTTCTCTTTAGGGAGACATATGTTAATTTCATCCACGTGTAAACTCAGCAGTAGGTTAGGTTTGTTCTTCTACTTGTGTTCTCATAGGCTCTCCTGGGCTGACTTCCAGGTCAGAGTGTGACACTGAAGCCAAAAAACTGTCAAGAGTCATCTAATACCAACACTCAGTGAGAATTGATGGGGGAGGCAAGATTACTGTATGCCAGCCTGCTGACATCAGCTGGGATACCCAGGTAGAACTCAGAACCAAATTTCCAAACACATACAACAACAGCAGACCTGATTCACAGGAAAGGAATGGGCCAGACTTGAGCTTGCCTGTTCTGCTTTTCATTTCCCTGTTAAAGCCCCAAGGAAAGCAGCAGTGCTTGTGAAAGAGTGGTGGTCAAGGAACACAATGACTCTGCTAATTTCCAGGCTTCCCAGCACGAACCTTCCCAGTATACCAGCCCAACACTACGGCTTAACAAAGAACACTGAAATGTCAAACACGTCAGCCCTTGATAATTCTCTGAGTATCACTGAAGATGCTGCTTGATGAAGGCCAGATTCTGTCATCCTTGCCATGCAGAGCTTCTTAATCTGGGCCAGAATCCGACAGCCTTACTCACACCGAGCAGTGCTTACTCCAGCCGCCCTGAGTGGAACTGCTGGCAGAGTCTAATATCACTCAGCAAGAGAAGGGAAGAGAACTGGACCCTCCCCTAGCAAGCACCAGCATCTTCTGATTCAAACGGGTACTCTCCTAATTCAAATGAAACTTCACCTGCATTGTTCATTTCCTTTTGACGTATTTACACAGATTATTGGTCAATGGGCCCGTCAGAGAGCAGGATGGGAAATGCATGCTAGCTACATTCACAACTGATGGCAATTATGATATGCACACCTCTGGAGAGTGCCAGCACCATGGACTAGGGAAGTATGGAATAATTCACACAAAGCAGGCTCATAGGCAGACTCACCTAGGTCATTGTTGTTCATCATGGCATTAGATGCACGAAGCCGGGGACCTTGCTGTGTAAAGTGATACCCAAACTTCAAAAGGGAGGTATTTTTTTCTAACATGTTTGCAATCTCCATTTCCACCTTGTTGCCCAGTGGCTGGCTCTTTGTGAAAAGACAGCAGAAAAGCAATTACAATGGAGGGCTGCCTTATTATTTTGTCTTTGATTCCTGACTGCCTCCTGGGGACTCTACAGTGCGGACTCTCATCAGCATCAGCAAACACCATAGAGGACCCCTGCCCAATTCCCAGCAGTCTGGACACAGCAGACTAAGAGGAGACGAGGGTAAGCTAGAACCTGGGTCCATCGCTCAACCTGGCTTGCTCAGGGATCTCAGGGGTTTGGATCCTGAGCTTTGCAGCAGCTCAGACATTTGTTTTACTGTGGTAGAAAAGCCCCACCCTCATTTTCCCAGAGAAAGGGGCCCAGTTACCCCTGGCATGAAGCTCTAATTCCTGAGCCCAGATCTCAAGGGACTGGCTAGATACAAGAGAAGTTATGTTTTCCCCACTGCTTTCCTTCTTCACCTGCAGCATGGCTCCTCCAGGGGCCACACTGCAAGGGGCTCCTCCAGCACTGACACCCCAGAGCTTCCCTCAAGGGTTCTAGCCAAGGCAGGGGAAGCAGCATGAGCTCTTGCAGTACTGAGGCTGGTTTAACCATGCAAGCAGGGAGAGGCCAATCACCCAGGGCCTAGCATGTGCCCCTCAGACAGGAGCAGAGGCTCCTCTGAAGGGGCTACACTGGTAACCTCTGCCCTACAACCGGCTTTCTTCTACCTCTGCCTCTTTCCCTGTGCTGTGGCTTTCCTTGTGGATTGGCTTCTCTGGAAGAGCAAGCAAAACATAAGCCACAGGGATTCCACAGTAGAGTGGAGGAGTGGTCCCATCACCCAAAACAAGTGTCTTCCAGCCCAGCTTGTTCCTTCATGAAAACTGGGGTTCCTGAGGATTTCCTAGCGCAAGCCTCCCCAAGCCTGGGCTATCACCCCCACCCTGGTGTGGTAGGGCAAGAAACATACGTAGTCCCATTCTTTCCCAACCTGGGGCCATGTAGGCCTGTGATCTCTGCCCTGCCTTAATACCAACTGATTGCTATTCCCGAGCCAGGTCAGTGCAATGCTGGGAACTGCCCACAGTACAGGAAACCCCTCAGTAACTGTCCAGGCAGCTAGTCTATCCAGCTGCAGATTGAGGAGAAGAGACAAAATGGGTGTGAAGAAACCCTCCACCACTAACTACAAATGACAGCACAAAAGCCCTGGATCAAGCCAGCAGAATTTTTGATTCCATTTATGGAGGAGTCCAGGCCACCCTGTGCTCCATGCAAATGACAGCTTGTGAGATCAGGTGCTAAATTGTCATGTTATTTGTTGGCTGTCTAATATTGAATCGTCAAAGAAGGCTTGCATAGTTTTGACTATGTATACATAGGGCCCAGAACCAGAGTACAGATCCAGAACCAATAGCACAGAGCTCAGGCACTTGGCCTAAGGGATTACTCCATTAGCTGGCAGCAATCCTCTATGCAGACTAGCCACTTGACAAGACATCTACACAGGCTTCTCGCCAGCACCACCACCAGCTGTTGGTTTGCTAGAATGTGTAGTCTGGTTACCAGTGACCATAGTCCGGAAAACATCAAATGGGCCAATCCCCATTCTCCCATATAGAGGTCTCCCAGCAAATACATTTTAATTCAGCCTAAGGTGCCAAGTGGAAGTTTGTTTTACCTGGTTGTCAATTTTGAGCTCTATCAGTGAAGTGTTGTGCTGGAGTGCTTCAATGAGTGCCAGGATCCCTGCCCCAGAAATGAAATTGGACTCCACATTTAAGCTCTTTAGTATGCCGTTGACTTTTAACATCTCTGCCAGAGCCTGCACTCACAGAGAGGAGAGCAAAATAAATCATAGGAATAGCAGCCCAGGGCACTAGCCTGGGACACCAGAGACCCCAGTTCATAGACTGCCTGCAACACCTTGGACAAGTCACTGAGGCACTCTGTGCCTCAGTTTCCCACTTCTGGGATTTTTCATACAATATAAAGGAACAAAAAAGGGTAGTGATATCTTTTTCCCCGTTTGTAGGCCATGTATCCTCACAATTCCACTAAGAGCCTTCCCACAATTTAACCTAGCATCACCCACAACATAGCATGGCACTTACATAGGCAACAGGGTCATTGCTTCTTGTTCCTACTAAGCTTAACTTCTTTACATAGGAATTATTCTTCAGTGCTTCAGCATATGCTTTTAAAGTTGGTATGGGAATATTCTGTGCAAAGAAACCCCAGAAAAGCACATTAGACAGTCAGGCTTACTCAGATTCCTGGTACACACCTTAAACAAATACTTTACAAAGGACCATGCAACACATCAGAGTGGACAAAACTGGCTCACAGTTAGGTGCCAGCAATTTTACTTTTGGTCACTAGAGGGTGCTCTTCCATTACATTTCTGCAGTGGAGCTAGGCAACAGGCTACTAAAACTTGTCGCCATGGCAACCAGAAAAATACATTTGTTGAGGCCTGTGCTGCATGTAGTGCATGTAACCAGCTTCCTCTGCAATGGAAAATGGTACCACTATATTCTTTAGGAAGAGACAGAAAGCTAAGCCTAGATTGTACAGCACTGCTTGTGTTCCAGCAAGGGTCAGCAGGCCCAAGGACGCAGCAGCACCTCCACTTTGGTCCCAGTGCTGCCCTTTACTCACTGCCTGGCTTGGGCCAAGTCACTTCACTGCATTTGGGTTCCCCATCTGTCAGTGTGGACAGTGCTCACTTACTCTCCTCTCTGGGTAGTGTCAGGACTTCACATTGCAAAGGTCTGTAGAGTGCTTTTAACTCACTGTGTGCCCATCTGTTTTACTGTCATTATAATATGGCACCAGCCACAGCCAAAGGAAAGAATTTCTCTCCTCAGATTCGGGTCCAGTGAGCAGTACTGCAGATACCACTTGTTGGATCACTGTCGAGCAGCTTGTGGAAGTGCAGCACACCCTCAGCTCTCATGAACCGGCCCATTCTTTTCCCCCACCCCTGTCATTCACTGGTAACTAACTCTGCGGCTGAAAGACCTTTCAGGGTAGAACTCGCCATGCAAGGGGAGTTTGACACACATCTTTGCATCCATTCTGCGCTCTTGCAAGGTAAGTTCATTACTTTACACGTCTCTCGTCAGAATCTGATAACTTCCAAACGACACTCTTTAGAATTTCTGGCCATTTCCACCCCCCTCAATAAGGGGTGCTGCTTCCCTGTATCCAGCTGGTTTAACATGCCGACTGGTGTGGCTGTCTGTGAATAATGCGATGATTTCTCATCCTAACCCTAGCTTGTCCTTCTGCCAAATTAACAGTGGCCAACACAGGCTGCTGTGACAATAACCTATTCTCCTGTACAGCAAGGTGTGCTTGGCCTTTGTCCCTTCAATGGCACACATCCTGTCTCCCTGTGAAGAGCTAACCACAATAGGAAGAGGAAGAATAATACCTTAATGTTGTTAAGGTTGACTTCCTCAAGTTCAGGGTCATTGTTCTTGATTCGTTCCAAAGTTTTGTCTACATCTGTTGAATTGGGTTCTTCATCAGGAACTGGTTTATACTGTGTAGGCTTAATCACACCTGAAATTAAAAAGTGACGTGAAAAGAATCAGATGGGATGGAGAGATTTTCTTAGGCAACTCTCAGTTCAGTTGGCTACTATTTACTCTCATAAAAAGAACACAAGAAAGGAGAAATCAACTGGTTGATGAAAGTTCTACCTAAGGACATAAGGTCACTTAAGTAACCTTTGTCCGTCTTCTCTATTTAGACTAAGCCTTTCAAGACAGTGACTCTCTCTTACCCTGTTTATAGCAGATTGAACCAGTGCCTCCACACCCTAAAAGCTACTCCACTTAGAACTAAAGAGACAAGCTTCTGTACTTGGTGGCCGTGTCAGTTCACATAGGGGTAGCTGTGTTGGTCTGTGTGCAGCAAAATCAATGTCATGTGGGGCACCCTAGGTGACAATTATTCTGAGAAGTAATGATTTTTTGAGGAAACTCCCTGTAGCCATTGTGTTAAATGTAGCTGG
Organism: Podocnemis expansa; assembly: GCA_007922195.1. Taxonomy (NCBI): domain Eukaryota; kingdom Metazoa; phylum Chordata; order Testudines; family Podocnemididae; genus Podocnemis; species Podocnemis expansa. Next base: position 10,253,088 of record ML681995.1, on the reverse strand, counting down.
AAGGGAACTATGAATAAAAAAAAGTGAAAATTTTCCTGCATATTTTTTCTTTAAAAAATATTAACTCGGGCTGAGGGAGATCATCTTTCCTTTTCTTTTTTAAAAAAATAATGGGATCCAAGCTGCAAGATGAACATTATTGGTAGTGTGAGGCCTAATGGCAGTGCCCTGGCTGAAGTGTGATAACTGCTCCCCCCAGGGCACAGTGATACCCTGGCTAGATTGGGGGGGGGCGCTCACCCCTCCCAACTCCACCCTTTTCCCTTTCTCTCTCCCACAACGTGGCCTGCCACACAATTCCTAGACACAGATGTGGCCCTCAGGCCAGAAAGTTTGCCCACCCTGTTCTAACATATATCAATATGATGCCAGTTTGTCCTTGGTCAATGATATTTCTACAGTTCAGAGGTGGTTCCAGGTCCTCTACTGCTATAAATCAGAACCTCTTCATTAAACATCAATGGCAGCACGCTGATTTTCATCAGTGGAGGTTCCGACCCAGTGAGTTCCCTGTAGCAGATCAAACTACATGGATATAACAGATCAAATGAGGAGAGGAAACAATATGTACTAAGAGTTAAACAAGTCACAGCCCACATGCCTCAGCAATTTCAGGATTTTCTCTGACTAGGCCTGGCTATTATCTGCTATCAGAAATGGTCACTGTCCTCTCCGTGTTCCAGGGACTGGCCTGCACCAGCTTGGATTCCACACGCAGAACAAACGCTCTTCCACATTTTTCATGCAGAAAGATTTTCTTGCGCCAAAAATATAATTTAACTGAAACTGAAATTTTGTCCACAGGAAAATACTGAAACAAATGTTTTCCCTTTTTTTTCAAAATGCCACTTTGGTTTAAAGAAAATGAAATGACATTTAAGTTAAAATTCTGGGTCAAAACAGACCTTCTGTTTTAAAAAGTCTCATAGGAAAATTGAAATTTTCCAACAGAAAACTTTCAAACCAAGGACTTTTCGTTCAAAATTTCTTGAGAGAAAAATCTTGCTTCTCTGATTAGATCTAGAAATGTGCAATCTCCTGTCATGTAACTGTCAGTCCCATTCTGTTAGGTGCATCTCATTTCATTGCTACTGAGCAATGAAAGAAAGCCACACGCTTTCCCCTGCACTCACTCAAGATCTCACACCCATACAGTTCTGGCGATGTAGGTATGTCCTCTGTTGGTTCATACTTCTCAGATGAATTTGACATAATGAAAAAGAAATGGTTAAAAACACTTCTGAAAAATGAGTCAAAATCAAAAGCCAGCTATCATATTTGAGTAGAATCATAGGGTTGGAAGGGACCTTGTGAGATCATCAAGACCAACCCCCTGGGGCTTGAACCCAGGACCTTCTGTGTATAATCTTTCAACCAAATAATCCAGAAGAGCTGTAAATCATACTTACTATTCAGGCCTTCCTTGTTAACTATTGTGGTGCTTCCGAGTGCCTCATAATACTGCTGGTTACTCATCAGTGTATGCATGCCAAGGATAGCTACATCAAAGAGAAAGGAAAACAGAACAGGTTCATTGCAGCCCCTCATGCTGAGAAAAGAGCATAGAACAGGTGTGGCCAAATGGCGGCTCGCGAGCCGCATGCAGCTCTTCAAAGAAAAAATGCGGCTCGCGGCAGGGAGCTGCTTCAGGCTGGAGGAGTTAAAAATCTCCCGTCTGTCAGGTGGCTCTGCAGCCAGCAGCTCAGAGGAGGGTGGGGAAGGAGGGAGCTGGCAGCTCAGGGAAGCAATGGGGGTCAAGGGGGGTGGATCTCAGAACAGAAAGCCACTTCAGGGAATGGAGGCAGTGAGGGAAGGGACTGAGGGGGATCAGGGAGGAGACAAGCTGTAAAGGACTTAAAGACTAACAAATTATTGTTAGTTTCTGTTTCATAGATTTCAGTGTTGCTTTTATTTTGCATTGCTTTATTTATTTTGATGTACTTTGTATTTTTATTTTCTTTTGCTCTGGTTGGTTTGGGTGGGTGTGTTTGTTTGTTTTGTATTTACCTTACACCACATGCCAAAGCAGCCTCAGTCCTGTCCACAGCACTTTACAAACTTAGGAGCACCTCATGCACTCTCTTTACAAGTATGGTAGTCAGGAAAACAGGTTAAAAAGTCTTCCATTGTAGCAGAGGGAGAAGGAATAAGCCAATGAAGAATCCTATTCCTTCTTGCCAACTCTACAGAAACCTGTAGATCAAGCTCTGGACAGTTAAACAAGGAGTTTTGTGGAATTTTTAAAGATGAATCCATTTATTTATCACATTTCTCCCATGAACGGTCATGCATAAAATAAATGTGTTAGTCTTTAAAAGTGCCGCAGGAATACTTGTTTGTTTTGCTGAACTAGACTAACACGGCTACCTCTTTGGAGCTCTGGACAGTTGAGGCTTCTCAGAGACTCTGAGGAATTGGGACTAGGGATGAGCTGTTTTCCACAGCATCCTCCCCCTTCAGAATTATTTTATGCAGAATCCTGTTCCACAAAACTAAGCCTGTTTTGAAAGACAAGTGTTGGGCCACGCATGGAGTAGGAAAGTTTTTCCCAGGACAGCTGAGTTGTCTGGGGAGACAGGAGCAGTGTTCCCTCTAAGGTGATGATGCAGCTGGCCACGTTATGGATGCACTCAGGGAGCCGATGAGCAGGGGCCCGGCACCGAGTCGGGGAACCGGGAGAGAACTTGCTCAGCTGCATCCAAAAGTTGCTAAGCTGCATCATCAGCTTAGGGGGAATGTTGCAGGGAAGGGCAGCATGGTCAGAGACAGCGGGAGAAGTGAGCAATGGTCAGGGACAGCAGAGAAGCAGTGGCATGGTAAGAGACAGCATCGGGGTGCAGGGGGAAGTGCAGCATGATTGGTGAAGCTGTGGCATGTTTAGATTTTCTCATAGGCCCTAATGCAGCTTACTGCTTTGTTAAAATTGTTTTTTACAAGTCCTAAACATGACGTGGAATACTAAGAAACAAAAATACAAAGGAGAAAAAGTTTAAAACTGAATGCAGATTACTTTCAATTTTTAGCAAAACTTACTGCTGTGAAGCATTGTATTCCACAATGAAGTTTGTTAAATCAAAACATTGTGCAATACTTTGCAATCAGCACCTGTGAGAACTTTTACGTACTGCATTGACAAGTTACTGCCCAGACTTTAAAAAAAACTTGCTACTAGCCTGCAGTGTTCTACATCCAGCAACAGCTAAGTTTTTACTGTATAGGCCTAGTTTTCATGGTAACCTTAAGTAATTATTAGAATCTGACATTAGTAGGATCAATATTTGCCCTGTTTTTAAGATAAAATAAAAGTGCACAATAAATTTTAAGCTTAGTAATTTTGCAATAGGTAAAAATATGTGGCTATATGCCTCAGTGTAGCTCTCAAAGTTTTAATAATTGACTTGTGTGGCTCTTGAGTTCCATAGATTTGGCCATCCCTGGCACAGAACATGAGGGTTGGAAGGGACCTCAGGAGGTATGTAGTCCAACCCTCTGCTCAAAGCAGGACCAACCCCAACTAAATCATCCCAACCAGGACTTTATCAAGCTGGGCCTTAATAACCTTTAAGGATGGAGATTCTACCACCTCCCTAAGTTTCACTGGAATGGGTTACTCATTCTGCCCTGAAAAAAGGCTTGGGGCCCAGGCCTAGGCCCTACCTCCTGCCCCAGGTCAGGGGCCAATCCAGCAGCCCAGCCTGGATCTGGCCCCGCTGCTGCTGGCCAGCAGAAGGCACCCTGGGCCTGAGCCAGCCCGGACCCAGATGCCGCTGGCTGGGAGCAGGTGGCCCCAATCTGGCTTCAGCTGCTGTCGGCCGGCACCCAGCAGTGTCGGCCCCGATCTGGCTCTGGCGACTGCTGAGCCAGGGCTAGAGATGGGGCCTGCAGCCCCTCAGGCCCAGCAGCAGTGATGCCCCTGCCTCCTAGTGAATTTTTTTCCTCCTACTATCCAAGCTAGGCCTTCCCCAATGCAATATGAGACCATTGCTCCAATTCTGTAGTCTACTACCATTGAGAACAACCTAGCTCCATCCTTCTTGGAACTCCCCTTCAAGTAGTTAAGCATGGCTATCAAATCTCCCCTTCTTCTCTTCTGCAGACTAAACAAGCCTCATCTTTGCCTCATAAGTCATGTACTCCAGCCTCCTAATTATTTTTGTTGCTCTCTACTGGACTCCCTCCAATTTGTCTACATCCTCCATGTAGTGGGGAGTCCAAAAGTGGACACAGTACTCCAGATGTGACCTCACTAGTGCCAAATAGAGAGGAATAATCACTTTCCTTGATCTGCAGGTCATGTCCCTGCTAATGGAAGATAATATGCTGTTAGCCTTCTTGGCAAGAAGGACACACTGATGACTAATACCCAGCTTCTTGCCTCCTGTAACCTCCAGGTTCTTGTCTGCTGAACTGCTGCCTAGCCACATGATCCCCTGTCTGTTGCAGTGCCTGGGATTCTTCCATCCTAAGTGCAGGACTCTCCACTTGTCCTTGTTGAGCCTTACCAGATTTCTCCTGACCCAACTGTCCAATTTATCTCAGTCACTCTGTATCCCATCCCTACCCTCCAAGATATTTATCACTTCTTCCAGCTGAGAAAAGATGGCTTCTGGCAAATCCTAGATAACAGCCAGTTTCCCAGAAATGGCCTAAAATGTGGCCTCAGCTTTAAGAACTCTGCTTTTAGGTAAATGTAGAAAAGCTAAGGGGTTGGCACCCAGGACCCAGTGGTTTGAATCCCACTGTGCTAAGTGACAGCCACACACTGGCACTGTGGTCATTTTCTCTCTACCAAGGATAACAATTTATGGACTGGAAAATACATGCTTCATAGGTAGCAATGGGTAGAGCTGGGTGTTAATTCCTAAGGGTATATCTACACTTGCAAGCTAGTTCAAATTAAGGAGACTTAATTCAAACTAACTTAGTACCTGTCTGCACTAGGCTTTCATTAGTTCAAATTCAGGAATTCCTTCATTCAAACTAATGAAAGGTTAAGTTTGGATTAGTAAAACCTGCCAGTTAGTTCAAACTAAATCCTTAGTTTAATCATTAGTTTGAAGGACGGCGTAGACTAGGATTAACCCTTAGTTCAAACTGAATAAATTTGAATTAAGGGCTGTTAGTTCGAATTAACAAAGTGGACTAATTCAACTTAAGTCGAAATAGTCCTCTTTGTTAATTCAAACTAATAAGTTTGAATTTAGTTGAAACTAAACTCAAATTTATTAGTTCAAATTAACAAATTCAAGCTAACTTTTCCTAGTGTAGACACAGCCTAAGATATTAAATGGATGCACAGATGTGTGACCAGGTTCCCAATAATCTGGTTGGATGGCATGTCTGGTCCCCCAACCCCCCACTGTGCCTTGCTGTCTTCCCCCACTGCCCCAGGTAGATGCCCTCCTCCACACCCTTTCCCCACCAGGCCAGCTCGCCTGTCTCCAAACCCTCCCCCGCCAGGGCTCCCTTACCTGGCTGCCATGACAGCTGGCTGCCATGTCCACTACCTTGCCGGAAGACACAGTCTTCTGGCCAGTAGGAAACTACTTTGCCCTAGGCTGAGGCTCTAGCCCAGAGCCTGCTCTCACTGAGCATGCTCAGAGGCTCTGAGCATCCTAAGTGACAGCAGGTCAGGGCAGGAGATTAATCTCCCAGCCCAAGGCAGTTCCCTGCCCTGCCTGAATAGTGTTTTGGGGCCTACTATTTTTAGGGGGCTCAGCTTTTGGGGGGCCCCTAAAAAACAGAAAATGGAGCCAGAACGCTGCATTCCAGGGCCCACTATTTCTAAATGGTGGGCCCTGGAATGCAGGATTCTGGTTCCATTTTCTATTTTTAGGGGGCCCAGACCACTGACCACCTAAAAATAGTGGTCCCAGAACACCATTCCACTGTTTCCTGGCTTACTTTATTTAACCCCTGTGGATACCCTATGGTGATGGCAAACTCTGCTGCCTGTCACTGTAGTGAATGGCCAAACTGATACACTGCAACTGTGCTACAGAGTGGTCTACATGTAGACATTGCCTCAACTGGTGTATGTTCCATAATCTAAGCAGTCCAGCACTTAGTAGCAGAGGCATTGCTGGTGCTGGACACTCCAGTGCACGTGCCCCGAACCCCAGCGCCAGTGCCCCAGATCTCTGGCCTAACCGGGCCAAACATCTGGGGCCCAGCTGCCCGTGGCCGCAGCAGCCCCATACCCAGCTGGGGATGCAGGGCCTGGCCTCCTGTGGCCACTTCCAGCCCCGTCCCCAGCCTGGGGATGCGGGGCCTAGCTGCCCACGGTGGTGCGGTGGCACCTGGCCCTATCCCTGGCCAGGAGGCGGGGCCTGCAGGTTGGGGGCGGGGCCTGGGCCCACGCCCCGGGTCCCTCCCCCAGCCAGCGATGCCCCTGCCTACTAGTGTAAAGAGCACAGAGTGAACAGATAGATGGAAGCAACCCATCAGCCAAACATATTGATTGTACAAAGAAACCCCGCTGCTCTCAGAAACTTCACTCAGGAAAAAAACTCCACAGAAGCAAGTGATAAATTCTTACATGGTTTGATATGACCATTACGTAGGTACATGTTGGTATGAACAGATGTGTAAATGTATGTTTATTAGGAATGAACTAATCATAGCAAAAAACCCAAGAACAAAAATTGCTATACATAGCGAAGAGAACTGAACCTTCTTCAGGGTTACTGGCAGCAGTTTCCCCTTAAGCATTCCATAGACTGCTCTTCCTTCCAGGCTCTGGCTGGCACCAGAAGTAGAAATTGTCAGAACGTCCCTGTCCATGTGGCATATTTCAGGTGCTAAACTGCCAGGAAAAATAATTGAACACTTACAATTACTGGGCCTCACAGTCTAGTTCCCTCTGACACACAAATCTCTGCTTCAACCCACATATCACCCTCTTGGTCATCCCAAAGATTTAAGCTGTGGGTACAAATAGCTACAGGGGTGGGATTACCCCTGCATTTCTTTATGCCCATAGTTAGTGCCTGTAGCCATGGAGGCCTATGCTGTGGAAGTCTGGTTCATAGTGTACAGGGATGCATGAGAAAGGGCATCACAGTTCCTACACAGCTATGTAGTGTCTTGTCTTCTGCTCATCCAGTCCCATATGGAACAGAAGGAAGACAAGCACATGCAGGCCTAAAGGGATGATCTCTCAGGGCACACGGTGCATAAGGAGAAGAGGGATCGGGGGATGGGAAAGAGATAATTTACTTGTAGGATTATTTTGTTGTTAATTCTGAATTAATGTCAGTGACAAAGATGTCCCACAAACATTATATTAATTATCTCAAATGTAGTAGGCCATGGGGAAATTAAGATAGAGCCACTGAATTTACACTCACCCCCTGCAAAGATCGAATAGGGCCTGCCACTGATGCGGCCCTAATGTGCTTCGCCAGGGGTTCTTAAACTTTTTATGCTGGGGCTTCCTTAGAAAATATTTTTGTGATGACCGCTGCCACCCCTCCCCCTGCCAGGCTGCACAAGGGCTGACAACTCACAACACTCCCTCCCCCATTAGATCATGATCTAATGATCCCCAGTCTGAGAACCCCTGTGCTATGCTATCAGTTTCCACGGGCATATGGTGAGGTGAAATCGATTTAACAGACACATCAACTAACTTCCATTGTTGTTTGCAATGTAATAATGGCCGTGTTGGTCCAGGATACTGGAGAGACAAGGTAACAGAGGGAACATCTCTTATTGAACCTACTACTCACATGGAAAGAGTCAAGCTTCTGAGCCACATAGAGCTCTTCTTCAGATTTGGGAAACATACACAGAGCATCACAGCTAAAGGGAACAGGCTGTTTAGCAAATAGTTAGTGCCTGTAGTAAGGGAACATTCAAGGTGGAGCAGCCCATTAACACCTTAGTAAGTCATAAGATAAAATTGGGGGGTTAGTGGGTTACAGGTTACTGCAATAACCCACCGATTGGGTTACCATGAAGACCATGATTTTTAGTGACTAGAAGAGCTACAAGTTTAAGCTCCCAGGTTCACTCTTTGAAGGTGCTGGGCAAATGCTGTTTGAGGATGAGGACTGAGCCAGGTGTGACAGGTTTGTTTAAATAAGATCTATGGCACTTTTAAAGACTACCAAATTTAAATTTGTTACACAAGACTCCTTGTTTGTTTTGCTGAACTAGACTAACAGGGCTACCCCTCTGGAATGTAAATAAGATGTTAGACACAAGTGCCACCTAGTGGCTGAACAGTGTAATATTAGCCACGACACAGGCAGCATGCATGGAAAGTGTGCTTCAGGCCTGAACAGGGGCATTGCTGGATAGCAAAAAGATCTGGGGCACAGGCCCACAGGCTCCACCTGTGCTAGACCCTGCCCCTGTCATGGGTCCGCCCCCAATAGGCCACACCCACAACAGACAACTCCCCCCCCCCATTACCGAAGAGGCCCTACCCCTATCCTGGGCCCCACTTGAAACTGGAATTCACATGAAGTATTTGAAGTGGGGAAGTTCCACATGAAATAGAAATTTTGGAAACATGGAGATGTGATGTTTCTGAAAGGAAATATAGTCCCTAGGGCCATGCCAGCTGATGACTAAAATTGAAGCTGTCAGCTTCTAGCCAGCAGCTGTCTAGGCACCAATGCAGTGTGACCATGTCAATGTCCATGGATTATCCTGGTCCAGAGTGTTTAGCCTCTACCACTCTCCCACCACATAGAGGCCCCATGCCATGCTGTGATACAACTCCTCCTTCATACCCCTCTGCTCATTTTAGTTTTAATGCAGTCATTCTCCTCCAGTGTTCCCTACAAATGAATCAAGGTGCTGGCAGTATCCTCTTAAAAGCTCACAGACCATGTGAGGAGGACATATAAAGATTCTCCTCCTCTGACAAGGCATATCTTTCCCTATCTCCTATAGGTTTCTGTTGCTAAACATCAGGAGTCATGGAGATCAGAAAATAGGATTGGGAGGGAGGGTGGTGCATGAGACCATCCCTGGGACTTCCAGTCAACTTCTTTAGGATCTCCAGGTACTGGAGAAGTGGATGGCATCTAGGAGCCCAGATGAGAGATGACACGCTGCTGACCCATGCTGAAGACACCTACCACTGCAGTTCTCAAGCTTTTAAAATAGAGCCCACGCCTCTCCTGAACTTTGCTGTAATGCTTGCCCTCCACTTTCAGTGGCAGCATGAGATTGTGGAGCAGGGGAGTGGAAGGATGGTAGCACAGCAGCTGCAATTCGCCATGCTGGGCTGCTTATAACACAGGGCAAGAAATTTAAAAAGGCTCTGACCCTCCCAGCTTCTAGGTGTATGCAACCCAGGTAGGGGAAGTTGGGGAGCTCATGAGGCAAGCAGGCAGGCTGGCTGGAGCTGCCAGTGCAGTGCTATAAGCAGGGTCACACCAAACTGGCTGACCCAGCCAGACAGCCAGGCTGCCTGCCTCCCCAGCAAATAGCCAAAGAGAGGACAACAAAGTGAACTCAAAACAAAGCAGAGAAGCCTCCTGCAGTATTCCTCCCACCCTGCCCTTAGCTCCTGCCAGACTCCCAATCCCCCTTCTGGGGAAACGAAGCAGAGAGGATTTAGCAGCAAAAACTAAGTAAGCCCACTTTTACAGGAAAGAGCGAGTCCAAACCAAAAATACAGCATTACTGGGATCACTCTATCCAATGCAAGACAGACAACATTACAGGAATTCACAATGAAGTACAACAATTGTAAAACAAGAAAGGCACATGCAAAGACTAACAAGTTTATTTATTGCTCGAGCTTTTGTGGGTGAAATCCCACTTTGTCAGACACTTGAAAATGGTTTCCAAATAGGATTTCGCTCGTGTGATAAATAAATGTGTTACTCTTGAAAAGTATCACAGGACTCTTTTCTATTTTTACTGGATTAGACTAACATGGCTACCCCCCCTGGAACTTTTCAGTAAAAGGATAGTTAACTTTGTGGCATGCTGCCTGATGTGTACTTATGTTGTGCAGTCATAGGAGGGCAAAACTAAAGAGCAGAATAAATAGTGATATTAAGTAGCGACATTATTGGTAGGTCAAGCCTCATTCATGATCTCCCAACAGAACTCTCAAATCTCAGGAATTTTTTCCCCAGGCCCAGTCTGCTAATATTTGCTCAGTCTTCTGTAGCCACAATCAGTGGTGGCTTTTGGGGTAGGCAAAGCAGGTGGCTGCCTAAGGCCACAAACAATAAGGGGCCCCGTCTTCAATCTCGTAGACAGAAATGAAAACATAGAAAAATATAGAAATTTTTCCCATATATCAGAGTTAGTAGGACTGGAAGCCTAAGCACTTTTCACTCTTGGTTCATCAAGGCAAGCTATCATTAGGATCTGTGCTTCATCTGAAATGCAGATTTCACCATTTTCTGCCCATCACCTTGACACTGACATGCTAAAAAGCAGGAGCAAGCAACAGACAGCACAATGACAGGAACTTTTACAGTGGCCTCAGCTTTTAATTCCTCAGTAAGGCCGTTTATTTTGCCATTTTTTTAATTTTGTGAAATACTGCCCTTTTCTTTTCTTTTTTACCTGTATTTTTGCATTTTCCTTTGACTTTGTGGAAATTTTTACTTTGACTTTTTTTAGCTCAGGTTACCAGGTAGGTCCATATAGGCTGCTACATCTAAATACAGTGCTTTCCTTTGGCAATCATTACATCTCTGTGTGATGTCTGTGCAGTATGTCTTTCTTTTGATAAGTAATTCTTTAGCTTCCTTTGTACTTAACTATTTAATATTTTGAGGGGGCCAGAGTCTTATAAACTTGAGTACATCAGATAATTTCATTGAAATTTGGTGTTTTTCATTTCACTTATTTTTATTTATCATTATTATTTGTATTAAATATCTCTAGTGCACATAAACCCAAGCCCATATGAAAAATTTGTAAGATTTGACGGCCAAAATTTTAAATGTGGTAGTTTAGTTATTTTTGAGCCATCATTAATGTTACCACTTCTTATTTATTAATTAATGCTCACACTTTTTAAAAAAAAATTAAAATGTTCACTTCAACTTTGTAGTTCAGCATTAGCTGCTTTATGTTAAGTGAATGATGATCAACTTACAAGCTTCATGATGGGAAGATCTTTAAAAATACCATAGCCAGGAATAATTTACGAGTTCCAGAGGGATAATCATATTAGTTTGGTTCAGCAAAACAAACAACAAATCCTGGGGGGGTGGTACGGGGCAGTTAAGGGTGCAGGAGGGACTGGAGCCATAGGGAAGGTAGCAGTGTTTAAGCAGGAATTCCAAACTGGCAATATGGAGTCTTGGCTCAGGGTTACAGAATTATTTCACTTATGACACTAAAGGACATATATCCAACATTACTTAACATGTACTTTAAAGGTAAACACAATTAATTATCTCTGACCCTCCATATTATCTGTCCCTGTCCCACACCTCCAGTCTCTTCCTGCTTAATGTAGAACAATCTCTCACACAAGAGAACAATTTCAAGCACAGGATAAATACTAGGCACAGCATATGGTGGTGTTCAGCAGAGTTCACCTTTACAAATAATAGCACTGTTGATGAGGTTACCTTCCCAGACCACCTGCTGCCCCAGCCTCACAACTGAGGCAACAAGGCAAGGGGCAGGAGACCCCACAGTTGTGCCAGGCCGGCCCCACTACCATGTGAGACCCTGTGGTCAGACCAGGCAGCTCCACCACCTGGGCATGTGGTGAGGGCTGGGGACCCCAGGCCATGCCAGCCCTGACCCATGGGCATGGACTGAGGGCAGGAGACTCTGGGTTAGCACCCGAGCCTCGCCCCCTGAGCTGTGGGGGGCTGCCTGGTCAGGGCTGCACCACAGCAGCCTGGCCACCAACCTGATCCCCAGGGACCCACAGCTGAGGGATGATCCCTGGCTCACCAGCCTTCTGCTGGACTGACCCTGGCCTGGACAGACGCTTAAGTACATCCCTTGGACCACCTGGTGCTCAGGTGAGGCGCTCCACTTCCAGGCCACCCCCCCGAGGCCCCTAGGCCATGGGGGGTCCCCCCTGCAGGCACTGGGGAGATGCTCATGGACCCAGCTGGGACCTAGAGGCCATGGGGAGAATGCCTCCAGCCCAGGGGTACCCCTGCTAATCCCAGCTGGGTCCCAGAGGTTTATGGGCACCCCCCCCGTCTCACCCATGGCCCAGATGCCTAGGGGTAGCCCCCTGAGTCCCACCTGGGCCCCAGAGGTCTGGGGACACCCCCACCAGTCCCACATGGGCCCCAGAGATTTCAGGGCACCCCTGCCCATACCACCCAGGGTCTGGATGCCTATTGGCACAGCCACACCCAGGGCCCAAAGGCCTGGGAGAATCCCCTACCCCCACCCCACCTGGGACCCAGAGGCCAGGGACTAATTCCCTGCTTCCACCTAGGGGCTGGAGCCCATGCAGGGAAGCCCCCCTCGGCCTCAGGCAGCCCCTCCTCTCCCCCCCTCATCTGACCAGGGCCTCCAGCCAGGGCCGTGCCTAGGGGGGAGCAGGGCCCAGGGCAAATCAGTTTGTGCGGGGCCCCCCCATTTTAAACTTTGCAGCGCAATGTTCCCTCTAAGCCAGTTGGTTCCCAACCTGTGGTCCAGGGACCCCCCAGAGGTCCACAGACACATTGCAGGGGGTCTGCGGAGCCTCTCCCTACCCAGGGCTGGAACCCAGCCACAGCCCTGATGCTCCCTGCCAGGCCTGCCTCTCCCCGTCTGTGGCTGTATCCTGGCAGGGGAATGGAGCCACAGCAGCTCCCCAGCAGGGGCAAGGGCAGGGGACCACAGCTGCTAGGGCTCAGCTCCCTGGTGGTGTGGGCAATGGTGGTGGCAGTGCTGCTCACCAGCTGTCCCCCTGGTGTGGGCCAGAGTCTGCCCATGAAGGCCAGATTACATAAACAGCTGAGGGGGGTCCGCCAAGTGGTGGGGTTTTTTTGTTGTTGTTTTTGTTTTGTTTTGTTTTTTGTTATACTTGGGTCCCCAGCCTGAGAGAGGTTGGGAACCACTGCTCTAAGCTGATGATACATCTGAGCAAGTTCCCTGCTGGTTCTCCAGGCCCCAATAGGCTTCTTCCCTGCTGCCCGCTGGCTCCCCAATAACTTGTGCACCCATAACTTGTTCAGCTGCATCATCAGCTTAGAGGGAACACTGGGCAGTGTCATAATTTTTCTTTAATAAAATCATAAATTTCTAACCCTCAGGCTAAAAAGTTGCAGAGAGAAGCAGAAAAACATGACCTGACTTTATCCTAAAGGCTCAAAACCCAGAAGTCAGAGAAAATAGTTCCCCCCATTTATTATTTCTTTAAACATCTCTTTATTTTTAAGTGAGTTTTAATGATATATTGAAGCCAGACTTGTGACTATTTTTGATGTTTAGGGTAGGCAATACTGAATGTGTCATGGTGATGTTCCATCAACCTCAGCCAAGTGGACAGGAGCATGTGGAGGTACTCTTCTTTGTGGTTCTGGTTTTCTGTTCAAGATGGGCACACAATTTTACAAGTTTAATAATTTTTGTTAGATCAAGTTTTTGTTAAATTGAAAATTCAGAGAGAGGGAAGCTATTTTTGGATGATAAGAAATAAATTCAGGTCCTCTCTCACCTTAAGGCACTGGATTCCAATTGTCTAATGTATGTTATTTCCTTTATGCTGCCTGACTCTTTCCTCTTGCACCTTATTTTAATATATGTATTCACACATTCCTCATCGCTTTGCAGGTGATCTAGGTAATGAAAGTCAGGTACTGTTTGAGGATGAGAGGAAGAAACAAGGGACTTTTGGCCTCCTCTTAGATACCCTGATGTAAATCAAAGGAGGAGTCTTGTGGCACTTTTAAAAGCTAACAAATAAATAAATTTGTTAGTCTTTAAAAGTGCCACAGGATTCCTTGTTTGTTTCCCTAAACTAGACCTGCATGGCCACAGTTGCTTTTCTCTTTGCAATGCTTTGGAACTGGTGCTCTGACTGCAATCAATGACAATGGGGCTTATTTACAGTGCAGAAGGAAGGACAAAAAACTACTTTAATGTGTTGATTGGTGGCCATTAACCCTAAAACCCCAGTATTTCCATAGGAGTGCTAGCCTGGGCTATTCTCTCTCAGGTATAATAGATCATTATCTGCACAGAGAAGTTTGCTCAAAAAGACATTCCTGAAGACTGAAAAGTCTTGTTAAATGTAGAAGGAAAAAAGTTCTTTAATATCTGAGAACACTTTCTAGAGATGCTGATGTAAATTCAAAGAGGAGGTCCTGTTCTGTAAAGGTTGGGGATGTGACATTCTCCTGACTTTGTCCCCGTTTGCTTGACTGAGGCTGGCTCCATAAGTTTTACCTCAACACTTGCCCTTTCTCTTCCCCTCAGGGAGCAGTTGTGGGAAGGTGGCTACTTAAGAGTTCCTGTAAACAAACCCCACCTGTCCCAATTCCCTTCCCCCTTCCCTGACCAGCTGGAGCTGCTCCCTAGTCCCACAGCTGGAAAAAGCTCCCTGCTTCCTTACTCCAGCCAGCTGCGTGGGATCCCCCAAAAGCGTGAGGCCCCCCAACGTGCAGGGCCCAGGGTGGTTGCGCCCCCTGCCCCCCCTTAAGGACAGCCCTGCCTCCAGCCCCCCCAACTCCTACCTCCTCCGTCCTGCAGGGAGAAGCCCCTGCCGGAGAAGCTGCTCCTTTGAAAGTTGCTCCCTTCTTCCCTCAGCCCCTCCCCTCCCCCAGCTGGTCACACACCTGGCTGCAGCACCTGGGCGGGGGAGGGGAAGCTGCAGCTCCCAGTCACAGAGCTCTGCCGGGGTCCCAGCTCCCAGCGCCAGGACTGGGGGTCCAAAACAGACTCGGGGCTCCATGGGGGAGATTCGGGGCACGTGCCCCGGGTGCCCAGCGCCACCGACGCCACTAGGCCTGAAAATTCCTGATTGAAATAACAGTTGAGCAAAAGTAGCGGGGCTATCAGAAACGTTTTCATCTTGTTAAATATTGCTTGGTACATCACGACTGCAAATTCAATTAATAGTGGTTGTGATTTTGTCTTTCAGGGGGCTAGGTATTTGTAGGCCCAAGCAATATTGACCTCAGTACACATCAGGCCTACCTTGGACAACAGAAACCATGCTGACAGAAGGAGGATGGCAGAAACCAAAGACCACCACAGAAAGGCAGCAAGGAAAAAAATGTTGTGCTGAAAGGTGCTTCCTGTCCCTAATGTTTTTTCCTACTAAGACTAGTAGTGAGGAAGTCCAGGTGAATACAAGCCCAAGTGAACCTTTTGCACCAGATGAATAGGAGCAACTTCTTGTAACTTCTCTAGTTGCAGTCTCACCCCACTCCTCTGAAGACTTCCCCAGAGATAGTCATGCAAAAATATCCTTCTCCAATGATCCATGTGAGTGGGACATGACTTCTCAAGATCTCATTGCTTACTGGACTGAGAAGGTTCCACAGAAATGCCAGAATCTAGATGTTTATTTTTCATTCACCAAATGAGACCACACCAGTCAGAACTGTTGTCTGATCAAATCAAAGGTGGAATATGTGAATTTAAGGCAGGCTTAGAAGCTGTGCTTAACAGCTTCTCAAGGAGGACCTGGGGGGGGGGGGGCAACTACTCTGCATGGGTCCTGTATTAGCATGGATACAAACAGCACAATTAGCTGATTAGCATACTGGGTACAGGGCATAGTGGCTAATGGTATTTGGGGTCAGTCTGCTCACAAATCTATCAATATCTGTAACTCTACTAAGAGGAAATATGAAATACTATCTTTTTGTGAATTGCCATTCTGTTTGTTGGAAATCTGTCAATTAGTTAAAGGGTAAAAACTACCCTTAGTTAGGAAGAGGCTTGTAGGAAGGGTGACTGCATGCTTCAGCCTGAAAGAATTTAAAAGAGACAGAGGTGGGGGTTTGAGGCTATTTTAGCCTCTCCTCCTATTGCTTCCCCTGTCTTTTGATAGCTATGGCTAAGCCTGCTGTGAGGCTTTTGTCATTTAGATAGAGATAGTTGTTTACAGCTACTTAAGAGCTGGAATCACTAGGGAGAAGAGCAAACTCTGTCTCTGACTAGAGAGAATTCTCTCGCTGAGATGAGTGGAGCCAGTAGACAATGGGCAGAGCCAGTGGATGATGAGAGCAGCCAGTGGCGAGCTGGGCAACACCAGAGGGCAGAGCCGGCGTACAGAACCAGCAGATGGTGAAAGCGTCCAGCAGCAAGCTGGGCGACACGTGTAACCGGAGGGGGAGCTGGCAGACAGCGGACAGAACCAGTGGACAGTGAGAGCGGCCAGCAGCAAGCTGGGCAGTGTGAGTGACCGGAGGGCGGAGCCAGTGGACAGTGGGCAGAGCCAAGGAACAGTTCTAGAGGACGGAGCGAGTGAGCAGTAGATGGCGTCAGCGGACAGCTGGTGTGAAAGACACTCCCTCTGTACCCTAGAGTAGGTTCAAAGCCTAGTTAGCACTGATTCTCCAGCTCAGTGCTGGTTTTGCCGTTAAGTTTGTACATTCTGTTATGCAGTGTAGGTTGTTAGGAACTTCGCTCTATACTAATTTTTCTAAGTTAGTGCTGATCTCTGTTATTTGGCCTTTTGCGTTTTGGAGTTTGGAGCACAGGTGGTGTTCTCCTCAATTCTTCTTGTCAAGGTTAGGGGCCTGAGCTGAGACAGATGCATCCTGGAGATGAACACCTGGCTGCAAAGATGGTGTCGTCAGGAGGGCTTTGGCTTCCTTGACCTTGGGTTGCTGTTTCAGGAAGAAGGACTGCTAGGCAGAGATGGACTCCATCTCTTGAGGAAGGGGAAGAGCATATTCAGATATTGACTGGCTGACCTAGTGAGAAGGGCTTTAAAATAGGTCTGACAGGGGAAGGAGACCAAAGCCCACAGGTAAGTGACAATGTGGGAGACCAGGGGGAAGGGATGGAACTTGGGGGGTGCTGGGGCTGTAACTCCAGGGATAGAAGAGAGGGTAGTTGGAACATGCAGGGGGAATCAAATAATCATCTTAGGTGCTCTAATGAAGCCCTAATACCTAAGGCAAGTGGGGGAGGTCAACACCAAGAGAAAATGCAGGGAGGTAGATACAATAGAATTGAAAATCAAAATGGAAAAGTAAGGCAATGGGCCTGGTATCTTAGGTGCCTATACACAAATGCAAGGAGCCTGGGAAACAAGCAGGAAGAATTGGTAGTACTGGCGTAGACAAAGAACTATGATATAACTGGGATAACAGAGAGGTGGTGGGATAGTTTGCATGACTGGAGCTCTGCAATGGATGGGTATGAACTATTCAGGAAGGATAGGCAGGGAAGGAAAGGGGGAGGAGTAGCACTATATGTAAAAGAGCTCTATGACTGCTCAGAGCTTCATTATGAAAGTGGAAACAAGCCAGTTGAAAGTCTGTGGGTTAAGGTTAGAGGGGAGAGCAACAAGGGGGATGTCACGGTGGGTGTCTGCTATAGACCACCAGATCAGAAGGAAGAGGTGGATGAGGCATTCTATGGACAACTGGCAGAAGTTTCCAGATCACAGGCCCTGGTTCTCATGGGGGACTTCAATTACCTTGACATCACTGGGAGGCCAATACAGCAGTGCACAGGCAATCCAGGAAGTTTTTGGAGAGTGTTGAGGACAACTTCCTGGTACAAATGCTGGAGGAACCAACTAGGGGCCTTGCACCTCTTAACCTGCTGCTAACAAATAGAAAAGAATTGATCAGGGAGGTAGAAGTGAATGGCAACCTGGGTAGCAGTGACCAGGAGATGATTGAGTTCAAGATACTGATTAAAGGAAAGAAGGAAAGAAGCAAAACGCAGGCCCTTGACTTCAGAAAAGCAGACTTTGGCTCCCTCAGGGAACTGATGGGCAGGATCCCTTGGGAGGCTGATCTGACGGGGAAATGTGTCCAAGAAAGTTGGCTGCATTTTAAAGAAACCCTGCTAAGGGCACAGGAAGATACCATTCCGATGAGCAGGAAGAACAGCAAATGTGGAAGGCACCCACTGTGGCTTAACAGAGAACTCTGCACTGAGCTAAAGCATAAAAAGGAAGCTTATAGGAAGTGGAAGTGGAAGCTAGGACAGATGACTAAGGAGGCATATAAAGACATTGCTCGGGACTGCAGGGATAAAATCAGAAAGGCCAAAGGACAAATGGAGTTGCGACTAGCAAGGGATGTGAAGGATAACAGGAAGGGGTTCTACAAGTATATCAATAACAAGAGGAGGATCAGGGATGGTGTTGGTCCCTTACTGAATGGGGCAGGTATCCTCGTGACAGAGGATGAGAAAAAAGCTGAAGTGCTCAATGCTTTTTTTTACTTCAGTTTTCACAGGCAGGGTCAGCTCCCAGCTCACTACACTAGGTACGGTAGATTGGAGAGAAGAAGAGAGGCTCTTGGTGACAGGAGGTCAGGTTAGGGACTACTTAAAGAAGCTAGATGTGCACAAGTCCACGGGGCCGGATGAACTGCATCCGAGGGTGCTGAGGGAGCTGGCTGAGGAGATAGCAGTACCGTTGGCCATTATCTTTGAAAACTCGTGGCGAACAGGGGAGGTGCCAGAGGACTGGAAAAAAGAAAATATAGTGCCTATCTTCAAGAAAGAGAAAAAGGAGGATCCAGGGAATTACAGACCTGTCAGCCTCATCTCAATCCCTGGAAAAATCATGGAGCAGCTTCTCAAAGAATCCATCCTGAAACACTTGGAGGAAAATAGAGTGATCAGGAACAGTCAGCATGGATTCACCAAGGGTAAATCATGCCTGAACAACTTCATCACCTTCTATGATAAGATGACTGTATTTGTGGATGCAGGAAGAGCTGTTGATGTGATATACCTCGACTTTAGCAAGGCTTTTGATACAGTTTCCCACAGCATTCTCACTGGCAAATTTAGGAAGTATGGGTTGGATGTGTGGACTGTAAGGTGGATAGAAAACTGGCTAGATCAATGGTTTCAGCATGTAAGAATCAATGGCTCCATGTCAAGCTGGCTACCCGTAACGAGTGGTGTGCCCCAGGGGTCGGTCCTGGGGCCAGTTCTGTTCAACAGCTTCATTAATGATCTGGATGATGGGATAGATTGCACACTTAGTAAGTTTGCGGATGATACCAAACTGGGGGGAACAGTAGACACCCTGGAGGGCAGGGACAGGATTCAGGGAGACCTAGACAAATTGGAGCAGTGGACCAATAGAAATCTCATGAGGTTCAACAAGGACAAGTGCAAAATCCTGCACTTAGGACGAAAAAACCCCAGGTACTGCTACAGGCTGGGGAGTGATCAGCTAAATAGCAGCACTGCACAAAAGGACCTGGGAGTCATGGTGGATGGGAAGCTGGATACAAGTCTGCAGTGTGCTCTTGCTGCCAAAAGGCCAATGGCATACTCGGCTGCATCAGAAGTGTTGCCAGCAGATCGAGGGATGTGATCATTCCCCTCTATTCTGCACTAGTGAGGCCACATCTGGAATACTGTGTCCAGTTTTGGGCTCCCCACTACAAAAAGGACATGGACAAATTAGAGAGAGTCCAGCGGAGGGCAACAAAAATGATCAAGGGGCTGGAGCACAAGCCCTATGAAGAAAGACTGAAGGAACTAGGCTTATTTAGCCTGCAGAAGAGAAGACGGGGGGGGGGGG
>ML681995.1:10013710-10233364 GCA_007922195.1 Podocnemis expansa | reverse complement strand
GGGTTCTACAAGTATATCAATAACAAGAGGAGGATCAGGGATGGTGTTGGTCCCTTACTGAATGGGGCAGGTATCCTCGTGACAGAGGATGAGAAAAAAGCTGAAGTGCTCAATGCTTTTTTTTACTTCAGTTTTCACAGGCAGGGTCAGCTCCCAGCTCACTACACTAGGTACGGTAGATTGGAGAGAAGAAGAGAGGCTCTTGGTGACAGGAGGTCAGGTTAGGGACTACTTAAAGAAGCTAGATGTGCACAAGTCCACGGGGCCGGATGAACTGCATCCGAGGGTGCTGAGGGAGCTGGCTGAGGAGATAGCAGTAC
Organism: Podocnemis expansa; assembly: GCA_007922195.1. NCBI lineage: Eukaryota > Metazoa > Chordata > Testudines > Podocnemididae > Podocnemis > Podocnemis expansa. Next base: position 10,233,044 of record ML681995.1, on the reverse strand, counting down.
CGTTGGCCATTATCTTTGAAAACTCGTGGCGAACAGGGGAGGTGCCAGAGGACTGGAAAAAAGAAAATATAGTGCCTATCTTCAAGAAAGAGAAAAAGGAGGATCCAGGGAATTACAGACCTGTCAGCCTCATCTCAATCCCTGGAAAAATCATGGAGCAGCTTCTCAAAGAATCCATCCTGAAACACTTGGAGGAAAATAGAGTGATCAGGAACAGTCAGCATGGATTCACCAAGGGTAAATCATGCCTGAACAACTTCATCACCTTCTATGATAAGATGACTGTATTTGTGGATGCAGGAAGAGCTGTTGATGTGATATACCTCGACTTTAGCAAGGCTTTTGATACAGTTTCCCACAGCATTCTCACTGGCAAATTTAGGAAGTATGGGTTGGATGTGTGGACTGTAAGGTGGATAGAAAACTGGCTAGATCAATGGTTTCAGCATGTAAGAATCAATGGCTCCATGTCAAGCTGGCTACCCGTAACGAGTGGTGTGCCCCAGGGGTCGGTCCTGGGGCCAGTTCTGTTCAACAGCTTCATTAATGATCTGGATGATGGGATAGATTGCACACTTAGTAAGTTTGCGGATGATACCAAACTGGGGGGAACAGTAGACACCCTGGAGGGCAGGGACAGGATTCAGGGAGACCTAGACAAATTGGAGCAGTGGACCAATAGAAATCTCATGAGGTTCAACAAGGACAAGTGCAAAATCCTGCACTTAGGACGAAAAAACCCCAGGTACTGCTACAGGCTGGGGAGTGATCAGCTAAATAGCAGCACTGCACAAAAGGACCTGGGAGTCATGGTGGATGGGAAGCTGGATACAAGTCTGCAGTGTGCTCTTGCTGCCAAAAAGGCCAATGGCATACTCGGCTGCATCAGAAGTGTTGCCAGCAGATCGAGGGATGTGATCATTCCCCTCTATTCTGCACTAGTGAGGCCACATCTGGAATACTGTGTCCAGTTTTGGGCTCCCCACTACAAAAAGGACATGGACAAATTAGAGAGAGTCCAGCGGAGGGCAACAAAAATGATCAAGGGGCTGGAGCACAAGCCCTATGAAGAAAGACTGAAGGAACTAGGCTTATTTAGCCTGCAGAAGAGAAGAGGGGGGGGGGGGATTTGATAGCAACCTTCAACTACTTGAAGGGCTGCTCCAAGGAGGATGGAGCTCGACTGTTCTCAGTAGTAACAGAGGACACAACGAGGAGCAATGGTTTCAAGTTACAGCTGGGGAGGTCCAGACTGGATATTAGGAAAAACTTTCTTACTAGGTGAGTGGTGAAGCTTTGGAACAAGCTACCTAGGGAGGTGGTTGAATCTCCGTCTTTGGAGGTGTTCAAGGCCCAGCTGGACAATACCGTGGCTGGGATAATCTAGTGGGAGTGGTCCTGCTTTTTTGGCAGGGGGTTGGACTAGATGACCTTGTGGGCTCCCTTCCAACCCTATGATTCTATTATACTATTAAAAGTTCTGTTTACTACACTCAGACTCGTGCTTGCGAGTGGGGAAGCCTTACCCCTTTGTGGTGCCCACGGAACAGTGCAGGATTCCTCAGAAATCTGGGTGGGGACTCCAGCCGGCTAGTGGTGTTACACTGTTGGGAAACCCCTAGATATAGAACCCGGCCCTTGTTCTGCCAGCCCTGGCAGAAGGGTTACATGAAGACTGATAAACAGATTGGCAAGTGAGAATGGCTCATCTATTCACCTTCTCAGACGAAAGGGCATTGTTTTTATTGTTTCTGGTTTTCTGATACCAAACAACTGGGAATGCTTTGGAAAGGCTTCAGTAATTTGAAGAATACTGCATCCATTGCTAATCATGATAAGTGAGCAACATACATTGGTAAGTTAGCAGCTATCATGCCTGAAAGAAAGTTAGTGGAAGACACCTATATGTTGGCCTGTCTGCCATGGAATGTTGTGGTGGAGCAGTTTCTTTTTTTGGATTTGTCCAAAAATTTTACAATATTTTTCTCTGCATCAACCAGTTATTGGATGAATCTTAGAGATTCACTACCATAGGGATGTCCAATGACCAAATCACTCTCAGGGACATGGTGAAGTGCCAAAGCTGAAGCTGTGAATGCAGTTGTTCTAGGATATCCCAATATCCCTGATGTACTAGAGAGCATCAAGGATGATGAATCTCAAAAACCAGGATTAACAAAAGATGCAAAGACCCTGAGTGTTTTAATGCATACTTTGGAAACTGGTATTCTCTGTGAGGTCTGGAATGATGTATTTCAGCCATTCAGCACATCCAGTCTAACCTTGCGAAGTGCTCAAATTGACTTTCCCATTGCTGTAAACCTACTGAGGCATCTTGGGACTGTTCTTCAACAAATGCAGGATAGTTTTTTATTAGTATGAAATTCAGGGGCCTGCAAAGGCTGCTAACCTTCCAACCCTATGATTCTATGATAAGTCAGCCAAATGCTGCAAAAGACAGAAGACATGCAACAATGCAGCTGCCCACTCATTCAGTGAGTGTGAGGCCTTCATAGTTTATAACTTCATCACAATCATCAACAACTCAAGAGTTCATTAGAATAATAGATTGAGGTTTACCGAAATACTGGCAAAAAATTTAGAGCACTGACAAATTTTTTCTTAACATTTCAAGTTCCAATGTTAATGAAGGTATCAAAAGTCTGTGTCAGAATTACCCAGATTATCTACCACTAGATTTTAGTAAAAAATTTCTTCAATTTGTTGAATTCACATCATTTTTAGATACAAAGTGAAAAATGACAGACACCAATCTATTTGGATGTATCGAATTTATCGCTGAATGCAATGTGATAGACTGTTTCCCAAATTTTGAAACTGCATTATGGCTGTATGTGTGTCATGAATGATCACTCAACTGTAGCAGAGAACATTCCTTCTCTCTTCTAACCAGGGTAAAAATGTTTTCTAATCCATCAAGACTCAAAAGCATCTGAGTGCTTTGTCCCTCTTGAGCACTGAGAATGAAATTGTCCACCCTCTGAATTATGACGACTTCATTACTAAAACTAGGGAAAAAATGTTTCTCTGAAGAACTGAGTGCGGTGAGATTTTAAATAAATAAATGTGGATGTAAATAAATGTTAATGACTGTGTAATTGTTTTTTGCAATATGTAATCCATACTTAGGCCCTTACCTCCCATTAGCTTTAGGCCCCTCTTAACCTTAATCTGGCCCTGTATATGCTGTAGGGAATTTCTATTTTATATTAACTGAGTAGTTGACCACTGGAAATTATTAGAAATTAAAATACTGTAAACTGAGACACTATGGTGTAAACTATGGAAAGCACCATATACAGTTTAAAAATGAAAGTTCAGTGGAAACCATTCAGTTAAGGGAAAACAGGCAAATGTGATGGACCTACTAGAAAGCTATTAACCTTACTCTGGTAAACAGTCTAATGGAGGTCAGGTATCAGAGAGGGCAAAGAGCTTTGAACATTTCATGTTCAGAACTGTATTTGGTACTCAAATGACTCAAACAACAAACATGGATGGACTAATTATATGGTGTATATTAAGTGTGATCTAATCAGGTAACCTGCATATTAAGGATAATGGGACCTTGTAGGGATTTAGGCATGATGTAACCTATTGCAGCAGGTGCATGCATAATACATTATGTATATTGTATTCAGCATGTTAGAAAGTATATACATCTTGTGAACTCTGTATTCTGGGCTTACTTATATGGGTCCAGGTGGGATTGTGGTTATACCTTGGTAGGTTGGCTGTAAAAGGGGAACAAGAATTTTTGATTAAAAGGCACCATCTACCTATTCTGCTATTGGGTGAACCTGATCCTTCTTTTCTTCTAACATATACCCTGTAATAAAGTCATCTATCAATCTTCCTGACATACTCTAGCAAAGCAAATCCATTCTGTTTCAAGGGCAAGTTTATATTGCTTGCCATTTTTGATGGCAGTCAAATGGAGATATGCAAGCTACTTAAAATAACTTGTGTATCTGAGTTTGACCGCCTAACATCCCACTCACCCACTGGGCTGAATAAAGGGGAGGGGCTACCTGACTGACTGAGTGTAACCTTTAGGTGGGCTAGAATTCATTTAACTGTCCTTCTCCAGGGCCTAAAAAAAAACAAACCACCTTCTGTAGAGAAGCAGCTTGAGACCCAGGATGCAGTCTGTAGAGACTCACAGCAAAGATTGTTCCGTTAACCTTCCACATTAATATACTACCTAAGAACAAACATAATGAACTTTATTAACTTCTAACGTGATAAATCTTATAAGAAAACAAAATGAATTTAAACAGAACAGCTCCCACAAAGAAACATTGAGAGAAAGAAACCCAAGAGTCCCAAAATTTAAGTAGAGTTCACCCAAATCTCAGTTACAGTCTCAGTTCAAGTCCAAAGGCTTGAGTTACAAGAAGCAGCAATCCTCTCCTTTGGTTGCAGGGATCTTAGGCAGAAATCTATATAGGCTTTTCTTTCTCTTCTGAAATCTGCACCATCCAGTCAGTTTACTGCTTATCCAGCAGTCAGTCACACATGCATATAAGAAAACTCTACTGCAAAATGCTCTACAGCAGGGAGAAAACATCTTGCTGTCCATCCTGACTCAGTTTCTCCCAATCACATGCTGAGCACAGCGGCTTTTCTCATTGCAACTCTGTGTGGCTGCTGGCTGCTCTCACAGCATCTAACCACACTAGCAGTAGAAAACTTTGTGGACTATGCTTAATGCAACCACTCACTTAATATCCAGAAGCTTCTGGACCTGGGTGGCTAAATCTGCCCAGCAACATAGCCTAGCCTCAAGAGATCACTTAAAGAGATAGCTCCTTTAATTAGGCATGTGGGTTACATGAGCAGGTCTTCACAGACCCCTTAATCAAACCAGGAAGTTTGAACCAATGGAGGCAAATTTGCTGCCATCTGTGGAGACTAGCCTTAGGAATCAGTCATCGTGTGTTAGATGAGTGCAAAATGCTTCTACATTTGGATTCACCCTCCTCCAGAGCTAACACTAGCAAAATTTCAACTACCAGAAAGAAGTGCAATGAAACAAAACTTTCCCAATACCAAGAAAGGGTCCCTTTAAAAACTTGCTCTCTTAGCCCCCTCCCTGCTGCTGCTATATTCCACCACTTCTCAGATAGGTTGCCCAAACAAGCTGAACAGGAATCAGATTAGATTCTATGTGCCAGAGCCGTAACTACAGCAGGGCCAACAGGACAAAGCCCCTGGTGGCCTGAAGTTGCTCAATAGAGCCGTGCTACTAAGGGGGCAGCTTTGTGGTGCTGGCTCTAAACATCACTAATGGGAAAGTGCGGGTTCCAATCAGAATGCACCCCGGGTGGCAAAACGCCATGTTACAGCTCTGCTATGTGCTTCAGTAAAGGACCCACTCCTGACACTCACGTGGCATGCATATTCACTTACAGAAGCTGCATGTTGTGTGAAGAGATGCAGGCACTCAGAAAGAGAAAGGAGAAAGCAGCCAAGGCTCAACACCCACCCCGCCCAGCTCATGTTTCTAGTAAAATCAACCTGGCCTCCATTTTGGAAAAGATGGCTGGGCAGGCTTTATTTTCTACTGCTTTCGCAGTCACTCACTGAGTAAATCCTGCCAAACCTTTGATCAATCAGTGCAGGCCAGACATTGTAAGCAAAGCTCCCCTAATCTAAAATGGAGCCCTGAAAATAAAAAGCAGGAAGCAGGATTTGTGAAGAAGTCAGGAAAGGCCCACACGTCTGTAAGACTCTCCCTCCTGGAATCTGGTCTTACCAGCAATGTCGCAGAGTTCTGCATCAGATGCATTAGCCAGGGCTTCCTCCAGCTCTGGCTCCAGTGTTACTCTTTCCAAAACAGGATCAATTGGCTTCTGCTTGGGGACCCAGATTTTTCCTATAAATACAAAGTGATGTCAGTGGCATTTCGGCTGCAGGCACCTGTTCAACAATTACCAAGTCAGATTTACTTGGCCCAGATTCATTTCTGTAGACTTCTAGGTGAAATACCCAAAAGACCAACAGAAGGGGGTACCAGTGCTTAGTTCTGCTGCCAACCCTCCGAATGGGACGCATCTGCCCTCTGAACAGCTGTACCCAGAGGATGAGTTATGGGTCCTGGAACAAGGAGCAGAGAAGCCCTAAGCAGAACTCAGAAATCAGACAGGCAGAATGTTGATCTAACTTCAGAGCCCTGCAAATCCACCTCAGATTTGTTCTCTGAATGGGCTCCTGCATCTGTGTGGGTCACAAGTGACTTGCCTGACTTCTTAGGTGCTGGAATGTTATATGTTTATTGGTCTCTTTAAGGTCTATAAAAACACTACATGCAAACTGAACCATGAGCATTAAAAACACCCTGTGGTTGGAGCTGAACCGTATCCTGCCCTTTGTAGAAATCTGCTTGGCTGAAAGCATCCAGCTACCCAGAACAGAGCACAGCAAAGGCCGAACAGAAGAACACACAGCAACATTTAGTTGCCTGATCCAGAGCTTGCCAAGCTGTGACTGAAGTGCAATTAGGACATCAAGTTTCTGCTTATTTGCATTGATCCTGGAAACACAGTACTACAGCATCTCCCCAAGAGACGTCTGCCCAAGTGCAACCCAGTGAAAGAAGATCCTCAAGTTCTCAAGGGTCTGGGTAGCACTAACCCAGTTCTCCCATGTTTGATACTGTTGTGAATCACAGACCAAGTCTAGGTTCACACACACACAGAGGGGGTTTCTGGCTCACTGTGGCCATTGTCCGTGCCAGAAAACATCACCAAGTTAGGAGTCTCAAATGGAACTAAAAATCCAACTTCCCTTCCCCGATTTCTGGTGTGGTGGTTGATGTCAGAGCAAAAAACCCAGAGCCAAACCAACCCCTGTGCTTCTGAGTTTGAGTTTCCCACACCCAACCTGGAGTTAGTTCCAAGCCAGGAGAAGTATGGGGAGAATCACTGGTCCCATCAGAGCTCCACTACTTGGGACCAAAAATCTCAGAAAACCATTTCACAAGGAGTTGGACTGTCTAATCCAAACCCAAAGCCTCCCTAGACCTTGTCTGGCTCACAACAATTCCCCTTCACCAGCTCTCATGCTGGGAACCAGAGAAAGGAAAGAACAATAATACATGCTCACCTGCATATGTCTCAAAATGAATGAGACCTAGATCTCTTGGGGGATTGTCATCCCTTACCAGCAAAGGTGGCCCCAGTCTCTCCCACAGCACCCCCCTGAGCACTAAGGGCAGGTGTCCCAAGGCCTGCTCTGTGCCATAAGAGGAGATCTCCCCTTCTGCACAGGGAGATCAGTGATTTTTCTCACAATCCAGAGGGGTCAATCCCAGCTGGAGCCATTTAGCCCTCACTTTGGGGTCTGCAGCCCTGCATGCAGCATGACACAGCTAGTGCCAATCAAGAAGAAGAAAGGACGTATTTTCAAAGAACTGCCTCAGAGGAGTTCGTTTCTGCTGCTGGGAAGCTGAGCATACAGCTATAAGGCCACAGAGCAGTAGCGCAAGAGGAGAAGTCACGCACAGCACACAGAGAGGAACCTGTTTGGCAAAGGAGATCGCATGAACTTTCAGCATGGAATGTCACCCAGGACTATTTTTGTCCTTTTTCTGAAAGCAGGGTCAGCAACACCAGGGGAACAAAGACTGCACAGTCACAGCTGTTAAGGAGCAGCACTCAATCTGAACTTGGCTAAATTTAGGCTGCACAAAGAAGCAACTGTGTTGTGCTGTCTTCTTGAGATGAAATAGAAACCCACGTGGTTTCTACACATGGTACTTCATGGAATGGCCTGTTTTCACCTTCCATTCCATGTGTGATTAAGATCAAGATTTGTCACAGTTACTTTTATTACAATCATGGACAGGTCACAGACAATACACAAAAATTCACAAAGCCCATGACCTGTCTGTGACTTCTACTAAAATTACGGGAGGGGAGCCGACCAAACATCACTGAAGTGCAAGGGAGAGGATGAAAACCCTAGACCGGCTACCAAAGAAGGCAGGGGTTAAAATAAGCTGGAACACAGTGGAATGCTGTTCTGGGACCCACTATTTTTAGGGGCTCAGCATTCTGGGCCTCCTAAAAATAGAAAATGGAGCTGGAACGGTGCATTCCAGTCCCCACCATTTAAACATAGTGGACCCCAAAACACAGCATTCCAATTCCATTTTCTATTTTTAGGGCCCCCGAACACAGAGACCCTAAAAACAGCAGACCTCAGAACGGCATTCCACCACATTCCGGCCAGCAGGGAACTGGGAGATTTTAAAACTCCACCCCTGATCTGGATCTTACTGAGCATGCTCAGAATCTCTGAGCATGCTCAGGGAGAGCCGGCTCAGGGCTGGAGCCTCAGGCTGGGCTGGGGCTGCAACTGCTCTGCCCTGCGGCCAGGTTGAGGGATGGGAGTTGGGTTCAGGGGCAGGCAAGCCAGCCCAGTGGGGAAAGGGCATGGAAGAGGGGGTCAGCCCAGGGCAGCAGGGAAAGAGGATGTAGCATGGTGGGGGGTTGGTGAACCAGTGGCCAGATGGGGGCTGAGGGCAGGAGCTGGGATGGGGGGCTGGGGTTTGGGGGGCAGGAGCTGGGGTGTGTGAAGGAGGCCAACCTGATTAGGAGGGTTCCAGGGCCCACTAAATTATACTTTAACCCCTGAAAGGGGGAGGGTTTAGTAATCTCCAGACACTGAAGTGGATAATTTTATGGAGGTCTCTGGAAGTCACAGAACCGTGACTTCTGTTGCCTCCTTGATAAAATCTTATCCTCATTACTGAAAGAAGGATTAGGAGTTGTACTGTGCTGCTGTAGCTGCTCCCGCAAAAGCAGATAAAGCGTCATATCTATCCTCACAATAGCAGTTTGTTTGCTTTGGGAGCATTTTAGATTAAAATGGCTGGAAAGACACCAAGTGAGTGACAGTATCAGGTCTAAGCTGATATATAAAATTAAAGCTACATGACTGTTTTCGTTTTCCACTGTAAGTTCAAGTCCTTACCAGCATTATAACACCAGTGTGCATTAGCAATAATGCACAGTAGTCTTGCTCAACAAGGTGATTACAGCCGATCAGAAGAAATTCAGTGGCATAATATTCTGTCAGAATGTGCAACTCCATCACAATCAAAATGTGTCATGAAACTGATGTATGTGATGTTGTTGTCACCATATTGTTTCCAGAATAGGAGAGAGACAAGATGGGTGAAGTAATATCTTCTTATACAGAAGCTGATTCAATGTGTTCCACCTAGTACTGAGCTAAAACCTCTGAGTATACTTCCAAGACCTAAAGAAGAGCTCTGTGTAAGCTTGAAAGCCTGTCTCTCTCACCAGCAGAAGCTGCTCCAATAAAAAATATTAACTCATCCACATTGTCTCACATAACAATAATTTTTTTCTGGAATTTCATTTTTGAAGAAAACCAGGGAGAAAAGCATTCTGAAAATGTCAGAACATCTCATGTGACGCTGACTGGATTTAAGGGATCATCTATGATTGTTCTTCACATTAATATTTCATATTTTCAATAATCCATATGCAATATGGCATATTTGGTACCAATAGAAAGGTTGTAGTCCACTAGGAATGATTATATGGTCTATATGTAGATATCGTATCTGTGTCAGAAGCTAGGAATATGCTTGTTCTATTTGTGTTTCAAGTTATTTAATCTGGGACACTCCCTGGATTCAATGTCTACAAACCAGTGTCTCCTTAATGGCCCAGTAAGGAAGCTCACTAGTATAGGTGGCCCAGGGAGGAACCTGCTGAGCCACTAGGACTTGCCCATGTGACTCAACTCCATTTTTCATTTGCTAAGACTCTGCACAGCATGGGGAAAGCCAGAGCTGATAAAAGGCAGCAGCTCTAGCTCCATTTTGCTTTCAGTCTTCAGTCTACGACCAACACCCATCTCTGGAACTATTTATTCCTCTGTGGACAAAGGATTGAGGCCAGCCTAGGTTCTGGCTCTCTATCAGAGGAATTGGACTAACCTGCAAACTCCAAATTCTTCAGGGACTTGCTTTATAAGGACTCTAAGTTGTTTGTATGTATATGATTCACTTTGACCCTTTAACATCTCTCATATTCGGTTTCATTTCTTTTATAGTAAACCTTTAGTTTTAGTTACTGAAGGGTTGTTTGGCAGTGTGGTATTTTGGGTAAGATCCAAGACTATACTGTTCTGTGTAATTGGCTGCCCTTCTGAGGTCAGGAAAACCTATTTCTTTAAGAGATGCAGTGGCTAGGTGGGGACCAGAAAAACTGATGTGCAATAAAGGGGGGCTGTTTATGCTTTGTTATGTTACTTGATGACCAATATGGTGAATCAGAAACATTGTTTGTTACTGACTGGGAGACTGGTTTAAAGTACCACCTGTCAGTGTTTGGGGAGTCTGGCTCCTGGTTTTGCAGCCCACCCCGATTTTTACAAATACAGAAAGTTATCTAAGGAGGCCTCGGTCACATCTCATTTCCACTTTTCTGAAATGATATGTTTTGTTGGTTTTTCTTTCCATTTTGAAGCTAGTTTTCACTTCATATTTTTTTAGTTTGTTTTATATTGTTGTGCTAATAATACAATACTAACCAGTTAAAATAGAAACAAAATGTTTTGACTGACAGGAAATAAACTTGTTTGGGAATTTTCCTTCACATATAGAAATTCACGTGCACACACATACATACAAACACACTTTACTCTTGCTCTATTTAAATGTGTCAAGAACAATGCTAACTTTCCAGTGGCAGCAGAGAACCTCATTCTCCTATTGCTAGAATCCCTTTCAGTACCATGGGCAGGGGCCATCCATAGGGCAGGGCAAGAGGGACAGCTGCCCAGGGCTCTGCACTTTGGGGGGCCCCGCGGGGCCCACACGGCTGCACCCCCCATGCCAGAGACTGGGCAAGCCAGCTGAAAGGGTGGCCAGGTTCAGTGATACCAGTCCAGCCACCCCCCCCGCCACATGTGCTGCTCTCGGCTCTGTGCCAGAGCAGTGGGGAGGAGGTGGAAGGCAGCATGGAGCTGGTATTGCTACTCCCCAGCCCAGCCACACTACCTCCTGCCCCTCCCCACTACTCCAGCACAGAGCTGAGAGCAGTGCACTTGGTGGGAGGGGGTGGGGGGAACCAACTGGTAGCGCTGAACCAGGCTGCCCTTTTTGCTGGCTCACCCGGTCCCTGGTGTGGGATGGCCGGCAGAGGAGCCTGCCCAGAGGACAATTTTCCTGGGGCCTTGCACCCTCCTAGGGATGGCCCTGACCATGGGCGTATGTCTAATGGTTGAAAGAATGGCCATAGTGGGTCAGACCAATGGCCCATCTAGCCCAGTATCCTGCCTTCCAAGAGTGGCTAAAGCCAGGTGGCTCAGAGAGAATGAACAGAACAGGTAATCAGCAGGTGTTCCACTCCCTGTCATCCACTCCCAGTTTAAGCAGTGGCTTAGGGATACCCAGAGCACGGGGTTGTGTTGCTGACCATCTTGGCTAGCAGCCACTGGGTCAGAAGCAGCCCAGTTTGGATGTGAATGAAGGAAAAGTGGATTGTCACATGAAAAGGTTTGGTGATGGAGAAACAGAAGGCTCAACAGGAAAAATAAAGGAGCGCAGTTTTAGCCATGTTGTTGTGGCAGAGATGCTAGAATGACAGGCTGACTGGCCAGCTGGGCTCAAGAGTGGAGAGGAATGTGTCCGTTTCATCAGCACAGAGACAGCCTGAAATGATACAAGTGGGTTAGAACAGCCAGGGACAAGGCCTCTGAAGGAAGAGGTCTGAGCACTGTGGAATTCCCTGGGGCAAAGGAGAAAGGAAGGTGACCCACCAAAGAGACAGTCCAGGTAGTAAGAGAAGTGTTGAGATCAGCTGCCATGAGGTTGCTACACTCAACACGCAAATCTTAGATGTAGCCGTTTTCTTTTTATCCATGCTCTTCCTTCTTCAGCCTGACTCATGCAGCAGAACAGTCCTCACCTAAAATCTCTGTTCGTCCTTCAGCTCTTCTGCACTACAGCACATTACAAACAAAGCCAAGTGCAGCCATACCTCTCTTTTCTCCGGTGAAAGGGACCAGGTCTTCCCGATCTTTAATATCTTTCGCCTGCTTTTCCAGGTGCTGCAGAAGCTCATCTCTTTTGAACGGCCCAGTCGGTGTCTTTTTGGTCTGGTCTCGCTGTCTGAGTCCCACCGGCAGCAAATCATTCTGAATTCAAAAAACAGGACACCGAGATTAGCTAGTCAGATTAAAACAAATGCACCTCCCTAGCCCTATCGTCTTTTCTCTCTCTTTTATTTAATGGCTTTCTTCATGCACATCAGCTAATTTGCTTTGCAAATGGGAAAATTGAATTTGTTGTTGAAATCCAAATTGGTATAGTTCCAACACAATCTATGCACATTTCCCCTCTCAGCTCTCTGCCCAAGCATCCAGTCCCTGAACTTGGTTTGCTACTAAGTGTGGCCAAAACTTCTCTTCCCCTGCCTGTAGGTTACAATGGGCTTTGTCTGACCTATATTCCAGTTTACAAACTTGATCTTTTCCTTCAAGGCCCATATCCTGCTCTCACTTGACTTATGCAAGGAGGGCAAGCAAGATCTGATACCCCTTCCCTCCTCAAACGTTTGTTCCTTGCTCAGGCCATGTGGGCTGGAACCTGAATCTGTCAGAGGCCTGTTTCTGAGTGAAGTTGGCTCCAGAAAATGTGCAGATTTGGGACCTGACAAGCTTCCAGCATGAAAACGTCACATCTGTGAATTACATGGAACTAAACCAAAAAAAGTGCATCAGGAATCTGAAATCACCTGGAAGGAAATGACAGGCCAAACATCCAGTGAAGTTTCCTACATATTTTCCCCTCACCAGAGTTCTGCATAGCTCTACTATGAGAGAGGCAGCTACCCGCAAGGCTTTGTGGGAAAGTCATTTTAGAAATATGGTCTCTATTATCTTGTAACAGAATAAAAATGTTACAGACCTCATGCCATTTTAACAGTAGCTACATGGTATCCAGCCATTCTAGTCACTGTGGGGAGGCAAGGCACTTCCGCACAAGCTTATATTTATGCACAGGATAGTCCCACTGAAGTCAACAGGATCATTCCCCTGCTTGAAATTAAACAAGCATGCTTGATTGCTTTGTTGGACCAGGGCCAAAATATACATATTATGAAGTCTCTTGAATGGGGAGCAAGAGATTGATTGCTTTTTCCAATATCTACCCAATAAATGAAATAATTAGCTGCTTATCAATTCAGAATACAAAAAGCTAAAAACTACGCAGATTATTGTGTGCATCAGATTCCAACACACCTAGCTGACTAAACAATGGAACCTTGCTAAAACTGCAGTGCACTAAGCTGAGATTCTGGGAATTGTAGAAAATAGATAAAGGAACCAATATATCCCTCCAAGGGTGCTGAGGGAGTTGGCTGATGTGACTACTTAGCCATCAGCCATTATACTGGAAAACTCATGGTGATTGGGGATGTCCCAAACCATTAGGAAAAGGCAAACTTAGTGGACATCTTCAAAAAAAGGAAGGAGGAGGATCTGAGGAACTATATTCAGTGAGCCTCACCTTAGCCCCTGAAAAAATCATGGAGCAGGTCCTCAAGGAATCCATTTTGAGGCACTTGGAAGAGAAGAAGGTGATCAGGAACAATCAACATGGATGACAGGCTAACAGCATATCGGGTTGCATTAGCAGGAGCACAGCCAGCAGATCAAAGGAAGTGGTTATCCTTCAGTATTCGGCACTGATGAGGCTACATCTGGAGTACCTTGTCCAGTTTTGGGTCTCCCGCTACAGAAAGGATGTGGACAAATTTGAGGGAGTCCAGCAGAAGGCTGAAATATTCCTGGGGCTGCAGGGGATAGTGGCATGTGAAGCCAGACAGGAGAAACCAGATGAGAAGATGGCTGTAAGAAGAAGACAGACAGAGGCTGTGGATGGAACTGCCCAGACCTAGGCCTGCAGCGTACCAGACAATGGAGATAGCATGTTAGGACCAGCTCTTAAGATGGTCCATGGAGGGTTTTCAGGCTGCCGTCAGGAATGTTCCCAGGGGCAATCAAGCCAGGCAACGTGGCACTACCTTGCACCAGCTACAGGGACACAGTGGAGTCTAGTGCTGCGATGCCCCCTCCAGCTTCTTCATACCCCACATCAGCTGGACCATCTTCAGGGGTTGAGTGAGTGCTATATGAACCTCCATACCATTGCCTTCCCATTTGCAATTAAAGGTGGCAGAATTTTTATTGATCGCGTACATGGGAATGCTCGCCTGCCATGCTCTCTTGACCATCACATCAGAGAGGTATATGACAGAATCTGTGAGCTGAAAAACTGTCTCCTATTCTCTCCACAAGCATTACTCTACATACTACAGCCTCATTTTTGTGAGCACCAGGACTAGCTGAGCCAGATTGACTGGCCTAGGGGCCCTGGGCTGTCCTCTACTGTGGGTCCACACACCTGGGGTCCCGCACCCCCACAGGGCCCCCATCCCCCAGCATGACAGCCTGCAGGTGGGCCACTGGTGGTCTAGGAGGCAGGGCGCTTCCACTCTGCCCCCACTCCAGCCAGTCTGCCTCCAGGGGTGGAGCTGACTGGCATGCAGCATGGCCCCTGGTGCAGCCCCCCTGGGCCATGGGCCCTGGAAGGCCACACAGAAGAGGAGGCTGTGTGCCAGTGAGGCTCACTCCCCCTGGCAGAGTGAACAGGTGCTGTCTTGCTCCACCCCGCACCTAGGGGCAGACCCATCAGTCCAAGGATGGGAGCACAGAGCCTAAAGCCTCTGGCCCCAGAGCTCAGTCCCCCATCGCCGGCAGGGCAGAAGTGCTCTTAGCACTCCCCCAAGACCTGCCGGCACTGAGTGGGGCCATGGGAGGAGGGGGGCGGATCAGGTAGGGGCTCAGGGGGACTGGAGTGTGGGGTTCCCCTTCAGGTCAGAGCTTCAGCCCTTGCAATAATCCAGCCCTGAGGCTAGTCTTCACTGGGTCTGTGAAAACCTACTCAGTTGATCAGAAAGTCAATCACTGAAGACCACCCTGGCCACTGGAGCAGCACTGAAATAAAGGGAGAGCCCTCCCTTTCACTCAGTGCAGTGGACATGATGGGTGTAATAGAATCAAAGGGAGATAAGCATGTTATTTTGAATAACTTGCTCACCTCCATGCAACTGCCACTGAAAACGGCAGGCAGCATAGACCTGCCCCCAGTCTTAATGAACAGCCAGTTATACAAACCATTTTATTTGATGGGGGAAAAATAATGAAACCAGGAAGCTCATGGCTCAAAGCAACCAGCCAACAGCCTGCAGCGGAATGCCTGTTTTACAGGCATTCATGTCACAAGTGTTGATTGCAGTTAATAAAATCAAACTGTTCATAACAGGGAACATCTCCCAATGAAGGGAAGTGCAGTACATGAGTTGAAATATGGCACACTGCATCGTCATCATCTCATCTGTCAGACCTCAGCAAAGTGATTTCCAATGTATGGAAGGCCTCAGAATGTGAACGGCCGCTGACTTGTTCTTTGGCAACTTCACCTTGGTTAGATGGTGATTGTTTCTCCTGTCAGGAAAAATGTCTTGGAGAACAGTCATTTGTAAGACCAGTGCTTGTAAAATGGAGGCTCCACTTCACATTCTTATCCATTGTGCTAGAGACCATTCAGTGTATTCCTGTCGCGGCTGGTGCAGTGACAAAGTACTTGTATAGGGTCTTCTGCATCACATTAGCTCTTGCAGCACTCATATGCATCCCAGCTGTCTGTGTTGAATCTGTTTTCATTTAGAGAAGAATATTTCTAGACCTCATGCCTGCAGAAATTAACTTCTCAGTGTGGACCATGGGGAAGCAATGAAGCAACATCTGCCAGAGGCTGCAGAGAGCCTGAACTAGTGACTTAAGACCCCAATCCACTATGCACCTCATTGTAATGCCCGTTTTAAAGCCCAGGGATGACAGAAGATTTACCATAAACTAGTCTATTGTTGATCCCATAAATGCAAGGAGTGGGAACAATAGCAACATCCACCTTGCAGAGAGCACTTCTCAGCTATAACTCTCAAAGCGCCATACAGAAGAGTCAGTCTCGTTACCCCGTGTCAGACATGGAAATTGATACAGAGAAAGGAAGTAACAGGTGGAAGTGAAATTCAGAAGTGGGAGTTGCTGCTGGGAAGGAGGAGATGAAATTTCCCATCTTCAAGCATCAAACAAAGTGGGATTTTCTCCTACAAAAGCTCATGCAATAAACGAATTGGTCAGTCTTTAAAAGTGCCACAGGACTCCTTGTTTGTTTTGGGGGAACCAGAGGAGAGGCAGAGAAAGGAGGGCAGACTTGGAAGGAAAAAGGCAGAAGTAGTAGGGCTTAAATGGAAGCCTAAATCCCCTCAGGGTCACATTCAGCATCACGCCAAGAAACCAAATAAGCAATCAATACAAGAGCATACAATTGCCCGGAGGCCACGTTTTCCCTATGTTCTTTAGTCTTCGTTACTTCTCACTGACAGCACTAGAGGATCCATTGTGGACTGAGGGGACTACAAGGCCCTGAGTTTACATCCCAACTCACAGACTGGGAATGCAACCCAACAGACTTGCCAACCCAGATTTATGACATCAAAACACTGCACAGCATGTGCTCAGCAGGCAAATATTTTTTTGAAACTAGGCAAATTACTGAGTCCTCATTAAGCCCTGGGTCCTGCAAACTCTTATGTATGTGAGTTACTGTATTTTACACACCTGACTAATTCCAGGGAATTTACTCAGGTTTTGGGTCTTTGGAGGATCAGGGTTTCAGTAAGTGGTGGTATTGCCAGGAAGGTTTGGTGCAGAATAGGTGGAACTGTCACCCTCTTCTAGGAGCAGCCATATTTTTAAGCAGGCTTAGCACTTGGATTATTCTGCCCGGGGCGCTGACATTTTGAACTCTCCGCCCAGGGTCCGTGGCAGGGGCTTGATTCCATTCTGCAGCAGCTGCTGCTCTAGACAGAGTTGCAGGAAGGAAGAACAAGGGCTAACAAAGTGGGATAGCATACATGCCGTTAGTTCTTTGCAGCTGGATCTTGGGGGTGGGGTTTCTACTGACAGGGACAGGGTTGGGGGGGGGGGGGGGTTTAAACTAGATGGAAACTTATGGCCAGATTCTGTCATCCTCGCATGGAATGAGGACTCTGAGTGATCCCACTGAAATCAATGGGGCTGCTAGCAAAGGAAGAAATGACTCCATGTCAGTAAAGGTAGCTGGCATTTCACTCATCACAGCAGGAAAGAGCTGACTCAGCCATACTGTCTTTTAACAGGCCTCTGTTTCAGTTCCAAATTCTGCTTGGCTTCACCTGCTGAGCATTCGCGCCAGCACTGATAAACTGGAGTAACATCTTGTGTACCAGCATGAATAGACTATTTTTTTAAGAGGACCACTTACATTGTTTAGTTATTACATCTCTCACAATTCTTTAAATGAAAGAAAAAAAACATACAATGTTGTGAATTCAGTCCATGCAAACTATAGTTTAAATAGATGGAATGAGAGTTCAGCGAATTAAGTAAATAAATACTGATAGATCCACCCCCCAAAGATACAAAGGTTTCTGTCACAGAGTTCCTCAGACGTGTCATGTAGGTATTATTTTAAATCTACTTACATCAGGATCTAGCTCTTCCAGTTCATTTTCTAGTGTCCTGAGCTCTTCTTCTGTCAATGCACTAAGGATCTTGTCCTCATCCAGATCACGGTATTTTTCCAATTCCTTTCTGTACGACATCCTGGAGAAATCTCTCTTTTCAAATTCTCACTTTTTATGCTGATGTGTGATCTATAATTAAAAAAAAACCAGGCAAAACAAAATCTCAGGTCGCACCAGTACTGCTATTAGAATTCAAGATATTCTTCGTATGTGTGACAGCAGATGCATAGTAAGCAAGTAAAAGAGCCTCATGACCTCACTTGTCTTGTCCCACAGGGTGGCTGTGGGGAGGTACTTCACAGTATGAGCATTAGAAGAAATTTACTTCTGCTTAGGTCAGGGATCTGCAACGCAGGCTCAGTGAGCCACCTGTGGCTCCCTGAGCATCTCTTTCTGGCTCCCTAGCAATCTCCTCCAGGGAGCCACATGTGCTCCAGGGACTCCTAACTGGCCCCAGGATTGGAGCTGAATAAGGGGGCTCCCAGCTGGTGCAGGCCCCCCACTTTCAGGGTGCTAGGGTGACTCCCACCCTCCCACCACAGCCGCATGAGCTGAAAGCGGCCCAGCTGTGCTGCGGCAACCCTAGCACTGGCAGGAGGCTGTGCGGGTGAAGCATGCTCCCTCTGTCCCTGCCTTCAATGGCAGGGCGGAGCAGTGCTGCCCTGCCTACCTCCAGCCAGCCGTCCCTCCCAAGAGCAGCCGGCGGAGAGTTGCAGCTTGTGGAGGCAGGGCCCTGGAATGGCCTGCTCTGCAGAGTTCAGGCCTCTTCAACCCGGCTATCCCAGGCCTGAACAGAGGCCACCTCACCCCCAGGCCTTGGATCAGGCCTATTCAGGCGTCTAGTGGCTGGGTCGAAGCAGCCTGAACTCTGCAGAGCAGGCCATTCCAGGACCCTGCCTCAGCAAGCTGCAGCTCTCCATTGGCCACTCTTGGGAGGGGCAGCTGGCTGGGGGTAGGTGGGGCAGCGCTGCTCTGCCCCACCAGTGAAGGGAGGGATGGAGGGAACATGTGCTACCCGCACACCTCCTGCCAGCACTAGGGAGCCGTGGTACAGCCGCTGGGCTGACTTGGGCTCATGATGTGGTGGAAGGGTGGAAGAAATGGCTTTTCTGCTCTGTTGGGTTGCTTAGGTGAACCTCAGCACTGACGGAGCAGAGAAGAGTGACTACATTTTGCCTTGGTCCATGTTTTTGCTTGAGGGACACTAAATCACTATTTTCACCAAAACAAAAACTCTCACGGTTCTAACTGTAGTACTCTCACTTAAACTGAGTACTATAGTATTTTTCTCTATGGCTAGCCAAAGGGGAAAGCAATGCTTGTCTAGATCACCAGAGGGGCAGAACCAGGTGCTATATATACTGCTGCAAGCATTCAGAGTCTCTGAAAATCTTCAGTAAGGTCTTGAGTCTCAGAAGTACAGCAGATTTTAGTTCTAAACTAACATGCTGAATGGCAGGTGAAGAAAGAAATCCGGAAGACGCTATTATTTACTCCTGATCCAATCAGGAAGCAGACAACACATGTAACTAATGGACTCATCAGAGTTCAGTAAGCTCTGCCAAAAAGATACATGCAATTACTATGTACTTATCTTGCACATGGGAGCAGACTGGTTAATGCAGTTTTAGACCTCAATATTATTTACCTCCAAAAAGGCAAACACTGGAAAATTACTAACTGAGCATATGTCTTGTCAGTCAACCATCAGCCAAGCTTTTTCTCATGCACTTAATATAAAATAATTATGAGAAAAGAAAGAAAGAACGAACGAACTTTTCTGTCTATCACCATCCTGTGCAATAATTGATGCATTTAAAGGGTATTAACAAAATAGCCAGCAATAAGACTTAGCTGTTCCCATTTAGCTCTTTTAAAACTAGATATTTTAAGAATGTATTATAGTGACCTGAAATAATACCTAACGCATAAATGAATATGCATCCATAAAATTATACATCTCAGCCGGAAAGTTTGTTTTCAGTACATAACGGTTTCAAAGCACTTAAGCCCTTCATTCAGGTCCTGTGGAAATTAGATGTCTTTAAACACTGCAAACTTCACCCCTCCTAGAAATTTCAAAGAGGGGAAAAAGATCTTTTCCTACCACCGTCTTCCATAGCATCTGAAAGAGAATGGCATCTGAGGCCATAAGTTCCAAATACTGCCTCTTTTTCATTAAGGTGGCATTTTTCCCTGTTTCCATAGCTGACCATTTTACCTTTTTGATTTTTGCTTACTCACTTTCTCCAAGTTCTTTGGTGCTTCACAATTCTGTTCTCCTAGCCAGACTTCTCTAACTTTTTCCAGGGCAATACAAAGCACACACTTTTGGGGTATATTTTACTCCCTCCGCAAATTTTCATTAACCAACAACTTCCAGTATCAAAACTGCTATTCTAATTAGAAAAGTGATCCTTACACTGGTCACAAAAGGGCACATTAAACCTACAACATTTCATGGCATGCTTTTAGGCTTAAGGCAGTCAGCTGGGCAAGTACTTTTGCCTCTCATGTTTGCAATCATCACTCAAATACAACATTCATTCTCATTGCTTTATGTCGGCATGCCTTGTGCCACCAGAGGAATCACATCCTTCACACAGTCCCGGGTAGAGCAGTCACACTTGTGCAGGCATGACGACATCAGCGCATGATTGATGCTTTAGGAATGAGCCAGTAGCAGGACTCATCTGTTTTAGACTGTTAATCTGGGCCAGGCAAATCAAGGGCAGGAATAATATTCCCAGTAAATCAGGAGAAGGAAGCACAAATTGTGTGTGAATTTCCTAGATTTGGCATTTGGAGGAACAGAACGGCTCTTGGTTCCAGTGCTCCTAATCACCATTGTTGTTTAAGTGCATTTGCAATGGCAAACAACTGATATACAACTCCTCAGCGTTCTCTCCTCCAGGTCAGTGCTGCCTCCCAACCCCAGATGATAGGGCACGCGTCTTTCTTCCAGGGAGAAGCGTGGGTGGAAGGGCATCATCCAGGGGCCCTCGCTCTGAACCCAGCTGGCTAGCCTTACTGACCACTTGCAAAGAAGATTCTCTCTGCTGGATTTCAGAGAAAGGGAAAAGCGTTGTGGGAGATTAAATGAGGAGGAGAGTTTCATTCTTATTTTAGTGTTAGTATATGGGTTGGATGGTACTGGCATGGCAGGCTCAGCCCGATCCTGCAAAGCATGGAGTCAATAGGAACTGAGAGCACTGTGCATGTCTCAGGATTGGGCCCTCTTTTATGCTGTGCCTCTTTTAATGACTGAAAGTAGAATAAACCAAGAAACAGACTGAATAGGCTCATCTTACACATGGACCTCCCCATCATGGTTTAAGATCACTTCCTGTGTCTGCCAACTGACGCAGGATGGCAATGCCTATGCTGGTTGCTACCTTAACTCTGTCATAGTTCCTGTCTTCAGGACAAAAGGATGTGGCTCCACAATAATGAAACCAGTAAAGGAACTCTGCAGCGATTCAACTTTTAACTCACCAGTGCTGAGGAGGAGACAAAAGGTTGGACAGATATTCAACTGCACACAGCAGCCTTAGATGTCGCGTCTGGACAACGCGTTCCCGAGTTTGGTGTCAGAATCCTATGGATCTCAAATGCATCGACGAGTGAGTGATGTGAGGCTGAGCAACACAGAGGAGAGCTCACAGCTCTGACTGCCAAGGACAGGTGCAGAGCATGCCACGCCAGTACGTACGCCCATCCGGGCAGGAACTGGATCTGCTACTCCCAGAGGTGGAGCAGTGCGTGTGACAGTCTCTCCCGGCCTGCTCAGGTATGTGCTAGTGTAGTGCAACTGAAGAGCCACTGCTTAGTACCAGAGAAAACAGACACAGTGCACCGCAGGGTAACAGGGAAGTAAGAGGTTTGGCTTTGTTGATATACAGCCCGACTGGAGCAAGATGGTTGGGTCTCCTCAGGAAACTAGATCTCTGACCCCCCAGACACAATGGCCACAGTGATGGGAAATTAGGGTGCTCAACACAGACACCCAACAGGGGCCTTGTGGGAGCTGAGTTACCTCTGAGCCCTTTCCCCCATCCCTGAGTTGAGTTGTTTACGACAACTTCCCTGTTTGTAGCACATGAAGGGTTCTCCCACCAAACCAAAGAAAAGTCCCGTTCTCCCAGTCACAAGAAGAAAAAGACAAAGCTGCCACGTCTCTTAGGCAGTCTACCTGGGGCCAGCCCTTTGGGCTTTGCTTATCAAGCTGGCCTACTGGGTCTTCACCTTGGGTCCCTCTCCAGCCTCTCCTGTTGGGACACCCTGCTTTCCAGGAGCAGCAAGGTCTGGCTGATCAGTCCCTGGGGTCAGCCATCTCCAAGGCGGGGACACCCTCATCCTGCTCACCACCCTTTCCTGCGGCTGGTTCTCCCTTTGTAAGCTCACTATCTCCCCCAGCGGAGCAAGTCTTATGAGTGCACCTCGCTAGTGCAGAATGACCCCAGAGGATGGCGCATAGCTTGCTACTTCACAGCCTGATTTCCAACAGTGCAAGGCACCTGCCTACTGACAACCTGGCTACTTTGGCGAGTCCCAGCTCAGACACTCAAAAAAAAAAAAAAATCACCAGTCACATCTGACAACCCGAGCTGGTACAGCCAGGAGCCCTCCATAGTCTCCATAGACATGGTTGCACATGGCTCTCCTTATCCTTCCCAGGCCGCTAAGAGGACAAGGATCTGACATGGCAAAAGTTGGGGCCCAGTGGCACAGTGCTTTCTCGTTTATTATGGTGCCAGCCTGTGACTGTCCACTGTAAAAACCTTAGTACTGCACAGCTCTTAATGCCATTGCACAAATGACGCTGTTCCCAGCCCAGCATCAGGGCACAGGTCCCTCTCCTTTGCAGTTCCTGGCTTCACCCTGCTCTCTCTCAAAAAAGCCACCAGCCAGGGCACGGACAGAGTCTGTCAGTATGGCACCCAATCCCAGGAGCACCCAGCGAGAATCCTGCTAACTTCACTCATGTTTTAATGACTAAAGGAATGAACATGAGACAGCTATTAACCATGCTAGTCCAATGCCGTGGTTGTGATTCAACATGCATAAATGTCAGGAAACTCAAAGATATGCTTCCCCACTAACCTTATTACTACTTGATACATACATGGTATTTGCTGTTTATAGGGGTGTTAACTTTAATTCCTTTCATACAGATATCTAGATTAAGGCCAGAACGGACCACTTTGACCACCGCTAGTCTCACTCTTACATAACAAATTGCAGAGAATTTCACTCAGTGAGTCCTGTATTAAAATCATAATTTCTGTTTGAGTGTTAGGGCATTGCTGTGATAGAGACTCAGTCTGCCCTGAATGACTCCAAGTGATGGACAATCTACCTTGCTCTTATGTGATCTATTTCACTGGTTAATTACCTTGGCTGTTAAAAATTGACACCTCATCTCCAGTGTGAATTTGAGCAGCTTCAATTTCCAAACATTCCTTTATCTTTGCTACTGGAATTAAGCCGGGGTGCAGCCAGGGGTGGGCCCAGGTGGGCAAAGGCCTACCCACTTGACTTTGAGGCCCACCCACCTTAGCCCCTGGCAGAGGCATGAACTTGGCTGCCACAGCACCAGCCAGCAGCTGTGAGTGGCACAGAGGCACCACCACTGACATCTCTGCTCCACTCACAGCTGCAGGGTCCAAAAGCTGCAGTCATGAATGGTACAGAATATGCTGGTGCCAACCCCTCTGCTCCACTTGTGGCCACCAGGCCCCAAAGCAGCAAGTGGAACTGAGACACCAGTGCCTCTGCCCCACTTGCAGCCATGGCCACCAGCTGCTGGCCTTCCCCCCCCCGATGACTGGAAGCTGCCCTTGGCCAGACCCACCCCACATTTGCAGGGGCCCAGCCAGAAAACAGGGACTGGCTATGTCCCTGGAATGCAGCCAAGCTAAAATAATGTTGGAACTGTCAGTGTGAATTCCCAGGCTTCTGTTCCTTTGAAATCCCCCCAGTGCTCTCACACACCGTTTATTAAATCTGTCTTTTAAATCCCTCATTTTGTTTTGTATTTATGACTTGTTTTTGATTGCATGCAACAGCATGCAGTCACACCAACACAAACACGAACAAAATGACCCTCATCACCAAGAGTGACATGTAGTCCTTGATGGATGATGCCCCCCACTGCTCTGTTATAGCGCTGACCTTTTTGGTCATGTTTAGTAACCAGACTGATTCATTGTTACTCCATGGTGATCCCACCCTGCACATCACTTACAGAACAGCAGCATGTACACCATGCAGAGGTAAACCTGTTGGTGTGTACATATTTTTGTTTACACTAAATTACTAAGAGTTGTGATCTTGAGACTGAAATCACTTCCTCCAGCATGCTTCTTTTTGCTCTTGCCAAATAAGCAAACAATGTGATTGCTCTCACCCTACCTATGGTACTCACAAAGCTGTCCAACGGATAAACCGTATGATCAGCTCAAGCTGCCATTCATAGTTCAATGTTCACTACAGTGAAGAAGCAAGATGATGTGAACCAAATCAAGCACAGAGAAGTGGGCTACTACATCACTGGGAAAAAGGAGAGTTCTTATGGTCACCTTGTGCGCCTCCCTTTCCCCATCTATAAAATGGGGTAAAGATACTGACCTTTGTAAAGCATTTTGCAATGTGCTGATGAGAAGTGCTACATGTTGTTATTCCCAGATCTGTGGCAATCACTGATCACATACAAAAGCTATAGGTAAAGAAACCAGAGCAACGTCAAGTTGGAAATACAGGGATAAAAATAAACACTTGCCTGACAAAAGCCAACAATCTATTGGAAAATCTCAAAGGTTTACAAACGGAGATGCAAACAAGAGCGTTTTTTCTAACATGACACTAGCTGATCAAGTCCTTATAAGTAAGAGCACCAATGATGGCAGGACAAGCTGCCAGCTTTCAGAGAGAAGTGCAGTAAAATGTTCTATGTTTTAAATTCAGTAGTGGTTTTGAACTTCACTAGTGATTGTTGCAAGGCTTGCACTGGGCCTGTGCAGTGTTCTGGTTGATAGGATCCTTTTGCAAGAGAGGAGTAAAAGCCAAGTCTTAAATGAGAACCATTATTTTTAAATTACATAAACTTCACATAAATCACCATAGTTGTTGCAAACCTTTTTGCTTTCTCTTTGGCCTGTAGTACAATTTATGAGATAAACAAAAGGCAAACCTGCTATGCATTAGATGCCCAGTCATTATAAATTAATGATAACCAAACATCGTGACTACATTTAGTGTCAGATAGCATGGCTTGATGAAAGTTATAACTGGGGTACATGCTGGGTTGGAGTATGTACAGGGAAGAAACAGAGACATTAGGGCACATGTGTTCTGATTTTAGGTTGCTAGGCCCAGACTCTGAGTTTGCAAATCCAAGGAAGCCTGATCTTTCACTGCTCCTAGTGACTCTTGCTGGAGAAGCTGTGGGCTCTCAGCATCTTGGGAACACCGGGACATTGATGTCTCAGGTAGAAGTGCTCAGATTCAGAAACAGGCTTCCCTCATCAAGTTTCTTTCCAGCTTTGCTCCTGTGCTAATTGGTGTAAAATGCAGCCACTCTAAGTTGGTAACATTTATGCTCACTTTGCTTAGGTGCTAATGGAGACGTAAGGAGCAGGGCCAAAGAGAATGATGTGCCCTGTCTGCCCCACAGACCATGGACCAGTCAGTGTACAGTCAATTTCAAGCATTAGCTTTCAATGGAGCATGCTGAGTGAGATGCAGAGATTTTTTTTTTTTTTACCATGAAGCATCAAGTCTTTGGTTTAGAGCGGAAAAACAAATACCTAAGACCAGTCCTTTTACGATGCTGCTTTCTGACATGTGTGCTGATTTGTTCCCTGGCTGATTTCATTTTCTTAGTCAGAAAGGAAAGTACCTTTTTAACAAGTGATAAATACAGACCCTGGGAACTGTGTAAAACACCCCTTATCTGCTCAGGTCACAACACACAGACAGCTGAAGGGACCAGAGCCACAGAGAGACTCCTTGTAAAGATACCACTAAACAAAACAGTTGGGAGATCAACTCTGACACTGCTGCCCATTTGAAACCCCCCACCCCCACCCCATCCCATGGGTAAGCTATGCATGAACTGGGCTCCAGTGCCGTCAGAAATAAAAGACTGGCAGCCTGACTATTACAGATCACTGCTAATTTCCTAACTGCTACTCCTGCAAACAGAGCCCAGAGCACAGAAACCAAAGAGGGTGTCCTCGCTCACAACACACATCTAAGTACCACAGATTCTGCAAGCAATCCTTCCTTTCCTGTTGTACAGATGCATAGACCAGAATGAAATCCTTCTCCCTCCCCCCAGAACTGGTTCAGCTCTTTTCAGCTCTTCTAACAGCAGCGTAAGCAGAGAGGTCTGAATGAGCTCATCCCTGCTGGAAGAAGTGGGGGGGGTGGGGGGGGGAGGGAGAAAAAGACCTTCTGAGATGACCATATTTGCCCTGATGCACATACTTTGCTAAAGTGATCAATTTGTTTGTTTTGGGCTAAAATTCATGCAAGTCTTGCATGCAGGAGTAATTAAAAGATGTTACCCTTATTGCAAAGGATGGCAGACGTATTCTTCAGATGCCAATTTTAATTTACAGTAGAACCTCGGAGTTATGAACACTAGCGTTTTACAGCAGACCAGTTGACCACACCCTGCATTTGGAACAAGAAGTACGCAACCAGGCAGCCATAGACAACAAATAAAAAACAGCAAATACAGCACAGTGCTGTGCTAAACATAAACTACTAAACCTAAAGGAAAAGCAGAGTTTTCTTTTGCACAGTAATGCTTCAATGCTGTATCAAGTCAGTGTAAATGTCTGAAAGAGCTACCATAACCTTTGGCTAAGCGTTATGAACATTTCACAGTTATAAACAACCTCCACTCCTGAGGTGCTTGTGACACTGAGGTTCTACTGTACTTCTTGTGCCTTCATTTAGAGAGGTCATACTGCAACCTTAGTCATTAGCCGGAGATACTTGTGATTTACTGGGTTGGTGTTTCCCAAATTCACGCTGTGTGCCATCCCCCTCACTAGACATTCTCACATACTATACATAGATGTGATGCTTGGGAGGGGAAAATATTGCCTCTTACTCTAGCCTATCTACCCTACGTGCAAGTGGTCTGATTCCTGGCCACACAAAGTGCAGCTCAGGTGCAAAACATCGCAGCATAGCCACAGCCGCATGGGTAACAGTGGCACGGACTAAATGCTCAGCAGTCAGAACTCTCAGGTGCAGGAGGGTTTGTACCCAAGGCGCCAGCCCCACTGCCATCTTGCTGCTGCTACAGCTACACACGAGCTCACGTGGGTGTGCCACTACCCACTGGGAAGCACGGCCCTGCTTACATTGCAGACAGAGCCTTCGAAGTGCCCAGAGGTGGGGTTTAGTTTTCCCAGATTTCTAGAACGGGGCTCGGGCTGGCTTTGTTTTGTAATGTTAAGCTGAAATCCCACTCTGGCTAATGAACCTGGCCAGCCTTGCTGTCCTGGCAGAAGGGCAACAGGGGTAAAAGCTTTTGTCAGCCAGGGCCATGAGTGTATGAGACCCTGAACGCACATAAGCTTAATGTGTGCACCAGGTCCTATGTCCCTTCTCAGACCAGACCTGCACCTTAGGAGTGACCTGCAAAGGTAACGAGCCAGATCCTCAGCTGGCATAACTTGATGTTGCTCCAAGTCAGTTGACGTCAGTGTCACTACAGCAAGTGAAGAGGATCTAGTCAGTGATTAATGTGCCATATCCCAGGCCTGCTCTCTGGATCGAGAGAGAGGCTGTCAAACTGGTATGTTCTACTGCAGCCAATTTCATTGCAATGGACTGTAACAACACAAGACACATGTATGGACAGAAACTGTTTTTAAAACAAATGAACCTCTGAGATTAATTACTGGGGTCCTTAAAAGCCTCCTGCTATTTCTGACCTTAGCTGAAAAGCAACACAGATTATGGCATCCATCACAGCAGCACACATTCTAATTACAGGTGAGCTGCAGAGCTAAAATTAAAACTCATTGACCTGAAATAGCTTGTAAGCAATGTTTAATTTGTGCCAGGACTGACCCCAGCACCCCTAGGCCTGCCAATTCATAACCACCACCTCTGACTAGCAGTTCATAGCCCCAGCACCTTTGGACTTGCCTCATCAGTTACAAAAGAAAAAATGTTGCTTGAGCCATCACACCTCTTTTGTTACAAATTAAGCACTGCTTAGAAGTAAATAAATATGTGGCCTGATGCTCCTTTTGTTACACTGGTTCCATACCAACCTAGCACCAGTGAAATAACTGGAATTGCAGCAGCATTAATCTGGTTCAAGGAGTAGACAATCTGGCCTAAAATATTTCATTAAACTAAATAATTAATTCAAGTTATAATAATGAAATTAGGATTGAGAATCTGCAAGTGCTTGGAAGAGAATTAAATCATGCACAGTAAGCTGGCAATGGATTTACAGTGGATAATTATCACAAAGAATCGCTTTTTGGGAAAGAATTCCCAATTTGGCAAATGCAGCGAATACAGTAGTTACAATACAGTGATTCCCTACATCTGACTTGAGGAGCTGATTCAAACTGCCTTCGATATGAACACAGTGGAACAGACCAAAACACGTGTGAAAGAAAGTGGGTAGTAAATCACAGCACGCCAAGATGCAGAGCTTTCAGGCTGGGCTCTTAACATTCCCAAAGATGTAGAAAGGGACAGGTAAGGAGCATTTTTCATATCTTCGTAAGAGAGATTCACAACATGGGGAGGTGCTGCAAATCCCTGTGTGGAGACTGACAACACAAACAGGCCTAGAGAAATGAGAAGTCTGAACAGGGAAGAAGAAAATGATTCAATCTGGAACAGTGCAGGATCTGGGGAGAAAGACACAAAGAAACCAACCATCAAAGCAACCAAACAAAAGGTGAATCCAGTCACCATGCACAGAGCCTCAGCGTCACTGGTAAGGAAATAAGTCCTTTACATGGCACTAAAACACATCTCTAGAGGCATTTCAGCTTGGTACCAGAGACACATCAGTAAATATAGAGCTCTTTTGACTCTTCAGGAAATCAACAGGAGTCTCACCATTAACTTCATTGGAGGCAGGAGCAGGCCACTGAAGGGCAAGAATGTTTTGAGGGGACTATTAAAGTTGGGTGCTCAGGGGAAAGAGCAGAAAACCTGGTTAGATACAGAAAGCTCTGCCAGCTGTACGGCAGCCAGATAACATCAGGGACCAACATGCCACTACACTGACATGCCGCCCAAAGGTGCTGTGCAATGGAGTTAGATGAATCATTTGGACTGGTACAAGAGAGAAAGAAGAAAAATGGGATGAAATCAAGCAACAGAAAACATGTCAGAACAAGAAAGAGATGTGCCCAGGAGAATGAAAAGAAAGCTATAGGCCCATCATGTTTCTCATCTCTACTTTTCTCCCAGAAAGGAGATGCATCCTGCAGAGAATCCTTCCCAACGGCTTCCCATCATCATCTGCCCTTACACTAGGATTATAATTTCTAAAAATGTAGCTTTGCCCATCTAGTTCAGCAAAACAAACAAGGACAAAGTGGGATTTTTCTCCTACAAAAGCTCACACGATAAATACATTTGTTAGTCTTTAAAAGTGCCGCCAGACTCCTTGTTTGTTTTAGGATTACAGTGCAGCTGGTTAAACCAAACAGTCAGCTGACAATCATGAAATATGGTGCATGATTTGAAGTGGCTTCCATTTCCAGTAAGTGCTCTATACTTATAAATACTTCCAACACACTAAACGTAAAAGAGAGCGCTCTTTCTCCAAACTGTTTACTAACAAAACACCACTCAAATTTGCCAAAAGTACGGGACAGGTACCAAAAACCCCAAATTAATCTGAACAGATTTTTTTTTTGGATCAAGTGGAACCCGACAATATTCCAGGGAAAGCCATCCGTTAGAGCAGTAAGCAGAAAAGGAACATAACACAAAAGGATTCTACATCGCACTCGCCACAGTCATCAAGTGCTGAATCAAGACCAGGATTGATGACTTTATCAAAGGCAAAGATTAAGCACATTGAACAGCTGCACTTTACAGAAATAACTGAACAAATGAACTAGGCACTTCAGGCACAGCAAGGGCAGAGCTGGTGCACCGTACGTTTCATGGACATTGGGAGCGGACGGTAACGTTCATGAAAGTCCCCCCCTTGTTCACCTACTTGGTTCTCTGAAAGCGTGTTTAGAATTGAACTTGGGCCTCCGAAAATTGTCCTCAGGCTGGTTCTTTAGGGCTCTTGGGAGCGCAGAGCATTCAGGGTGCCACGCAAAGTCAAGCCCCACGAAAATGAACTTTTAGGGGCCATCTCAGCAGGACTCGGGGGAGCCCTGAGCACTTCTGGCTAAAGATTAAAAACACAACCAGCCGCCTCAGAAAGGCTCTGGCCCCTTCCCGCTTTGGGGGCTCCGGAGAAGACCCTCCCTGGGGCAGGCAGCCCAGGGCAGCCGGGCTCCGCTGCGGCAGTGGCGGGGGTCCGGGGCAGCCCAGGGACCCGCTCCCCACAGGTGGCTCCCCGCCCTGCCAGCCGGTGGCTATTTATAGAGCCGCTGCGCCTCGCCGGCAGGCGAATATTTTGCCCAGATATGGGCCGGGGCTCCGGGGCGCGGGGAGCCGCGGGCGCGGCGCTTACCGGGGCGCAGGGGCTGCTGCGGCCGCGTCCTCCCGAGGCTGCCAGGGGCGCAGGCGGCCGCGTCCTGCCGGGGAGCCGCCTCCGACACCCCGCGCCGCCGCAGCCTCCGCCCGCGGCTGCCACTCAAACGGGGCCCTCCCCCTGCCTCCCTAATCCCCAGGCCTCAATGCTGCCCAAACTCATCCCTTCATCCCACCCGACTGAGTCCTGTGCCTGACCTACTCCCCTCCCACTGCCCCAAACCCGCTCCTGCCCCAACTCCCCACATTTAATTCCAGCCCATCGTCCTGCCCCCGCACCCCAGCCTAACACCACCCCAGCTGCCTCAATTCTCAAACAATCCTCCTGCCTCTTATACCCAGCTGTAATGCCACTCCAGCCCCCGTCCCAC
Source organism: Podocnemis expansa (assembly GCA_007922195.1). Classification (NCBI taxonomy): domain Eukaryota; kingdom Metazoa; phylum Chordata; order Testudines; family Podocnemididae; genus Podocnemis; species Podocnemis expansa. Next base: position 10,202,257 of record ML681995.1, on the reverse strand, counting down.
CCCACTCTTCCACCTGTGTGTAATGTTACCCAGTCCCCTCTCCTCTCCCTGTCATCCACCAACCCATACTACCTCAATGGATTTCCCCTGACCCCACTCACTGCTTTCCAATCCCCTCAACCACCCCTCCACCTCTCACCCCCGCTACCACCACCCCCTGCCTCTTCCCCAGCCAGTAGCACCTCTGAACCCCTTCCCCCACCCATAATCCCACCACCCCCATTCGCTTTCCAATCCCTTCAACCACCCCTCCACCTCTTACCCCTTCTACCACCACCCCCTGCCTCTTCCCCAGCCAGTAGCACCTCCGAACCCCTTCCCCCACCCATAATCCCACCACCCCCATTCTCCTCTTCCCCCACCACCCTACTCCAAGCATCCAACTTGCTTGCCAGCATTCAGAGCCCTGTTCTATTTTGCAACCCCCAATCCCAGCCCCTGCTTGCCCCAACCTCGATCCCCCTCCTGCTAATACCCCAGCCATAATCCCACCCTCCAACCCCCAAACCTCTCCTGTGTCTTACTCCAACCCCTCCCCACCTCCGACAACACCTGAGTTGCACATGTGCACATAGAAATGGCAATTCTGGGTCAATGCCTGTGGTGCTACAGGAAACTAGTTTTCACAGCATGTGGATGTAAGGAGGCAGTTTTGAGCCACCGCCACTAGGAGCCAGTCTAAGTACAGACAGAGCAAATGGCAATGTCTCATTGGTACCGCTACCAAGGTGAACACCTCTGAAAATGGGAGGGGCTATAGCAATTCCCCATGGAACTGGTAATGAAGGTGCCTGACTATAACATGGAGAAATTGGCAGTGGGCAGAATGGATGCCTTGCCCACATGTAAATATGCATCTTTCCTTTTCAGATCCATCCTTCCAGGCTCGGGAAGAAAGGAATGATTTGGGAAGGATTATATGGAATCAGAAGTTCTGGATATAATCTGTTCAATGCTTGCAGATCTACCATGTGATGAAGGTCTCCTCCCTTTTTCAGCACAAAAATAGTGGAAGTAAAAGCCATTGGTGGTATGGGACTAATTATATTGTCCATTTTTCCAGATCGGTGTGGGTCTCCTGCTGTAGATTATCCTGGCACAAGAGGCACATCCACCAGCTCAACATAGGGTGGTGGCAGTGGGGAAAAAGTTTGGAATTCTATTAAGTATCTTGTGTATCACAACTAGTACCCATGGGGGGTTGCTAATCCTGCTCCAGTTGTTGGCAAAGGGAGCAAGATGGTCCCCCAAAATGATCAGGGAACCAGCAGGAGTGGCGGGGCTGGGTTTGTAGTTCTTTGTATTTAGAGTCAAAGGGACTTAAGGAAGGGCACTGCTGAGAGGTAGATGCCATAAAGTCTGAGGCAGTGAAGCATCTATAGCACTGAGACCTTTGCTCACATCATAGCCACCATGCCAGCAAGACCAGTCAAGGTTAGTCTGGTACGGTAACACGACCTGAAGGATGGTTTGTTTTTGTAGCAGGTGGGAGCCAGGATGTAAGGCTCAGGGATCGCAGGTTGTCCATAAGTCCTTGGAGTGGAGGCTCTCAATTTCATTTCCTCCCAAGAGGGATGGTAAATTCCTCACATAGAAAAAATGAGCAGGATCAGTCCATCAGAAGCTGAAGTCAATACATGAAAACTGACGGATTCTAAAACGTCTTGTAAAGTAGGTTTTCAGCTGGGAATACACCAGCCCACTGGAGAATTTTGAAACCAACATCTAATAACAGATCAAGAAGTGCTTAGGAGACATCATTCTTGGGCCCTGCTCAGCATGTCACAGACTGACCTCTCAAACTAGCTCATCCATTGCTGGTGGCACCACGCCCGCATACCTGCAAAAGGGCCACATCTTCAAGTAGCATTAGTTCAGAGGCATAGCTGGAGCGTGCAGAGTCAGTACAGAGAGAATTAGAGCATCTTGTATCTAATGAAGCAGGCAAGGGGTGGGGAGGAAGCTGCCTTTAAGTGGAGTGCCACTGATCAAGAACAGAATCATCATCTGAGCAGGCTATAAGAAGCTGCTGGCTTTTGGGATTTTGTTTTTGAGGAGGAGGAAAAAATGAGATTGCTGGAATGCATTTTCTTCACCCAATGCAAAAACAAGGTGTTTTCAGCATTCACAATACCCAGTCTTTTCAGATGTTGTAGCATATGGAGGCTGTTATCCTTATACCATCTATCTGCAAAAATAAGTATAGGTACACTTCTCATATTCCACACTCAGCAATTTAATGTTTTCGATACCATCAACAAATGAAGACTCATTTCAGATGTCATAAGGAGATTAGTTGTGAAGTAGAAGTTAGCTTGTAAATAAACTCAAATTCTGACCAGCCTCAAATTCCATGAATTTTGAGATGCCTTTCTTTTTTAAACACAAAAAAAGGTTCAGTAGGGAAATAAGGCAAAAGTCACCAATAATTCTTATTGATAAATAACCTTTTATTTAATCTGTATATTCACACCAACATTCTAACACTACAGTAGTAAACAAAGTGCAAGGTGTCAAAATCAATTAAAAGAAAACCACCCAAAACTTCTGTTAAGTATTTTTCACAGAACGCGAGCATCAGATTTTTCAAACCTATCACTTTCATACATTCAAGGTCATGTAAGAACAGTTAAATTTCTCTTCAGAAGCCTGCTACATTTTCTTTTATTGCTAAAGAATCAGAATTAGTTGCTATGCTTTCAGAAGGAATGATTAATTAACCTGTGAAAGCTCCACAAAATATTGAGACATAAAGTCATGAATCCATATGTCAGTGTCTGGTAGTGAGGTGTCCACTAAGTATGTCACTATTTTTCGATCCCAGGGGTTTGTGCTTTCATTAACTGCTTGTATCAGTGCCACCAAGGGTTTCTTCTCCACATGATTTCGAAACACTATTGATGCCTCTTCTGACCACTGGTGGCATTTCACTCCTACGACAAATATAAAGCAAATACGATCATGTAAGAAAAGACCGATACGTGAGTTAAAATTAAAACAAAACAAAAACCCCCAAGATTCTTAGTACTTCTAGAACTTCAGGAAATGGAAGAGACTCAAGATAGTACTTATTAAAGGCAGGAGAGATTAAAAACAGCTCTGTAAAAACACCTCACACTTTACTCTGGTTTCCCATGTCAGGGCTATCACTTGTGTCCCCTTCTGAAACTTGGTGGCATTTGGCAACGGGGTGGGGGGTAGGCAGTTACCAAGAATGGCCATTCTTTCAAATGCACTGCTCATTCCCATTCCATTGGTGTACATGCACCTCTGTGCATGGTCACTGGAAGATTTTTGCCTTTAGCTATCACCATAGAGTCAGTGGCAGTGCCCCCTGGAGTGGTGCTCATATGCGACAATGTAATAGCCACTACTGACCCAACCCTCCTCCAGTCCCTTCTCTCTGCTAACTCTGAAAGCAGGGATGGAGGGCGGGTGTGGAATCAAAGTAAGCAGTGCATTTCAAAGAAAGGCCATTACTGGTAAGTAAGTGCATTTTTCCTCTTTGAGCAGCTGGCTCACATCCTTTCCACTATTGGTGACTTACAAGCTTTACCTTGGACAGCGGGTGGAGTTTTGGGTTGCTTGTTTGGAGCACTGCTCTGCCGAAGGCCGCATTGTCTTGGACTTGCTGCACGATAGCACGAGGAGCTATGAAGATGTGGACTGACTACCAGTAGCTGCTCTACTAATCTCCTGGACAGGGACTTGGGCGAGGAAGGACGCTGATGAGGCTTGAGCTCTGGGCAAGTGTGCTTTTATTGCTCTGGGTAGAGGTACCTTATATCAAAATTGTTATAAAGAATCCAAAAGATAATTCAAGAGGAAATCCTCCGGGATGACACCACCTGTCCCATCATTTGATCCATAATGGCGATAAAGAGTTGTGTTGATTTTTTTAAATGGCCTCATGCTCAGTATAGAAAGCGAGGGCCCTTCTCACATCCAAGATCCACTGCTCTTCCATCACAAGGGGTTTTGGAAAAAAGATGAGGAGGAAAATGTCCTGATTGACATGAAAGGGGGGAACTACCCTTGGAAGGAAAGCTGGGTGAGGCCTTAGCTGAAGCTTGTCCCTGCAGAAAATTGCATAAGGAGGCTCTAATAATAGCACTCCTAGTTCTGGTACTCATCTAGCCAACGTGATGGCTACCAAGAAGGTGACTTTCCAAGAGTATCAATAGCGGGCATGAGGCCAACTGCTCAAATGGAAGCCTGGGCAGTCTATACAGAACTAGATTTAGATTTGTGGATTACCGATTTGTGGAAATAGCCTCTCCACTCCCTTAAGAGACCTAGAGCCCCCTAGGTGGGAAAAGACAGTGCACCTCCAATGTGTTAATGGAATGCTGACACGGCCGCTAGATGAAACTTAATAGCAGAGCTAAGCCTTGGATCTTCAAATATAGCAAGTACTCCAAGATTTCCTGAATGGGAGAAGTCCTTGGGCAAGACCTTGAGGTTGAGTCCAGAGTGATAAACACTTCCACTTGGCCACGCATGTGGATTGGGTGGAGGGTTTTCTACGACAGACAAGGACATGTTGGACCTGCACCAAGCAAGCTTGTTCATCTGAGGTTAACTGATCAACCTCCAGGCCATAAGGTGCAAGCATCTGAGGTTTGGGTGATGAACGCAGCACCTGTTCTGTGTTAGGTCGTCCTGTCTCAGAAGGAACTCTATTGGGGGTTCCTCTCACAGGTCAGTCAGCATAGTGATCCAATGCTGGTGCGGCCATGCTGACACTATGAGAATGATGTTCACTCTGTCCTTTTTGATTTTCAGAAGTACCTCATGCAGCAGGGGAAACGGTGGGAACACATATATAAAAAGCTCCGACCAGCTCATCAGGAACATCTCCATCAAGAACTGTTCTTCCTGACCTCTTAGAGAACAAAATAGCTGACACCTGCTGTTCATTTGGGAAGCAAAGAGGTCGATGCAGGGATGACCCCACCTGTGGAAGACTGAATCTGCTAGCTGTGGTGGAGAGACAAGTTGTGCTGTGACAAAAAGAGTCCCTGCTGAGCTGATCTGCTTCATCATTCCTCACCCCTGGTAAGTGTGAAAATTGTGTTTCGCTGCTAAGTTCCAGAGGAGGATAGCTTCCTGACAAAAGGCTAGCAAACAAGCATCACCCTGGCAATTTATATAATACATTGCTACAGTATTGTTTGTTAGGATCTGGATAGTTGATCCCCTTAGTTTTCAAATGAATACCAAGCAAGCCAGTCTCACTGCTCTGATCACCTCCCCCAAGTGCTGAGACCGATGCTGTGATGGGCTCCCCAACCTACATCGGACATGTCCGAGATTAGAGTGAGGGAAAGGGAGGTTGCTCCAAAGGGGACCCCCTGGAGTACCATTTGAGGTTTCTGCCACTATTGGAGTTGCATGAGAGTCCTCAGTGAAACTGTTACTACCCTCTGCAAGGGGTGTCTTTTGGGATGGCAGACAGACCTTAGCTACCCTTGCAGCAGCCCAAGATGAAGAAGCGCCACTGTCACCACATAGGTGGATGCTGCCACATGTCCTAGGAGCTGGAGGGGGTCAGGCACTTGTGTAGATGTGTGAGGATACATGACTGTGTTGAACCTTGATCGGGGCAGGATGGCCCGTTTTGGACTGAGTCTATAACTGCCCCATAAACTCTATTCTTTGGACCGGTTTCAACTGTGACTTCTGCTCTTTCAGTATTAAACCCAGGCAGGTGCAAGTAGCCTTGGTTGTTTTTCCCGCTGGCCTTTAGTTGCTCCCTGGAATGACCTCTGATGAGCCAGTCATCCAGGTATGGAAAAGTGTGAAACCTTTTTCTTTTTAGGCGGGCTGCTACTACTGCCATACACTTGGTAAGAACCCTTGGCATCGGTGTGAGGCCAAAGGCGAGGGCTGTAAATTGGAAGTGCGACAGCCCCCTGGTGAAACGTAGGAAGTGCCTGTGGTCAGGTCTGATTGCTAATGAAAATAAGCATCCTTGAGATTGAGGGCAGCGAACCAATCCCCAGGATCCAAGGAAGGGATTATATGGTTCAGGGAAATCATTCAGAACCTTGTCTTTCTTAGAAAAATTTTCAAGGGTCCTAGACCTACAAGCCTTAGGCCCTCCTTAGCTTTGGGAATTAAAAAGTATCCAGAATAGAAACCCTTTCCACTTCTCTTTTTGGAATTCTTGCAACTGCACCAAGAGCTAAAAGTTTTTCTACCTCCTGGTCCAGTATTTGCTCATGAGAGGGGTCTCTGAAGAGGGACTGGGAAAGTGGCAGGAGGGCGAGGAAAATTGCAGAGCATAGCCTTGTGAAGTGGTGCTAATACCCAGCGGTCCAAAGTGATCCGGGGCCATTGGGGGTTAGAAGGCTGAAATTCTGTTCTGAAAAGGTGGGGATGGGTCCTGGAGTTGAATGGGATGGCATGCTGACCTCAAGAAAAATGTCAAAAGTGGTGCCTCTTGTTAGTGAGCTGCAAATGGTGCTGTAGAAAGACCTTGATTAGGAGTTCAGGCACCTTCCTTTCATGGCTCTAACCCTGTCCCTGTCTCCCTGGCTTGCAGGCCTGTGATCAGGGGGCTGTCTCTCTTGCTGCTGCTGCTGTTGGGGAGCCGGAGGACAGAATTGCTGTTGAGACTGCTGGGACACAGACAGACTTAAGGACCTGAGTGTTGCAGTAGAGTCCTTCAGCCTATGTATCTTACTGTCAGTCTGATCAGAGAAAAGGAGGGAGCCATCAAATGGAAGGTCCTACATAGATTATTGCACTGAGGGGGTAAGGCCTGAAACCTGCAATCAAGGGGCTCTCTTCATGCTAACTGAGGATGCAGTGGCCCTTCCTGCAAAGTATGCTGCATCCCATAAGGCTTGGAGTGCTGTTCTTGCCACCAAGAGACCCTCGTTGAGGAGGGTGTTGAAGTTCAGTCATTGGTCCACCAGAAGCAACTCGCTGAGGTGCTTTATGGGAGTTCTGCAGATTAAAATTATATCTGTTTAGCAGAGCTTGTGGCTTGCAATCCTAAACTGCACAGTTGCAGTGGAATAAATCTTTCTACTAATCAGGTCCAGTATGTTAGCCTGTTTATTCTGCAAGGTGGGGGTGGGTTGTCCCTGTCTTTCCTTCTGATTTACTGAGTCCACAACAAGAGAGGATGGAGCCAGGTGAGCATATAAGTCTTTTGCAGGGACCTACTTCTTCTTCCTCACCAATTTCAGAGGGCATCTGCCATAAAATACAATTTTTAAGACTTCTTCATGCACGGGTAGCGCCAGTCTTGTAAGGGCCACAGCAGCCAGAACATCAAAAAAGGGAGTCAGTTTGCCACCATTTCCTCAGCTTCCAAGCCCAGGTTAGGTGCCATTCTTCTAAGCAAGCCCTGGTGTGCTTTAAAGTCATCTAAAGGATGACATATCCTGGACCACAGCTTCATATAGGATGGAGGAGTACAATGAAGGGGAGCCTGTGGGCCCACTGAGGGGCCCCTCTCTGTGGTCCGAAGCTTCCTCTGAGTCTGAGTATTGGGTGGAGGTTGTTTTGCGACCACTATGGGAGGATGATGCCTGAGAATGGAGGAGCATCCCTGAGGGGTAGACCCATGGACCCCAATATGGCCAATTGTAAGGCCAACCCTGACAGGGCTGCGAGGTTGGTGGCAGGGTGCCTGAGCTCATTCTTTTGGGTCTCTGCCTGGAGTCTTCTTTCTTATGAGGTCAGCTCATGTCTGAAGAGGAACAGGAAGTAAACAAACAAAGTAGGTCTCTGACCTCCTTCCTTACGTTTCAATTTTGTACATGGGTGCTCCCTCTGGTAACTCTCCAAAGAGCTTTAGTGGCGATGGCAGCATTGTGGTGCTATGGAGGACATCGAGGAAGGGCTGGCACACTTACTCCTTCTCCTTAACACTGACGACTTCCTTTTCTTTTCCACAATGACCGTTCTCTGTTGGAAGGAGAACTATGGTGTCTAGCAAAGGCTGAAGATTTTTCAGAATCTCTAAGCAACTGGGCTTAGGGCTGCACTGAAGCACTCAATGTCAAAGATCTTGATCGTGATCTCAGCTGCTGGCTGGATGCCATTAAAACTGGGCACGGAAGTGGATTCTGCAGTGCTGGAAAAGGAGGTTTTACCACCAGGGCCTGGTGCATTGTATCCCAATGCCATCACTCCGAGAAGACCATGGGGGGCTCTCCGCTTGGCAGAAGCTGAGACCTTGGGTCCTGGGTAGAGGGAAATGGAGACGTGGGCAAGGCTAACAAAGCTCTTGCTGCCTCATACATCTCTGGCGTCAATGGTGCAGCTAATGAGTCCACCTGGACGCCCTTCGACATTGAGGGTAATTCCCAGCATGGCGACTGGTTTTCTGGCACTGTCAGTGCACTCAGTACTGATTGGTGGCCTCAGTTGATGTACGATTTCTTGTGGTGAGATCTGCAATGTGGCAGTGCCAACTGTGCACTCTGTGTGGATGTTCTCGGTGCTGAGGCTGGTCTCCGAGCCGCTTCCATTAAAAGTGCCTCAAGTCTAAGAAGGACTGGTCCTTCTTAGTCTGAAATTTGAAGGACTTACAAATCTTACATTTCTCTAGTCTGAGAGTTTCCCCAGGCACTTGTCATGGGGGTCGCTAAGTGCAAATGGCTTCCTGCAAGCTGAGCAGGGCTTAAAGCTGGGAGACCACCACATTATGTGCATGGAAGAAAACAAAAGCCCCAATGGGTAGTACTTAAATGCAAACTGCGAACTATTAACTCATTACTGGCTAGCCACTTATGACTATACTAAGAACTGTGAAGAGGGCACTTAAAAGAAAACAAGGAATCGTGTGGTACTTAAAGACTAACAGATTTATTTTTTGCATGAGCTTTCGTGGGAGAAAATGCTTCGAAGATGGGTGAACTTACAGAATGGAATGAAAATAAATGCAAGTGAGTGTAAAACATAGGATCAGTAATGACCTCCCTCTGATGGGCAGAAGGAGAAATAGAGGACAAAGGGCAGAGAACTCATCTCCCACACTTATAGCAACTGCCCCATTCCAACAATGGGAGACACATGAAAGGTCTGAGGTAGATAAAAGTAGAACACAAGTACAGAGAAGAGTAACAGTGCATGGAAACAAAATGCAAACAGGAGGTATAAGAGGAACAGAACAGATCATAGACCAAAAAAACTAATATTGCATGGGAGAGCATGAGAGAAAGTGCAAATGTTGAACAAGGGGAGGAAAGGAGATCTTGACTTAAGACTGTCACTCCTGCTTTGACTGGAAAGCAAGCTTAACTATCTACCTCAGCAGTTCTCAACCACTGTGTGTCACAACACAAGAGAGTGTCGCAGCACAGGGGCCTGCTGCTGACAGCCTGAGGAGAGCTGCAGCAGCAGGCTGATTTTATGCTACTGGCCCTTTAAGAGCAGAAGCCAAGGTAGCTCTCTGCAAGAGACAGTGTGGAATCAGCTGTTTTCACAGCATGGGGGGAGGGGGGCATGACCTGTCAAAATCCCTTCAAAGGGGGATTTCCTCAGCAGCAGGAGTATGGTATGTCACACACAGCTGCGAGCCCTCCCAGTTGTGTCATGATAGTGAAGGGGTTGAGAACCCCTGGTTTAACTGGTAAATTCCCTGGGCCAGAAGAATCCTGGGATAGCATCTGAATGTGCTCAAATTAGATCACCTACCACTCCAACATAGGGAGGGAAGGCAGAGGGCCTACATACCCTTGGCAACACAGCCAGCTGAATAGATTAGAGCAGTCCTGAGGCCATCTAAGCTACAAAAGAGAGACGACCAGCTTTAGGACTGGGTACCCATAATCAGCTTCTTTGGGTCCCCTTATACCCAGTGCATACTAGGCACTGCTGAAATTTGGGCCACTACTTTTCAAACACAGTGGAGGAGAAAGCAGCAAATGTAATTAAGGCAAACAGAAAAGTGAGACAGTGGTGAAGGTTATATAATGAGCTGGAAATGGAAGAAGAGGAGAAAGGAAAGGGGAAAAGCAAATTCATTTTTAGGCTAACAAATGTTTTTTGATTATTTCTGTTTACGCACTAGTGGTGTTTTCTTTGATACATACTGAGAAAATAGCCATATTATTGATTAAGCTGGATGCCAGAGATAGCAATCAGAGAAATACAGAAAATAATTTATCTAAAAACCAGCTTAAGCAAGGCACAAAAGTGATTGTTGGCCCTCCAAAAAACACAGAACCATAAAAGATGAGGGTTAGAAGAGACCTCAGGTGGTCAACTACTCCAACCCCCTGCTCAAAGCAGGGCCAACCTCACCTAAAACACCCCAGCCAGAACTTTGCCCAGACACACCTTAGAAATCTCTAACAATGGAGATTCTATTACCTTCCTAAGTAACCCATTTCAGTTCTTTGCCACCCTCATAATGAACAAGTTTTTCCTCATATCCAACCTAGACCTCCCCCACTGCAACTTGAAAGCATTGCTCCTAGGTCTGTCATCTGCCAGCATCAAGAATAGCCTAGTTCCATCCTTGTTGGAACTCCCTTTCACGGAGTTAAAGGCTGCTATCAAATCTCCCCCCACCCCCTTTTGTCTCTCTACAGACTAAGCCTAGTTCCCTCAGCTTCTCTTTGTAAGTCATGTGCCCTAACCCCTTAATCATTTTTGTTGTCCTCCATTGGACTCTCTCCAATTTTTCCACAATCTTTTTGTAGTGGGGGCTCCAAAATTTGGCCCAGTATTCTGAATGAGGCCTCACTTGTGCAGAATAGAGGGGAATAATCACTTCCCTTGATTTGCGGGCACTGCTCCTACTACCGTAGCCCAATATGTTGTTAGCCTTCTTGGCAACAAGGAGACACTTAACTCATAACCAGCTTCTTGTCCACTGTAACCCCCAGGTCCTTTTCTGCTGAACTGCTACTTAGCCAGCAAGTCCTCAGTCTATAGCTGTGCATGGGATTCTTCTGTCCTAAGTGCACGACTCTGCATTTGTCCTTGTTGAACCTCATCAGCTCTCTTTTGGCTCAATCCTTTGTTTAATTCACTTTCCTATCTCTACAGGTCATGGCATCTAACACTTCACCTAGATCTGAGTCATCTGCAAACTTGCTGAAGGTGCACATCCACCAGATCATTAACAAATGTGTTGAACAAAACAGGTCCCAGCACTGATCCCTGGGGACTCCACTTTTTACCAGCAGTCAACTTGAGCCATTGACCTGTTCAGCCAGATCTAGCCACTCTTCTATCCATCATCCAACCCACACTACTTTAAGTTGCTGGCAAGAATAACGTGAGAGACTATCAAAAGCTTCACTGAATTCCAGGGACTGGCCCAACTGGTCAGATTTAAAAACAGATGGCTTTGAGAGTATTCTGGGCAATGAGAACACAAGTTTTGCAGTCAATGGAGACCATAAAAACAGGACCTTCACACAAGCATCAGAGAACCTGAAAAATGTGTGTATTATTTCAGTTCTCCCACTCTGTTTTCCCCTGAAGGGCTGTTCCCCAGGGCTAGGTCAGATGCACCTTCAGGACCCTCCCTTGCCACTCTCACTTCTGTGCTGCTTTTACAGCTGTGATTTCCAGCCAGCAGATGGGGAGCTTCCTGCAGCTGGAGGAGGTTCCCAGAGTGGATCTGACCCAAACCTGGGGATGGCCCCAGCAGGGGAAGAGGAAGTCCCATAGCAGCTGGAGCCCAGCACGAGGCAGGGGGTGGGGCTCCTATAAGACCCAGATTTCACGGTCCATGATGTGTTTTTCAGCACTGTGGATTTGATAGGCCTTTACATATAGCTTTGTTCTGTTACACTGAAGTTCTTACTCACTCGATGCTCTTCAAACATTTAGAACATTTTATCTACCACATTTACAAACACTCACCACCTACCTGCAAGCTGAGCTGTTATAGCTTGAAATGGTAGTTTTCTGAATACATCCATTAGAGGCCGTACATTCCTTTTGCTGACAAGCTCATGTTTACCATAGTCCAACTCATATACTGATACCAGCCCATTTGTAAGAATTCCTTTTATTAGCACCCTGTGCCACCTAAATGGTATTTTAAAAAAGGAAAGAAGAAAAAAAGGTCAATTTAAAGTATGATTCACACAGTAAATGCAATCAGAAAATGCTTTAACTAAGATTAATTGGAAGGGAGTGATTTGAACAGGGAAACAGGCTTTTCAGGTGTTTTTGAGGAACCCCATGGGCAACAGTTTCTGGGGTTTTTTGCTGGCTGTGGTTGAAAATGTTTTTTGGTGGCCCCCAGAGTGGCAGAGCAAAAAAAAAAAAAACTACACAACTGGCCAATCAGCACCCCATGGACATCAGCACCCACAGAACAAACCTGCCTTTTCCCTGAGGCAGCACAGGAGATGACCATGGAAAAAGCCAAATGTACAACAGCAGTTTATATTTGCACAGCACAGATGGGCATTGACTGCTTTATGTCATACATGAAATGATACGTAAAGAAAGCTACGTTTAGAAGCATTAAAGTATTTTATCAAAAAGCAATTCTGGCTAAGTTTCAGTGCAAGTCAATAGGACTTAAGTAAAAAAAAATTTTCAAGTACCTAATAATTAGGACACATAGGGTGTGTTCACACAGCAGTCTTATTTCAAAACAAAAGGCCACGTTCACATGACGCACTGTTGTTTCGAAACAACTTAAACCCCATGCGGCGACAGAACAACATTGTTTCGAAATGATTGTTTCGAAACAATGCCGTCTGAACATGTTTTGAAACAACAGTGACTCGTTTCAAAATAACTGTTGTCTGAACATGCTATCTCGATTCCTGCTTTTTTTCCCTTAATTCGAATTAACAAACTTAATTCGAATTAACTTATTTCAAAATAAGGCGTTATTTCGATACAACTTGTATCGAAATAACCCCCTGTGTGTGAACATAGCCATATAGATCATCAAGGGCCTTACGAGGGGAAAGTCAAGTAGGTTGTGCTTGGTAAGGTTGAAAAAGGGAAGTCAGTGCAAGGATAGCAACATGGATAAAGCAACAAATCAGGAAGTTTCTGATTATTGATTTAGATGAGTAAAAATCTACCCCTCAGAAGAGCTCTAGGCACATGTACACAGGGCCAGCCCAACCATATAGGTGAACTAAGTGGTTGCCAAATTAGATAGAAGTGAATTTTTTCACTATTCAAAACCTATATTAATATGTTCTCTCTTATAAGTATCACACACTGATGGGAGCACAAAAGTCATAGTTCACCTAGGGTGCAAAAAAACCCTTGGACTGGCCCTGCACATACAAGATGACTTTTGAAGACTCCCACCTTGCATTTCAGAACAGTAGTAGAATTTGAATGAAGTGTTCTTCCACCAACTTCTACCTGCCTTTTACAAGTTTAAATTTTAAATGGCATACAAAAAACACTATTTTAAACAGAGACTGCTAATTGTTACAGTGAAGGTGAAATAGTCCATTTGATGAAAACAGCTGTGATGAAAAAAAATCTCATACTTACAGTGATATAACTAGCAATCAAGGGACAAATAACTTGTATATGAATGTACTGCATCAAAAATTGCTTGACTGACAGGCCTGGGGTTAGACTGGGCTTCTGATCAGGTGCAGCAGGAGCAAAAGCACAGTGTTTTAGTCACCTGTTCCAACTCTGACCTGGAGACACAGCATGTACAACCTCATTCACCCTTTGGTCAGACTGCCAAAAGGTAGCAGGCTACTGACACTCTCAAATGTGTACATTCCCTCACAAACTCAGCTACAGCCAAACATTATCTAGAAAAGGCATAATTTATGTCAGTCGAACTTTGACAAGGTCAAGCATCAACCAAGACTTCTCAGTGCACATTTCTAATGCTAGAGCAGGGCATTTCTCTCTGTAATGATCGCTGTAGACAACGGCTTGCCTCAAAATCATACAGACCTTTTATGAAAGCATCTACTTACTTGTTTTCCACTTTAGCAGCATACAGTTCATTCTTCTCAACAGAAATAAATCTCTCCTCTGCCATACTGTAGTAGAGAATCATTTCTTCCATGAGGACTTCTAGGTTATGTATCTCTTGCCAAGGCTGGACAACAAAGTGACCAGGGTGGCAGGCCACTGAAACATAAACATCTACGTGCTCCCCAGGTTTTGGTAAGGGGAGAGGTGGTGGCATGCCAACAGCAGGCACCATGCTGCTGGGTTCTGGAGCAGGCTTGACTGACTCCATGAGGCCTCGGCCAATTAACTCTGGAGCATCACTTTTTCCTTTTAGAAGGCCAGCTCCGGCAGGAGCAACACTCAAGAAGACATCCTTCTGATGCTCCCACAAGTCTGCATTGGTGATCTGTCGATTGATGCTCCGATCAGGATCTGGGAAACTCTTGGGAGTAAATAAGTAAATATGGGCAATTCCCTTTGAGTCATCTAGTTTAACAACCTGTAAAGGAAGAAGAAGAAGAAGAAAAAAAGAAGTCAGGCTCTAGCTGTTAAATGCAGTTTTGTGAAAACCATGAATAAAGCATTTTTACAGGAGAAAAACTGGAATGACTAGATTACTAATGATTATTTTGAAACACATTTTAAAATATTTGGCACGAACAGCTTATGGCTATGGTAAACCTAACTAAATAAGCAGACAAAGGTATTCACTCACATGGCTGAAAACTGCAAGTACAGCAAACTACTCAATATCAAATAGCAACAGCACTACCATTGAGGTTGGGTTCCATTATGCACTCAAAACAAGAGTTCAGCTTCTCGGTTTTGTTACATAAGGATGTGTTTGCCTCAAGTGTATCACAATCTCAGAGTTTAGAATTTTCAAGTAAATCTGTCAGATATAAACTAAAAAAAATAAATCAACCCTTAAAGGTTTCATTCTGAGTCAGTTTTTCAGACTTCCCCATCTAAAAGTCAGACGTTTATATTTAGTGATCGCTCCCAGGGTTGTCAATTTAAAAAAATTAACAGTAGTATTCATTGTAAGTGAATCCTTACAGATAAACAGAAATCATGGTACGTGTTGGCTGCATTCATTCTGACAAGGCAAAAGAAAGCCTTTCTAACCCATTATGGGGAGGAACAGTACTGCATTTTGTCATCTGCCCTCACATCCCCCTGTAATGTTCCCTACATCCAAATGGAGATGGGGGGGGGGGCTGTAATAATGCTGCATAAGAAGCCACCTTTGCCACCTGTCAGGCATTTGTATTAATATCTTTGATAAGGGAAAAAAAGGGAGAGAAACTTGGTCTGTTTGTGGTGATGCTGTAATCTCCCTCCCTTAGGGAGGATGATGATTGTCCCTGACATACGGTGGTTGCGCATCTGCATAGCAGAGTAGAAGACCCACACTGTTATCTGAACTTTTTATCTCCTTACTTTGTGTGATAAGTTAGGATTTTGTTTATGTTTAACACATTTAACACGTGCATATCTTAATATGACTCCTATTGACCTTAACACAATACACACTAACACACGGTACAATTGCACACCAAGAGCTTCAGGACATTTGAGATTTTTAGTGATCATAAAAATTTACTAAAATGCTGTCAAACTGAATTAGTAAAAGTTACTTTTACCATTAACTCAAAAAAACCCCAAGCTATTGTCAATGGATTTCCACTGTGAATCCATGCCTTTTTCATGCTTTTTGTAATAAAAGTGGTAAACAAAGTCTCAAGGAAGTGAGCATCTCAGGAAGTCAGCAGGAAGCGATACTAACTGGGGCTAGGACAGAAGTCAGGAGAGCAAAGAGGAGTTAGATAGTGAAAGCCTATTAAAACAGAGCAAGATTTTCCAGAATAGATTCCAACAGACTTCCCAGCTTATACTTCAACTCCTAAAATAAACTGATTTTCGAAACTTCTGAGACCATAGAAGCTCTCACCAGCTTAGAATATCACCTTTAGGAAACCATTTTTAAAGTCTGGTCTAAAGGTTTCTGCTATGTAACAACAGTATTACTGGTACCAATGCTTTGGATTCTGAATTTGGCAGGAAAGACAAGTGATTTCTAAATTTTTTTTTTTTTTGATTTCTCAGAGACCACATATGCCAGGCCAGAAAAGTGGATAGTAACACTTTACCAGTAAATGGAAGACTAGATAGTTGCTCACCTGTAGTAACCGATGTTCTTCGAGATGTGTGCCCTGTGCTGCTCCACCTTAGTTTCATTCAGGTCCCTGCACCAAATCCATGGCATTCTGTTAGCAGTAGTCCCAGGGTTGCACTTGGGCAGAAGAGAGGTCTTGCGGTGGCCTCAGCGCAGTTTCTGCGCGAGCGTGCCTGCTTCCCCTCAGTTCCTTTTCAACAGTCATCATGAATCTGAGAAAGAAACAAAAGAAGAAAAAGGGGACGGGGAGTGGAACAGCACAGGACACATCTCAAAGAACATGGGTTACTACAGGTGAACAACCATCTATTCTTCATCAAGTAGTGTCCTGTGCTGCTCCACCTTAGGTGACTGTGCAGTAGTCGTCCCCACTGGAGGAGGGTTTTCCTAAAGAGTCGAACGTACTTGTCTTCCCACAGTAGCATGATTAGCTGCAGCAATGTCCAGTGCATAGTGAGTCATGAAAGCATGTTGTGACGACCATGTGGCCATCCTACAAATGTCCAATATATGGACATCTTTGAGGAAGGCTATAGTTGATGCCATTGCTCTAGTTGAATGGGATAGAATTGCAGTTGGGATGTCACGGTTGTTGAGCATCTAGCATGTCTGTATACACTCCCTTATCCATGTTGATAGCCTCTGATTTGACATCTGATCCTTTAAGTGTTCTGCAAATGATACAAGGAGTTTGACTTTCTAAATTGTTTTGTTCTCTCCAGGTAAAAGGCTAGTGACCTTCTCATGTCAAGGGTATAGAGTATTGCTTCATGGTGAGTATTGTGGGGTTTTGGAAAAAGTGGGGAGGTATATTGATTGATTTAAGTGAAAGTCTAAGATCTTTTTAGGTAGAGACTTTGGATCTGGGTGCAAGGTAACTTTATTCTTGTGGGAAATTATATAAGTGGGATCACATCTGAGAGCATTTATTTTGCCTACTTTCCTTGCAGATGTGATGGCTACTAAAAAAAACCACTTTCATTGAAAGTGTATGTAGAGAGCAGGTCACCATCAGTTCAAAGGGTTCCTTTGTTAAAGTATGAAGGACTAAGTTGAGGTTCCATGGGATTACTGAAGGCCTTATACTTCGGTAAAGTTTTTGTAGCCCCTGCAAAAATCATTTCACTGTAGGGTGATTGAAAATAGTATCACTGGGCATGCGGTCATGAAAAACTGAAATTGCCGACAAATGGACTCTAATGGAGCTATTTGATAGAGTGCCAGTTTTCAAAGATAGTAAATGGTCTAAGACCTATGGGATTGTTGCCTGGGTAGGAGTGATTTTTCTGGCTGAACACCAAAACTGAAATCTATTGCATTTGTGTATGTAAAATACTCTTGTAGCTGGCTTTCTGCTGTTTAGTAAATCAAATTGTACTGGCTCTGAGCAGTCTAGATCTGTATGTTGGAACCAATGAGGTACCATGCTGTGGAGATGGAGTTTGTGGATTTCTGGGTGATGCGCTGTTATATTGTGCTGATATAATAGGTTGATGAGGGGCAGTCTGCTCAGTCTGCATGCTGACAGATCAATAAGTTGAGGGAACCAAGCTTGTCTTGGCCAAGCCGGTGCTATCATAATGATGGTGGCATTATTGATTTTTTCATCTTTTGGATGACCTTGTGTACCAAGGTATTGGAGGAAATGCGTAGAACGGGCTTTGCGACCAATCTCTGAGAAAGGCGTCCCTAAGGGAGTGTAGGTTGTTCTCTCCTCTGGAGCAAAAGGGCAGGCATTTTTTTGTTGCATGAGGTGGCAAAGAGGTCTATTAACAGAAAACCCCATCATTGAAAAATGTGTTGAACTTTGTTGTTTAATTCCCACTTGTGTGAAGTGGGGAAAAAACCTGCTTAGGGTATTGGCAGTGGTGTTTTGAGTGCTGGGAAGGTAGACAGTGATATCGAGACATTGCTGAGGATGCACCAGTTCCATAGTTTTACAGACTCTGCACATAGTGACAGTGACTGTGCGCCTCCTTGTCTGTTTATGTAAAACATACAAGCAATGCTGTCTGTCCTGATCTGCAGTGATTTTCCTTGAATTAGTGTTAGAAAATGCATGCAAGCATACCTGACGGCTCTGAGCTCTAAGGTGTTTATGCATTGCTGCCTCAGTCTGTGACCATCTGCCCTGAATGGTGTGTGTATCCAGATACGCTCCCCAGCCAGTTAGCGAGGCATCTGTTGTTATTGTTATGGAGGGCTGAAGTAGTAAGAATGAAATTCCTTGAAGCAGATTGCCTCGGTTTCTCCACCAGTCTAGAAACAACTTGATCAGTGATAGAACAGAAAGTTTGCTTCTTAGCGAGTGTATGCGGGGCCTGTAGGAACCATGCTTGTAAGGAGAGAGTCTCATTCAAAGTCTGGTGTTTGGAACAACTGTGGTACAGGCTGCCATGTGTCCTAGAAACTGGAGGATTATTTTTGCAGTAACCATTGGAGCCGTTTGAATGTAGTGTACTAGGTTCGTTATTACTGCAGCTTGAGTGAGTGATAGGTATGCTTTGCTTGTGGTGGAGTCTAGAACAGCATTGATAAACTCTATTATTTGCACCGGGATGAATGTTGATTTCTGTACATTTATTTGAAAACCCAGACTTCCAAACATCATCATTGTTAGTTTGGTACGTTGTAAGGCATCTTCCTTGAAACAAGCAGTGATGAGGCAGTCGTTTAGATATGGGTAGATCTTGATTCCCTGGATACACAGATGTACTGCTATGACTGCAATGAGCTTGGAAAATACTTGAGGTGCCATGGAAAGGCTGAGAGGCAGGACCTTGTATTGATAGTGTTGATTCTCAACCACGAACCTTAGAAAACGCCTGTGGGAAGGACGAACTGTAACATGAAAGTAGGCATCTTTGAGGCCAAGGGCTGAAAGCCAATCCCCGTGTTGCAGCATAGAATGATAGTATTTAACGTTACCATTTTAAGTTTTTGTCATCTAGCATTTATTTAGTGGCCTTTAATCTAGAATTAGCCTCCATCCATCTTTTTTTTCTGGACTACGAAGTACCTGGAATAGAATCCTGATTGTCTGAAACGATATGGAACAGATTCTATGGCCCCCACTTTAAGGAGTTGTTGCATTTCCTCCTTTAGAATATGTACGTGAGTGGGATCCCTACAGAAGGATGGGGGAGGTGGGTGGTGGGGAGAAATAGTAGTAAAGGGAATTGAGTAACTGATAATTTCCAGAATTCACTTATCTGAAGTAATGGAAGCTCAGATGTTATAGAAGTTTTTCAGACAAAATTCAGAATTTAAATCATGTATGCTGCTCATTTCTGTTGGGGGTTTTTCAGACCCTCAACCAATTACTCAGAATTGTGATTTTGATTTTGCTGGGGGAGGTTGTGGGTTGGGAGTAGATTGTGATGTTTGTTTGCGCTTGTAGGGTCTGTCTGCCCCTTTGCTGTTGATCGTGTCTTTGAACTGTACGTAGATTGGCACCACATTTGGTATCAACAGTTATAAGGTTGGAAACTAGATTGTTTCTTCTTAAAGGCAGGGGCATAAATTCCTAGGGTACGCAAGGTGACCCTAGAGTCTTTCATAGAGTGTAATACCTCATCAGTTCTGTCAGAAAATAAGGTAGATCTTCTATTTTGTTTTGCAGGTCTCTTGGAAGACCCGCTGCTTGGGGCCAAGAAACACATCTGAGGATGACTGCTGTGGCTGTCATCCTGGCTGTGGTATCAGCCACATCCATGAATGCCTGGAATGCTGTGCAAGCCAACAACCAACCCTTGGTAAGTAAGGATTTAAATTGTTCTCTCTTGTTCTCAACCATATCAGAGGTAAGTTTTGACAATTTCTCAAATATTGAATGATTATAATGGGAGAAGAGAGCTTCATAATTCATTATTCTCATTATTAAGGTGGAGGAAAAATACATCTATTTTTTTTTCCAGTTCTTATCAGGTGGAGTAGATCTAAAATTGTTTTGCTTGCTCCTATTATTTGCTGCATCTATCAAAGGAGTTTGGTCAGATGGGTAAAAAAGAAACTGCATGCCTTTAGATGGAATGTAATATTTTCTATCAGTATGTTTGTTTGTCAGTAAAATGGAAGCCGGAGTTTGCCAAATAATATTGGCAGGTTCTAAAATTGCTTCATTCATTGGAATAGCTATTTTGGATGATGCCGTAGGGTGTAAAAATTTTAGCAGCTTATCGTGTGATTCGACAACTTCTTCTAGATCGATTTCAAGATCTTGAGCTACCCTTTTGAATAGCTCATTAAACTGTCTTGGGTCATTTGATGCACTGGAAGTGGTAGGGACGACCGCATCATCAGGAAGCGGTGAAGAATCCTTGTGGCCTTGTCGTGAATATAGAGTGAGCTCTGTCTAGGTGTTCTGATGCAGTTCTGTGACTACCTCCAGGTGACCTGGAATTAGAAGTGTGAATCCTATTTTGGTGATTGGAAAGGCCGTCAGCAACTCTTTGTGTATGTTCACTACATCTTGACCCATGGGAATGCTGAATTGAGCGACAACAGGAAGGTGTATATCTAGAATGATATCCTCAGTGATGGTGGTAATATGGAGTGCGAGATTTGCGATGCGTTCTCAGTGGTGAAGAACAACAAGAGAAGTGAGAGTCTGGATGTGAGCTATGCTTGGAGGAGGAATAGGGAGCTGATGAATAAAGGCTAGGTGATCTTGATTGATAAAAGCCATAGGTATGTGGTGACGATGTGTGATAATGTTCCAAGCTCTTTTCCTGGGTGGAGATCTGCTCTGGTGATGTAGGTGTATTGCAATGATGAAAACTCTGTGAGTCTGTGGTTTACTTGGTGCCAGTATGTTTGTTTGAGACTGCACCATGGGGGTTGGTTCCAAGTGGATGAGGTGCTGCCGTGGTGTTAGAATCTTTAGAGCAGGGGTCTCAAACTCAAAATTACCATGAGGGCCGCATGACAAGTGGTATGTTAGCCCGAGGGCCGCACCACTGAAATCTTTTCAAAACAACATTGCAAATATCAGTAACAATAGTGTTGTTGCAGGCTGCAGGAAATAGCTTTAGGGGCTGCATGTTTGAGACCCCCTGCTTTAGAGGGGGGCATGCCTTTCTTAGGCACCAATTTATGAGCTAAGCCTGCCGACAGTGCCAATAACCGTTGCAGGGCTTGCTTATCTTGCTTAAGTGATCCTGAGTGTTTGTTAATTGCTGAGCGCTTTGCATGGTGAGGTCTGTCATTGTCTTGGGTTGTTTTGAGAGCCAGAGGGTTATTAGTGTCAGCATCACCCAAGGATCCTAAAGCCTCTGGGGTGTTTAGTTTAGGAGACCTTCTTTTGGTTGCACCACCTCTTTTAGGAGTCGAGTTTCCAGACCGCTGGTGTTTCTTTAGCAGGGTCCTTTGACTGCTCTGCTGAGTGATCGGGACTCAAGGCAGGTTTTGGTTGAAGCGATTTCTCCATTAGGAGAACTTTGAGCCTGAGCTTTCTATCTTTTTGAGCTCTGCTGCTTAAGCTGGCACCGTCTGAACACTTTTTGGGGATGTGAGACTCCCCGAGGCATCTAATACATAACGTGTGCCTGTCAGATGCAGGCATTGCTTCGTTACATGTCTCGCATCTCTTGAAGCCCAGCAGTGATGGCATAATTGTTCCAGTGTGAGAGTGCATGTTGGTTTGCCTTTCATTGTAGTCTCAGCCTGCAAGGTTGTGAGTATTATCTATAAATGCTGTTTGTCTCTAATACAGTGTAAAGAAAAAAGGGTAAAGGATGGAGAAAAACTTCAAGTCCACGTTTCTGATATGCGAGGCGGATACAGCTCGAGATCCATTTGGACAATCTCTGACTCGATATGGGATTGCCCTTAGATCTTTCCGTTGTTGAAATAAATAGGCGAGGAGTGTTTCGGAATGATTTCGTCCTGTCGATATAGAATGAGACTGCCCGTTTCATGTCTAAAGTGTGTAACGCTGCCTCCTCTGGGCCAGCATGAGGTTTTGGGTAAAAAACCAGGAGGTGAATTGTCTGGTTAATGTGAAACGTAGAAGAAACCTTTGGCATAAATTTCGGATGGGGCCGAAGAGAGAT
The DNA here is from genome assembly GCA_007922195.1 of Podocnemis expansa. Taxonomy (NCBI): domain Eukaryota; kingdom Metazoa; phylum Chordata; order Testudines; family Podocnemididae; genus Podocnemis; species Podocnemis expansa. The sequence goes on along the minus strand of ML681995.1, from coordinate 10,180,144 downwards.
CTTGTCTTTCATAAGCATTGTAAATGGGGGACAAGCCATGAGAGCCCCCAGTTCGCTCACTTGTTGGGCTGATGTTACTGCCACCAGGAAAGCCACCTTCATTGAGAGATGCAGCAATGAACAGGTAGCCATGGGCTCAAATGGTGGCCTGGTAAGTGCCCGCAGAACCAAAGAAAGGCCCCAAGGATAAACAGGAGGTCTGACATCCGGGTAAGTATGTTGCACCCCCACCAGGAAACGCTTGATGATAGGATGCGAAAATAAGGAGCGATCATCTACTGGCTCCTGAAACGTGGATAGTGGCGCTAGATGTACCCTCAGAGTGGCCATCGACAACCCTTTTTCTTTCAGGTCGACAAGATAGTCCAGTACCGCTGGAATGGATGCCGACTGCGGAACGACTGACCCCGCCTGGCACCAGATAAGAAATCTGTTCCATTTTTGCAGGTAGGTAGCCCTTGTCGCTGGCTTCCGACTGTTTAGTAACACCTGTTTCACTCTGTGAGAACACTGTCCCTCCTTTTCATTGAACCATCAAGGAACCATGCCATGAGGTGCATCCTGCTGAGATGAGTATGATGTGTCTTGCCTTTGTTCTGAGTTAATAGACTGGGAATTAGTGGCAGGGGAAAAGGTGAGTCCTCGGACATGCGTATGAGTAGAGAGTACCAGACCTGTCTCGGCCAGGCTGGAGCTATCAATATCACGACCGCTTTGTCCCGTTTTACCTTTTGGAGAACTTTGTGGATCAAAGGAAATCGGGGGAAAAGCGTAAAGGAGACCATGGTCCCACATGATTAGAAATGCATCTCCTAGAGATCCGGAACCGCGACCCGCTCTTGAACAAAACAGCAGACACTTCTTGTTGACCTGGGTCGCAAACAAATCCACGCTCAGATAGCCCCAACGACGGAATACGCTCGTGAGAACTGTGTCGTTCATTTCCCACTCGTGAGGGTCCAGGAAGTTTCTGCTTAGGTCATCCGCAACCGTGTTCAGTACACCCGGTAGGTACACAGCTGAAATGCGAATATCGTGAGCCAGGCACCAGTGCCATAACCTCACTGCCTCTAGACACAGGGCTCGCGATCGAGCTCCCCCTTGGCGATTGATATAATACATGGCCGCCATGTTGTCTGTCTGAATCTTTACATGCTTGCCACGTATAATCGATAGGAAGTGTTGACAGGTGTTCCGCACTGCTCGCAGCTCGAGGATATTGATATAAGAGTAGCCTCCTGGTGGGCCCATCTGCCCTGTATTGTCAGGTGCCCAAGGTGAGCGCCCCATCCCGCTAGGGAGGCGTCTGTGGACATGAGGACATCTGCAAAGTCTGGGGCGAACGGGACACCCTGGAGCACATTTCGTGGGGAGGTCCACCATGTGAGAGAGTCTTTGATTTCCTGCGGAACTGAGAGCTGCTGATATTTGGCGTGTCTGTGCGACTTGAATTCCGTCAAGAACCACAACTGCAGGTGTCTCATGTGCAGTCTGGAGTTGGGGACCAGGTAAGTTGCCGCTGCCATATGCCCAAGAAGCTGCATGCAGATGAGAGCCGAAACCGACGGGGAAATTTGGACTTGGTCTATGATGGCCGATAGGGCTGTAACCCTGTCCGCTGTGAGAAATGCCCTGCAAGTGGGAGTACGTATCTGAGCTCCTATGAACTGAATCTGTTGAGTCGGAGTCATGAGAGACTTGCTGTAGTTGATGGTGAAGCCCAGCGAGAGGAATAGAGATTCTGTCAGCTTCACTGCCTCCTGGGTTGCGGCAACGGAGCATGCTCTCAATAGGAAATCATCCAGGTAGGGGAAAATAGATACACCCCGTCGACGTAGATATGCTATCGGTGCCGCCATAATCTTTGAAAACACTCTCGGCGCTGTGCATAGGCCGAAGGGAAGGACATTGAACTGGTAATGCATGTCCAAGAATATGAAGCGCAGGAATTTCCTGTGTGCCAGATGTATCGTAACGTGGAAATATGCGTCCTTGAGGTCGAGGGATGCCAGCCAATCGTTTCTCTCTAAAGATGTAAGGATATTAGACAGCGTTACCATTTTGAATTTATGCACCCTGACAAATTTATTAAGGTCTCTGAGGTCCAAGATGGGTCTCCAACCCCGTTTTTTTGCGTGTTAAGAAATATCTAGAATAGAATCCCTTGCCCCTATATTGCACAGGGACCTCCTGGATCGCTCCTATGGTCAGAAGAGTGGTCACTTCCTCCCTCAAAAATTGTACGTGAGAGGGGTCCCTGAAGAGGGACGGGGAAGGGGGTTTGGGGATGGGTGTGGCTATGAAGGGTATTAAATAGCCAAACTCGATAATCTCTAACACCCATTTGTCCGATATAATGGACTCCCATCTGCGGATAAACGGTGCTAGTTTGTCAGTAAACCGTACAGGTGCCTGAATTCATTCGAGGGACGATGAAATATGTTGGCGAGACAAACCCTCGACCTGATGTTCAAAAGTGCTGCTGGTTTGACTGGGGTTACACGTTTTGTGCTGGTTGGGCAGCTTGCCTACGCCTGCTATTTTGCTGTCTGGATCTTGGACGCGAAGACTCGAACCTCCTACGCTGTTGTCGGTAGGAGAATCTATTGTTTCTGTTATATTGGTACCTGTTGGTACGAGGTCTGTACGTGGGTGGTTGAATTCCTAATGTGCGAAGAGTAGCCCTTGAATCTTTTAATGAGTGCATTATATCGTTTGTCTTTTCTCCAAACAGTTTGACCCTATTGAAAGGCAAATCTTCTATGGATGGCCTGTAGCTGTCTCGGGAGGGCCGCTGCGTTGGAGCCATGCTGATCGACGGAGCACTACTGCCGAGCCAATGGTGCGTGCCGCCGTGTCTGCTGCGTCCAGTGCTGCCTGTAGAGCTACCCTTGATATCAGCAGGCCCTCCCGAAGAATCGCATTAAAACAGTCCTTTTTTTCTTCAGGAAGTATTTGGGAAAGCTCTGCCAACTTGGCATAGTTCTCATGATTATAATCTGCTAAAAGGGCAGCATAATTTGCTATTCTTAATTGGAGTGTAGCAGATGTATAGATCTTTCTGCTCATTACATCCGTCTTTCTATCCTCCTTATCCGGTGGCGATGCCCTGGTATAGGTCTGTTTCATTCGTTGGTTTGCAGCGTCTATGACTAACGAATTGGCCTGTGGGTGAGAGAATAGGAACTCGTTATCACCAGGCATAATAAAGTATTTATTGATTTTCTTGCTTGTGGGAGGTACCGAAGCTGGGGTCTCCCATATTGAAATAGCCGGCTCCATGATGCCTTCATCCATGGGCATTGAGACTTTGGATGAGGTATTCGCCTGAAGGATTCTATACAACCTGTGCTTGGAAGCACTAACAGGCTGTTCTGGCAAGTTCAAGGTTGTAGCCACTCTCTTAAAAAGATCCTGGAACTGTCTGGCTTCATCCCCCTTGGACTGTGTCTCATCCATATTTACCACCCCATGTGACCTCGCTTGGGTGGAGAGATCATCTAATGATCCAGCGGTGGGAAGCGTAGTACCCTGTGCCTGGTATGGTTTTTGAACCTGAGAGGGTACCAGGGCCATTTGCGTTGGCGGATAGCCTGGCCAATTAAACCAAGGAGCCCATGGCATGCCATAGGGAGGATACTGGCACCAGGTGTTAGGTTGCCACTGGCATGACTGGGGTTGCAGATTATCGGGTCCCGTCTGTTGTAATGGGACTCCTGTGTTTTTGTCGTCCATCTCTGATATAGAACTCGTGATGGAATGGTTATCTGAGGGCGACCGAGACCGCTCTTTGTCGTCCGACAACTGCATGCCATACAACGGAGAGAGGCGTGAGGAGGAGTCAGAAGAAAAATCCTGCCTGAGACAGTGTTTCGTCTTCCTGGATCTCTTTCTGGGTGGAGAGGAAGACCTGCTCCTATGTCGGGAGCCTGCCTCAGGCACCTGCGGCCGATCGTGGTAAGTGACAATGCAGGGCTGCACAGGTTGCGGTGCCGGAGGGTGATAGAGCGGCACCGGTATCTGGATCGCCGTTGGGGTGGGGAAAGGCGGTGCTTGCAGAGCGCTGCTCGGCACCAGTGTTGTGGGCACCGATAACAACATTGCCGGCTCCGGTGCCGTGGTGGTCGGCTGGGTCGGAGCCGTTGCTGCCACGGCCGTAGTGCCGGTAGCAGACTGCGGCAACAGAGCTGCGGGCAGCGCGATCGGTGCCGGGGTGCTCTCAGTTAGCCCCGGCGCCGGTGAAGAACAGTCCGGCGGCGGCGCGCTAACTGCCGGCTTCTTCAGCCGCTGCTCCGGGGGGCTTTCCTGCAGCTTAGATTTGCTGCGCCCCGAACTGTTGGGGGGACCCAGAGTCTCCTTAACATGAGACCGGCTGTGCCCCTTTTTCCTTGTGGCTGAGGAGGCTGGGGATGGCGGCTGGGAGCCGGTTTGTCCCCCGCGCATCCTGCGGGGAGAGGCGGTCGGCTCCGATGCCGGGCAGAGCGCGCCTTCCATAAGCATAATCTTTAGCCTCCTGCTGCGTTCCCTCCTTGCTCTCGCCTTCAGCGAGGCACAGTGAGGGCAGGAACTCGCCAAATGTGCCTCTCCCAGGCACTTTATACATCTATCGTGCCTGTCCGAGAGCGGTACAGGGTCACAACAATCAATGCAGCGTTTGAATCCTGAGGCGTTAGGTATTTCAGGTTTGCTGCCGTCCGGCTCTGTGTTTTCAGCTCTTTTGATGTTTTTTTTTTTTTTTTTTTAATTACACAGGTAAATGTTAAGAAAAACAAGAAAAGAATAACAACTAAGTAACCCTATCACTATGAGGAACTAACTAACTATATACAATTGAGGTAAGGAGCTCCTCTCAAATGGTTGTTAGTGCTGAGGCGGTTGAGAAGGAACTGATGGGTGGGAGGGGGGAGAGCGCATTCCAAACGGCAGGAAGATAGCAGTGACGTCACCGTGGCAGCGCTCTTTCCCCCTCGGGCACTCTGCTATCAAAATCTCCGGTGTTAGGTGCGGGCGCAGCCACACACCTACAGTGGAGCAGCGGGGACACTGCTCGAAGCAGCAGCCATGGATTTGGTGCAGGGACCCAAATGCACCCAAGGTGAAGCAGCACAGGACACTACTTGATGAAGAACAGAAAAAAAAAACACAACCTATTGTGGCTGCAGTGTCAATCTTCTGGCCCATTTCATGTGTTTCTCCACCAAGTAGATTTTAGCTTTCATGGTAACAATTTCACCAGTATCTTTGCAAAATGAATAATCCAAAGTACTGTTACCTTCCTGACTCTGCAGAGTGACGCAATGGATTTTTATTCTTCTCTGAGACACAGATGTAAATCAGAAATGGAACTGGAGACAAAACAGTGGAAAACCAGATCCTTGTGAACTGACTAGTGTGAACAGCCCTGCCCCAATTAGTTTTATTAGGATGTTAACAATGCTGGAAGCATCAGTGTTTAGTATTTTATTCCCAGATCACCTTTGCAGATGAAATGAGAAGGAGTAGTAATCTGAGAGTTGCTGCAGGGAGGGAAATACAGAGGCCAGAAGGGAGGAAACACAGAAAGGAAGATACAGAAAGAAAAGAAAGATAAAAAGCATTAATCCTCAAGCAGGGCGTTTTGCAACTGAATGTGTGTTTGTTCAGAGCAAAGAAATACTAAAAGTTTTGACTTAGATTTTTAAAGGATTTAAGAGGGTTAAGGTGCACAAATCCTACTGACCTTCTACAGCCATTAAATATAGAACCTCATTTGAAAATTCCAACCTTACTCATGAAAGGAAAGTCCTGGCTTCCACTAAGCTTTATGCAAACTTCTTGACATCACTGAGACCTCTCCAGTGGAAGTAATGAGTGATAGATTGTCCTACTGTGTCCACTGGCTCTTTGTTAAAAATGAGACTTATGTGGCCCTCTGTGAAATGAGTGACACATATTGATAGGATGATGTTCATTACCGCTGTGAGTGGGGAATGAAAACGCGTTGCTGACCCTGCTCAGAGTCTCCATTGAGCAGTAAGAATCCTAGTAAAGCTGAACTTAAGAAGAAAAGGTTGGTACTATCGCCAAATCATAAAACTGGGGATTGAGGGAGAAGAGAATGCTTGGCTTGGTGGTCTAGGTTTGGAAAAGTCTAACAAACAAAAACACCATTTTGCAATACCTATCTATGCCAGACTAGACCGGTAATGTTTTAAATGTGCAGTACCCAACACTAAAGCTGACAATAAAAGGGAAAGCTACATGTGCTTTTCAAACATGCACTCATGCCAGGTGCTCTGTAATGAAATCAAAATGCCAGATTTTTCCAAATACCCCTATAATGTACTAATTATACTAGATTCTCTCTGAAGACTTGCTCCTCTTTGAAGAGTGCTCCCTGACAATTAGGTAAGTAGGCCATACTACATATGGTGGACTGTGACTCAGCGTATTCTAAAGACTGTTAAGGGAGTCTGCAGACAGGACTCTAGTAAATTAAACTACATTGCATTAGGGCTTATCAACATGGCAAGTTACTACACCACAAGTCAGGGTGTGAATCGATAGCAGATGTGTGTGGACACTACTACAACAGTGAAAATCCCAGAGTGAGGCATAGCGGGACTGTCAATGCACTGCAGCACTGTCTGCACTTGATGTTACTGAGCAGCAAGCTGGCACATGGCAAATTCACAGCCTAGCTTGTTGTGTAGTGATTTGTCATGCAGCCAAGCCCTGAGAAATACAAGCAAATAAGAATACCAAACTAGAATAAAAATCCCTAGCCAGCTGGAAGAGTTCTCTCAACCAGCTGGAGACATGAAAATAATTGAGCAGGGTCACCTATCCAGTTCCTTTTATATGAGGAGGCATTAAGAGAGTTTTCCTTTTTCTTGCCTTCATTTGCTAGTAAGAAGAAATTACCCACTTGTTTTGACTGGCACAGGAGAATCTGAAAGAAAAAAATCTTGTCTTCTTTAAATGTAAACCCAATTATTGTATGAAAATGTTTGCAGGGAAATGCAAACAAATACACTTTGTATAAAAAATGTCATTAAAAACAAGGACTTCTTATTTCATGCAGCTTTGTAGCCTCACCTAACATTTGCAAGTTGCATACTATAACAACTTTTCAAAACAAAAATGATTTAAGTAAAGTTTTTCAAGTCAGAGAGAGAGAGAGAGAGAGAGTGTGTGTGTGTGTGTGTGTGTGTGTCAGTCAAAACCTGAGTGCTTGAAGGACAGTGAAGGTACCAAGTTCCTGTAATTTTATGACGACATTTTATAATGCAACTACAGAAAATTACTACAACTCTTCATTCACATTTCAATCCCCTATTCCACAAAGTGTACTGAATGTCAAGTGTTTGAGACATTTAGATTTACCTTAATGCTGCAATCAGGACAATTTAATACTCTCTCTCTCAGCCACAGGACAGCATTTGGAGTCCACATGCCAGTGTTAAAGGGAAGATCAGCTAAACAGCACTTCATGGCCTAAAAGGCATGAATATTAGCAGTACAGTATGATTACATGGCACTCTTCAACAGATGATGCAGTATATTCTAATTTACCTGCACAAAAGCGAGGCAGTTTCTTTTAATCTATCTCCATTAAAGCTTATAAGATATGTGGGTATTAGAGTGAAGAAGGAGCCTGTCATGCTCTAAGTTACTTCACCATTAAGAATGCAGTTGTCTGCAGAATGACATCTCCTCACCCAACCAGTAAGATTATGCTACAGTTTTCTGCTGTTAGCACACAGGATCATGATCTGTATCCACTTAAAGGTGTACACCATAAAACTAGAATGCGAAGTAGCACATCAAATGTACCTCTACACTGCACTGTAGTGTGGCTAAAGAGCGCAGGTGCGAGAAATGCAGAACGAACCAGTATGTTCTGTATTAATCGTGCTTCTGGAGCAAATCAAAACTTAAGTTCACATTAATAGACTTCTCTTTGAAAGAGGGCTATGTTAATGTGAACTTAGAGATCTTTTAGTTTGTGCCAACAATGTCCATGACAGGCAGTTAGTGTGCAACATTTCATGTGCTCTGCAATTCAACCCCTGTAGTTCACAATGCAGAATAGACAAGAAGAAAGTGTTTAATACCATGAATCACTGCAAAGCACTTATGTAAAATTATCAAGATTAAGACACGTCCAAGGGAGGTAAGGAAGCAAATCAGCTCTACTTGAAAATGGCATCTGTACCTGAGGTGGTACTGCGATTAGTTCTCTCAGGAACTGTGAGGGAATATCTCGAAGTTCTGATACTTTTACAGATGCAATTGTTCCAGTATCCATGAACTGCACGTCAAGTGCCCGACTACTATGAACACTTGTTATCTGAAATGAGAACAGGAATGGTAAAGGAAGTTCGCCACTAGCAAGAGATCACCACAGTACCTTTAAGAAGCAAATGAATATTAAGGAAATAGAAGAAAATCTCTGTCAGCACAATTTATGTTCCATTTTATGATGTATGCTTAGTAAAATGAAGTATAACAAATGACAATACAAACGGTACAGTTAGATTTACAGAGAACCGGCCTATATTCCATCAGCTACAGTAAAAGATTAGCTATTTGTTTACCATATCATTTGAGCAAGTAGCCTATGTAAAATAATGGTACACATGCCATAATCAGTGTCAATGAATTGCATCACCCAGCTTTTGGCTGCCCTCCAAAAATAACCAGCTGGTACAAGAAAAATAATTGAAAAGTGCTGGTATTCTTTGAACACATGAAAGTTTATTAGTGAAAACCACTACCACCTATTTCTTACCTCCACACGTGCCCATTTTCCTTTACAGTGGAACAAGCAGATTTTGCCACAGAAGGGTAATGAGATGAAATAGTCCGTTACCTGCTGCAATAAAGGACCAAGAGTAAATAGTAAGTGTATAGCCACTAAAATCTGATGGACAGCTGTAACTTTGCCGAGGACCAAAGATGGGATAAGTGTAATGGTGACAGCATAGGTTTGGAACCAGTCAGTTGTACCTCTGAAAATTTGATTGTGCCACGGTTACAAAAGGGAAAATCACCACTTTGTTTTTTCCCTACCCGTGAAATAGGAACATCATTTAGTTACCTGTTTCACAGAGGAATTACAAAAATTAGTACTTACAGAGTGCTATGTGAAGTGCTAAGAAGAATAAAAAGGAAAGCTTAAAATATAGAATGAGCTGTTAAGCAAAAATCACTTAGACAAGACAAAAGTACATGCCTACAATATTTTTTCTTTGAAAGCAGTAATGAAAGTAGAACCATAGCATAAATTATTGGTAATTTTTTTTTCTGTCTGATCTTATCTCTTGTAAGATATCACTGGCTGAGGCACTTAGTAGCCCTTGTCAGAACTACTAAATGCCTTTTCTACCTCTCAATGCTTTCTAAGGAGGACTGCATCAGTATTTGGATGCATTTCAAGGAATAAGATACTTCAACTGAAGGTCTGTTCTCAAGTGACTTTGTAATAAATGGCATCATGCCATTCCATTACTGAGCAAATTTCCACTTCAAATGTGATCAAGTTACCAAGTAAAATATTATGCCAGCACTACAAATTAGCACAGGATCTGAAACCTTAGTTTAGTTCTTTCATTCGCACACTTCACCACAGATAAGACTGCAGCTCATGTTATTTCCTCAGGGAAAACCTCAGCTGCTTTTAAACAACATCTGGAGAACTTGCCTCATCTAAGAAATGATCTACTTTTGTTAGGCTAGTTATACCATCCAGGACTGTTCAGAGATTTCTGTTCATAACTCTGGATCTGACCTAAGGGCCCTGAGAGATTTCTAAAACAACTATTTAAGGTTGTATTATCCAGGAAGAGAATGAGTATCAGAGCCACCCTAAATATTGACAGAAAGAACTGGAAAAGGTTTAGAAATGACTCTCCTTCTAGACTGCACTGCTTTTCACTTGGATGTGGCATGTGGGTCTTGCAAGTGCCAAGGTGGGTTCACACCTCACCTCAGTAAAGGCCTTGCCTCTCAGAGAAGTCAGGCAATCATGAGAGGCACAGTAGTCAAAAACAGCCTTATAGTCTCAATGACTGATCTACACAGTAACAAGATGTGTTTGCTGTGAGGCCTGGATCTTTATCCCTGACGCACTTTGGACACAAGTGAATGCTATTCCAGCTTTCCTTACTAAGGAAGCCCACCTGCCTGCAACAGAATAATGTTTCACTCTGCGGTAGTGAGTTTTATGAGCCTAGAAGGAAGCTCTGAGAAGAGAGCATGTCACCCCTTAGTGGTTACAGAGAGTACAGAATTTATATTTAGCTAGACCAAAAAAAAAAAAAAAAAAATCAAATCACTGGAGTGTTTGTGTGTGGTAATGTACAGAAGTATAAATAACTTTTTGAAGCCTTGTATTTAAATTTTAATAGCAACCAAGTTGGAAAGTCTGCAAAAGAGATACCAGGTGATTTATTACATACAATTTACTAGCTTTTGTTTAAAATTTATTCATAAGCATTCCAAAGACTATTCACTATATTTTGTGTTTATTAGATGTTTTACTAAGAAACTGTACGTACAGCATTCTGAAGCTGGTTGGGAATGGTTAATAACAGCTTCATTCAGGGTTTTACATTAATAAGCCAGATATTTAAAACTTTAGATTTCAAAAAAGTCCTAGAACACAGAACTTCTCTAATATTGTAAAGAGTCAAGCTGAGGTTCGGGAAAAAAGTGCACGAGAGACAGTCACATACATATTACCTCAGCGCACCTCTCCTCATTACACACCTTGTAATGAAAGTAGTCTTCCAACTTCTGCAAGATCTCACTGAGTTTGGCCAGCCCCTTTGATGGCACTTGGCAATATAGGGTTCCATCAGAGCAAACATTGGTTATTTTAACATTTGTATATAAGGCATCTGCCTGCAACAAGAGTGGAAGACATTTAACAAGTTTCTGCACTGTGCTCTTCCCCATGAGTTAACACTTCAAAATTTTAAATGAACAAGAATTACATCATAAGTAAAATAGTACCTGAAGGTGCAGCTCAAGCGATTTGTCACACAAGGCCTTCAGACAGGTGACATTGATATTTATATCATCCTCTCCTGATGTGTCATACAGGACAACCAGTGGAATATCACTCTTTTCCAGTACTTCCACAGCAAATATTTTGCCACAGGTTTGTTTCTCAACAATTTTCACTAAAACAGGATCATCACAGAAGACTTCCAGCCCTATGAAACAAGCAGTTTATAATTGCCACACATCATTTTCCTTGAAACTTCCCACAGAAAACTATAATATCTCTGACTGTGTTTGATGTGTCATCAGCTTCAAAAATCAAAACACAACAACTGACAGATATACTGTTTCAGTATAAAGGCAACCCCCAGCTCCCTGTAGCATTTCCTTTTTTGTGTAATTTTCCCCCTTAAATGCTTTTTTTAAACCACTCACTTTCAAGGCACATAATATAACAAAAATATCCTCCATGGTCCTCCTGGGCATTTCTTTATACAAAGATTACAAATGCAAGTTACAGTATGTTCTCAGTTTTAAGAGTTCTACAAAAAGGGACAGTGGATCTGGGGCTTTCACTTTGGAAGACAATACAAGCTGGGCAGGAACCAGAGAGGGCTGCTGTCTACCATGGCATCTGAGGGAGGGGTTTACATTCTGTGAGTTTACTCTGGATTTTGGGTATCTGCCACAGACATGTGGTCAAGTCACTTCAGGTCAAATTTGCAGACATATTTAAGTAACTAAATATGCAGACCATTGTCCACTAGAGAGGATCAGGAATTTTTCCATACAATATATGTATGTTTCTCACACACACACACACCCCTTTCCAAAAACAACCCCCATCTCTACTCCTAAGAAACCCCACCTTTCATTAAAAAGCTCTCAGGTTCAGCATGGAACTTCAGGATCCTTCCACCCTCTTAAAAAGATCCCTTACCCAGAATAGTTAATAGCTGAATGGTCAGGACTTTCACCTGGAGGTGAAAAACCCAGTCCCCAGCATTTCTAAACCATGTTATTGGCCATTTTGGGGGATGCTTGCCACCCATATCATATCTTCACCTCTATGATGCCAATACTGAAATTCAAGGAGCCTTGGATTCCCCACCCATACATACTGGAATGAGAACAAAGCATCCAAGCCTCCAAAATCTTCATGTAACAGAGAAAATGGTTACTTACCTTCACCAATGCTGTTCTAGGTGCACAGCACCTGTCTGCTATACTGTAGGCATGTGTAGATCCTATGCATTGTTACAGGACACTTTACCCCTCATGGAATGCATAAAGATGGCCACACCCCCATACATACTGCTTGTGCTCTGGAGTGAGGGTACACAGCACAGAAATACCCCTCCACTAGTTCCCTTAAACTAGAGGACAAGGGTAGACTGATGTACCAAAGAAGAACAGGTTATGAATGGACACATCCAACACAACTCAAAGGACAGTTACAAAAAAGTAATTAACTAGTCTTTGAGGGCTTGCATGTATCCATCATACCATAAGCCAACTCTCAAGTTGTTACCCCAGGCAATGGGACTTGGCATATCATCAGAAGATAGACTGAAGGGCTGCTTTTCTCTGTATACGCCAGAGTATACTGCCTGGTGAATATATGAATGGAACACCACATTACTGCCCTGCCAGTGTCCGCAATTGGGATATGAACCACAAAGCTGCTGCTGTCAAATGTGCATTAGTTCCATCTGGTGTGAGCTTGTCAGGACCTGTTACCTCTTTCGCAGAATCACCAGAACCACCACAAAGTATTATCCATTTCAAAAACTTATCAGTTGCGATTGCTTGGAACCCCAACCTCCCCCCCCCATTCTGCATGAGAAACAAAGATCAAGAAAACTCAAAAGGGCTTTATCATATTCAGCTACAAAGTTAACATTCAATGAATATCAAGGATGCAGAATTTGTTCTTCCTTACATATATTCAGCTTTGGGAAGGACAGAGGCAGGTAGATAGACTGATTCAGATGGAATTCAGATACCACCTTCCAAAAGAAGGTTCAGCTAAGGCCTCACTGTATCTTGTTTGTAGAAAAACTGACCAGGGAATCAGTGACCAGCAAATTCAGTTCTCCCATCCTTCTACCAAAGGTAATTGCCTCTACGAAGGTTACCTTTGCCTACAGATACAGAAACAAGCAAGATGTGGGCAATGTGAAGGAAGCCCCTAAAAGAAGGCAACAAATCTAAAATCCCCAAATGATGTGGATCTCTCAAGCAGAAAAACATGCTCTAGAGCCTCCAGGAATGTAGTTTTGATAGGGTGAATGAAATGCCTTGCTATCTGTTAGATGCACCCTAATGGAGCTGAGGTCTAGATCTCCCTGCTCATGATATCAGCTATGTGAATCTTATTCCAATGTATAGATGTAAGAGATTCTTACACTTAATCAGGGAGAAAGTGTGCATGAAAAGGTTTTCTACTACTAAAGGAGAACATGCTGGACTACCCATGAGCAACAAGCCTACTCTGTTCAGAAGGATCAGCCGTGTTAATCTAAAAAGCAAAAAAAAAAAAAAAAAAAAAGCAAGGAATCTTGTGGCACTTAGAGACTAACAGATTTATTTATCGCATGAGCTTTCATGGGAGAAAATCCCACTTTGCCAGATGCTTTGAAGAGGGGAAACTTACAAAATAGGATGAAAATAAAACCACAGGGGAGTGCAAGACATGGGAACAGGTCATACTATAACAGCAAATCAGAGCATTTGTAAAGATTCAAACTCTAGGAAACAGCACACAGAGGGACAGTGAAGTCAAATTACTTGTTATAATGTGAAAAGAATCCAGTCACAATTCAGTCCTGCTTTCACACAATCTGCATATTAGTTCAATTTCAGCTGTTTCTCTTTGAAGACTTGATGTCCCATTGATTTTCTTGAGGACCACCATTAACAAGTCATCAATGGAATGATCAGGAAGATGGAAGTGCTCAGCAACTGTTTTTTTTCTGTGTTGTGATTTGATGTCAGTTTTGTGCCCATTTATTCTTCTGCATAGGGACTGTCCTGTTTGTCCAATGTATAGGGTGCAAAGGCATTTCTGGCACAAGATGGCATAAATCACATTAGTGGATGAGCAGGTGAATGATCCTTTGATGGAGTAGCTAGCTTGATTAGGTCTTATGATGGTGTCTTTTGTGCAGATGTGTGGACAAAGTCGGCAGTGTGGTTTGTTGCAGGGGACGGATGCAGCAGGGAAACACCTCTGGTACACAAAGGGTTAACCTGCAAAGCAAAAGTTAGACCTGGCAGAGTCTTGTTGAACTCTGTGGAGCTGTCCAAGACAAGAGTGGTACAACATCACACAGGGTATGTGTCTGGACTGGTGGACTTGGAAGTAAAGGGGAGGATGGTGGGTTATGGAGCACCCACAGGGACATGTACCAAGTCCTGTGAGTGTTTAGTTGTAGCTAATACGGAAGCTCCTAGGCAGGAGTCTCTTGAGGATAGTTGTTCTATGGCATGTTTATTAAATGTTTCAGATGAGGACCACATGGCTGCCCTGAAGATGTCAATGATAGGAACGTTGTTGAGGAAAGCAACTGATGTAGCCATTGATCTTGTTCAAGACGACAATCTTGCAGCTGGTTCTAGGTTCCTTTGTCGATAGCAAAGTTCTATACAGGCAGTGATCCACTTTGAGATCCTCTGGGAAGATATCGACTTGCATTTAGATCATGGTGCTAGCGATATGAATAGCTTGATTTTTCGAAAGGGTTTTGCTCTTTCTAGGTAGAATGCAAGCGCTCGTCTTATATGGAGCATGCGAAGCACTGCCTCTTCCGGACTGTTGTGTGGTTTTGGACAGAAAATTGGTAAGTTTATGGGCTCATTAATGTGGAAAAACAAGACAGTCTTCAAGAATTTCAGGTGAGGTCTCAGTGTAATTTTATCAAAACAAAAGATCATGTATGGTGGATCAGCCATTAATGCTGCTATTTCACTGACCCATCTGGCTGATGTAACAGCAATGAAGAAAGCAACCTTCATTGATAGGTGGAGGAACAAAGAGGTGGCCAGGGTCATTTTTGTTTCAAAACTAAATTAAGATCCCATTGTGGAATAGGGTCATGAATAGGTATATAGATCTTATTGAGACTGGGTAGGAATCACTGCACCATAGGATGAAATAACGTTGTTTCATTATCCTTCTTGTTGTGGAAGACTGCAATTGCAGATAAGTGCACCTTTGGAGAGCTAATCAAAAGCCCTGATTTCTTTAAGTGCAACAAGTTCTCATATTGTTGGGATGGAACATGAACATGCAATTAAGTCCATCTTGTAGATGTTTTTCTACTATTGATTAAGATGTATTTGACATCCAATGAGCACTACAGTTCATCCATCGAGAGCCATCTATCATCCAACCTGTTTGGTGAAGTCTCTGGACATCCAGATAAAGCACTGTGTTGTTGATAGAGTAGGTTGTGAGAGATTGATAACTTGGCTGGTTGATGAAGTCGAGAAGTGGTGTAGGCCTGAGAACCATGTTTGTCTTGGCTATGACAAGGCTATGAGAATCACAACAGTTTTGTCTGTTTTTATCTTGTGAATCACGTTGTAAAGAGGAGGAATTGGAGGGAAGGCATAGGACAGGGAGTTGTTCCATGTTATCAAAAATGCATCTCACAAAGCATGGTTGCATACAGCACACCTGGAGCAATATCTGTGGTACTTCCAATTCCACTCTATTGCAAACAAGTCTATTGTTGACTTGCCCCATATTTCAAATACGTCATTGAAGACTAAAATCATCCAATTGCCACTTGTGTATCATAGGAAAAGGTCCGCTGAGATTGTCTGCTAGGGTATTGTGTGCCTGGGAGATTGGAGACCAAGCTATAATCATGTCTTATGCACCAATTCCATAATATGACTGCTTCTGCATGGTGATTGGGACCCTCCTCCCTGCCAGATTATATAAAACATACATGCCACATTGCGAGGATTTTCAGATTTGTTTCTTATGTATCAAAGGAAGTATCTGCATGTGTTGCACACTTTATGGAATTCAAGTATGTTGATGTGTAAAAAGGATTCTGGCTCTGACCATTGACCCTAAGTGGTTAAATGATTCAGGTGTGCTCCCCAACCCTTGAGGGATGCATCAATAGTGACAGTTATCGTGGGGCCTACACAGTTGAATTCTACACCATTTATAAGATTCTGTTCAATTGCCCACTGATGTAGGTATTTTTCACCTCTACAGGTATGACTAGTGGCTTCTGAAGGGAATGCCTGTTCAGTCTGTAAATGGTGATAAGCCACATCTGAAGTCCACACATGCAAAGGCAAGCATGTGGTACTACAAACATCAATGCCACCACATGTCCAAGAAGTTGCAGTACCATACAAGCAGGAACAATGGGTAACATGGATACTTTTGAGGTTAGTTCTTGAATTGCTGTGAATCTCTCTTGAGGAAGAAAAGCTTTGGCTTGTACAGAATCCAGTTGGGCTCCTATGCATTGGATGTATTGAGTTGATTCCAAAATGGACTTTCCTACGTTTATTTTGAGACCCAGTGACTGGAATATTTGGATCGTTTGCATGGGAGATGGAGGGAGCCCTTAAAAGGCAAATCATCCAGACAAGGGAAGATGACCACTTGTTTACATAAATAAGCTGTGATGACTGCCAAAAGCTTTGAGAAAACTCTTGGGACTGTAGAAAGACCAAATGGTAAGACCTTGCATTGAAAATGCTAGTTCCCTATGAGAAAGCACAGGAATCATCCGTTTGCTATATGGACAGTAACATGAAAATAAGCGTCCTGAAGGTCAAGGGATGAGTACCAATCTCCTCTTTGTAATGATGGTATTATTGTATTTCGTGTAACCACACTGAATTTCTCCTTTATTACATACTGGGTCAGAGGTCTCAGATCTACAATAGGCCTCCATTTTTTTTTTTTTTTTTTTTTTTTAAATCACCACCAGAAAGTAGCAGGAATAAAAGCATCTATTTCTGTATTCAGGTGGCACATGTTCTACTGTTCCTATCTAAAGGAGATGTTCTACTACTTTTAATAGGAGCTGTTCGTGAGTTGGGTCCCTGAAGAGGGAAGGGGTAGGCTAACAGCTGGGAGGAATGGACCAGATCTGATTATTTGCAAGACCCATCTGTCTACGGAGGACCAGGTGCTGTAGAAAGGTCTCAGGAGAAACTGTAGCTGCATTGTAATGGGTGGTGTGCTGGAGAGGAGGAAACTCGAACTCTTGACCAATGACTCAAAACTGAGGCTTGATCTGAGATGGTTAGGAAGAAATAGAAGGCTGCTGTTGTCTATGACATTCAGAGCATTGTCTGGGTCATTGATTATCATTGTTACTGAATTGATTTTGTGTAGGATATCATCATTGGTAAGGCTGGAATCTATACTGAGAGCGCCTAAAGATGAAGTGTACATTCCCAGAGTATGTAAAGTTGTTCTTGAATCTTTCATTGAGTGAGAGACCTCAGTTTTTTTCTGCAAATAAATGAGATTTATCAAATGGCAGATCCTCAATCTTTTGAGTGCAGATCTATGGGGAGGCCAGAACTGTTGAGCCAAGAAGCTCTGTGTATTAGCACTGCAGTGGCAATTGCTCTTGTGGCTGTACCAGCTGTGTCAAGGGTTTCCTGTAAAGATGTATGAGCCACTAGGTGGCCCTCAGTAAGCAGTCTGTTATACTGTTCTGTTTTCAGGGAGATCATCCACAAAGACATACAATTTCTCATACATTCCATGATCGTGATCAGCAAGAAGAGCTCCATAATTTGCTACCCAGACTAGCTAAGTGGCTGAAGAACAAATTTTTTCTTCCCAATAAATCCAGTCTCTTCCAGTTCTTATCATATGGTGTGGATCTATGAGTTGACTGCCCCAGCTTGTGAGTCATGGCATCAACCACTAATGAATTTGGATTTGGGTGAGTTTTCAAGAAGGAATAGTGCAAGACAAAGCTCTCTGTCCTAACAAGCTCTTGAACTCAAATTTTCACACTGGATACACTTTGATGCCTCGGAGTCTCGCATTCCCTTAGACAGGACGCATGCCCATTGAAGGCAGGCATGGCATCCCTGCAAATTGAACAATGCTTGAATCTGTGGGAGCCCTGCATTTTGTGGAGTTGAAAAGTTATGGTATTGATCTTGCCATCAGTGAGGTTACAATTTCTTGGTAATCTTTCTTCTTCCTCCCTTTCTGATTACTTGTCTATTAATTTATCATTCTCTCTCTCTCTCTCTCTCTCTTTCTTTTTTAGGCACAGACAACAAAAAAGCAAAGGTGATGGTGAAGGAGACCTTTCTCTTCTTCGCAGTTAAGACATTTTTGGGGGGGGGGGGAGAGTCAGGAAAGGATTGAGGAGTAAAAATTAAAAGACAGCTAAGGAAAAAACAGGTTTAGAAAGAATTAATGATAAGGAAAAGGGAAAGATTTGATGACTGAAGAAAAACGCTCCATCTGGACCAGGGGTTGAGAAGCCACACACGCACCCAACACAGAGTGCTAATGGAACTCGTTGCACAGGGTGCAAATGCAGCCCTTCTACTATCACAGCTATGAAAGTCTCTGACCCTGGGAGCCACGGGATGCACCACCACAAGTGGAGCACCTACAGGGACCACTCAAAGAAAAGACAGGGATTTGCTGATCCTGAGATTGATACATGTGCCCTCTGCCACCTCGCCCTGCATAACCACCCTCCTATAGCCATCAGGCCTGGCTCTGTCACAATATTTAACCTGCTTAGATATTTTCGTAAATCCTATGAGGGACAGATCTGTATCTTTAAGAGACTAAATACCTTTACAAGTCTGACTGTGGATTCTCTGGGCTTCAGTTCACCATATGTAAAAATGAAGCAATTACATTTTCCTTTCTTTCCTCCCTTTTCTGCCTGTCTCATTTATTAGGCTGCAAGCTCTTCAGGACATGGACTCATGGTAAGAGTTTGTATAATGTGAGCCCTGTACAATGGAACTACCAACTAGGAGGGTCAGGAAAATCCTCTCAGCAACATCAATAAGATGCAACAAGCAAGTATGATTTAAAACAAACAAACAAACAAACAAACAAAAAAAGAGTGAAGGATGAGGGTATTCTAGGTTTTTCCATTAAAAAAATACAAAGAAAGCTATCTTGTCTCTTATTAGTCTTCAATCAAGCTTCTACCATGAAATTAACATACAAGATCACTCTAAATCAAGAAAATTTATTTTCTTTTGGCAAAACAAATTCACCTTTAATGACAGTCAAAGTAACGGTTGAAAAATGTCTTTATTTTAACCTCATTCCTTACCTTCATTTTCCATATTTCTCTTGGGTAGGCAGTAAGGTTTTTGGGGTAGGGGGCTGTTTCCCTACTCTGCATTTAACTTAACAGAAATGAATTATGGTACTGGATAGTTAATTCTCTCTCTCTCTCAAAAAAAAGTTAGTCTTACCTGCTAGTTTACATTTTGCAGCTTGGAATGGAAGAGAATAGAAGTGTTTGTCTAGTTTGTATACTTTGTTGTTTTCAATAATTTCACTGAAGCCATAGTCAACATAGCATACCTAATAATTGAAAGGAAAAAATATTTTTCATTTTACAAGTTTCAGTATTATTTTACAGATTTATCCATAATACATACCTGAGGTGAGATTTGGTGATCACACTTTCAGACATACACAGCAAGCTGTTAATAAAAATCTGTTTCTCATTAACATGATATAAGATTTCATGGAATCACAACGCCAATGTTGCCTCTAAGCCATGCAGCCCCGCACCCCCGCCACAGTGAACACTGCCAGCCGTGCACGGCTGGCAGCTGCAATCCCTGCCCAGCCAGAAGAGAGAGTCTTCCAGCCAGGTGAGAGCTTCTCCGAGCTGGGAGTTTTTAAGACTGCTGCTAGGAGTAAGCTCTCACTGAGCACGTGCAGAGCCTCTGCACATGCTCAATGAGAGCTTCCTCCAGCCGGAGAAGCAGCCCGTGACCAAGCTGCACCTCTCCAGCAGCCACATTAAGTGGGAGGGGAGTGATTGGGGACAGAGCAGAGGCAACCAGCCATGAAAGGGGGTGGAGAGTTGGAGAGAAGATGGGGTCAGGCCTGCTAAGGACGATGTGGCTGGGCAGGATTGGACCAATTGGGGGATGACCAGGAGGGGGGGGCAGGATGCACAGTGAGCAAGGCAAGTTGCTCAGCTGCCTTAGGGCCTTCGAGGGAACACTGCACAGGGTTCTCAGGAGGTCATCTAGTACAACCCCCTGCTCCAAACAGGACCAACCCCAACTAAAATCACCACTGCTAGGGTTTTGCCAGGCACCACTAGCATTGCTGACCCCAAGAAAGGGCCTGATCCGGCTCCAGGGACCCAATCTGACCCTAGCCACTGCCAGAAAGCGGCCTGGGTGGGCCTGATCCAGATCTGGTTCCTGACATTGCACTGACAGCCAGGTGTGGCAAGTGACACCAGATCCAGGGCAGGGCCAGGGTGATTCAGGGTCCATGCCCTGTGGGCCCAGTGCCAGCAATCCCCATGGTCAAGCCACACCTTAAAAACCTCTACAGATGGAAATTCTACTACTTCCTCAAATAATCCATACCAGTGTTTCATCATCCTCCTATTAAAAATGTTTTTCCTAATATTCAACCTAAATCTACTCCACTGCAACTTGAGACCATTGCTCCTTGTCCTGTCATCTACTAATACTGAGAACAGCCTAGCTCCATCCCTTAGGGAACCCTCCTTCAGGCAGTAACAGCTGCTATCAAATCCCCCATTTATTCTTCTCGTCTGAACATGAAGTAAGCCTTCCACCTTCAGCTCTCCTCAAAAGTCATGCATTTCAGCTCCGTGATCATTTTCATTGCCCTCCACTTGAGCCTTTCCAATTTGACCACACCACTTCTGTAGTGGGGGGAGGGGAGCAAAACTGAACATATTACTCCAAATGTGGCTTCATTAGTGCTGAACCAAGAAGAATAATCACCTCCTTCAATCTGCTGGCAATGCCCCTACTACTGGACCCCAATATGCCATTAGCCTTCTTGGAAATAAGATCACATTGTTGACTCGCCTCCAGCCTGTTCTCCACTAACCCCCAGGTCTTTCTGGGGAACTGCTGCCTAGCTGGTCTGTCAGTCTGCAGCACAGCAGAGGATTCTTCCATCTTAAGAGTAGGACTCTGCACTTGACCCTCAGCAGATTTCTTCTGGCCCAATTCTCTAATTTGTCTCACTCTGTATCTTGTTCCTACCCTTCAGGGTATCTACCATTCCTCCCAGCTTAATGTCACCTGCAAACTTGCTGAGGGTGAAATCCACCCCCTGCCCCAAATCATTGACAAAGATGTTGAACAAACCTGACCCCAGCACCAACTCTGGGGCACTCTGTATTTTACCAGTTACCAAGCAGACACTGAGCCATTGATCACTACTCATTGAGCCTGATGATCTAATAATCCATTCATGCAACCCACAGTACATGGGGCAGCAACCTTTGCCAGCCCCTCCCACCGCACCCTTAGCAGGTGCCAGGGTGGGGCCAAATGGGGGCGGAGCCAAGGACTGTAGGTTGAGAGGGGGAGGCAGTCTTGGGTTCCCATCCATGGCCTCAGGTTTGGGGGTGTTGGGAGGGGCCATGGCTGAGGTTCCTCTAGGTGGAGCAGGCAGAGCCGCCCTGCTCCCCTCCAGCGTGGGGCCGGTTGACCCTGGGCCCTGCTTCCCTACCAATGGATGAGCCCCATCACCCACCAGGCCAATGTTCCCTCTAAGCTGTATGGCTGCGCGGCCGTGCAGCCTGCCACAGCCCCCCCCGCGCAGGGAAGGGTGCCGGCCGCGCATGGCTGGCAGCCAGAGTCCCTGCATACAGCTCCTCTGTGGCTGGGAGTTTTGAAAACTCCCGCCCAGAGAAGCTCTAACGGAGCATGCCCAGAATATCTGAGCATACTCCATTAGTGCTTCTCTGGCCTAGGAGCTGTGGCAGGGCCATGCAGGGTAAGCAGGGGAGGCGCCATGATCAGATCCCGCGCGGGGGGGCGGGGCAGGGCGCTGTGCAGCGAGCAACAGGAGTTGCTCAGCTGCCGGTGGCTGTTAGAGGGAACACTGCACCAGGCCTGGCTGGGCTATGTCGCCAGCTGAGAGCTGAGCTGAGCTGAGCTGAGCCGAGCCGGACCCTGGATGGTGGTGCTGACCAAGCCAGCCCCCTAGCCATGCTGTGCTAGCCCTGGAGTCACCCGCCATGCTGCCCAGCCAAGCTGAGCTGCACCAGCCCAAGCCATGCCAGACCAGCCCCTGAGCTGCCTGTTGCATGGGACGCTGAGCCTCCACTCCTGACCTAAGGCTCCCCACACACCACTTTAAACTTGCTGTGGAGTCAGGGATGGAAACCTCCATTCCAGACAAGGGGAAGCAGGGAAGTGCAGCCTGCAGGAGCCTGGAGCTGCCACGTGTGGCTCTTGTAACCCCAACCTCCAAGGCCATGCTTCGGGGTGGGGCAAGCGGGGGAGGCTGAGGAGCACAGATTGCTACTCAGGATCAGCTCACGTGCCAAGTCTGGCACACATGCCAGGGGTTGCCAACCCTGCCACACTAATTTAACCTGCTGACGATAATACTGTGGGAGACGACATCAAAAGCTTTGCTAAAAATCAAGGTGTATCAGAGACACTGCTTTCTTAACATCCACACACAGTTATTTCATCATAAAAGGGAAATCACGTTGGTCAGGCTTGATTTGCTCTTGGTGAACCCATGCTGACCATTCCTGATCACCTTCCTTTCTTCCAAGTGCCTCAGAATGGATTCCTTGAAGACTTGCTCTATGATTTTTATAGGGACTGAGGTGAGGCTAACCGGTCTGTAATTCCCTGGGAAAAAATAATCATGCAACCCCTTACATGAAAATTCTCAGACCAGTACAATATCAATAAAACTGAAGAAAGTGCTCCTCTCCCTTCTCTTTCCTGAAATCATTGCAAGACAAGTTAGCTTTTCCATGAAATATCAGTACTTCAAAAAGACACACAAAAACACCTAGTTCTTATTACCTCAAACCATACAGAAGATGGTAGTGAAGTGTTAATTCTGAATTTCTTGTCTTTTGGGGTTTAAGCCAGAGCCTTTAATATTATTTGAATGCAATTTTATGTAATATAACTTTTTATTCTAATTTCTCCTAATTATATGGCCGGAGAACACTGCAGACTTCTAACCACAGATATAAAGTAAATTGGTTAATAAGTTGGAGAAAATGGCTGATGGTGGTTGGAAGAGACATGACTGTGATGCTTTGCAGGAGTTCATTTTATTGCTTCTCTCAGCTACTGCACCATGCTAACTTCTTGCAGACCACCAGGCTCAGGGATAGTCATTGGTGGTGGGGCATGTGAGTGCCCCTCCCCAGACAAGAAGTTCACCCCACCAATCTGGCTGGACCACCTTTGATTGGTTGGAAGGAAGGCACTTTTCACATACTCATTGTTAGGTTTTCAGACTCTGGCATTTTTCACAGGTTCATTGGGCCCTTTATGGATGTTGGAATAGCAGTGGAAAAGGACCACACCAAAAGACTGCTATTAAAGAGTTAAAATTGTCTAAGTGGCAACGGGGGAGTTTTGTTTTGGGGATCTTGCAGAGTTTGTTTCGTTTCTTCTGTTCTGACTGAGAAAGTGGAAGGTCCAGTTTTGCTGATCTGTACTGCTGCTTGTGCATTCAACTCCTATTTTAATCCTCTTTCAAATTAGTAAAGCTCTGTTAGACCAGTCCTGACTGCTGTCTGCTTTATTCAGCTGCTTCTGCTAACAAAGGAAACTGTCCTGAGGGTTCAAACAGCAGACAAATTGCTAAGGGAAAGTACAGCTGCAGCCCAGAAAGCTGGTAAGGAAGAAGAGGTTTCCAGGATCAGGCAATGAAAAGTCTTAGTTCTTCTTTATGAAGGCCCAAGCATTCCCCCCCATTTCTGCCCTATCATGCTGTCTAAGCAAAAAACACCCATTTTCAGGAGCTTGAGACCACTATTTCAAAAAGCTAGCCAAAACAACACCTCAAAAGAAGTTCCGATGTCACCAGGGCCACCAGGATGGTGGGGAGTGGGGGTGTGCACAAGAGCAACTTGCCCCAGATCCCCACCATGGATGGGGCCCCCTGCCTGAGCTTCTGACTCTATATATCCCAGGGAATGCGGGAGCTGGGTAAACCAAGAGGGGCTCAGTAATTGGCCAGAGTGAGCTGAGACAGGAGGAGACCTGGCGGTGGGCAGAGGTGGTACGAGTTGTATGTATGGAACAGCGAGGGGGGGCCCCTCCTCACATAAAATCTGCCTCAATGCCCTTAAGTCCTCTGGGGAGTCCTGGATGTCACAGAAGGACAGGGAAGTTCTTCAGCGGGGAAGCTGCTCCCATGAATCAAGCATTTGCTGGGATGAGGAATTATGCAGTACTAGTAAGTCTCACAGTTGTGAGGATGAATATGATGAGGAAAATACCCAGGGGTGCCGTGTGCTGGTCTACTGCCCATGGTGTGTGCACTTATTTATGTAGGCAAGTTACCCAGTCCAAGTGGCATTGCACAGTCTAAGCAAGAAAGTCCTATACAGCCAGTGCTAAAATGTTTCCCCAGCAACAAAATTTGGAAAAATCAGGGTGACATTTCAGTCTAGCCTGGTACAAACCGTACTCCTGGCTGGAATACAGTGCACTGGAAAATGCTCTATTTTGCTTTGCTTGTCACCATTTCACTGGAAAGGATGCAAGTAGCGTTGAAAATGTGTTTACTCACAAGGGGTACAGCAACTGGAAAAAGGCTACTGAGAATGATTCAGGTCTGAGCCTACACAAGAGAAGTGCAGTCCATAAAGACTGCATGGAGGCTTGGGAGAGTTACAGACAAAAAACAGACAGACACGCAAAGGAGGCTCAGTTTTAGTCCAATTAAGTGATGTTCATAAAGAAAATGGACATTATGTGGCTACTCTTGCAGAAATTCTTTCTTCACCTCTAAAAAAAACTGCTCAGCATGGACATGGGGAAGTGATGAGATGAGTAACGAAGGAAATTTTCTTGAACTCTTACTGCTAATTGCAAACCATGATCCCAGAATTCAATCTAAAATAGATAGTTTACCTCACTATGCAAAGTATACACATCATTCAGTTCAAGATGAATTGTTAAGCATCGTGGGCAGAATGGTGAATCTAGTCAATTTTCCAAGAAGTCAAAGAAGCTGCATTTTTGCATTAATTGCTGATGAAACAAAGGAGATACGTAAGCAGAAAAATTTCAATGGTCCTCTGCTATTGCTACAGAGGCAATATATTTGAATGATTTGTTGGCTTTCGTCCATGGCATTCACTGGATAATACTTCACATACGAGTTATATAAAGAACACCTTGGCATATTGTGGCATACGTATAAAAAACTGCATAGCACAAACCTATGATGGTGCCAGTGTAATGAGTGGAGCACTAAATGGTTTACAAGCATCATTTGCAGAAGAGGCACCACAAGCTATCCATGTTCATTGTTACAGCCACAGGTTGAACTTAATTATTGATGTCTGTAAAAAGAAAAATACAGACGTTGCAAACTATATACATTTGTCGCATTCCTCTGTGCATTCACATTTCATTGAATTGCAAAAAACTGGGAGCAGAATTATTGAATTGAAGAAATTGTCAGACACTCACTGGGTATGTCAGATTGCATCATACTTAGCTGTTAAAGCAACACTTGCAGTAATTTATTGCTTCTGAATATGATCAGCAATGAATCAAACTCTGACAGAAGTGCAGAGGCATGTGGCATTCTAAATCAGATAGAATTCTGCTTTGTGTTTTGTCAGTCTTTTTAGATAAGTGCTCCTTGAACTTAAAGTGCTATCAGATTACTTGCAGAAACCAGACTGATGTGGCTCAAGCTTCCTTCCTTCTTAACTCTCTGATTGATAAACTATAACATCTGAGAGATGAGGAGAATTTCAATAAAAATTATGGCTGATGTAAGGATTACTGCAGAAAAATATTCCACCAAAATGCAAACTAAAGAAAAGAGAATCTGCTGCATGTCCCCAAAATTTCAAAGCTATGTTACTGAACTCAACACAGCAGAAAGTATGCTTACAAAACTGACCATAATTTTAAAGTAAAGGTGTTCCTTCCCATTTGTGATCACATCATCAAGTGAACTTAAAATGACTATTTACTGACGACTCATGTTTCAAATGGGGTCAGTGAATTCAGTCAAAAGTGCCATTACTTTCTTGATTCAGAGAAACTCAGACCATTTGCAAGACATTACAATAGTGATAGGGACAGATCTGAAGCAGAAATGAGACTACTTCCAAAATTCTAGAGAGGTATAAACATGAGAGAGAAGTAAAAATTGCCACAACAAACCAGTGCTTAATCTACCTGAAGAACTCAAAATGTCTTTCAGTGAAGTCCATTGATTGTGTGCTACTGCCATCACCATACTGCCATTCGCAGCTTGCATTTGATGGTCATTTTCATGTGTGTGTCAAATTAAGACCTATTTGATGAACAATATGGGTGATTAACACCTATGTAACATTGCCATACTGGCAACAGGAAAGAGACTCTCTGAAGCCCTTGAAGCAGTGGTTAACTGCTTTGCACAATTGCATAAGAATTGGCAGATTCCACTTCTGTAGATATTTACATGTGCATTTTGCCTCTGCTCTCCTCCCTCTCACCAACTTTCTACTTAATCAAAATTGCAAAAAGACCTCTCACATGGAGGGAGACCACAACCAGGTTGCGCCAACTCCTTAACACCTCACAGTATACACGCTGTTAACCTCTGGTTGTGATGATCTTTCAGAAATGAAAGGGCATGAAAGAAAGGGAAAAAGGAGGATCCAGGGAATTACAGACCAGTCAGCCTCACCTCAATCCCTGGAAAAATTATGGAGCAGATTCTCAAAGAATCCATCCTCAAACACTTAGAGGAAAATAAAGTGATCAGGAACAGTCAGCATGGATTTACCAAGGGTAAATCATGCCTGACCAATCTCATTTCCTTCTATGAGCAGATGACTGGTTTTCTGGATGCGGGAAGCACCGTTGATGTGCTATACCTTGATTTTAGCAAGGCTTTTGATACAGTTTCCCACAGCATTCTCATTGGCAAATTAAGGAAGTATGGGTTGGATAGGTGGACTATAAGGTGGATAGAAAACTGGCTAGATCAACGGTTTCAGCGTGTAGGAATCAATGGTTCCATGTCTAGCTGGCAGCCGGTCACGAGTGGTGTGCCCCAGGGGTCGGTCCTGGGGCCAGTTCTGTTCAACATTTTCATCAATGATCTGGATGATGGAATAGACTGCATTCTCAGTAAGTTTGCGGATGACACCAAGCTGGGAGGACCAGTAGACACGTTGGAGGGCAAGGACAGGATTCAGGGAGACCTAGATAAATTGGAACAGTGGGCCAATAGAAACCTTATGAGATTCAATAAGGATAAGTGTAAAATCCTGCATTTGGGACCAAAAAACCCCATGCACTGCTACAGGCTGGGAAACATTCAGCTAAGTAGCAGCAGTGTAGAAAAGGACCTGGGGGTCATGGTGGATGTGAAGCTGGATATGAGTCAGCAGTGTGCTCTTGCTGCCAAAAAGGCCAATGGCATACTGGGCTGCATCAAAAGAAGTATTACCAGCAGATCAAGGGATGTGATCCTTCCCCTCTATTCTGCACTGGTGAGGCCACATCTAGAATACTGTGTTCAGTTTTGGGCTCCCCACTACAAAAAGGACAGGGACATGCTAGAGAGAGTTCAGAGGAGGGCAACCAAAATGATTAAAGGGCTGGAGCACAAGCCCTATGAGGAAAGACTGGAAGCATTAGGCTTATTTAGTCTGCAGAAGAGAAGATTGAGGGGGGATTTGATAGCAACCTTCAACTACTTGAAGGGATGCTCTAAGGAAGATGGAGCTCGACTGTTCTCAGTAATAACAGAGGACAGAACGAGGAGCAATGGTCTCAAGTTGTGGTTAGGGAGATCGAGGCTGGATATCAGGAAAAACTTTTTTACCAGGAGAGTGGTGAAGTCTTGGAATGAGCTGCCAAGGGACGTGGCGGAGTCTCCATCTTTAGAGGTGTTTAAGGCCCGGCTGGACAAAACCCTGACTGGGATGGTTTAAGTGGGAGTGGTCCTGCCTCTGGCAGGGGGTTGGACTAGATGACCTATGAGGTCCCTTCCAACCCTATGATTCTATGATTCTTTACGCGCAAATTTCATTTCAATTCTTCTGCAGTTTCAAATTCCAGACAGTCCTTCCTGTGAAGGATCACCCATATACTCTTTACATAGCACATGCAAAGTAGTTCTCATACTTAGTTTGCAAAAGTCCCCAGAGAACCTCTAGCTGATCAAAGTAATGTAACCCAGATCACACAGCCCCACTGATCACAGAGACCATCAAGAAGACCACTCACAGCCTAAGTTTACAAAAAGCCCCTTAAGTTAATGTCACGTTTATTTCCTTCTTGCTTGACTGGCATCTGATTCTATCTGAACACACTTTGCAGCAGAGGACTATTCTGGATGATCACTGTGCAGTATAACAGGAGGGTAAGTGCTGCTCCTTTGGGAATGATTGGAACAAGAATCACAAATCAAAGAAGATCTGCTATGCAGACTCTGGTGACCTCTCTAAGTCTGAAATGAAGGAAAAAGCCCATTGGTGTATTGACAGCTTGATCAACCAGACCTGGGATAAACAACAGCATGTCTTGGCTTTCTTACCTGGCCAGGGGTTGCCTTGTCTCAGTTTGCTCTGCTTCCTCTCACTGAGACCTAGTGTATTCCTGGATGTGTCTATACTAGTACTAGCTCAAAAGTAAGCAATTATATTTGAAAGACATTCATTACCAGTGTTCTGTTTTGCCCAATTTGTACATAAAACCTTTACATAGGGACTTGTTTGGATGCTGTTTTACTTGTTGTAATCTGAATTTAGCTGGTTAATTCTTACTTGCAGTATAAAGAGCACACTATGTCACCTAAGTTCATCTACATCAGTAGGTTTTATTTTAGAGAAAAGTTTAGGATGAGCAATTGCCCACCCTGAAATTCACTGTGTCCCCTCTCTGCTCCCCTACACAAAAACATCTGGAGCTGCCATAGTGATTTAGAAAGCTTTCCGACAATCTGATGTGCAAGATAGATTTCAACAAGAAATCTGGAAACTCTGCTTTGGAAAGCAAACCGTTCTTCCAACGCACCGTTGGCCTCCCTACCGTGTAGCCCAGTGCAGTTAGCTGTAGTCTGGAGAGAAATTAGAGGTACACTATCTACTCTTGTCCTTGCAGGTTTTTTTTTTTTTTTTTTTTTTTGCAGCTAACCATATTCAAGTGCAGCTGAAGTGTTGGAATACTGGAGATACTCCTACCTTATGACTGCCCATCTAAATGAGGACTCTCATATTTTTGGAACAGATACATGAAACTGCATCCCCACCAGACTACTCTGTGAAACAGTGCAGTATTAAAAAGTGTCTGATGCTAATCAGGGAAGAAGTAAAGACAGCAAAAAATGAAAATGTTCAATTTAAGGTTAATTAGTATAGCCATATGTTGACTCAAACATGTACACATGAAATTTTTCCTTAAAAACCTCTTCCAGTTCAGCCATGTTCCAGAAGTACAAGAAGAGAAAGTGTGGCAGTGTGAAAAGTTCAATAATTTTGTTCAAGGTATTTTAGGAACCAGCATGCTGGGTACAATAGCAGGAATACCCACTCTGCATTAATAGTGGATGCGAGCCTAAGCACTACCGTTGTTAAGCTGCAAAAAACACAGGAAAGATAGACTCCTAGTAACAGCACTAGGACAGGACTCAAGAGATTAGCACTCTAGTCATCGACTAGCCTTTCAGTTCTAAATCTGGATGATTGAGATACTGTTCCCAATACCAATAAGGATATTCAGGATACTTTTGCTGGTGTGTTATAGATATTATAGTGTTGATTAACACAGAAAAACCTCAGGAAAAATTGTACAGCTTATTTATTTTAACCCCCCCCCACTGTTTTTCATTTAATTGAGAGCAAAAACAATTTGTTGCTGAACACTACAGTGACTCTGCTGTAATAAATGCTATTATCTGTATGATCACTATTCACACTAAGTCTTTTTCACAAAGCATCGAGAACAAGAGTTGCTTGCCTTTGTTCTGTTGTCTTCTATCGAAATTATCTGAGCTCGCAACCAGGCATCTTCCTCAGCATGGACAGCGACAAGCTGTCCAATGCTGACAGACTGCAATAGCAATATTGTAGGATTCTGACTATAATATTCTTTCATCTCATCTTCCATTTGTTCTTGAGCAGCAGAATAGTCTTTGCCCACGTACCTACAGCATGTCAGAAGAAACAAATGCACCAAACAGGTTAGTATAGGAACAGAAAAGCTGAGTAGATGCAAAAACTGAAACAGAAAAGCATCCATGCAGCTACTTAAGTCACATCAGCACCTGAACGTTCTTTCACCAAAAATGAGGACACAAAGAGGTTTAGTGTTTATGAAGTGAGGAATTAGTAGTACTAGTTGAAGCTAGACGTGTCTTATGTGCGATTCAATACAAGTATTTGTGACAAGCTGATTTGGTTGCAAGTATCCACCAAAAAAGTGCAGGTGAACAGTCCATTACCTCAATGAACTGTTTACGGTACTCTGGAAAACTTAATTTTTTTCAGTAAAAGTCCCTAGCACTTCTAGTAGTGAAGGTATATTTTATTTTAGAACATGAGGAGTGTCCTATGTCGGACATGATGCAACCTGGAAGTTGGAACACTTATCTTTGAAGAATTAAAGGATTGCGACCCTCCATGCTCTTGGAAACACTGGTGAAATGAGAGTGATTTTACTGAAGTTAAACATTGTATAAAGGGAATTTCTCCACATGAAGCTAAGGGAAACTCATGCAGCTTTAGATATCAGCTGTCGGACCATCTGCTGCAGATTCTCTCTGGATCCCCACATTTGATCCCTTACACTAAACTTCTTCCCTAGGCAACTGATTTCCCAGAACAAGCTGTTCTTCAATTGCCTGAGATTCTGACCTCTTGGATTCCCCCTCCAGCCATTTCCCTTGGCTGTGACTTGTGGAAAAAAAGAAGTTATTTTAACTATGCATCTCTAATCCTTTACTCATCATTCATATGCCAGTCCAGCTGTTGCTGTGCAGTCAACCATCATACTGTTTCCTTTAACTTCTCAGCGAAACCCTGCCTGTGGCTAATAGGGCAATGACTGCTGCTACAGCCCAGCTATCAAGGTAAAGTTTTATATAAACCCAAGCCAAGGGTGGAAGACTGCCGATTTCATTTAAAATTTGTTAAACTAGGCCAGAGGATCGCTCAGGCATTCCTCTTTCACCAATTTCTGGCAATATTCAAACATCCTATTAACAGAGCTTTATAAGAAGGAGAGAGATTTCCTGATTCTTTTAAAGCAATCTTTACATAACGTTTACTTGGGAGGCAGAATCACAACACCATGCTGTATCCTAGGGCAGGCCTGGGGTACACTGAGGTATTCTATGGAGTATATCAATTCATCTAGATATTTGCCCAGTTTTAGAACAGGCTACGTAAAAACACTAACAAAGTCAATACACATCAAAATTTCATACAATGACTTGTCTGTACTGCTCTATGTTCTATACACTGAAGTGCAAGTACAATACTTATATTCCAATTAATTTATTTTGGGTATATAGTAAAATGAGACGAAGTAATTTTTCAGTAAGTGTGCTGTGACACTTTATGTCTGCTTAAGTGAGGTGAAGCTTGGGGTATACAAGACAAATCAGATTCCTGAAATGGTCTAGTAGTCTGAAAATTCTTGAGAACCACTATGATAGGGTGTCCATCTGCATGTCATAATCATACAAAGTATCTGTTTTGTATTCAGTCCTTTTTGTTCAACTTTGTAAAGTGAGCCCATTGTATAGCAAACCACTGGACATGAATTACTGCATTCTGAATACATTGTTATATATCTACATTTCAAACTTCAAATTTACTTAACTTTGAAAGTGAATATGCAGCTCAATTTCTTAAATTTTCGCTATGGCAGTATGCTCCTATGCCATTCCTTCCAAAGCAGTAAACTAATAATTTTATAGATTTATTTATAGAGAATTAATTTGAGGGGGTCAGGGGTCTTTAGTCAGTGAATTTTTTCTAAAGGAAAAAGATTACTGAAATAAAATCATCCTGCTAGAAAGACTTTAAATCACATATATGGACCTATATTCTAGGATCTACAGGTGTAACTATATGCATATATTCTCAGACCCACCCTACTTCTGGTACTAATATTCCCATGAAGTTTATCAAGCGGTTTAACCACTGCACTCACGTAGCTACCCAAAAAATCATGCTCACTAGGACTATGTCTAACCATGCAAACCTGAGCAGCTTAAAATCCCCAATCCAAGTGCTTCAACTTCAATTTTTACCCTGCTTAAGTCTCAACTAGCAGAGTATCACCTAAGCACCAACCCATGCTGCCCAAAGGAACAACAGAAAGACATAGCTTCAGTCCAAGCAAATAGGGGGAAAAAAAAAAAATCAGATTGCATTGATAACACTGCAGCCAACACCATCTCACCAGCTTCCCTAGTGGCCTCATATTCCCTCAACAAGGCAGGGGACATCATGGAATGGTGAGTGTCCTACTGGGATAGATGTACAATTGCCTCATTTCTCCCTCTTAGAGAGCTAACTCTCCAACCACTTTCTTCGTTTGATTGTGAAGACCTGAAGTTAAGGATCAAGTCAATCTAGCTTTGAAAAGCAAATTAAAACTTGCCCACCAAGGGAAATATTTCACACCATTTCCAAGGACAGCCAGCTTGGACTTACAAGATGTCCACCTCCTGCAACCATTCACTTATATCCCAAGTATCACTGGGAAATAGAATGAAATCTCTATCTCCCATGACTGCAAACCTGAGATTTCAGTAACACTTTATGGCAGGACAAATGAAATTCAGAGGGCAGCTTCCATTTTTAACTTCTATGCTTAATTGCTTGAAGGGGACAGAAATTCAGGGAACTGACCATCTAGGACAAAACAGCTGCATTATCTAGCAAGTAGCCTTGGTGTTGTCCCTCAAAATTCAAACCCAACTGGGTTTTTTCACCTCTGTTCACACCAATAAAACAGATCTCATCCATCAACAAGAGCAAAGTTGACCCCAGACCTCCGCCTGTCCAAAGTAACAGTCTAAGACAATGGCATTCTCTCCCCCCACACACCCATCTCTAGGGTCCCATTTATACTATATCATTCACAGCTGTGCTGCTCTAGCACTTCTGCTGAACATGCTGTAAGCTGATGGGAGCCAGCTCTCTAATGAGCTTAACTCCTGCTTCCATGAGAGGTGGTAGTTTCACCTAAGCATCAGTGTGTACATAGCACTGTCCACTCCACCTGGCACAGTGGTAGAACTTGTGTTGCTCAGGGGGAATGGATTATTCACGACATAGGATGTGTAGGTAATTCATAGTGTAGACACAACCTAGTTCAGCCTCAGCCCAAACACCACAATGACTGAAGTAGTGTGTGTGTTGACACAAGAGCCATATTGAATTTCGTGACTGTCACAGCCCCTATGATTTCTTAAATCTAAAAGAATGTTAAAATCATTCAGAACAAGTAGTTTTTGTAACTCCCAACAGTAACTGGGGACAGAACTCTGGGCAACTTAAATAAGATCAGAAATATGTTGAACTTCCTGTGTAACTTAATTCCCACTTCAAACACTATTTTAGTTGAAAGTATACTGATAGCAGAAAATTCACCACCCTCAGTTTCCCACACTCCAGATCAACTGAGTGGCCAGGGAAGACCCACTCAATCAATCTGGAGCTCAATTCTGTAACTCCACTCCTGTAAGAAGAGTAGCACTAAGTCAAAGGGACGGTATTTCCCTTCAGCTCAGCACAGTGGAGCAAAGGAGATAAGGGGATGTGAGAAAGTATAAAGGAGATACCAAGCTGTGTAAAATCACTTGCATATCGCCCTTTGAATACTGCTGAAAATGGCAGCAAGCAGAGACCAGGCCTTCTGTATAATACACTTTACATGCCCTAATGAAGCCAATTTTGTAATGGAAATCCCTTACATCCGAGATCAGATGCAAAGTGGTCATCACTTTACATAATACATCACATTACATAATAAATAAAATTCTCCTCCATCTCCTCTGTATCTGATACAAGTGTTCCTCTGACAAATCAGAAGCAAGTGCAACTGAGGAGAGAAAGAGCTTGCTCATTCACAATTTGAGCCGTAAGGGAAGGTTCTGTGGTAGGTACAGGCAATGGTGTAAGATTAGCTACAGATATTTGTTTCAGATTGGAAATAGGACAGGTCATAAATGTTACATTTCTAGCATAGCTTAATTAGAACAGATACACGATGGAGAAGTCTAAAAAATTGATAGACTATACAGAGAACATAATCCAAGGCAGTAGTTTCAAATTTTGAATGCAGAAAAATGTGGATATTCATGGTCATCAACCAGTCCTCACTGATGAGAGGAGTAAGTAGGTGGGGCCACACTCTGTGTAGATGTCAATGCATGTGACAGGAAGAGATGGTGTCAGTCTCTGAGTACATTATCCTGATATCTTGGAGCACTCATGTTCAAAGAAGCATTGATTGAACAGCTTTGAAGCTGCCTTGATGCTCTCTGACACTGAAGTGCTCTGTATTCTTCCTGGAGGAGGGGGAGGAATTTCCCCTAGCTCTTTCTGACTCCATAGAAGGAACCTAAGAAGTATCATCACTGATCTGAGCTGATGCAGTAGATCCTAGATTCCTATTGCCAACAGTAAAAGTGACACCCAGGTAAAGAATGAAATAGAAGGAGCCAAAGTAAATAGTGCAAAGTATGAAATGCCTACTGAAAGTATTAAAATGCAAAAATGTTGCCCAAAAGGGCACAAACTCTGACTCTGGAGGAAAAACTCCACCCTAGACCCAGTACATAGACTATGCTTCTTAAATGTGGCAGTACTCAAAATGTAATTTCACATTTCTTCCAATCAGAATCCACACAACTTGAAGAGTTAAGTGCAACAGCTACACAATGGAAGTGGCACCTTAAGTATACAGTAAATTATTAATGCTGTCAGAGTTAAACAATGAAAATGAAAGATGTGTTCAGTATGGTTCCAGATCAGACAACACATGAACCTAAGTTTAGAAAGTCTGGCTCAGTTTACCTTTTTTTTTAATTGGCACAAAGCATGCAATCTGCATTGGTTGATTAAAATTGTAGCTATAAAACCAAGTCCTTGCTTACAATGGCCATTTTGGGGGAAACTTGTCCCATGGTTGTTGCCACCAGTTAAGATTCACTATTATCTTTATTTTGTTAATTAAGCAAATTCATCTGAATGTAACTGAACTATTAGAGGGGCTCCCTACATTTTCATTCATCACTGCATAGTATGGCAATTTAATAATCGACACTCACTAACAAAACAAGTGGCTTTTCCTTTATTTTGTTCAGTGATTTCTCCATTTAGAGAGAGTCTGGTATACCATCATGGTTGAAGGCTTTGGCATAGACTATTCTACTGGCTTCGGAGCCACGTTCAGGATACGTTTCCACTCAGGCGCCTGCTATTAGTTGTAGCAATTAAAATATACAATACAGAGCAACAGTTTGTTTGATGGCCAATACAGGTTAACAGCAAGAAAGAAAAATGCTGGTCCTCTAGCCATGTTTTCATCATAACCCTGAAGCTGAGGGATGTTTCTGATACTTAAAAACATGATGCTGATAGTTCTATCATTAGGCTTCACTCTATTTAGAACAGTTTCCATCTTCCTACACACCATCATTGCCTTAAGCCCTAAAATTCTCTCTCAAACCTAAAGTATTAGAAATGTTTTGAAATCCAACAAACTGGTAGGGTACCAGAGGGGAACTGATCACATTATAAAATGCTTAAGTGATCTGGAATCAAAGTCTGCACAAAGTTAGCCTATTTAAAGGAATGTTCTTATTTCTGTTACCTTTGTCTCCCCCTTCCCTCTCCTCCTGTTGCTTGACACATCTTGTATAATTAGGCTAGTAGGCTCTTAAAAGACAGCCTTTCTTGCAAAATATTTGTGGAGTGCCTAGTACAAACAAGCCCCAGATCCTGACTGGGGCTTTTGGTGATCACTGAAAAAAAAAATTAGATGAAAACAAACTCTTCAGAAGCAATTTGAGCCATGAGAGGAATGTGGATACAACATTCTGCCTAGTAACTGCTCAGTTTAGCCTGAGGTGCTTTGTACAGTAATTTCAAGGGTTTGTATCTAAGGTTTTTTGGATGAAATACACAGTTTCTCCACACAGATTAAATTTCCTACATTCTAACACCATGTAAACAAAATTAGTAAACCTAACAGGATTTCTTGACACAAAACACTCATTTTATATATGTGAGCATAGCAACAACAGTCTGCCTTCTAAAGCAGCGGATCTATTTTACTAGTGGTGCTCAATGGACTAAGACACCAATTAACATGTAATCACTTCAGAGCACTATTGGATTATTCCTCTATGAATATGCCCATTTTAATACAATCACTGTCCTTTTCTTTTATATTTTAAGAAACACACTGAGCTAAAAAGTCAAGAGGTCAAATAGTCTGAGAAGGTGATATTGGGCCAATAGAAAGGAGGATAATTTAAAAAACCTATTTTCCAATGGCAGCTAAACTTTCGTGGTCTTTCTGTGATTCTCACTTTAAAGCTTACGCTGGGATGCATCAGTTCAATGAATCATCAGGGAGCTCATTTCTGTTCAATCTTGCAGAAGCATATTAAATCTTTTTATGCTATTTTAAACGTGTTAGTAAGGTTAGTAATTATAGGCCATTGGTGGAGTTTTCTACTGTTCTATCTTCTTGTTAAAATATGCTTTTTGTAAGCAACGTAGTGAGGAAGCTGACTATGCAGAATGATCAAGAGAAAATGAAGTAAAACAGAAATAAAGACTTGCCTAATAACAACTTCATTAGTGTTGTTCAGTTCTACTACCAATACAGAGGGAGATGCTTCTGCTGGAATGATTAAAGGAGGGACCATTTTATTTTCTGGGCACTGCACTTTGGTCTCTTCCACTGACTGAGAACAGTCTTGTTCACCCACTGTCTTCAGACTTTTATCGATATGGACATTATCAGTGACAATCAGATTCTCATCAATGCACTTCTGTGGTTTAG
The DNA here is from genome assembly GCA_007922195.1 of Podocnemis expansa. NCBI lineage: Eukaryota > Metazoa > Chordata > Testudines > Podocnemididae > Podocnemis > Podocnemis expansa. The sequence continues at coordinate 10,142,899 of ML681995.1, read as the reverse complement.
CATAAAGGATTGCTTTTCTAGGGCTGTCACTGATCTGGGTGACAGTACATACATCCAATAATAAATCAAGATTCTGCAGAACTCCCTCAGGAAATTTTACTTTGTACGTGTCTTCATACACCTTGGGAAGCGCATTAGCCCAAAGACCATTGGAATACTTAAGTAAAATTTCTGCAACTTTCTGTTTGAAGTCACTACTAAGAGAAGCTGATTTGGTCTCTGTAACTGGCTTTAATCGAGGAATTGCTTTTGAAGAAGTAAGGTTCTGAGATGCTCCTTCATGATCTATGCCACTCTTCATTAAGTGCTGCATTTTCTTAGCAGGATACAGGAGTATGTCTGTATGTCCACCAGTACACACTTTTTCCACCTGGAAAAAAGCAAAGCAGTCAGATTATGACCATTTGTAAGTAAGCTAAATATTTTAAAAGTGAACAGCTATGATTTTATACCATTTCAGGAGGACATCCACAGGGATCTAAGCATGAGCTATTTTATTTTGTGTGTGCAATGATTTCCTGTAACATCTTTTCCCCTTTATAGAAGGCCATTTGACCAGGATAGCAAGATTCATGTCCTTCCCAAAATGAACAATGGATCTTATTAGGTCAGGAGATGCTTAAAGGTAAGTTTCCTTTTTCACCACTGTGGGGAGAAGAATATAACCCAATGGACTCCAAAATTGAATTTTCACAATCTTGGACCCAGAACTCATTTTTCATGACAGCAAAATCAGCACTGACCTGATCTCCATTAACATTTTAGCAGAAATAAGGAACAACTCAGGAATGAGATATGCTACCCTGTTCAAGATCATCCCTGTACTAGGACTTTTACTGTGTCTACAAAAGGTACTTTGGAGGCCTACCAAATCTACAGGGGGCCCCCATGCCCCTTTGCAGGAGAAAAATATTAAAATACACCAGACTCACTCAGTCAAAAAGGAAGTTCAAACTGATGGTGGTGAATTTGCCGCCAATTGGTGAAGACCTGTCCTGAAAGTTCTCCCAGGGGCTGGTCCAAGATTGCAGCAAACTTTCACAAGGATTAAGGACAAATCACAAATACCACCTTCCAACCTTGGTCTCCTATAAATCTATAGTTCTGCTGCAACTGAAAGGCTTACTTCTTCAATCTTCCCTTTGCTAATATAAATAGAATACACTGTATATAAAATTTAAAACAAAATTCAAAGATTTCCCCAGAAGGATTGGGCAAAGAATGAATTACATATAACAGATGTCAGTAATGTCACTTAATACACTTTATCATAGAATGTTCATGTTTGGAAGGAACACCAGGTTGTCATCTAGTCCAACACCCTGCTCCATGTAGGACTAATCCCAACAAAATCATCCCAGCAGGGCCTTTAGCAAGCCACATCTTAAAAACTTTTAAGGATAGAAAAATCCTGCCACCACCCTAGGTAAACATTCCAGTACCTCACCACCTTCCTAGTGAAAAAGTTTTTGAATATCCAACCCAGACCTCCCCAACTGCAACTTGAGACCATTGCTCCTTGCTCCATCATCTGCCACCACTAAGTACACCCTAGCTCCACCCTCATTAGAATCCCACTTCAGACAGCTGAATGCTGCTTTCAAATCCCACCCCTGCTTACTCTTCTCTGCTACAGACTAGACTAAATAAACCTACAGCCTCTCCTCACAAGTCACTGGCCCCACCCCCCTAATCATTTTTCTTCCCCTTTGCTGGACTCTCTCCAGTTTGTCCACATCCTTTTTGATAAGGTGGGGGGCTCAAAATGGAGACACTACTGCAGATCTGGCTTCACCAGAGCCAAACAGAGGGGAATAATCACTTGCCTCAATCTGTAGGCAATGTTCCTATTAATTCAGCCCAATACACTGTTAGCCTTCTTGGGAAAATGGGCACATTATTGACTCTTATCCAGCTTATGGTTCAACTCTAAGAACCAGGTACTTTTCTCTACAAAACTAATGTCTAGTCAGTTGGTCACAGCCTACAGCAGTGCATCAGATTCTTTTATCTTAAGCACAGAACTTAGTCATCTGCAAAGTTGCTGAGGGTGAACTCGACTCCATCTTCTTCATCATTAATGGAGATGTTGAACAAAACTGGCCCAACATCTGGGGCACTTTGCTTGTTACTGACTGCCAGCTACACATCAAGCTGTTGATCACTACCTGTTGAACCCCATGATCTAGCCAGCTTTCTAGCCAGCTTACGGCCCATTCATCCAACCCACACTTCCTTAACTTGCAGACAAGAATGCTGTGGGAAGACTATCAAAAGATTTACTGAAGTCAAGATATACCATGTCCACTGTTTTCAGATGGCAGATGGAAGGTTAGAGAAAATGAAGCATGCTACATTTCTATATCAAGGTTCATGAGACCTGACCCCTGGAACAGGAGGTTTTCCACATGGCCTTGAGCCTCATGTGAAAGGCTCAATGATTTTCAGGCAGCAGTACTGTCAGAAACAGATAATATGACCACATAGGATAAACTACACACTCCTCAGTCACCAGCTCTTTTTACTGAGTAGCAGAAAAAACAGCAGGCAGACAGAGGGAACTGGTTTCCCCACGATAAAACTACTTTTCTGACATCAGGTCACATGACCAGTTAAGCCAGATCAAGCACGTCATTAGTGGGTAGAATAAGTTTCCCTTCTCCCCTTGGATTCCGGGATATCAAATAAAGCAATGTCTCTTCCTTTGGACATCTGAAGTTTCCTGTTCAAGAAGCTGTTATGTTTTATCAACTCCTGGACCTATTTGAAAACATCAGATGATGAGAACATTTCCTCAAAGGCCAAAAGATAAAATATGTCCATTTTTGCTAATCAGAGAAGGACTGTCACACTTTTGTTAACCCTTCTTCCTCCTCTAAAGATGGGCATTAGAAATACTGCTCAGAGAGGAATGAAGTCACAAATGATAGAACTGGAGTGGATGACAGTTAATGTCTTAAAATTCTTGAGACGGGAAGGCAGCTAAAGAATTGTTTCATGTTTGTTTTAAAGCTAGTTTACCATGTCCAAAACTGCATTCCACATGGGGAAGACCCTGACAGAAAGCCCACATAGCTCATATGTGAAAAGAAAGAGCAAAGCAAAAACTGCCCAAGAAAAGGTGTCCCAATTGCCAGAGGACTGAGTGCTCCTTGGGAGTCAGAGAATGAGAGCCCTGGAATGTTAAAAAGTACCCACCTTATCTCTGAAGGCCGTCCCAACAAGCATTATTACCCATAACATTCAGCCCTTCAAACTGCTTCACTGCTCGGTTGAGAGAGGATTTTTTTAACCTCATTCATGAAATAAGATGTACATTTATTAGAACTATATTGCTTTAAACCAATTATAATTAAGAGGATTAGTTGTCATTTTTATTTCCAGTGGGACATGCCATTTCAGACAAAGTTCTCTCAAAAGCAGTACTTTTTCAAACAGAACTAAATATTCACAGATCTAGTGATCAACAGCAAGAAAAGTTGAGTTAAAAAATATTTTCTTGAAAAAAATTCATAAGACTGACTTTGCGTTAAAAAGCTATAAAAAACTCCCAGAAAAACAACGTCATGTTTCAGTTAAAAATATTCTCTACAGGAACATCAGCAAAAACTTACCGTGCAAATATGAGGCCAGTATTCAAACTGTTGGAGCAAGGCTGTATTAAGTTCCTCTTCATAGATCTCTCTGTAAAACTGTGGCATCTTTGACAACCAGATACCATTATTGTACTTATTCAGAATTTCTTTAATACGATTCTGAACTTCATTTATGTTAAAATTAGAAGAACCAATAGGGGCGCGGTGTGTTTCTGAAACTGGCTTATTCAAATTATCTGTAAAGGTAGAAAAAATAGAATTTTAAAAATGGAAGATTGGTCTACACTTTGCTTTTAGAAGAGGTTACTTACCAGTAACCGGTGTTCTTCGAGACGTGTGCTCCTGGCCATTCCTTAGTAGGTGTCTGCACGCCTCGTGCACGGCACGCTGGAAACTTTTCCCCAGAGTACCCGTAGGGTCAGCTGTAGCGCCCCCTGGAGTGGCGCCGCCACCACCGCCTATATAGCCACCAGCCGACCCGCCCCTCCTCAGTTCCTTCTACCCAATGTCTGAGGGGAGGTGGGAGGGATTGGAATGGCCAGGAGCACACGTCTCGAAGAACACCGGTTACCGGTAAGTAACCTCCTCCTCTTCTTCGAGTGCTGCTCCTAGCCATTCCTTAGTAGGTGAGTATCTAGCCTTACCTTGGAGGTGGGAGACATCACAGAGAGACTGACTGCAGCACTGCTCTGCCCACTGCCGCATCCTGCTGCGCTTGCTGGGTGATGGCATAATGCTGCGCGAAGGTATGCGGGGTGGACCACGTTGCCGCCTTGCATATATCAACAGTCGGGACACCGGCGAGGAACGCTGTGGAAGCCGCCTGGGCCCTAGTTGAATGAGCTGTTACCCTTGGCAGGTGCTTTCCCCCCAGCTTGTAGCACTCTTTGATGCAGGCTGAAATCCAGGAGGCTATCCTCTGAGTAGATACCGGTTGGCCTTTTTTATTGTCCGCTATTGTCACAAAAAGCTGGGGGGTCTTGCGGAATGGCTTTGTCCATTCCACGTAGAAGGCTAGCGCTCTGCGCAGATCCAGGGAGTGGAGACGCCTCTCCTCTTCTGATGCATGGGGCTTCGGGTAGAAGACAGGCAGCGAAATGTCCTGGTTCACGTGAAAGTGTGACACCACTTTAGGTCTGAAGGATGGATGCGGGCGTAGCTGCACCTTGTCCTTAAAAAATTGGGTATACGGTGGATCCACCACCAATGCTCGCAGCTCGGACACTCTCCGGGCTGACGTGATAGCCACCAAAAACGCAACCTTCCACGACATGTACAGGAGGGAGCAAGTCGCCAGTGGTTCAAAAGGGGGTCCAGTAAGTCTTACCAGCACCGCATTTAGGTCCCACTGGACCGTGGGCGCTTTTAGTCGGGTATAGCTTAGAAAGCCCCACCAGGAACCTTTTCACCATAGGCACCGTGAACAGCGAGCTACCCCCAGGACCGCGGCGAAACGCTGCAATTGCCGCCAGGTGGACCCTCAGGGACGACAACGCTAGTCCACTGGACTTCAAATACCATAAATAGTCTAGTAAGCGGTGAACCGAGACCGACTCTGGATCCTCCCCGTTGGCCGAGGCCCACCGCACAAACCTGAGCCATTTAGCGGCATATGTAGATCTCGTGGCAGGTTTCCTACTACCACACAACACGGCCCGTACTGGGGAGGAGCACATCTGCTCGCTGTCCGTCAGCCACGAAGGCACCATGCGTGGAGGTGTAGGGCCTCCAGGTTGGGGTGGAGAAGCCTCCCGCTGTCCTGGGACAATAAGTCTGGTCTGAGTGGCAGCCAAACCGGCCTGCGGCTGGACCACCGCACCAGGGTCGAAAACCAATGCTGCCTGGGCCACGCTGGAGCGACCAAGATAACCTGCGCCTTGTCCATCTTTATCTTCCACAACGCCTTGGCCACTAACGGAGTCTGAGGGAACGCGTACAGGAGACCTCTCCCCCCCCAGTGAATCTCGAAAGCATCCGCCTCCGATCCGGGGCTGCGACCCTGGAAAGAGCAGAAGCTCCGGCACTTTGTGTTGACCATGGAGGCGAAGAGGTCTAGTCGGGGATAACCCCACCTCCGGAAAATTGACTCCGCTACCTCCGGGTGGAGGGACCACTCATGGGCCATGAACTTCCGGCTGAGGCTGTCTGCTAAGCAGTTCCGGAGGCCGGGGATATACGATGCCACTGGCTGGATCTTGTGGCGAACACAAAACTCCCAGAGCCTCATGGCTTCCTCACAAAGGAGAGGCGAGTGTGTGCCACCCTGCTTGTTGATATAATACATTGCGGTGGTGTTGTCGGTACGAACTGACACCGTCTGGCCCCGGAGTGTTCTCGAAATACCTCGCATGCGAGCCGGACTGCTCTGAGCTCCTTTATGTTGATATGTAGTGCGGAGTCTGCGACCCCCCACAGGCCCTGTGTTCGGAGGTCGCCGAGATGCGCACCCCAGCCGATATCTGATGCATCCGTTGTCAAATGCAGTGATGGCTGAGGAAGGCTGAACGGAACCCCTGAGCATAAATTGGCTTCGCAGGACCACCAATGCAGGGTCTCCAGCACTGATGCCGGCATGGTGAGCATAGCGTCCAAAGTGTCCCGCACCGGGCGGAACACCGTCGCTAACCACAGTTGGAGCGGCCTCATCCGTAAACGGGCGAAGGGGACTACAAAAGTGCAAGCCGCCATGAGACCCAGTAAGTGAAGGCATTCTTGCGCTGATACCCTGGGAAACCTCACCAGAGTATCCACCGTTTGTCTGATAGTCTGAAACCGGTTGGTCGGGAGGCTCGCCCTTACAGACGTGGAATCGAGGACCGCTCCTATAAACTCTATTCGCTGCGTGGGAACCAACGTCGACTTTTGGATATTTATCAACAACCCTAAGCGATCGAAGACGTATGGAGTCAAGTTTATGTGGGAGAGCACCTCTCGCCGCGACTTCCCCACGATCAGCCAGTCGTCCAGATACGGAAACAGGGTGACCCCTTGTTTCCTGAGATGTGCCGCCACCACTGCCAGACACTTTGTGAATACCCGCGGAGCTGCGGAAAGGCCGAACGGGAGCATGGCGAACTGAAGGTGCGTCTGCCCCACAATGAAGCGCAGGAACTTCCTGTGCCGGGGATGTATTGCGATGTGAAAATACGCATCCTGTAAATCGAGGGCGGCGTACCAATCGCCCGGATCCAGAGAGGGAACAATTGATGAGAGGGACACCATCCGGAACCGAATCTTGCGAAGGAACCGGTTGAGCCGCCTCAGATCTAAAATTGGCCGCAGGCCCCCTTTCGCTTTGGGAACAAGGAAATATCGGGAGTAAAAACCCTTGCCCCTGCAGGGCAGCGGCACCTCCTCCACTGCCCCTTTTTGAAGTAAAACCTGCACCTCCTCCCGCAGTGCGTGCTGGTGGGCCTGGTCCCGCAGGGTACCACGCAGCATAGGAGGGGCCGGCGGGGGTAACGAGGAAAATTGGAGGGAGTAGCCCTCCTGAACCGTTCTGAGAACCCAGCGGTCTTTTGTGATCTTGCGCCAACATGGCGCGTAAGGGGAGAGTCTGTTGTTGAATATGGGAGCCTCTGGATTTTTGGCCTTTGATAAACCGCCCTCGTGTTGACCTTCAAAAGGTCTTCTTGCTGCCTGCCGGCGGACGCGAAGATGCTTGTCCGCTGGGGTGGCATCCAGCCTGTCGACGGGGCCCTTTGCCCCTTCGCCTATCATCGTCCTGGCGGCGGAAGTAGGGCCGCAGGGGAGGGGGGGGCGGCTTGAACTGCTTCCTTTGGCTCGCCGGAGTGTGGAGACCTAAGGACTTAACCAGCACCCTAGAATCCTTTAACGTCTGCAGACGGGCATCTGTTTGTTGTGAAAATAGTTCAGGTCCTTCAAAAGGTAAGTCCTGGATCGTGGTCTGGACCTCTAAGGGCAGCCCCGACGCCTGCAGCCATGAGCTACGCCGCATCGTCACCCCTGTGGCCATGGAGCGGGCCGCAGCGTCAGCTGCATCTAAGGCTGATTGCAGCAGGGCCTTAGACACAACTTTACCCTCTTGGACAGATGCCGAAAAAGCCGCTCTGGAGTCCTGCTCCACAGAGCCACTGAAAGGCTCCATAGCCGACCAAGCATTAAAGATGTAGCGGCTGAGAATAGCCTGCTGATTCGCTATCCTCAGCTGCAGCCCCCCTGTAGAATAGACCTTACGGCCAAACAGGTCCAGTCTTTTATAGTCAGACGTAGGGGTTGACCCCGGGCGACCTTGTCTCTCACGCTCGTTTGCCGCCGCCACAACTAAAGAGCTGGGAGTGGGGTGTGAATAAAAGTGTTCATAACCCTTAGAGGGCACAAAGTACTTTCGTTCGGCGCGCTTGGCTGTAGGGGGGGGGAAATCGAAGCCGGTGTGTGCCACAGCGCCTTAGTCGTGTTATGCACAGTCTTGATAAAGGGCAGGGCCACACGGCCCGGGGCCTCTGGGAGCAAAATGTCCACCATAGGGTCCGCGTCCTCCGTAATTTCCTTGGCCTGCATATTCAGCCCGCTAGCCACCCAACGAAGCAGCTCCTGATGGGCCCTAGCATCATCCGGGATCACCATCGGCTTGGCTCCCGCCACCGCCTCATCAGGGGGCGAAGAAGAAGATTCTTCAAGATCTGGATCCTTAGACGGAGCTCCAGATGCCACACTACAGTCACCAGTGGCCAGACTCTCTCTATCCGGCTCGTCCCGCAAGGACTCCACCTCCGACACCTCTCCGGTACCGAGGGGGGGAGGAGCACCGAGCACGGCCGATGGAGGATGCCTAGCCTGCGAACTGGGAATGAGGGGTCCTGAGGTCACACCCGGTCCCTGGACGGCCCAAGGGGTCCAAAATGGCCACTGCCAACCTGACCACTGAGGGTGGAAAGGCGGTACCATCAGCGCCGACTGAGGCTGCGACGTCGAGGTCTTCTGAGGCCGACGCGGTACCAACTCCGCCGCCGAACTTGACGAAGAGCCGGAACGAGGGGACCACGGCGGTGCCGATGACGACGGCACCGGAGACCGGCGCCGACCCTCATCGCTGCGGTCACGGTGCCGACGAGGTGACTCACGGTGCCGGTGAGACACCGGGGAGCGGAACCGGGGAGCCCCAGCTGCTGCTACCACTGTTGGCAGTACCGGAGAGCGGTGCCGATGCTCACGAAGCGGCACCGGGCTTCGACCTCGACCTGCTACGAGGGGGGTCGGTTTTCCCCGGGACGGTGCCGAGCACGGTACTGGTGTCACCGCTGGAGCCGGCGGCGCCGAATGACACCGATAACTCCTGCGCGGCTGCAAAGGCCTCCGGCATTGTGGGCAGGATCAAGTCCTCTTCTAAAATGTCCCGGGTAGGCGAGGAGGTCGAGCCCGGACTAAACTGCGCCTCCGAAGGGTCGCGTACCGAAGTCGGGGATACGGAGATAGGCCGGCCGACATGGCTCTGGCTGTCTCCCTGCTGCACCGCCGCTCGGTGCGGTGATCGACCCCTACCCAGCCGCTTCTTCTTTGGCGGTACCGGGGAAGAGGAGCGGCGCCGGGGCTCCTTCACAGCCTTGGGGCAAGCCGGCTTCGGTGCCACGGACGGTGCTGAGGATGCCGGTGCGCTCCGCACCGACGGTGCCGTGCTGGACCCCGAATCACTGGGGGCCGGGTGAAGAGCTTCCTCCATGAGGTGCAGCTTAAGGCGCTGAACCCTGTCCTTTTGAGTCCTCGGCTTGAAGCTCCGACAGATTTTACACCTCCCGGTGAGGTGGGCTTCGCCCAAGTACAGAAGACAATCGCCGTGCGGGTCGTCTACGGGCATGGGCTTTTTGCAACGCCCACAGGTTTTAAAGCCCGGCATAGCCCGACCCCGGGCCCGGGGCGGGCTTGAACTAACTAACTAAACTATACTAAGTAAACTAACAACTAACTAACAACTAACTGATTCGGGTACTCCAAAGCACAGAAACAGCCACGTGCAGCACTGCACGAAGCCAGGGAATGTTCCAGCGACCGACAGGGCGGTAAGAAGGAACTGAGGAGGGGCGGGTCGGCTGGTGGCTATATAGGCGGTGGTGGCGGCGCCACTCCAGGGGGTGCTACAGCCGACCCTACGGGTACTCTGGGGAAAAGTTTCCGGCGTGCTGTGCACGAGGCGTGCAGACACCTACTAAGGAATGGCCAGGAGCAGCACTCGAAGAAGAATAGCGTTTAACTTCAGAAAGAGGAATTACATAAAAATGATGAAGCTTGTTAAACAGAAATGAAAAAAGGTACAATCGCAAAAATAAAATGCCTGCAAACTACACAAGAACTTTTTAAAGACATGAATACAGAAATTACAATTAAGTATACCCCAAATTAAAAAAAAACCAAAACAGTAAGAAAACCAAAGAACTACCACTGTGGCTAAATATCAAAGTAAAAAGTGATTAAGGCAGAAAGGTATCCTTTAAAAACTGGAAATTAAATCCTACGGAAGAAAATAGAAAGGAGGGTTGAAGAAGATGCCCACCCACAATCTTGGACAGGTCACACCACCAAGTTAAGGAAGTGAGTGCTGTAAGAGGAGGGGAGACCTGTCTGTTGAAGTGGTCCTTTTGTGGGCTGTACGTCAACAGGAGCCACAGCTGAAAGTATCTCATATGCAGCACTGGAACTATGTATTTTGGTGCCCGGGGCAAGCCATAGCAAACAGCACAGAACCCACACCCTTCAATTGAGTGGTCCCCACCCTAGTTACAACCCTGCTCATATGAAAGCATGAATATGGTGTGACAGCCATGCATGTCACCACATGCACAAGGAGTGACTGGCACTGGTGGAGCCATGTGCATGGGTGGTGGTGTAAGTAGGCAAAGCGATTTGTTTGGAAGAATGTCTCTCACTAGAGTTCAAAGCATGCTCCTACAAAGGCAAATTTTTTGGCTAGTATGATGGTGGACTTTGCCTTGTTAATGGACATGCCCAAAAACTCTTGAGTGCGCAGATAATGGCAAGGAAGCAGTCTCAGGATGACATCACTAAGATCCAGTTGTCCAGGTAAGGAAAAAAAAAAAAAAAAAAAAAGGAGTTACCCAAGCTTTTCATCTGTGCTGCCATCACAGTGAAGACATTTGTGAACATTGCAGGGGTGGCAGCAATCTCAAAGCAGTACATGGAATTGGTAATGGAAGTGTCCCACGGTAAAGTGAAGAAATTTGCAGTGGGCAGGGTGGCTGTCCACATGGAAGTATGAGTACTTCATATCAAGAGCCACAAACTATGCTACAGTGGGACAAGGAGGAATTATTTAGGAGAGGGTAGTCATTTGAAAGTGTACTTTGCAGACAAATGGATCTGTGGGCACCAAACCCAAGATGATATGAGAAAAAGGGGGAATAGAAGCCATAGGTCTCAAAATGGCTGGGAACCAGTTCTGTTTCCTAATTCAAAGAGGATGCATACTTTTCTTCACAGGAGGTCCAGTTGTGCTGGGTGCGCACAGTTGGCCTAGGGAGGGCAATAAGGGTACAGAATACCCTTAGAATCATAGAAGCTTGAAGGGACCATAAGAGCTCAGAGTCCAGCCCCCTGCACTCATAGAAGGACCAAGTACCATTTAAACCATCACTGACAGGTGTTTGGAAATATTTAAGAGCAGGTTAGACAATGATGGATATTCCACAACCTGCCTAGTGTACATGATATCTAGTGTCCATCAAATCAGTGGTAATCTTGCTCCAGTTATGAGGAGCGAGAGAAAGACAGCCTCCAAAAGACAAACGAAGCTGGGAGAAGGTTGGTGTAATGTTCACAGATCTATATGCAAGACTCAAATGGGATGCTCTGAGGGTCATTGGTAGGAGGGAGACACCATATGTGCTAGAGGTGGAGGCAGCAAAGAATTTTGTATGTAGTGACCTCTGGCTTTGGTATAGTAGGTCTTATTGGCATTATGCTAAGTCTGATAACTGGGCAAGGCTGGGTATTGAGGATAGGAGAACAGTTTGTTTTGGTAGCAGACAGACTCAAGCATATAGACCCACTGATCAGAGTGCAGCTCGAGTCCTTGAGCAAGTGCAGGTATGCACCTGCCTTCTTGAGGGAGAAGAACTTCTGGCTGTCAAAGGGCAGTTCCTCTAGTTATGGCTCATTCTCACTGAGTAATCTCAATGTCTGCAGCCAAGAGTCTCGTATTAACATGACCCCTGAGGCCAGGGCACATGCTGTCATGTTCCCTGAAACAATCAACCACTGCCCGGCGGGTGACCTCAAGGGTTGAAGTAAGGGGGAACGCCCCAGAACTGTTCCAGGGCCCCCTATTTTTAGGGAGCCAGCATTCTGGGCCCCCTAAAAATAGGGAAATGCCCCAGAATGCAGCATTCCAGCGCCCCTCAAAATAGGAGGACACGCTGTAATGTTGCATTCCACGCCCCCTGTAAAAATAGTAGGGCACGCCAGAACAGTGTTCTGATATGTCTCCTCTGAGCCAGAGGAAGCAAGGGGCTGTGGCCAGCCTGGCCACTCCTCCCTCCCTCCCTGGAGCCTGTGCAGCTCTGCCCCTTCCAGCCCTGGCCTGGCTGTGCACGGGGCCAGGCCCCAGCCTCTGTCCCTGGCTCCTCCTTGCCAGCTGGCTAGCTGGCCAGCCAGTGCCATGGCCTCCTGCCCTCTTCGGCCAGGAAAAGGGGCTGGGGGGGGGGTTGGGGCAGTTGGCCAGCTAGCAGGGAAAGCATGGGGCTGAGCAGGACATGGGGAAAGGGTCTGATAGGGGCTGGCGTCTGGCGGGCAGGAGCTGGGGTGTGGGAAGGGGAGCCCACCCAATTAGGAGGATTCCAGGGCCCACCAAATTATACTTTAATCCCCTGAGTGACCTCAAACCAGCTGCCAAATCCCTCATAAATGAGGGATTTGAAGCCATTTTGTCCTCTGGAAGGGATCCTTGGAACTTGGCTAGCTTTGAGTATGACCTGAAGTTGTACGTCACCAGCATGGCTTGGTAGCCAATGATTCTAAATTCTTAGCCCGTCAAGAAGCAGACCTCAAATCTGTATCTTAAGTGTTTGTATACTAATGCAAGAAGTATTGGAATTAGCCAGAAGAACTTGACATGCTAGTAGCTCAATACAGTTATGACATATGTGGCATCACAGAGACTTGGTGGGATAATATATTTGACTAGATTATTTATATAGCTGAGAACAGCTTGCTTGGGAAGGACAGGCAGGAAAAAACAGAGGTGGTGTTGCTTCGTATATTAAAAATGTTTACATTTGGGCCAAAGTTGAGATGGAAATAGGGGACAGACACATTGAAAGTCTCTGGGTAAAAATAAAAGGAGTAAAAAACCATGATGTCATTGTAGGGGTCTAGTACAGGCCCCTTAACCAGGAAGAGGAAGTGAATGAGGCTTTTTCCAACAATTAACAAAATCATCCAAAGCACAGGACTTGGTGGTGATAGGGAATTTCCATTACCCAGAAATCAGTTGGGAAAACAACACAGCGAGGCACAGATGATCCAACCAGCTCTTATGTATTGAAAATTTTTTATGTCAAAAGCTGGAGAAAGCTACTAGGGAAGAGGCTGTCCTCCATTTGATTTTGACAAAGAGGAAGGTAACTTCTGCTCTACTCCACACTGATTAGACCTCAATTGGAGTTCTGTGTGCCTCATTTCAGTTAAGATGACATGAACAAATTGGAGAAAGTCCAGAGAAGAGCAACTAGAATGATTAGAGGTCTGGAACACTTGACTTATGAGGAAAGACTGAAAGAGCTGGGTTTGTTTAGTCTGGAATAGTAGACAGAAGGAACATAATGATTTTCAAGTACCTTAAAGGGTGTTACGAGGAGGAGGGAGAAACGTTGTTCTCCTTAACCATCCATGATAGGGCAAGCACCACCAGGCTTAAATTACAGCAAAGGAGGTTTAGGTTGGACATTGGGGGGGGGGGAAATCTTGTCAGGGTGATTAACCACTGGAATAAGCTGCCAAGGCCAGTTGTGGAATCTGCATCATTGGACATTTTTAAGACATTAGACAAACACCTGTCAGGGATGGTTCTATAAGTGCATGGGCCTGGACTCAATGATCTTTTCAGTCCCTTCCTGTTTCTATGATTCCTCCCATAAAGTCAAGGTTTTTGGCTGCCTGATATGGTGGGGTTGCCCAAAAGCACTGCTGTCTGGCTCACTGCATAGCCTCCTGCATTATGAGAGTTAAGTGGTGAGCAAATGAAGGAAGTCTGTGCCTTTGCTTGGAACAAAACAGCACTATGTGTAGGAGTGCAGGATGCTGAGGTACGGCAGATTGTTTCCGCTGCCTGAAGGATTGCCTTATGTATTGGGAGTGCAATCTGTGAGGGATCTGCAGGTTGTAAGACATCCAAGAACTCACCCTGGAAGCCCTTGACATCCTCTATTATGAGGTTAAGTGCCTGTGTCATATGGCAAAGGAGGGCCTGGTCCTGTCCTGATGTCTGATGAGAAAGTGGTGGAGGAATTAGTGCCTCATCCAGGGGAGGATGATGCTCTGATTGGTACCAGCACTCCTGCCAACTTCACTGGTGCTGGGGACATAGTTATGCCAAGCGGCTTTTCATAGATGAAGGAGGTGTGTTCTGATGGAGGCCTTTATTGGTGCCATAGTACTCTACACCCATGATGTGTGTTCCAATGATGCCAGGAGGTGACCACATGGAAAAACACCCAATTACCATAAGCTGGGAATGGACAGAGATCACTCAAAATTTCCCTGTTCTATTCATTGTCTCTGAAGCGTTTGGCATGAACTACTGTCAGCAACAGGATACTATGCTAGATGGCCATGGACCTGAACCAGTATGGCTGTATTTATGTTTAATCAGTTTAAGATTTTTATTTTTTTTTAAATAATTACTAATTACGCAGATTGCCACAGCACAACATAGTTTGGATAGGTATATTGTACTTTAACAAGTCTTTCACCTGTTAAAAAATATTGTCCTAGGTACAGAATAAAAGGCTATACAGGTGGTTCATGATATGAATACATGCCTATCCAAAAGTGGAAAAAACTTGCATACCATTTGAATCCACTGAAGAACTTCTGGTCAAATGCGTCTGAAGTTCTTTCTGAAACCGGGGTGGAAGAGTTACTCTTTTTTCAGGCCTAAAAGACCAAAGAAAACATTTTAACTCTATTTCCAGTCTAAACAATACTACTACATCTGCTGAGAAAAACCAATATAAAAAAGTACTCATTTACAGGTTCTCATTTAATATTAGTAGTCCACGTTTAGAAGATGGAGGAGGAGTTCTATTTGGAGGTAGAACCACATGCACTTGTCAAATTCATATAGCAAGAGATAAGGAATTCGTTATTACTATTTTTAAAAATGAAATGTGTACAAAATGCGAGTTACTCATAGAATTGCTGCTCTTTGAAAAACTGCACTGTAAAAACAAATCTCAGACCACTGCTACAGCATGAGTCGAACACAGGAGTTTGCCCAGTTAGAAGTTTTAACTGTAGTAGCGAGTGTTTCATTTTACCCTAAAGCTGACTAGGTCAAGGCAAAACAGCCACCTCTACCTCTCCTCTAAAACTGCTCCCTCAGGTTCTCAAGCTTCTGTTAATCACACGTCCTAAGGAATTCTCAATAGACTGCCACAAATCAAAGACAGTGGTGGATATTCTTATTATGATAGCACCAAAGAGGCTTGCACTTCATATCCATTTATTTATACCAGTGGTTCCCAACCTTTTCTCTGCTGTGGTACAGCTTGATACCTTCAAATTGCTTTAAGGCACATCTCCATTAAAATTCATGAATATTCATGATCCACTCCACACTCCTTGGGAAATGCTGTTATGTGGGGTGGTAGTGATAGCAGTGCAGGTGTGGCAAGAGACAGGAGGGGAATAAAGAGTCATGTGGTGTGGCAAGGGAGTGTGTGGAGCAGAGCAGGCCAGGAATGGCTATGGGGGGAGCAGGGCAAGGGTGGCAAGAGAGAAGAGGGGAAATAAAAACAGGAATGGCTATGTGGGTTGGCAAGGGGAACCTGGGGAGGGGAGGGGAGGGGAGGGGAGGGCAGGGCAGCATGATATGGCACCTCCTTCCCCTCAGTGACTCCCTGCCAGCCATGATAATCCCTCAAATCACGACAGCTCCCTCCTCCTAGTGGGTCCCTTTCCCCACCCCACCAGCTCCCTGTGGCCATAAAGGACCCCCTCAACCGCAGGGGCCAGCAGGCCTTGCTCTGGCCCTGCCAACCCCCATCACCCCCCTCCTCTGCCAGGGGCCACATCAGCCCCCCCAGTGCAGGGATGGATTTTTAAGCTGCCCAAACACAGGGAGGCAGATACAAAAATGCACCGTCTCACCCAATACGATTCTAACCACTGGAGCCGGAGCTGGGGCCAGGGCCAGATCCCACCGTTGCCGACAGGGCTGGGACCTCGTCTGCGCCCAGATCCCGCCATTGCTGGCGCTCCAAGGGACAGGACAGAATGGAACCTGCTGTCTTCAGGTCAGGACTGAGCCCACTGTTGCTGGTGTCCCCAGCAGGATGGAGTCTGCAACCACAGGCACCCCGGGGACATCAGGGCAAGCCAGATGGAATCACTGATGCTGCTGGTTTCCCTGGGGATGCTGGGACAGGCTGGATCAGGCCACCAGTGCCGGCTCCAGGGACCCGGGACCAGCTGGATGCAACTACCACCGCCACTGGCTCCAGGGCCAGCCAGATGAGGCCGCCATTGCTGCTGGGTCCAGGGATGGCTAGATTGGGCTGCTGCTCCATGCGCCCCAAACTGGGATCCTCACCTGCCCCCCAAACCCTATTCACTCCCCTGCCCCAGCCCACATGGGTGGGCTGAGCAGGGTGGGAGATTTAAAAGACCCCAGCTCCCAACAGATTCTCACAGCACACTTTAGGTGTTGCTGCAGCACACTGATTGGGAACCACTGATCTATACAACTGAAGAATGCACATCAACTGCATGACAAAAATATGTCTAGTTTATACAAAGTAATAGTAATCATTTTTTCCTGAACCTGTTAAATTAGGCAACTAATTTCTAACCTTCCATAGTTATTGTTCTTTGTGATGTGGCGCTTATCCATTTCATGCCAAGTGTGGTACATGCTACCTGCACCATTACCAGAGATTTTACCCACAGTAATGTGTAAAGCTGGCTCTAGCACTCTCTGGAGCCACATGCATGTGTGTTCCAGGGCCTCTCAGTTCCTTCTGGCTGTAACTGACAACGAGGTAGGAGAGTGGATCACAGAATGGACATGAACACCACATCCAAAGAACAGTTACAGGAGGCTAGTAACTTTTTACCTTGTGTGCTTACTCATGCCCATTCCATGGGAAGTGTCTGAATTAAAGCCAAAGCAGGGAAGGAAAGTACTACAGTTTCTCCTGGGGTAGTGCTTGGAGTGCGCTTCAGATCACCAGTATCTGATATGGACATGGACAGAGACCTCTTTTATGCTTTTAATGAAGTAAATACTGCTGGGAATTGTGTGATTATGGTAGACTAACTGTCCTCCAGTCTATACATGGGAAAAAGTGCCAGCAGTAATAATAAGACCCAGATTTTTCTGGATGCAAACAGCTAGTGGATTCCTTCACCAAAATAGTTACTACATCAACAAGAGGTACATCTTAGGTTTGGTACTGGTGAGTAATGAGGACCTCACTTGAAGAACAGGTTGTAAGGAGCAACCTTGGTTTCAGAGACCATGAACTAATTCAGTTCAAATTAATAGAAGGATAAATGAATAAAACCAATAATAAAAGGTTCTAACCATATAAACAAATAGAAACCAAGGAAAGAAGTGGGACTGCTAAACTGAGGATGGGGTGGAGGTTGATAATTTAGGCAAGGCCCAATATTTAACCAAATACTTTGCCACTCTTATTAATAAGGTTAATGAACAGCTTCTATGGCAGTAGAAATTACCACAACTGAGGTAGAAGCTGAACTCAAAACAGCTTAATGGAACTAAACTGAGGAGCTTAACTACCGTATATACTCGGGTATAAATTGTACCAGGCATAAGCCAACCCCCCCCCCAATTCTGAGCCCAAAAGGGGGCAAAAACGGGTGACCCGTGTATAAGCCAAGGTGCCCTTTTGGCCTTCGCCCTAACCCCCCGCCCCCACCCAGTGCTGCCGGCTTCGCCTGGAGTTCCCAACAGCTCCCCTAACCCCCAAATCCCTGCTGCTGCTTCTCTCCTGCCCCCCGCTCGCTGCTCCTCCTGCTGCCCCCCTGTTCTGTCCTTTCCTCACTCCTGCCCCCCTGCTCACCTCTCAGTTCCCTGCTTTGTTCCCCAACACCCTTTCCACCCCTCTCCCTATCATCCCCCAACCCCTGCTGCCCCTTTTCCTGGCCTCCCAGACACCCCCCCAAATCCCTGAGCCCTGTCACTGCTTCCCTGGGCTCCCCAAAACCCCCAGGCCCTCCTGCCACTTTCCCCAGATTCCTCGACCCCCCCCCCCAAACCCTAGGCCATCCTGCCGCTTTCCCCGGACTCTCCAACCCCCAGGCCCTACTGCCCCTTCCCTGGCCTCCCTGAGCGCCCCCTCAATACCCAGGCTGACCGCCCCACCCAAGACCCCCTCACCTGGCCGCTCCAGACACCGGGGCTCCTTCCTTACTCTAGCCCCAAGCCCAACCCAACTGCCCAAGATGGCTGCTCCCGCTGCACTGGGGCTCCAGCCTGCAGCCCGGTCAGTTAAACTACTGGTCTGGGGCTGTTTACCGTATTCACCCATGTATAAGCCAGGTGCCTGTTTTGAAGCCAATTTTCAGGCACAAAAATCTCATCTTATATGTGATTATACACAGTAATCTCCAAAGACCATTATAGAATTGGCACTTGACATTACAAACCCACTAGAGCAAGGGCTTTTAATGAATCTGTAAACTCAGAGGTTGTACTTTATGACTAGAGAATTGCTACCATTTTTCCTTTCTCAAAAATAGGAATTAAGTGATTAAGGTAACTATAGGCTTGTTAGTTTGACTCCAGTTAGCATGCAAGGTCTTGGGGGGGGGGAAAATTGAAAAAGAAAGTAGTTAAAGACATTGAGGCTAACAGTAACTGGGACAAAACACAACATAGCTTTAGAAAACGTACGGCATGCCAGACCAAGCTCATCTTTTTGAGAAGATAAGATTTTTTTGACAAAGGGAATGCAGCAGATCTAATTCACCCAGACTTCAGGAAATCAGTCCCCTATGGGGAATTATAGTTAAACTGGAAAAGATGGGCACTAATGTGAAAACTGAAAAGATGGATAAGGAACTGGTTAAAGGGGAGACTACAATGGGTGAACTGTCAAGCTGGAGACTGGCTGCTAGTGGAGTTCCACAGGGATAATCCTGGAGCCAAATCAATCTTTTTATTACTGACCTTGGCACAAAAAGTGGGACTGTGTAATAAAGTTTGCAGATGACACCAAGCTGGCAGGTACTGCCAATGCAGAGAAGGATCAGGATATAATACAAGAAGATCTGGATGATTTTGTAAACCAGAATAATAGAAATAGGATAAAATTTAATACAGAAAAGGGCAAGATCAGGCATTTAGGGACCAATATTAATTTCTACTATAAGCTGTGGACTTATCCTTTGGAAGTGATGGAGGAGAAGGATCTGCGGAATATTGATTGATCACAGAATAACTGACTCACTAATGTGATGTGTCCACGAAAAAAGCTAATGTGGTTATAGGATGCATCAACTAAGGTATTACTAACACAAATAGGGAAGTGTTAGTTCAATTATAAAAGGCACTGATGAGACCTTATTTGGACTATTGCATGCATTTAAGGGCCCCTCCATGTTTAAGGCACAGATCAAGAAAACCTGCCTTATGAGAGGAGACTCAAAGACCTTGGCTTGTTTATCTTAAACAAAAGGCGGCTGACAGGAGATAGGGTTGCTCTCTCAATACCAGGTTAGGAAAGGAATTATTTAAGTTTAGCACCAATACGGACACAAAGACAAATGCATATAAATTGGCCATCAGGAAGTTTAGACTAGAAATTAGACAAAGGTTTCTCTAGTCATCAGAGGAGTGAAGTTCCAGAACAGCCTTCCAACAGGAACGGCCGGGGGGGAAATCTAGCTGGCTTCAAGACTGAGCTTGATTAACTTACACAGGGGATGTTATGATGGGACAACCTGATTTGGCAATTAACTGATCTTTGGTCAGTGTCCTATCACACAGGCTATTAGAATACTTGATGAGGTGAGTGCCAAGTCACTACAGAGAATTCTTTCCTTGGTGTTTGGCTGGAGAATCTTGTCCACATGCTCACTATTTAGCGGCTCACTGTATTTGGGGTCAAGAAGGAATTTCCCCCGAGGCCAGAGTGGAAAAAGCTCTAGGTTATTTCTTGCCTTCCAATGCAGCACAGGGCACAGGCTGTTGCTGATGGATTCTCTGTACCCTGAAGTCTTTAAAGCAGGATTTGAGATCCTTAACCTCAGTCATAGGTTAGGAGTCCAGCAAGTGAGCTTCTGTGGCTTGCATTGTGCAGAAAGTCAGACTAGAGAAGACATATTGGTCCTTCTGATCTTCAAGTCCATGAGTCTGTGAAACTCACAAGGAGTACCACTGAAGTGGAGCTTGAAGTTCATGGACATGGTGACTGCAACACTGCTCTCCTGAAACTGGCATCATCACTGGCCTGGTGGCTGATGTAGTGGGACACGCCATATTGTGGCTCTGCAATACCTACCTGAAGAACATTACTGATGAAGCCTGGGCTCTTATAGAATAAGCCAACACAATTGTCAGAGGCCAAACGTTGGCCCGCTTGTCCCAAGCTCAGATAAGATGGCTATCTGAAACGAGACACTTTGGTATGACACAGGTAGTCCTCTCATTCTTTCTGCTACTGCTCCAAAGAACTGTGTGGCAGTTATTTCTTTTGATGTAAGAGGCCTATAACCCAATGTCTGAAACTGGATGCGCCTCAGCAGCCTTGAACAACTTCCTTCACAGTTGTCCCCCCACAGGAGGGACTGTATCTCCTGTATGTGGAGTGCCCACAACTAACAGAATGGACATGAGCAAGCACTTGAAGAATCTTGCTATTTCTTCCATAGAACTTAAGTACTTAAGTGTGCAATGTCATTATGTTGCCTTTCATATTAATTCTTCTATACACATATGAATTGTAATCTCATCATATAATATCACATGCTGTAACATTAATATACATAAACAGATTGTTATATTTTTCTAATACCTTAATGGTTTAGGGGCAAATCCTAACTTTCAAGCAAGCTGCTGGTGCAGAACATTCATGAGAATTTGGCCCTTCATTCATTTATCCAGTACATCACATTTTCAAACATATAGTTCTCTCACAAAAGATGTATGCTTTACTAATTTTCTCACTTCCCATGTAAAAGATCTCTAGTCTAAAGTTTTGGACAAAACCTAGAAACTGGATGAGGGATTAAATTAGAGGTAGGCATTCAAACAAAGTCACTCTTTTGCAGATAGAGTTATGTTGCCAAGTTCCAAAGGAGCAGGCCTGTTAGTCTAGTTCAGCAAATGAACAAGGAGTCCTGCAGCACATAAAGACTAACAAAAATTTATTTATAGCATGAGCTTTCATTGGAGAAAATTCCACTTTGTCAAATGCTTTGAAGATGGGGGAACTTATAGGATGGGAGGAAAATAAATGCAGGGAAGTGTAAGTCATGGGATCAGGTCAGACTAACAGCAAATCAAAGCAGTTAAGATTCAAATACTGGGGAACAGCATATGGAGAAAGATGAGGTCAAGTCACCCGTTGTAATGAGGAGAAAAAAATCTGAAGTCCCTATTTAACACAGAAGCAACAGAGTCAAATTTGCAAATAATGTTCAAGTATATCTCAAAAGCTACTTACCCTAAAGTGTGAAAAGTACCAGCAAACAGCCTATGCTAACTGAAATTCTGATACAATACTATGCTTTGCACTGAGGGATCATTCAGTGCCAGCGACCATGCAGTGGAGCTGCCTCTGTGATTGATGGTGGGGTCAGTTACCAAGTAGTTAGATTCTAAAGCATTAAAATGATAAAAAAATAAACTGGAACAAAAGTTCCAGGGGGAAAGGAAGGAAGAGAGGCAAGTGCAAAGACTGAAGAAGATATTTAGGTAGATGAAGGATCAGTGGTTGCAGAAAGTTAGACCACAGAAGAAAAAGATGACCTACCATAAGCTTGATACAATGAGAGCAAGGAGACTAGTGGACAGGTGTGCTGCTACACTTTATTAGAGAGGCCCTGGCCCCCAATCTGTTCCCTCCCCCCCAGTGTGCTCCCCAAGCCCTTCCCTAACTGCCCAGTCCCACCACTGGTCCCCACCACCCAGGCCGACCCTCTCCCCCACACCCTTTCCCCACCAGGCCAGCATGTCTGCCCCCCAGACTCCCCACCCCCAGCTCCATTACCTGGCCGCCAGAGGGAAAGCGGGGCTGTGGCACAGGCCAAGGCTCCTGGCATGACCCAGCTCTGAGGTCAGGCCAAGGCAGGAGTTTTTAAAACTTGCATGCGCAGCCTGGAGCAGCTCCTTACCGGCCAGAATACTCTGCCTGCCGGCCAGGTAGAGGCTGTAGCTGCTGGCTGCCTGGGCAGCGTTTCCTGCGCAGGGTCATGATGATGCATCCCACACAGTTTAGAGGCGTGCTACTCAGGGGGGTGGCCCTGAGTTTCAGTGGGGACTGAGCTTTCCCCCCTGGGCAACACCACTGCTGGTGGAACAAGTAGAGTGTCTCTGTGGGAGAAAAGGCAGGGGTTAAAGTGTAATTTGACAGGCCCCAGAAGCCTCCTAATCTCCAGGAGCCCTTCATGCATGTGTGGGCCCAATTTTTCTAGATACTAGAATCTAGGCCCCGGAACTCTGGCCCACCAGATTTCTAGGACCCCGGAATGGCATTCCTAGGCACTCTCATGTACTTTAATCCCTGAGAGTAGGGGTGGGGGAAGGGAGAGAAGAAAAAAAGATACAGCTGGGGGGGGGGGGGGGGGTTGAAAGACAAGCAAGGAAAGAGCGTCATGGGACACAAATTAGAATAGAGAAAAAGACTGTGGACTAGAGAAGTGGTTCCTAACCTTTCCTCTGCAATCGGACACCTGATACCTTTAATTATATTGAGGTACACCACAATTTGCTCTTTAAGTGAACTCAAATAATTCATGAGCCACCCCAGAGCTCAAGTAGTTTTTCACAAAATTCTGTGGCACACCTGCTCAGACCTGAGGGTACATCCATGTGCCATGGCACACTGGTTGGGAAATGCTGGACTGGAGTCTGATTTGTTTGTCAAACTAGTAAGGTAAAAGCAATAAGGTCAAAAGTGTAGCCAAATGAAGTCGTCATTTTACCATCCTTTTGTATTGATGTTACATTCAATCCAGATGTTGTTTCATACACAAAACATCCTAAAAGATTTAAATTGTAGGATTTCAGAACTGTAAGAGAAGTATTCAGAAGTGATGAGTGTGTATTAGTTAACTAAAACACAGTTGCAACAAAGTCTGAGACCCCTTGACATGAGTGAATGACCTATGAATAACCCTGTGCCAGTAAAAAAGGATGTGCAACAGGGGATATTATGGAAAATTAGACTACAATAGACTACACTGTTCAACATCATAGACATATGACTAACATCTTTAAATGTCTGCCCTGACTGCAATGTACATGCTGTGCATAGATAATGAGAATGAGACACTCGGAACTTAAGAAAATGGGGCACAGATTTTATGGGGTGAAAGAACAGATAAGAGGATGACACCTTTGTGCATCTATAAATAAAGGTGTTAGATGTAGCCAGAATTACAATGTAAAAAAGTTCTGTAGTTCACTAAAAGCCAAAAGATCCAAGGGACAACCCCACAGGAAACATACCTCTAAGCAACAGACTCTCCACTGAGAGGTCCATCAGACTCTACAAAGCTTTTCTGGATGTATGGTTATAGTTATTGCATACATTTGTTGGATTTCTGTATGCATGGGTAATTATGACTTTACCTATCGCTGTAACACAAGTAGTACAGATACACCACATAGTTGTGATGGTGCTGTGGTCACCATCCTTGGACTTCGCATGCTCCTGAAGTCCCCCAGATTTGAGACAAGTACCAGCAGCAATTTTCAGCCTGACTTTGAACTAGTAGCAACAGGAATTGAACCCATAGTGATGTAATACCTCACTAAAATTAACTTTAAATAAAAGGTACAAAGATACTGAGTGGTTACCAAAGCAGGATTCATTCATTTAACGATGGATGAGTGCTTCACTTCAGCAACAACAAAAACAAGTTAATGCATAAAGTGAGGGATACTCACCTTTGTGCAGTAGCCAATGTTCAAAGACCCTGATCCACTTTAGGTGACTACCTAGCAGTTCCCTCATTGGAGGGAAGAACTTTGGACCTTTTGTTGCCTATGGACTGGCAGCGCTCAGCTCTAAACAGAGGCATCGGAGATTGACAATTGTTCTAGTGCGTAGTACTTCATGAATGTATCTGCTGAAGCCCGAGTGGCAGCTTGACACACAGTGGAGACAGGAACATTATGAGAAAGGCTGTGATGTCACCATGGAACTAGTGGAGTGTGTGCAAATGACCTTGGGTGATTCTCTGCCAGCTATGATGCATTTGGCACGTATGCACATAGACATCCACTTTGACAGTCTTTGCTTGGAGACAGGTTTTCCCAGTGATCACTCAGTTATGGAGACAGTCCACGGGTTTTGCGAAAAGGCTTGGTCCTTTCCAAATAGAAGGCCAGAGCATGCCTTATGTCCAATGTGTGCCAGATCATGTGTTGCAGATGTGTGTGTGGTTTTGGGAAGAACATTAGGAGATAAATGACCTGGTTCAGGTGAAAGGTGGTGTTGATTTCTGGTCAACACTAATGTGGTCAGAGTGAGACCTTGTCCTTATGGAATATTGTATACAGTGGGTTTGCCATCAGTGCTGCAAGTTCACTAATAGGCCTTGCTGATGTTATGGATACAAGGAAGGCCACCTTCATGGACACGTGCAGGAGTGAGCATGTTGCCAAGGGTTCAAATGGTGGTCTCATAAGGATTTTAAGAACCATTGCAAGGTCCCATTGGGGCACCAGTGGACAAATATGAGGTTATATATTTGATATACCCACCACGAAACTCCTGAGTGGGGAAAACCAGTGATGAATTCTGTATCAGCAGGTGAAAGGTAGATAGAGCTGCAACGTGAACCTTGAGCATATTAACTGAAACATTTGTATATTTTAGGTGTAAAAAGATACTCAAGGATCTCAGTTATAGTAGCCATCATAGGATGGATGTTCCTTTGACTGCACCAGATGGAGAATCTATGCCATTTTTGAAGGCAAGTATGTCTAGTTGCTGTCTTCCTGCTATTCAAGAGAATGTGTTTCACCTGCTGTGAACATTGCATTTCTGTGTCATTGAACCATCTAAGTACGAAGCTGTGAGCTTCAGTCTGTCCAGGTAAGTGTGTAGAATTTTCCTTTTGTTCAGCAATAGGTGGTTTGGTACTTTCGGGAGGGTGAACGGTGGTTTCCCAGACATGTGTAAGAAGCGGGCATACCAAGTTTGCCTGAGTCACACCAGTGCTATCAGTATTATGCTGGCCTTGTCCTGTCAGACTTTCCAGAGCGTCTTGGGGAACATACAGGAGTGCTCAGCCCTAATCTCAGGGGAAATGCATCCCTTTGCAGCCCTGTCCAATCCCTGCATGTGAACAAAACGCTTGGCATTTGTTTCTGGGCATAGCAAAAAGGTCTATTAGAGGGAAACCCCACTGCATGAATCTGGTGGATTGTGTCAAGCTGGATTTCCCATTTGTGAGGGCTTCTGCTTAGGGTGCCTGCAGTTGTATTTTCTTTTCCTGGTAAGTATATGGCAGATATGTGCACCTCTGGGACTGGTGCATGGCACACGAGCTTTACTGCCTCTAAGCACAGAGCTCATGATCATGCTCCCCCTTGGCAACTGATGTAAAATATGCACACTCTATTGTCTGTGCAGACTTTTACAGATCTCCCTGCTATTAGAAGGAAATGGCAGCAAGCACTGTGAACCACATGAAGCTCTGTCAAGTTTATGTGCAGGTGTCTCTCATGTTGACCACCTGGCTTGTGCAGTCTGCTCTTGGTGTGCTCCCCAACCCATCATAGAAGCATCAATTCTCATTAAGAGGTCAGGATCTTGAGTTGTGAATGGGAACCCTTGCAATAAATTTTCTGATTTTGTCCACCAGGTTAACATGTCCCTGATGGGTTTTGGAACACACAAGACCATGAAGGGGATGATGCCCTGTTCTGAAATTCCTAATGAATACCTGGAAAGGTCACATGTGGAGCCTGGCATATTGGACTAGGTATGTTATAGCTAGCATATGTCTGAGCATTGACATGTATGTGCGAGCAGGTGTGGTGGGTGAGGTCTGCAGAGTACACATGAGATTCACTGTTTTTGAACCTCTTGTGGAAGGCACGCCCTAGCCATTGGTATGTGTATTGACGACCCCCCCCCCCAAGTGAGTTTCCTGTGTGGGGTGCATGAGTGACTTTTTGTAATTTATTGCAAGACCAAGGGAGAAACAGTTTTTCTGTAGTATTCACTGCCTCCTGGTATGAACATGCTTTTATGAGAAAGTTGTCCAGATAAGGAAAAATCATCATCAGGCAGAGACATGTGAAAACTACAGCCATGAATTGGGAGAGCGCACCCTTGCTGCTGTGCAAAGGCCAAATGGGAGCACAGTATATTGGTACTGCTTGCTCAGACCTAGAACTCTTAAGAATTTTCTGTAGGCTGGATGTGTTGATATATGAAAATAAGCATCCTTCAGGTTGAGGGAAGCCAACCAGTCTGCCTGTTACAGTGTATGAAGTATAGTAGAAAGTGTCACCATTTTGAATCTCCTGGTGAGCAAAAAGCTGTTGAGTCTCCTGAAGTCCAGAATAGGTCTTCAGCCCCGTTTTTTTTTTTTTTTTTTTTCTGGGCAAGGAAGTATTGGGAATGGAACCTTCCCCTTGTATTGTGTTGGAACTTCTTCTATTGCCCCTATGAGAAGGAGGTTGTTTATCTCCTGCTGCAAGAGTTGTACATGAGCTGGATCCCTGAAAACAGATGGGGTGGGGGAAGTGGGTAGTGCACTTCAATAGAAGGGGAATGGTGTACCCTTTGGCGATGGTTTCCAGAATCCACTTGTCTGATGAGATGTTCCACCATCGGTGGAGGAAGGGAGTGTCTACTGCTGAAAAACTGAGGCATGTCGGTGACAAGATCTTTCACTAGTTTCAAAATTGCAGTTTAGCATTAGGCAGCTGTGTGTCCAGTGATGATTGGTTGCCTTGTCTGCAGCATTGTGGTTGTCTTAGTCTAGATCAAGAGCTGTTGAATCTCCTGGCTTGATGAGAGTCTCTGTTGATGTAGTTCTGGAACTTCTAACTTCTTTTGTGAAATGCTGGGGTACAAATTCCTAAAGGTACGTAGAGTTGCTCTGGTATCCTTAAACATGTATATGACTTTGTTCATTTTTAACCCAAATGAAAGTTTCATTTTGTCAAAGGCCTGATCTTCAACAGTGGCCTGCATCTGCTTCAGTAATCCCACCAAGTGTAGCCAGAAGACTGTCTCATGGCTACTGCTGTGCCAATTGTGCATACTGCTGCATCAGCAGCATTCAGAGAAGCTTGCAGCACCAACCTCGCCGTGTGTTGTCCCTCTCTTACTAGAGAGTTAAACTGTTCCTTTTTGTCTTCTGGAATAAAGTTGATGAACTCTGAAATCTTTGTGTACATGTCATGGTCATAACTGGACAAAACAGCTGTACAATTCATCATTCTAAGTTGGAATGTGGCCAACATATACACTATTTTACTCAGGAGGCCCAATTTTTTGTCATCTATCCCTCAGGGTTGTCTTGTCATGATTTTGTTTGGATCCTTGATTCACTGCCTCGACAACAAATGAATTTGGTTGAGGGTGTGCGAAGTACATCTTGTCTGTTCTCTTATTTGTAGGTGTAGCAGTCACTAGCATTTGCCAAATTGTGTTCAGTGGCCCCATTGTACCTTCATCCACAGGCAATGCAACCTTTGTAGAAGCTGAGAGGCGCAGGATTCTGTACAGCTTGGAACTGTTTTGAGTCAAATTTCATTTGTGGGGTAGAGATTTTTTGCCCACCACTTCGTGGGTTGGGGGGGGGGGGGTCATCTGTGTCAGTGGCTGTGACTGAGATACCACCAGAAGCAGACATTGCTGTTGTGGTATTGTTGCCATGGGCCATTGGCTAGCAGCAGGCAGTTCTGTCAACATCCCAAATGCCTGTAGTGCTCCATATTGGGTCCAGTTCCCCCCCCCCCCATGTATGGAAAAGCATAGGGCATATTCATGTACCAGGGGGTGGGGGTATAGCATAGCCTATATTGAGATGCACCCTCAGGTCCCCAAGGCACTGTTTTTCTGCTTCAGCCTCTGGGGTTGGTTATCTTGAAATGATCAAGATCATCTAAAGAGAAGGAGCGCAAGGCAAGTTGGCCTGGTGAAAAATGCATACTAAACCATGGCAAGATGGGGGAGAAGTTAGACAGGACCGCCTCCTTCTGCTCGCAGTGATGCATCTCCCATTTTTTCTTTGGGGTTACTGATGTTGTCTGGCGTAATCGTTTGTTCCTGTGGCCAGCTCAGAGCCCACTATCAGTGTAGGAACAGGAACATGCCAGGGGAAAAGAGGGCAGGAAATCAGTGCCTGTGCTAGTGCTGAGGTGCATGGCACTGAGGGCAGAATCAGTGCTGGGACCTGGCTCATCAGGGCCATTATGGCCATTGACTGCACTGTTGCGGGGGGGCAGGAGGGGGGAGAATCAGTGCTAGCATTTGCTCCACAGCATCAGACTTCAGCCCCTGCTCTTTCATGGAGCAGGAGTGGCACTTCTATCAGATGGATGGGGTACCCATGGGACCTTTAGCGTCAAGGGTATTATCTCCTTCACAGAAGCCCCCCCCTTTTTTTTTTGAAGGCACCAGAGACAAGGCAGATGATTGCATCTTGTGTAGCTTGTCTGAAGAGCATCCAGGGTCTGATGAGACTGTTTGCTCTGTAGAGTCCTTGTTGTAGACACACACTGGAACACTGCTTGACCATTGGGGATAGCCCTCCTAACATCATACACTAAGAATCTTTCCAGCACCCCAGCACGTGGGATTTAGCTTCTGCCCGCTGGCAGAACCCCAGTTCCATCTCCCCAGTCTCAGACACAGCAGTTTGTTTAATTAATGATTAGATACATAGATAGAAGCCCAGGGTCGGAGTTTCCCTTGCTCTCACACCACCCAGCCCTAGTGCCAAGGGTGGCGGAAACTGCTTTAGGACCAGCTTAAATTCCCAGAGACCCCCCTCCCAAGTTTGAGGGACACAAGGGAGCTGAGTTGCTCAGTCAGAAGGTATACTCTTCCTCCACCTTCCAACTATGTGTCACCAACAACCATTAGTAGCTGGGTACATGCCAGACCTATGGGAGTCAATATACAAGTTTAGACACCTACTCTCACAAGAGGTGAGGGAAGAATATGAGGAGGGCAGAACAGCTTCACAGGACCTCCTCCTTTTATCTTGGGATGCTGTAGACAGCATCCCACATGATGGCCTCAGCAGTGACCTTGCATCATGCACCCTGGCTGTGGAAGGTGAGGGTGCCCCAGGCCCCCCAACAGATCACCCTAGACCTGTCCTTCAGTGGGAATGCACTCTTCCCGCCAGCGCCTGACACCATTCTGGGCTCCTCGTCTGAATCCCGGCCCTAACCAACGCAATGTCACAGGATTTGGTCACCCAGTACTTGGGACCTTGGTCCTCATGACCCGAATCTCACCTTACTTCAGGGGGGTTTAGTTGCACGTCAATGGGGCTACGAACGCTGCAGTAGCACTCGAGGACCCACTCTGCTGATGGAGCACCTCAGGGCTTTTGTGCCTACAACCTCCCTGTCCAGCTTTAGAGTGCCTGACCTTGTCTGATTTCAAAGGTAGGCAGGGCTGGGTCTAGTTGGTTCTCAGATAGAGACTTCCAGGAATTCCAGGTGCGCTAGGCTGAGAAAACCCTGAGACACTACACCTTTCCTTTCCCTGAGTTTGCTCGGCTTTTTCATGTTGCCAATTGCCAGTTTCCCAGTTGCAGACTGGGGACTGATGGGGCAGACTTGTTACAACTATGAGTTGTTTTCCAGAGCATCCTTCCTATTGAGGGAATACTCAAATTCACCCAAGGACAGCCTGAACGCAGCAGCTGCCCGCAGGAGGGCTTAAAGGGCTCTTATAGGAGTCCCATTGAGCAATATTCCTTTCACTTGCTCCAAGACCATTCCTAATCCTAGCAGTCATCCTTTAACTTACTAGGCTCGTGTCCTGAGGGAGAGCAAGACCCCTCCCCATAGGGCCTGCAATTGGGCCATTTCAAAAGCCTGAGCAGGGATCTTGAATCTCAAGAAATCCCTGACCCCAGCAGAGGCCTCTCTTCCAACAATAATTAACATCTGGTGGCAATCGAATCAGAAGACAGCCATAAAAGGTATCCTAAAGGGAAACCGAGATCAGCACCCTGGCTATGAGGGTATCCCCAAGGGGAAACCCAGATCAGCACCCTGCAGGATGACATATCCTCCTTCCACCTTTGCTAGACATTTCTTCTCTCCCTGTGCTGGACCAGGAGATCTTCCTCATAGTCCTAACTCTGCAGCACCCACAAACCTCACACATGCATTCTCCACACTCCATCCCTTCCCACAGTCTGCCTCGCGAGTTGCGGCCCCTGCATACTACAGGGTCATGTATGCCAAAGGAGCAACCCTCCTCATAGACTCGGGCCCTGGGTCCCAAGTTCCTCGCAGGAACTAAGTTTGCTGTGGCCCCAGCCCATGCTGGCGGTAGTCCTGCAGTAACCCACATCTCGCGTCCCACCAGACAGCCAGTTGTTAGCTAGGGGGTTATTATAACAATGCAGTATAATATACTAATATGATTTAATGTAATAAGGACAACACTCAGATTAGTACAATGGGGACCCGTTTACATGCAGGCTTCGAGGGACAAGCCCCCAGCGACCGCACGTAAACCTGCCCGCGTGTAAGTGGGACCCGAAGGCCTTCCCCGGGGCACTGGCCCAGGCCCCATTCCCTGGCCACTGGTCATGCCCCTGGCCCTGCTTCTGTGCTGGGGTCCAAGCCGGCCTCAGGTGCCTGCTGCCGCCAGCCTGGCCCCAGATCCCCAGCCGGGGACATGGCAGAGAGCAGCAGGGGCGGCTGCTTCCAGCCCCCTTCTAGGTCTGGCTGGCCACAGCCATGGCTGCTGCTCCCTGCCATGTCCCCAGCCATGTTCCCTGTAAGCTGTGCTGGCGTGCTGCAGCGCACCCCACCGCAGCTGCCAGCGCAGAGAAGGCTGCCAGCAGTGCACTGCTGGCAGCCAGAGTCTCTCCATAGAGCTCCTCTGTGGCTGGGAGTTTTGACGACAACTGCCCAGAGAAGCTCTAATGGAGCATGCCCAGAAAATCTGAGCATGCTCCGTAGAGCTTCTCTGGCCCAGGAGTTAGGGCGGGGCTGTCCCGCTCCAGTCCAACCCCAAGGTAAGTTTGTGGGGGCTAGGGGTGGGGGCGAGCGGGAGATGCCGGGAGCGGGGGGGGAGGGGGAGCACAGCGAGCAACAGGAGTTGCTCAGCTGCCCTCTCCCCTTAGAGGGAACATTGGCCCCAGCTGGGGATCTGGGGCCAGGCTGGCAGCAGCAGGCACCTGAGGCTGGCTCAGAAGCACAGAAGCAGGGCCTGGGCCCCATCTCTGGGGCAGCAATGTTCATGATCCCATTTACACAAGGGGTGTTAACGGGACCTGCACATTACTGTGGGGACTTTGGAGGACATCCTGGTACCACGTGTTAACCTGTTCTGCATGCAAATGGGTCCCCCCTGTAATAATAGGATAGGTAGTGTCACCACTACCTATTTCCAGCACATGGTGGCAGGTGTTAACAGCTTGCCTTACTAAACAATGGAAGGTCGGAGTGCCTTTGGGCAATGCCATGTTGGCTTTGGTTCTACCCTATATGGCCAATCTACTCTGTACTTATGGCTAGCCCCACTCAGCCACAGTGTCGATTTAGCATACGTTTCTTCTTTCATACTGGTCGAGCAAACCGCTCACTCTTCCTACTGTCAGAGGGTGCAGCCCCTTGCCTTCCTGCGTTGTTCCCCATTAGGATGGGCAGAGGATAGTCTCCTAGGCCTTCCCTCTTCCTTCTTACAGCATCACCCTTACTGCAGGACACCGAGTGGTTGGAGTCACACTGACTCTGGGACAAGATCCCACTTGTGCTTTCTCTACTGAATGAGTGAAAGGGATGGCAGCACTCTATGCTTGCCACTGGTGGCCTACCAGCGTCAGGGTCCTTATACCCCTTCACGGGTTTGTGCCAACCAGTGATGGTGCCAGGATACCTCCCTCTCTGGCTCCAACACCTCCCTATCTATATGCTCACAGGTGCTCTTCCTGACAATGCAGTCCTCCATCAAACTGTAATGCGCGTCACCTTTCACCCTCTGAGGGGTGTTTCTAAGTTGCCTCATCCTCACACTTTGACTGGTGCTCAGACAAGCTGGAACCCTTGTTCTCCCATGGGTTAGTTCTGGCTGTATCAAGCTGGTCTGGCCTGGCCTTCAGTCAGTTCAGGCCTCCCAAGGATCCTCTTGCTGGACAAGCTTCCCATGGTGGAGATGTGCTGTGCTAAGGGTAGAAAAGCCAACTCCTCCCAGCATCCACTGGCACTGCTAGCAGTCACCTATTACTGAATGTATCCAAGCAGCGCTCAAAGAACGGTGGGTTACTTACCAGTAACTGGCCTTCTTCGAGATGGGCTGCTCGGATAATCATTCAGGACCCTCCTGCCATCCCCACATCTGGAGCTGGCGAGGGGCCAGGCAGTGGCCATGTATATAGCCGTGGGGTGGTGGCCGCCGGCCCTCTGACAGGCTAGAGCAAAAGTTTCCAACCACTCACGTGCTGCAGGATGGATACAACTATTACTGAATGAATTTGAGCAGCCCATCTCAAAGGAGGATGGTTACTGGTAAGTAACCCACTGATTCTTTTCGCATCGTAACAGGTAATTTGACTTCACCCTCTGTGGGCTTTTCACTAGAGTTCGAACCCTTACAAATGCTCTGATTTGCTGTTGCAGTATGACCTGATCCCATGTCTTACACTCCCCTGCATTTATTTTCATCCAATTCTCTAAGTTCTCTCTCTTCAAAGCATCTGATGAAGTGGGATATTCTCCTACAAAAGCTCAGGTGATAAATAAATCTGTTAGTCTAAGTATCACAAGACTCCTTGATTTTTTTTTCTTTTTTGTGCTTTACTAGACCAACACAGCTGCCCCTTTGGAACTTGCTCCATAACTGGAGCAGTTCACCACTGGGTGTCACTAATGCTCCATATACTGTTGGCCAATAGACTCATTTTACCGAACTTTATCCTGCTATTGTTGTAGAGTATTTGGCTGACAAGTTATGGTCAAGCATTGATGAGATTATAATGCTTATTAGAGCAAAATATGCTGGAATGCAAGCAGGAAGTTTTAAGGCAAGGTGTTAGGCTTTGTTAGAATATAAAAAGGTAATACTGATTAGTGTAGATGGCTTGATAAAGTTGAAGTAGGCCTAAACATTTGACTCAATGTCAGAACTGTGCACTCATGCTGTCTCTCACAGAGTACAAGTTAACTGAAGAAAAACAGTTACATACATAATTGAGTTTTAAAAAATTAATGGAATTTTAAGTGTTTCTGCAACTAATTAGAGAGAACTGCATCAACCCACAATTTACAAATTGTTTACAAGTTCCAAAGGGGTAGCCATGTTAGTCTAGTTCAGCAAAACAAGTGAGGAGTCTTGTGGCACTTTGAATACTAAATTTATTTTTTGAATGAGCTTTTATGGATGAAGCCCCACTTCACCAGATTTATGAAGCAATCCACCGATGCAAATAGCCTGCATTAGTATGATCACCTGGAATCCCATCCATGTATTAAAAGGCAAGGCCCAAACTATATTACATTCATGGAAATGGCCAAAATACAGCAACAGATGTGATTTGTTATAACAACAAGTTGTGTATCTGTCCTGACAACAGGTGTTGGGGCCTCAACATGGTGTCAACTCATTCAGGATGCTGTTTTCCAATGTGTTGCACTGATTTCTACCTTATTTTTCATGAATCTTAACAGTATAGACATATAAGAATCTTAAAAGCTATTTATCCAGTTGTAGCATTGTGGTGTTTGGTTGCACTGATCAGTGGACTTACTGGACATTAAGTAGAGCCTTCATCTACTGTTCCGGGTCTCATCAATCCCCTACTTACTCCTCCCAACTATCTGGGCTCCAGCAGGCAGCCACTGAATACAGGAAGGATGGTACCTTAATTTCAGTTTGTGCCCTGCACAGTCCTGAGCAGCAGTTCCAGGGAAAGTCACACAGCCCTGGACAAGAGTATGGTCAGTCACTCTAAGGCAGCGATTTTCAAACTTTCTTCCTTGGGACCCAGTTGAAAAAAAAAAAAAAATCATTTTTGCACACAACCCAGCAATTACATCTTTGAGCAATGCACTCCAGTCTTTTAGCAGTGGCAGCAAGGGGTGCCACAACCCAGTACTTGAGGGTCTGTAATCCATTACCAGGTCCTGACCTTAAGTTTGACAAATCACTGTTCTAAGGGGATGGCCTATTCACAGTCAATCAGTACTAGGAGCTGTGAGGTGCTGGATCATGCTTGCTGTGAATGGTATCTGGGATTCTGATCTAGAAGCCACTAAGAAGCCATCCAAGAATACACAGCTTTCTCAATGTCTCAGTTTGGCCTGATTTGGGCAGATTTTTTACAAGGAAAACAAAAAGGTACATCCTTGACACAAAGACCCCCTCTGCCAAATGTTAAGTTCCTCTTCCAGAACACTAAAAGGGACAGAACTTCTTAA
This sequence comes from Podocnemis expansa, assembly GCA_007922195.1. NCBI lineage: Eukaryota > Metazoa > Chordata > Testudines > Podocnemididae > Podocnemis > Podocnemis expansa. The sequence continues at coordinate 10,108,282 of ML681995.1, read as the reverse complement.
ACAGTCTTAATATGTTGAAATACTGACAAGATACTTCCCAACGTTCTTGCAAGCCACTGTTTGGGACAAACCCTTTAAAAACACTGCACGAGACAGACATCCAGTATGAGAAATTTCAACTTTAAACTTTGCCAAACTTGAACCATTAAGAAGCTGAAACAGGGTCTTATATGACGTACCAGACAACCTTAGTAGGTGGAGCTACTAGCCTTACCTATGGAAGTGCTAGTGCTGATATAAGCTCTGACTGCGAATCCCTGTTTGCACTTTACAACAGCAGAAGCTATATATGTTCAGCAGACTATCAGAATTAGATAAAACCCCATTCTCTGAACACTAACATTAGCCGCTGATGATTTTTAGTGAACAAGATTCACCTGCCACACTATGAATTGTTAATATCTGTCTTAGGGGAAAGTTACATACCACTCATTTTACTTCAAGTCAATGCTTAATTATAAGCTAGTCGTGACATGGAATATCAAGATAAACAAAGCTATTCTGAGATATAGTCTAACTACCACGATAGAATACGGCCATTATCTGTATCATTTGATGATCTAGTTCAGCAATAAACAATACATAAAGAGAAATGATGGTGCAGCAGTTGTTTTAGCCAAGCTGGATTTTAGGTAGTCAAAGAATAGCTGAAAACTAATGGGTAATGCTAATCCAGCAAAAAGCCCTCATCTGAATTCATCCAGATCTGGTCATGCAGTTGCTGGGATTCACGAGGACAAAAGAACTAACACAAAAACAACAAAAAAACCCCTGGTGTATTAAAAATACACCAACTTTTATTTTCAAAAAGGGTTCATATGAATTCAGCTTTCAGAAGATTCAGTTTAAACCAGTATGCAAGCAGAAACACCTCTAGTCTAGTGTTCTGACAGTTACCTCATGAGATGAGCTAACAGTCCCATATGAAGAGGGCTCTATGTCAGTCTTCATGCTAGCTAAACACAAGACTCAAAATTGTAATTTACATGTTTCCACTACACATGGTGGATTGGTAATGGCAAACTGAACACAAACTCAAAATGTTGACTTTTTCCAGTTATACATACTCCATTTAAAATTTAAAAATCCATCTCTGAGTTGACACTACAATGCCAAGGGAAAACACTTACCTAGATTATCAGCAGGTAGCCAACATTTCTGCTTAACAGGTATACTCCCACTTATTTGCAATTCTCCCAGACACATGTCTAGGTAACTGAAGTGAAATTTCTACTTCTATCCTGCAACCATTGCACAGATGTATCAAATACAGCTATCATCCCACACAGAGATTGGAGATATATTTAATATCCAGACACTAATGGATGGCCTGATTTATAGAGGTGCCAACTTCAAACAGTGATGTGGGTCCTCAGTACCTCTGAAAAATCTGTTGAATTTTCACTGGTTAAAAATACACGCATGCTGACAAACAAAAGTTACCAAAATTGTGTTAATCTTAGTACTACTACATATTTATCTGAGAACTTCAGATGTCAAAATAGAAGCAAGCAATTACTACCTTCACTCTTAGGTGTATTTTAAAAAGCCAGCTTTAGTAAGCATAATCATTTGAAGGCTAAATCCTTTCACAGCAGCCTGCACAGATTAAAGCATAATTAAAGGTCAGGTCAGGGGGAAAAAAAAAAAAAAAAAAAAAAAAAAAAAAACACACACACACACACACACACACACACACACACCTTGAAGGGGGAGGTGGAGAAGAGAACCTGATTTCCATTCCTAGGCTTTACCACTGGCTCATTAAGTAACCTTGGGCAAATCAGTACCTGTTCATGTCAGGATCCCCACTAAAAAGTGGGGTAAATAGAGAGTCACCCATTTCTGCAGTGTATTGGGTGATTTCACATATAGATCTCTAATGCGCTGTACCACAAAGTAGCATACTGGAATCTCTACATTCACCACCAGGCTTTTGAAATGTTTTAGGCTGGGAGCCACCCACAGCCAGGCTTTCAATAAAAGGAAAAAGTAGCACCCATCACTGGCTCTAGGGATTTTGATGGCCCATCAAAAAAAAGAATCCACTACCTCAGTGGTTCTCAGCCTTTCTGGCTCTAGAGCTACAGATATTTTTACAGCCCTCAAGGGGCACCAGTTTCTGCCAGCAAGCCACCCCCAGTGCAGCCAGACAGAAGAAGTTTAGCAAGGGGACTGCTTTCTCAGAACTCTCCTATCTCCCTATATGCAGCAGGCAAGTCACATGCATCCCCCTGCCCTGCGTTTTCCATCTGGGTCTCTGTCTAGGCAGTAAGTCCCTTCTGCAAGTTCAGTGTTTCCCTCCGTTTTGCTCCAGCAGGGACCACGGTGCCTACTTACTCAGGCAGAGCACTTTGCTGTACTGCCTGTTCCAGGTAGGGAGCAAAGAGCACTGCAACTGTCTTGGTTGTAGCAAGGACCCTGCACCAGCCTTGTAGCTGCACATCACATTCTGCTGAGGTCCTTAAAACAGCAACTCCCTTCTGCAGCCAGCAGAAAATGGGCCAAAGGCCACTTTGAAGCCACTATGGGGCACTTTTGGCCCCCAGACCACAAACTGGGAACCTCTTCACAACCCCAAAGGGTCCTCAGAGAAGACATGTATGCAATAGCCACAGCTTGGCAAATAGAGACCTGACCAATGTCATAGCAAAGATCTTCTAGCAGCTGGAAGAGGGTATAAAGAGACAGGTGGAGAAAAATGGGGACTCTCAACTCGGACTACCAGGACTGGTGCATGTCCATTTTTCTATAAAGTTGTGAACTTAATCATTTGGCACTTCCCAAGGAAGCCCTGTGCAGTGCAAGGATTATACAGCTCTGGAGTGTAGAGCTGAAGCTGTTGGGGGGAACTGGCTGGAGCCTCTCCATTGATGGTTTAAATGACAGATCATTCTTGTAACTCAGCTGGGTCAGGTGTCACCACCTGCCAATGGCTGTATGAATGCAGTGGTTTCAGGGGCCCGCAGCTTGACATTAGCATCGCAATGAGACATGGCCCATGTTGGTGGGTCGGGTCAGCAGTCCCATAGTCCAGGCTCCACCCCAGGGACCTTGCCAGAATCAATCACTAAATGTTATTCTTAAATCTGCACCCTGCATGTAAGCCTGGCTAATGCTGCTCACTTTGACAATAAAAACTTTAGTCTTCACAGTATTGCAAAGCCAGAGCAAGCAGGAACGCTTTCTGGCTCACACATCAACAGCATTGTTAAATATGCTCCTGCTGCAGAATCTTTTCTATTCATTTATGCTTAATCAGAACAACAGTCAAGCCACATTCTCATCCCAGACTCTCTCTGCAAGGCTGGAAGATAGCAGAATGGAATCCTCTTCTGTAAACTGAGCAAAATATGAACTACGAGTCAGAGATCCTAAACAAAGAACTGTATGTCATTTTCTTTTTAGTCACTTCCAGTCTCTCACCAGGACTGAATGGAGTTTCCACTTTATGTAATGCCCCTTTATGAGACTGAAGGCTATTGTCACCATAACTCAACCACATGCGCTGCCAATAGTACAAAATATTTAGATTATATCCATCAATGGATTTCCCTGCAATACCATTACAAATGCCATTCAGATCCAAAATGGGCTGTTTCTGACATTTACTTTTTTGCTTGTGATTGACAGTTAAGGTTATTAAAAACTTTTTTAATAGTCTTTAGGCAATTGAGCTGTGCCCAAGATTTGATGCATCCTTTCACAAGTGTCAAGGATTTTTTTTTGGAGGATATTATCTGAATTTTAAGGCACTCTTCCTCAAGCTACAGTTCACCTCTAACACAAAGGATGCTATACTAAGGCAGCGACCCAATGAAAACAGGGGGCAACAAAAGGCAAGTGGTTTCAACACTACAAATACTGAAGAGGATTCCTGTCTAACCCCACTTCTTGACAAGAATTATTGAACTTGTTCTTTAAGAAAAATAAGTGTTTTAGAAATGTGGACAGCCCTAGATAATTCGGCCGTTCCCTGAACATGCACAAATTCAGGACTTTCAGCCTCCCAGAACTGGTTTTTGTCCAGCACATTTTATAACCATTACACTACACACACACACTAACCTGTTAATCACTGTGACATGTCTCTGCATTAGAGCATCTTTGGATATTCCACCACCAGGTGCTGGGGGCAAAGCACATGGAGCAATTTCCATGCTGGGTTTCACGATTCCATAAGCATTTCCTTTGCTTTTTGGCAATAGGGGTGTCACCCTCCTGCTGCCCTCTGTCACAGCCATTAATCCTGGTGGTCTCAGGGTTGCTTTTGGCTTTCCTACACGGTAGACATATATATAAAACAAAAACCAAAAAAAGGACTATTATATCAATATAGAAGATTCTTTGAACCAAGTATATTCTTTAAACAATGGGTTAAAATATACCCCCAGAGAAATTAAGATGTTAAGACTTGTATCAACTTTTTAAATCTCATACCTAAAATGCTCGTTCCTACGTACAAGCTTTCAGGCATCAATTTGTGTTGAAGACACTAAAGTCAAGATCCAAGATAAACCACCATAACCGATAACCCTCATTCAAAAGCAGAGCAAGATTATTCTTTAAACCTGTGTAATTAAATAGTATGCAGTCTTAGTCCAAAGAAAGGGTTCCAGGGTAAAATTTCTGTGGGATTCCCAGTTGAGGACTACTGTATTTCATTATAGCCAGCATGACTGTCAACTCAAGAGCAGCAGGTTTTAGCAGACCATCCTTCCAGGGAATACTTAACTGCTGGCTTCAAGAAAGTGCTCTTGAACCTGTGTGTCTTTGTTAAAAAGGCTCCCTCCTCAAACATTTAATCAACATTATGCATTACCCATATAGCATATCATTTTTGCTAACTGAAAGTTCTCAAACATTCACTCCTTATTCTGCAGCTAGGTTAGCTTTCTGAAGTAACACCAAAACGTTTTTAAGTGTTATTCTACTGCAGAAGTCAAACTGTTTGAACAAATGCTGTAGAAATTTAACATTAGCATCAGTTAAGACATACTGTAGCCCACAATATGTTAGCATCTCAGCAAAATATGCAACTTAAATTAATGTGCTTAAAACAATTTGTATATTGTATGGGAGCAAAAAATTCAAACTGTTTGGGCAACAAGATTGATTTTACTAAAATGTATGAAAACAAAGATCTCCTCTATACACTGGTCTTAGTGCACCAATTTTATCTGAAAGCAAGCTTTTAATGTTACAATACTTTTAGCCTGTAGTATTGTTAGCTGCATTATGTTACAAAGTCAAATATATTGATAAGATATTGTTTCCTAAAGGCAGAGAAAGAGTGCTTAAGCTGCCTTGCTACAATACATTTTAAAGTAGTACCTTAATGTTTATTTTTATTATATTGCCTCTAACATCAAAATTAGGTACAGCCAAAGAACTCTATTCAAAATTCAATTACATAACATCATTTCAGATCTCTCATCTAGATGAGAAATGGCACATACACCAAGTGCTGCTAGTCTACAGGTAGCAAAAGCTTTGGAGATTGAATTCATTTACAGCATGAACCTATTCTATTTATGCAGCTACAAGCAGAAAACACCAGATTCACAAGTGCAACTATTGGTTGCTACCACACACTTAATCTGTCTTGCTTTTATCATTAACAGATGTCTCTCCCTTCCCTACCATCTTTAATCCACCTAAAATGATTTTGGGAAACATGACAGAACCTTGAAGTAGAAAAAAGTTACATTGGTTCATCTGATGGGCACTGGTACACAAATAAGTTAGTTAATTCAAGCTATTGGATTTCACCTGAAAGATCATTTAATGCCACAGCAAGAAACTTTTCCTTCCTGTAAAAAGGTGTGTGTGTATTTCCATGTCACTAGAGATTGACAAAAAGCTTCTCCATCTGCAGCACCTCTAATTACTGGCACACCTGCATCAATTTAAATTTTTTTTTTTCCTCAGCTACAAGCTCCAGGGCCAAAGTACATCCAGCACGAATTTCGGCTGTCTCCCAGACTGATAAAAAGTAACAAAAAAACACCATTTTAAAGGTAGGAAACAATCCTTTTGTGTTCCCAATGACTGGAATTCACAGTAGTAAGGCTGTTGAAAAAAATGTGAGAAGGAAGCTACCAAATAACTATTTGCGAAGCCCCATAATGCAGGTGGCACTAGTGAACAGTAAGGTAGTCTGAGTGAATGATCAGACACCCAACTGGAAGCAGCTGCTGCGTGTACAGTCAGTGTCAGAGACTAAGTTTCTCAAACTACAGTTCCCTGTTTAAAAGATTCATGAAGTGAGTGAGAAGTCAGCTCATGCACAAGCAGTGGACTCTGTCAGTCAACTCAGGGACCCTGAGTCCACCTACACCAGGAACAGAGTCACTTTGGCAAAGAAATCCCTTCATGCCTGAAGAACCTCCCTGCCACCATAAATAAGTTTGATCCAATATCTTGATCTTTGCAGATCTAGACAATGCTCACAAAAGTGCAGGCACAAAGAACACCTTGTCCCTTTTCATTTTAAAAAGCTGACTAGTTAACAAAGATACTCCACAAGGGGGAGGAAGGGACATGACCAACAAGGAAATCAGAGGGGACATTAGGCTGTGTTGCAAGCTCACAATATGGACCTGTCAGTGGTAAAGGGAAAGTACAGAGTTGTTGGCATCACTCCTGTCTTTGTACCTTCAGTACCCTGCTCAGTGAGGGCTGAAGGAGAATAGCAAAGAAGGAACATTAGGCCCAATGGACGCTGCTCCAGAACAGTGGTCGTCAAAGTTTGGGTTGTGACCCAGTACTGGGTCACAGCACTGGCTCTGCTCGGGCGGGGGGTGGTGGTGGCGGCCCTTTCCTTCCCTGCTGGCCAGCACTGCTCCCTGGTGAAGGGTAGCAGCTGCCCTGTGCACTCCAACAGGCCAGCACTGCTTTGGGTGGGGGATGGGGGGCAGCCCATCCCTCCCCACAGTGCAGGGGTTGCCACGTGGTAGAGGGGTCCAGAGGAAAAATGTCTGATGACCACTGTTCTAGAACAGCACTGCTCAACCACTACATCATGACACATTGTGTCACCGCACAGTTGTGCTATGCTGTGGAGAGCAAGAAAGATGGCTGAATTTGGCCTGGGGAAAGTGGGTTGGCATGTCCTATTGGGTTACGACAAGCATGTCACAACCTACAGAAGGTTGAGAGCCACTGATCTAAAATGTTCTGATCTCACAAAGCCAGGGAGCGCCAATTCCACAAGCAGCTATGTGCCAGAGCCTCCTCAAAACATCGTTTACCTGGTGATTCTGCTTTTCTAGATCAGCTCACAGGAGGCATGATAGCTCCTTAGCACAAAGCTGGCAGAAATCCCCCAGTTCTGAAGGTTTTGCGTACATCAGGCCCCCAAAAGCTGCTGCATGATGCTTTCTGATCACAGTCAGTTACTTCAGCTAACTAAAAGGAAAGTAGCTCCAAAGAAAAATAACTTAGTCATCATAAGACCAGAATTTGTGCCTCAGAACAAAAACAAAACCCACAAACCTCAGAACCCTCAAAAGGTGGGCTTCAAATTATTGGGATGGATACACACACACACACACACACACACACACATATGAGCCTTCTGCAAGGTAGTAACTCTGCTGCTCTGAAGATACAAGCAAGCCATTTTCCTGTCCTCAAAGAAGCTGCTATAAGGAATTCCCACCCCCCCACCCACCCAAATACAAAGCTTCAGGAATGTACTAAGTGGGGGGGGGGAACGCTATCCCATCCTTTTTCTGGTACCTCATCTCAGACATGTTTATAGGCGGAGCCATCTGGGGGTGGGGGGGGGCACAAACAGGGCAATCACCCCGGTCCCTGCATTTACATGGGCCCCATGCTATCCCACTCCCAGCATGGGAATGTAGGGCCTACACTGTCTCTCCCCCCACCCCCCTATGGCTGTACTTCGCTTCGCTCCCTTTGACAGAGAGGCAGGTCAGCAGCTCTTCACTTGGCTTCTAGACCAGCCCTCGCTGTCCCCAGGGTAGAGCAGGAAGGCCCTGGGGTAGGGCATATGCACAGGTCCCGGTCCCGGTCCCTCCTAGTCTGGGCTGGCATGCCACAGCCTGCCCCACACGGCTGCATGCGGTCAGGACAGGTCCCTGGCCACAGCAGGGGCCACCCCTCGCCAGTAGCGTGACCTCATTCAGGGCTGGCTCCCAGTGGTTAGGACCACAGTTGTGGCCATTGCAGTGGCGGCAGCAGCCTCAGCCAGGGCCGGCTCCCTGCCAGCATGTGGTCTCCCACTAGGGCCAGCTCCCAGCTGGCAGGCCATCTTCAGGCCATGGCTAGGCTTATGGCTGGGCCAACACCTGGTCTTGGGTTCCTGGGGTGCAGAGCGGACCAGCATGAGGAAAGAGCTGGGGCTCCTCCTAGGCCAATCGGCCCTGCTCCCCTCACGAGACAGCCCTGTTTACACAACTGCACGGCTCAACTGAGTAGGTCATGAAGACCCATTCAAATCAATCCTGGCAGGGCTTGCCGATCAACATCATAGATTTACCCTCTCCCTCCACCCCCTGGGAAAAAAAGAAAAAAAAAAAAAAAAAAAAGAGTAAGGCTGCACTGACTGGAGGGCATTTCCTATCAATGCAGCACAGTAGAGATGCCAGCAATATAAGTGAGTTGATGGTGGATAAAACAAAACTAATATAGCTTGCATATCTCCCATCAGCCACCAATGGCTGTGTATATCAGGCTTCAGATCTTCAAGGTCACAAGGTACAATCTTGATCATCTAGTCCAGGAGTCTCAAACATGCCACTTGCAGGCCGCAAGCAGCCCCTAAAGTTATTTCCTGCAGCCGGCAAAGATACTATTGTTATTGATACTTGCAATATCATTGTATGAAAAGGTTTCAGTGGTACAGCCCTTGGGCTAATGTACTAGTCTTCATGTGGCCCTCATGGTGATTTGAGTTTGAGACCCCGATCCAGTCTGATCTCCTGTATGTTGCAAAGCACAGACCACCACCCACTCACTCCTGTAAGTTCTCCAACCAAGACTTAAAAAACAAATTGCATAGAATCTATTTGAGTGGTGGTTCCCAACTCTTTTGGCTTAAGGGCCACATACATTATCTTTACAATAAAGAAAGGGCCACCAGCCTATCGACTCATAACATACTGACATACATACCACCAAAGACAAGTCCCACCACGTATTGACCCTACTGTGCTCATTTTTACATGTTCACTATTTTACACCCAAGTTACTCACAGTATTTCACACTCACAGAAAGCACTAATACAAAAGAACAACTGTCACTACACAGTAAAGCACATGGCCTGGCAGCAGGCCACTCACTGTGACTTTGTAAAGTCCAGGCCAAACTGGAAGACACTGATTTTTTAGAGTCCTGCCCCTCCTCAAGCACAGCAGGTCCTGGATGCTCTACCAGCCACCCCCACTGCAGGCAGATGGAAGTTAAAGGTTACCTCCTCACTGAGCTCCAGCATGCTCCCTGTCCCCCACAGCAGGGAAACTATGCGTCCTGCAGCCCCATGCATTCCATCCAAGTCTCTAGGCAGTGGCTGTCTTCTGTAGCCCAGGGAATGGAAGATCAGTGTTCCCCTCCCCTGGCTCCACCAGGGATCTCTGTGCCTATGAACTCAGGTGTAGCGCTTTGGTGTGCTACGGGCTATGGCCAGGGGGAGGGGAGTGCTCATCTCTCATCCCTTTGGCTTCAACAAAGAGCTCACACTGGTCTTGTAGCTCCATGGCACCGCCTACCACCTGGGTTCTTAGGCAGCAACTTGCCTCTGCATCCCATGGGAATTAAGTGATGAGCTATGGTTTGGGACCCACTGATTGAGGCAGTGTATACATTCACAGCTGTAACAGCAGGCATCAATGCTGCAGCACTGATTGAGTGGGTCTGTGTAAACCTGTTCAGGAAATTGAGTAGCATTCTCTAGTTGACAGAATTAATCCACCTTCACAAAAACAGTAAGACTGCATCAACAGGAATGTGCCTCCTGTTGATACAGTGCCATGAAGGCACCACAATTCATGAATGTAAGTAAATACATGTGAGATATGCAAGCTATGTAACACAGCTTGCATATTTCCTGTTGACTGCCACAGCCACTTTATAGCAGCCCTTACTCTAGTTCAAACCAGCAAGTGACCTGGAAAGATGACAAGCCCTAAGGTCTCTGTCAGCCTGACCTGCAGGTGAAATCCCTTAATGACCCCATATATGGTGATCAGTTAAACCCTGCACATGTCAGTGAGACCCACTAGCCAGACATGGGAGAGAATTCACTATAGTAACTTCCCATCTAGTGCCTGATCCTTGGCCTTTGGAAATGTTCACCACTAACAGAAGTATGAGCCATGTACCACTGTAGGCAGCCTCATCATACCATCTTCTCCACAACCATCTCACATTCAGCCTTAAACCAGTTAGGTTTCTTGGTTTTTTTGCGTCTCACTGCTCCCCATGACCAGCTGTTCCAGATCTTCATTCTTCTGATGTTTACAAATCTTTATCTAGCTTCAAACCTAAAGTTATTGATGGTCAGTTTACATCCATTTGTTCTTATGCTGACATTAGCTTTTAAATAACTCCTTTCTTTCCCACTGCCTTGTTCACTTGTGTGGAGACTGCCTCATTTAATGAGCTAGAAGCAGTGGTTCCCAACCTGTTGTCTGTGGACCACTGGTGTTTCCAAAGGGTATTGCAGGTGGTCCACGGGGGCTGGGGAAGTGGGTGGAAACAATTACTGCAGGTTATATACTGTGATGAATGCAATGTTTGAGTGAGCATAACAAGTTAGAAATAGCTGAGTTTTAATATCCCTTGATATGCAAGTTTGTCTCCCAGCCACCATAGGCGGTTAAAAAAATGTTAAAATGGCTTGCTTACATGGTGGTCCGCAAAAGCTTTTAATGACAACATACTAGTACACATAAAGGAAAAGGTTGGGAACTGCTGAGCTAGAACTTGGTACCATGAATTTTGAGTACAGACACAGTGACTGCATCAAGGAAGCAAAGTGTGGTAGAATGCACAGCTTTACTAGTGCAGGTTTACCTGCTGGTGACACCTGCCAGGGATGGAGGTGAGGAAATGATTGCACTAACATGAAGTATTGGCACCAAGTTTTAGTGCTCAACTCAACTCTCTTGACCAACTCAGATGACAGCTTTAGGTCAATCAATCTCATCCTTCATTTACAGGTTTTGCTGGTTTGTTTCGAGCAAAGGTTCTTGTTTCTTCCCCTCTCAGTGAGACACGTGCAAGCACATCTGGCTCCCCTAGATGTCGTGGTCTCCTCTAAATCAAACAAAGCACTGAAGACAAACCATGTTAACTGCACTCCTCCACCTGGACAAGATTTGAGGCTGCTAAGCAGACTTCCTTCCTCCTAAAATGCCATGCCCCAAATAAAAAGGAAAAGGGTACCATGTACACTGAATGACTCACCAGATCAGACCAATGAACAGAGAATTAGTGTGGACTTAGTAGCACTGAACCATCTGCCAAAATGTAGCCCTGTCTGGAAAGGAGGATTCAGCAGTAAAGACGTGATGATTTGAAGCAATGGTCAAAGAACAGTCTCAAGCTAATGGCCTCTTCCACAACTGTGGTCAAGAAATAGCTAACAGGAATGCTGCCATAATATTTCTACTTGGTCAAGGCTCGTAAGGCAGCCTGATCTATAGTATAACTTTTTACGGCTATTTTGAAGGACCCAAATCCTTTAAAAAGATAGGAAAATTTGCAGTAACAAGCAACAATCCCACAGAGGCGGCATTGTTAGAGACTCCTATATTACAAACTAACATGATATTGCAGCATCTCATTTTTTGAGAATTTTGACGTTTCCCCTCCTCCACATCTGCTTTGTCATCTTTTATTACTTTTGATGAGCAGATAGAGGAAGACTTTTTTTTGCTAGTTTCATCCAATTCACTGTTTGTGATGCTGCTGAGATACAAGTCATTGGGGAAAATACACAGGATAGAAGTTTCTAAATTAATGCTACACTGTGGTTGGAGAACCTCCTCAAGTTACTCTTAGTCTACTTCATGCTCATTAAAAAAGGCAATACAGTCTCCTGAAAGAGTGCTGAGGATTCTTACAGCAATTCTTAACTGAAGGACAGTTTATTCCTAGGCAACTCTATGCTGTTCAATGTTGCCTCAGTACCTCATGCATTTAAGCCATGAAACTTTTGAGCTACAAGTGTAGTATCTCATTTTTTACAGATGGGAAACTGAGGCAGAAATGATTATGTGCCTTGGCAAAGGTCACTTGCCAAGTTCACAGTAGATGGGACTCAAATGTCCAGCTCTTCACCTTAATCACAAGCAGCATATCTATATTGCCCAGCATTTTCAAAACAAAAAAAAAAACCCACTTTTTTTCAGGATAATTATGTCAAAATAATTCTCGAAATAGCATTTTTGAAAAACGCTATTTTGGGACAACAATCACTTATCCTGAAATACTGTGGCTTTTTTATTTCAAAAAAAGGAAGTTTACACTGGACTTTTTCAAAAAAGCAAGATAGGGAGGATATTTTGGGAGGAGGAGGAGAAGAAAAAAAAAAAAAAAAAAAAGGGTTTTTTCCTTGTCCAGGGTTGGCTTTTTTTTTTTTTTTTTGGTGTGGAAAAAGCTACCCCAAAAAAGGCTTATTTTGAAGAAACTGGTGGGTTTAGCTTTTTCGAAAAAGCGCTCCAGTATCTCAAAAAATACCAGAGCGCATTTTCGGGATCGCTAAACCTCGTTATTTTTCAGAAAAAAAAAGCTTTTTTCAGGGTAGCTATTTTGAAAAAAGCCATCCCTGGACACAAACAGCTACCCCCCCCCCCTTTTTTTTTAAAAACAAAATATCCTCCCTCTCGCTTTTTTCCAAAAAAGGCAAGGCAAGGCAAGGCAATGGAAGAAGAGTCCAGCGTAGACTTCTTTTTGAAATAAAAAAGCCACAGTATTTCGGGATAAAAAAACAGTCCCCAGACCATTCTCCTGAAATAGCATTTTTGAAAAAAGTTATTTTGGAATAATTTTCAAAAAAATGCTCCCCAGTGCAGACATAACCAGGAGGATTTATTGCTCCCTACTGCTCTAGTTTGGAAGGGTGTTCTCCATTGCCAAGACTTCCACAATTGGGTACTTAAAGAAGGATTTAAAGTCTGGAGCTACGTCTACACCGATTGTGCCAAATTTGCTGCCGTCAGACTGATATTTCCAGATAGACTTAATAAAACCACCCTCTCAAGCGGCACTCAGCTGCATCGATGGGAACGTGTTTCCCATTGGTGTGGCACAGTGAAGACACCACACTGAAGGGGAGTTACTGAATTGATGGGAGTTATACAAGCGACTCTGCATAGCTTGCATTACTTTTGTTGAATACTGCCGAATTTCTTCTCCAGCGCAGACCTGGCTTAAGTGCCAAGTACCAAGCAGCTTCCCCTGAAGTGGTCATGGGAGCTGCAGCCCTAGCTCTGGGATACTCCCACCACACAGGGTCCCAGAGCCCAGAAGACTACACTGTAATAAAACAGCCCTGCAATTGGAATCAGGTGGCATTGGCCAGTCCCAGATTTTTATTGCTATGTAGAAATTTGCAAGCAAGAGCATTGCTTTCATACTAACTTCCTCATATGTTTACTCAAAAGTAATGCCAAGCACAAATATATATAATTTATTTCAGCACTATTTTCTTCTCATGTGACTTGGTTAACAGCATGCACAATTCAATGGAATAAAAACAGTGCATTTATAAGGGAAACGGTCTGCCACATGGTACAGAACTCAGTATGTCACAAAGCCATTTTCCAGCTTAGGATTTCTTACCGACTAATGCGAATGGAGCAGTGTTCTTTAATCTCATCTGGCAGTTTACCTGTCGTCCCATTTTCCTTTTTGAACTTCTCTGTCGAGCCACCAGTTGAGCAATTCGCACAGTCTCAGCACAAGCAACAGCATGGCAAATGACCTGCCCAAGGAGGAAGAAAATGAGCAATGAGGGAAAAAAAAAATATCAATAGAGGTCCAAACTTCTCTGTACTCCATGAAAGAAATTACATTACATTTGTTTCCTTAAATTCTATTAACTTTAAACCACAGAAATGTTAACATTTATAAAGAGAGTACAGTGAGTGGTTCACACATGCAATGTTTAAGATGATTTAGATTTCACATCCTCCCAAGAACTGCCTTTCCATCCATGACCTGTCTTGGGAACTAACTAGCCACTCACTCCTGGTAATAGCCAGTCAGACTGCTGCAACCAAAAGTAGAGCCAACCCTACAGAATACACTACCAAAGGAAACAAGTCTAAATAAATGTTGCCAGATAAGTGAGACAGCAAAATTCTCTCTGAAAACATACCCCCTAAGTAACAGGAAAAAAAACAGATTACTAGAACATGGAAAAAAGTCACTGAGACAGTATTATCTTCCATTCACACACTATCCTATTGGTCTGAAAAAACTTCTACCACAATTTGATCATGTGACAATCAAGTAAACAGAACTAAATTCCATCTTTAAGACAGAAACTGCAGTACAAGAGAACTAGTGAACAAGGGAGTTCCTCAGGTGATGGATGAGAGACTAATGACTCTTGGGGGTGAGTTTCCTGTCTGTTTTGTTCCTGTGCGTGGTGTGCTTGCTGCTCAGTTTGAGTATACTGTATGGTCTGTTTGTTTGGGAAACCATGTGCTGATCCTAGTGGCCTACTAGGCAAGGCCTAGAGCATCTTAATAAGGCTTTGACCCCCAAGCCCTGTAGTACCCAACAGCCTTAAATCAGAGGCTAGGACTATTCAGGGAGAACTAGGGTTTAAAGTCACTCCTAATTGACCAGAGGCAGTGAACAGGGTCATTTTGTGAGGGAATTCAAAAACAAGAGTGGGAAGGTAGATATATCTAACATTCTATAAACAAGAAACAATGAAACTCCCCACTCCTTCAATAAGAAAACCAAACAATAATAGAAAGAGCTGCAGGCAGGGCCAGAATTAGGTCTTCTGGTGCCAGGAACAAACAGCCCCAATGACACACCCACCCACCCCAGGCCCCGATCTGTACTCAGTGGCAGTGTGGAGCCAGATCTGGCCCCAGCCACTGCCAGTAAACTACGGGGAACAGGATCCACCCCCAGCTGGATCCACCCCCCAGGCACTGCTGGAAGCCCCAGGCACTGAAATTTTAAGAGGTTGAAGGGAACAGATGTGTCTCCCCATGGTGGCTGGGGCAGTGAGGAGCCAGATCTATCCCCAGCTGCCATGGGGAGCTGGATTGATCCCCTGTGCCCTCTAAGATTTGGCACCTGGGGCTTTGCCCTAGCCTAGTTGTGGCCCTGGCTGCAGAAGTACAAAGAGAATGCAGGCTAAAGTCCAGCATCAGAGTAGGGACTATCCATCTCATTGGACTAAATGCAACATGTACAATTACCTGCCCTGTGGGGGCATGTCACAATGCATGCATTTGCTGCAAGGAACTCCTGACCTTCAGATCGCACACAGGCTTTGGAGGCTGGTAGCTGAGTGGAAGGAGTTAAGGGAAATGAGGCTTTTCTGGGACATAGCAGAACCACCCTGGTCTGACAGCCTCTGGACTGTTGAGGAGGAAAGTCTCAGGGAAGAAGAGACTCCAGCTGGAATAGAGGCAAATCCACGGATATCCATGGACCATTTTTTGTGGATGCAGATCAGATACGGATCCACATATTTTTATCTGCACAGAGCTAGAGCCCTGCAAATATGCAGATAGCCGTATCTGTGGCTACAACACTGATATCCATTGGTCATTTCTTGCAGATGCAGGTCGAACACAGATCCACATATTTGTATCTACACAGGACTCTACAGATGAAAGCCCTTGGCGGGCTGGAGTCTGGCCCCAGGTTGGACAAGCCTGGTATATAACCTATCATTTAAATCAGCCTCTGTACTAGAGAATACCTCATGTCATGCCCTTAAAAAAAAGAAAAAAAAAAAAAAAAAAGGGCTCCAGAGACAATCCTGACAGTTACAGGCGAGTAAGCCTTACTTCAATTCTAGGCAAATTAGTTGAAGCTAGAGTAACAAACAATTATCAGACAAAGAAGAATACTGTGTGTTGGAGAAGTGTTTATTAGGTTTTTGTTTGTTTTAAAAAGGAACCCATAACTCACTAATGAAGCTGAATTCTTTGAGGAGTTAAAACAAGTACATAAGTGTAATCTTAGTGGACAGAGTATTTTTAGATTTTCAGAAAGCCTTTTAACAAGGTTTTTACCAAAGGCTCTTAAGCAAAGTAAGCAGTCATGGGATAAAGTGAAGGTCCTCTTCCTGAACCAGTAAGTGGTTAAAAGATAGGAAATAAAGAGTAGGAATAAATGCCCTGTTTTCATAATGAGAAAGGTAAAGAGAGTGTCCCAGGGGTCTCTATTGGGACCTACTGTTCACCATATTCACAAGTGACCTGGAAAAAAGGTGTAAATAATGAAGTGGCAAAATTTGCAAAAACTATAAATCTACTAAAGATAGTTAAGTCCAATTTCAGAGTTAAAGGAATCACACAAAACTGCACGACTGGGCAACGAAATGGCAGACAAAATTCAAGTGTTAATAAATGCAAAGTAATGCACATTGGAAAACGATCCCAACTACATACGTTACACAACAGTCAGGTTTAAGTTAGCTGTTACCAGTCAAGATAGATCTTGGAGTCAGCGTGGATAACTCCCTGCAAACATCTGCTCAGCATGCAGCAGGAGGAGGCAAAAAAAAAAAAAGCTAGCAGACTGTTAGGAGTCATTAGGAAAGGGGTGATCTGAAAGCACCTGGCATGGGCCACTGGCAGGATACTAGACTCGATGGATCATTGGTCTGATCCAGTATGGCTATTTATATGGCATTTCAGAAGAAGTCTTTAGAGCCTGATTTCTCCACTCCTCCCCCCTGCCCCACCACACACACTGACCTGTCATTTCAGTTATACTTTCTTGAAATGGCCCAATTTATCACCGTCACCATTCAGGGCAACGCACCCATGTTTCCCTCTCCAAGGTCCACATCTAGACTTCCAGATCCACAGTTGTCAGGTCTCTTGGGCAGAGACCACACCCCTAACCCCAGCACCTCATCCTTCTCCTATCCTTAGTGGCAAAAACTCTTCTGCAGAGACTGCTTCCCTACTCTTCATGGGGGAAAATGGAGCTTCTAGACTGAAGTCCTTCCATACGTTGGGATATCCACAGAAAGTCAGACTGCCTAAACAGGCCAGTGGCTACACAATGTCTGCTCCAAAGGCTTCTCAACAATATAAATGCCAGCAACTATAAGTTACTACATAGCTCTTTCTAAGGAAGCACATATAGTCCTGAGGTAAAACCGTCTCGGAGAAAACATTTAAAACAATCAATGCACCCATATGCATGCCAACAGCTTATCAGATTACCCAGCAAGCCTTATGGAGCCCCACAGGTCAGGGTCCTTCCAACCATTAACACAAAGGGTTGAGATCACCTTTGGACAGAAGATAGTGTCCATTTGTTAGATCAGAAGGAAGGTCATGAGTCAGTTTAAACTCAGCTTATTTACCTAAAAGTCCTTCCTTTGTCTGCTGGTCTCCAGAAAGCCCAGTGCAGTATATGCAAGTCTCTCCATGTGACAGGACCTCTCTGGAAGGTTTTACAACTAAAATGAATTTGCTTAATCAAGTCCACTGTTCTTTGTTCCTGAAGAGCTATGGTCCCTCCCTCCCACAGTCCCTGGCCCATGATACCCAATAAACTTAATAAAGTAAGATCTCCTAAGATAATGTAGAAACTGCCATGTCTACGAAAACCACCATATTATGTAACCGCACTCAGAACAAGATGAGGCCACACAATAAGAGATGACAGTAGTGGTGCTTGCACTATTACTTGTAATACCAGGAAACAATTCCACTAGACCAAAAGTGCAAAATCTCCCTAGAAATCCTCTAGAGGGGTAGCCATTAGTCCAGTTCGGCAAAAAGAACCACCACAAACAAACAAGTAGTCCTGTGGTACTTTTAAAGACTAACAGGTTTATTTATCATGAGCTTTTGTGGGTAGAATCCCACTTCACAGGCGCATGAAAGAGTGCCACAGGTTTCCTTGCTTGTTTTGCTAAAAATTTTCAGCACCAAACCAGAGATCTGCAAGCCTTACAACGAACTCCAAGTCCCTTTTAATAAGCAGCTTGAGAAACACCCCCCCATGTTACAATTTACTATTTCCAAACCATTGCTACACATCTATTATGAAACTTTTCCTACCTCGCCCATTTTATTAGTTTCTATACTGACAACTCCTGGGACACTCTTCAGATATCCTTCCAGTGTAGAGTGTCCTAGTTGTTTGAAAGGAATCCAATCTCCCGTCAAGGATTTGTATTCCCCCTGTAGCCGTGGCAAGGGTATTCCATTTTTATTGGACTGGAGAACAGCACGAAGCATCTTTGCAACTAGGTCAGCTTCCAGCATCTTTATCTGTAACCAAAAATAAGCATTTACATAATGAATGTTTTAGATTCTTTCTTGCTCAGTTACTCATCCCACCCTCTCTGCCCACCAATTCGCCTTGTTAGCATGAGATAACTGAAGAAAAGAGATGATGAAACCCTGACATCACGGACTAGAATGACAGTAAAAGGACTAAATAGAAGCAAAACCAAATAGCAGTATGTTGTAGCTTCCACATAATAGATAAGAGAAAGAACAGCAAAGCTAAATAACTGGAGAAACAAAATAGATTTGTAAAACTATAAACAAGGATGCACAACCACCACTGGAGGATCAGCCAGGGTCTATTACTGGACTAGTAGCTGCTGCTTCAAAAAAGGTATAAACAATTATCGAAGAAAAAAAAAAAAAAAAAAAAAAAAAAAAAAACTTACAGAAACAAAAGTTTTTCTAATCTCCCTTAGTTCAGAGGTTGGCTTATGACCTGAAACTTGGAGGATTTACACTCCTCCCAAAACACTCAACCTTTTTAAAAAATTCATTAAAATACCCAGAATTACACCAGTCATCCCCATCAATCCTTTTTGAATTCTCAAAACTCCTTGCTTCAACTGTCATGAGTAGGTTGTGTGTTATATGAAGTATTGCCTTTTACAGACTACCAATAGTGTAAAATTTTCCTCACAAGTTCAAAAATATCTACAAACACTTCTGAAAAATATTGTAACCAAGTCACACAGATCATTCCAAACAAACACCAATAAACGTTTACATCACAGCTTTTATTTTTGTCACAATCTTAAGAAAAAATGGTATTTAGGAGGACAGTATTTAAAAGCATATTGAAATGTTTTGTACAACTCCCAGGCAAAGATATGCTAAAACAGAATTATATTTGAAAGTACGCATCAGTGATTTAAGGTAGAGATACATTACAGGGATCAAACAACCTAGGAGTCTGGTGGCACTTTTTAAAAGACTAAACAGATTTATTTACTACATGTGCTTTCATGGCAGAAAAATCTCAGGGATGAAGTAATCCCTAAATTTAGCACTTATAAACACATGAAAATTCAAAATTGAGGATACACAAATTCAGACATGTGAAAATACAGAAATGCACAGTTAGGGCATACCCTCTGTTCTGTATTGACCCCATGCAGTAATTACAGGATTAATTTAGGCATTATAATGTTTAACCCAATTTGGATTTATCTAATGTCTCTCCAGAAGTAAGGCTATTTCTTTCTCCCTCCAACATCACTAAGTACAGAGCTAGAGCTGTTTGGGTACCTTAACTATGTCTTTCCATACTTATCCACCATCAACATAACTTTGCTCCATTCATATGATTTGAATCTGCTGAACAGCTTTGTATTGAGTAGGTGGGCATCATAAGATGATGATACTTAAAGCCATCATACACCAAGGATAAGAAGGGGCATCCATGTAGTGCTTCTTTTCATCTCTGACATGGATAGCAAGACGGGCCATGAAGATGCAAGCATCTAAACAGTACAGACAAAAATGCCAGACCCTAAATGTGGATATGCATTGAGCACAGTGCAACACAAGGTGTTGATCCACTGAGAACGCTAGTACTAAGGCAAGGCCCTCAAGTGTTGCCAAAAGAACTTTCTCCACAACAGACATATAGCCATAAGATGCTGAACTACCAAAAAACAAACACACCCACCCACATTGAACAGAAGCAGACACTAAAGCACAAGACACAGGCATGGACAACTGCCTCTGAGCATCACAAGCAAGGTACACTAAATGATATAGACCTAACTGAAACGAACGGACTTATGAAAAAAAAAAAAAAAAAAAAAAAAAAAAAGATGCTTAATGGCTTTGAAGCAATTGAGAGAAGAGCCAGAGTGGCAACTAGCCAAGAAAGCACCTACAGAACTTCTTTGCTGAATGTAGACAAGTGGAAGCCTCAGACCAATTTCTTAAGGCAAAAATTAAGCTGAGCAGCATGTGACCACCACCAGTGGGCCCACCTTCATCCTGTTCCCACCTCTGTTGGGGGCCAAAACCCTTTACGACTTGACAAAATTGCACAAAACCTTAAACTAAGAAGCTGAGGCCCAGGAGTGAAAATCCTGGCTCATGATATCTTTAAAGAAGCAATATTACTGGGGACTTTGCGATATACTGAAGTGCCAAAGCCTGTTATCAAAACTATAGTTACTAGCTTCACTGTACAAGCTCATATTTCCACATTTAACCAAATCTGCAAGTACTTAACATTATGCAATATACCACCTCATGTTATAACTCAATTTTAGTGGGCTAAATGGATACACTCTCTAATGCTTACTTTTACTCAAGGGCCCCGCATCCCTGGCTGGGGACGTGGTCGGAAGCCGCCGCATCCCCAGCCCAATTGGGCCAGAGAGTGGGAGAGGGGTGGCCCTGCCAGATCCGGGGCACCGGCGCTGGGATTCGAGGCACGTGCCCTGGGTGCCCAGCGATGCCCCTGCTTTTAATCTTGCTCCTAACTGATAAGATAATTGTATAGGGCAACATTATGCTCCAGTAGAACTGATTAGGGTATGTGTAATAGATTAATAATGGAAAGTTCACAAGAATATGGGCAATGTTGGTAATTTTCAGCTCATAACTTTGTTGAGCAACCCATTCTTTTTTCCTATTTGTTACTGAATGTATTCTTCAAACTATTTACCATATTTCCAAGTACTGGGGGAAAACTGATGTTTGTTTTTCCTCTTTCCCCACCCCAGGAAAGAAGAGAAGTATTCATACTCAAAGAGCTCAAGCCACCTGAGATACTTCTTTACAGACTAAAAAATGGATTACTTCTAGGGAAAGACTAATAATTAGTTTCAGATCAAAGTGCCTCGTGCAAAGATGAGCACACGGAACCAGAGAAAAATGGAAGCTTGCAGAGCAAGTCATCCAAGATAGTTCCCCAAGATCAGAAGAAGATCATGTTCTGAAGCTTTTGAGAATTTATTAAGATTTAAGGCTTTCTGCTCCCCAGCTGTTTCCCTCTCTGCTCATAAATAGTTGAACACCACAGCACATTCCCAGGCCACAGGACCAGGAAAATGTGCATCTCATGCATTTAGTGGTCCTCTTATAAGAGATATTGACAAGCTCAATGAAACAGGCAGATTGGTGAACCACCACCAAGGCTATTCAGCTCCTCAAAAGAAGCTTGTTATTCACCCAAGGTCTAAGATTTAAAAGGTTCATAAGCAGCTATGAAAGTTCCGCTTGTCAGGATTTAGACAAAGTCTGAGGCCCAGTCTACACTGCCATCAATCAATGGGAGTTACACAAGCTATTCTGCATAGCCTGCTTAACTCCCATTGACTTCACAGCTCTCCTTTAGCATGCCATCTTCACTGCACTGTGCCGACGGGAAACGCATTTCCATCTCTGGAACAGTATGCCACTTGAGGGAGTGGTTTTATTAAATCAAACTCTTGATGAGCTAAAATGTAGACATACCCTGAGGGTGCATCTACGCTGAAGTTACAAACCTATGGCTAATCTAAGTCAACTCAGGCTCCAAGGGCTTGGGCTGATGGACTTTAACTGAGAGGTACACTTTTGAGTGGGGTGAATCCCAGAGCTCTGGCTCCAGCTTGATTGTCTACACAGCAGTTAACTCCACACTGAACCTCACGAATCCAAAATGAGCTGACACAGGCCAGCCATCTCGACATACATTGAAAGTTTTCCTCCCTTTCCATACACCAATATCTTTATGCTACCCATGCTAAAAGGTAAGAGGGAAACTTTTGACCACACTTACTGTCAAGCTCCCATTTCAAGAGCCCCAAGATGTTTATATGAAGACCAAATTTACCAGGCACTTCACAGGTCTGTGCTGCACTTCATGTTTGCCCTCAGAGTACTTACAATCTAAGGATATGCCTTCACTGACTGTTCACCACTGTCAGATTCATTTATCCATATTGACTGAACAGAAGTGGAGACCACTCATTCAATCCAGAAGTCTATTTAGTAAAACCACCTCCACAAAAAGCAGTGCTGTGTCAACAGGTATGCATTTCCCATCAGTCCAGCGTAGCTGAGATAGCACACTGAACTGACTTTAGAAAGTCAATGTTAGTTACTCTGTGCCACCTGCATGACTCCCATTGACTGGTGCCACATTTGGCAGCAAGTATAGACAAGAGCTAAGTGATCTGCCAGACTCAGACATCTGACTAGGGCTCATCCACTTCACAAAGTAACTTAATAAACAAAAACAATTAAGTTATAGTTGAGGTTGCTGTCTGTACAGTAGCTCTGAAGATCATTAAGTACATGCATACTAAAGCTAAAAGTTTAGCACTATGATAACAAGCTTTAATTATGTAAGCTATTTGACAGTCCTTACCACTTACCTCAGAGTCAGCTAAACCAAAGCTCAGCATTTTTATGAGCCAGTCACATTTCCACTGAAGTCAAGGGTAGCTAGATTTTCACAGGAATGGTGCCAGACCTTTTAAACTTAAAGTCTAGATAACTGTGTGTATATATGAAGTCTATATTATTGCATCTGATGGTTTATGACAGGGGTTGGCAGCCTTTGCTAGCCCCTGTGCAAGTCCCTCCCTTCCATCCCCTGGCAAGTGCCAGGGGCAGGGCCAGCAGGGGAAGAACAGCCCAGCCCTGCTTGGGGAGGGGGCCAGGAGAAAGGAGCAGCTGCAGGGGGCTTGCAGCCATTCTAAGTGGTGCCAGAAGACCAGGAGCTCTGCATGCCACTCAGAATGGGCACACATGGCAGGTGTTGCCAACCCCTGGTTTATGACATAGGTTGCACCTGTTTCAGCAGGACATACATTTTTATAATATGCCGTAAGAATTTTTGTAAAATAGTGTGTTAGCTGAAAGCTAAATATCTAATTTAGATAATGAAATTTTGCTTAGAATTAAGTGACTTATGTACTACTGTCATGGTAGTAGAGAAACCTTGGAAGGTGATCATCACTAGGACCAAATTGCAGAAGAGGAAGAACCATGGCCTCTACCCTCACTTCCTCTACACATATTATAGGCACACAAAATTAATTCACAGAGCTGAATGTGAGGACCACTTGGAAGAGATAGAGGAGATGGGCTTATACATTGAGTGTACTGAAAAATAATTTATGTGAAAAAAAGCATGTAAAGACATATGTAGTTTTGGGAGAATACCATAGAATGAATGGATACAGCTCATTCAGACTTCACAGCTGACTTTTATTACACAAGGAGAATTAAGATTGTTCGGCTACTTATGAGAATTTTTGAATATTGTTCATTGAGAATTGTTCTGTTTCATGATCTGTGAACATGAATTGATTCTCAAGGTCACTCAATTCATATATCTTCAACTTGTAATTTCCAAAGTTTTAAAAGTATGGAGTTTGTGGTAAGAACAAATTTAACAATGCTCTTGAATTGCACTTAACAACCTTAACTGGAATTTGATGTAGTTATTGCTATCATTTCCTTGGTCCTGGTTTTTATAAAACATTTAGTTAGTTAACAAAAGTGGGACAGGAAAACTGATTGCAGAGAGAAGAAATCTTGAACTTATTTTTTCCCCAGTTCCACAACTGATCTACAAAAGACAGCAGGTTTGTGAAAAGCCCCCCCTCCCCCCTTCATATTCCAATAGACAACTTCAAAAGTTCACTTATTTTAAAATGATACTAAAAATTAGTTAAAGCCTGGGTAACAAAAGAGAGGAACTGGAGCTACTGGTAGAGGAAGAGAGACCAACTATTATAGGGACAACTGAAACATGGTGGAATAGTAGCCATGACTGGTATTGAAGACTATGTGCTCTTAAGAAAAGACAGATATAAATGTGGGAGAGTAGTACTGTGTATAAATGAGAAAGTAGACTAAGAAAATTCAAAGCGATCAGATTAACAAGGCAGAATCAGTGTATAAATCACACTGGGGAAGAAAGCTAACAGAGTTTCTCCAGGCGTAGTGGTTGGGCTGCATTACAGACTGCTGGGATCTGATCTATACATAGATGGGACCTCTTCAAGGCCTTTAAGTAAATATTACTAGGAACTGTGAGATTGTGGGAGACTAACTTCCAGATACAGATTGGAGGATGTGCTAGAAGTAATGTGATAGCTGGGGAATTCCCTCTTCAAACTGTTACCAAACCAATGAGAGGGGATGCCATATTGGACTTTGTACTGGTGTGTGGTGAGAACCTCAAAGAGAAACTGGTTGTAGGTGACAACTTAGGTTCAAGCGAGCAGGAGCTAATTCAGTTCAAACTAATTGGATAAACAAAAATAAATCTGCCACCAGGATCTTTGACTTTAAAAGGGCAACTTTAGAAAATTAAGGGAATTAGTTGGGGAGATGGACTGGACTGAAGAACGTAAACACAGAACAGGCTTGGAATCGCTTCAAATCAAAGTCACGGGAACTGTGTGAAGCCTACGTTCCCAGGAAGGGGGAAAAAATTCATAGCCAAAAGCTGTAGGCCAAGCTGGATGTGTAAGCATCTCAGAAAGGTGATTAGGAGGAAACACAGAGCCTGCAAGAAGTGGAAAATGGGAAAGATCAGCAAGGAGAGCTACCTCTTGGAGGTCAGAGCATGTAGAAGAGATAAAATGAGAAAGGCAAGAAGTCAAGCAGAGCTGGACCTTGCAAAGGGAATTAAAACCCAATAGGAAAAGGTTCTCTACCCATATAAATAGGAAGAAAACAAAGAAGGAAGAACTGAGACCATAAAAAATGAGGATAGCGGAGGTCAAGGACAAACTAGACATGACTAAATGTCTAATAAGTACTTTGCATCTGTTTTTAATGTGAGTAAAGATGAGCTGGGGGATAGAGATAGGGTAGCTAATGGGAACAAGGTCATGAAAGTGAAAATTACCATACCCAAGGTAGAAACCAAACTCAGGCTACTAGATAGGACTAAATAAGAGGACCAAGACAATCTCCATCCAAGGATATTAACCGAACTGGCTCATGAAATTGCCAGCATATTAGCAAAGATTTTTAATGAATCTATAAACTTGGGGCTTGTACCATATGACTGGAGAACTGCTAATATAGTTCCTATTTTCAAGAAAGGGAATAAAAGTGATCTGGATAATGACAGGCCAAGGTCGTGGAGAAAATTTTAAAGGAGAAAGAATGTTGAGGATAACAGTAACTAGGATAAAATATAACATGGCTTTATAAAAGCTAGATTATGCCAGACCAACCTGATCTTTTTTTAATAGGATAACAGATCTTTTAGACAAAGGGAATGTCATGGACTGAATTTACTTTGATTTCAGCAAGGTATTTGATATTGTTCCACACAGGGAATTAGTTAAGCTACAGAAGGTGGGGATTAATCTGAATATAATAAGGTGGATAAGGAACTGGTTAAAGGGAAAGCTACAGCAGGTCATACTGAAGAGTGAACTGTCAAGCTGGTGGGAGGTTACCAGTGGAGTCCCTCAGGGATCAGTCTTGGGACTGATCTTATTTAACCTTTTTGTTATTGACCACAGCACAAAAAAGCGGGAATGTGCTAATTAAGACTGCAGATAACACCAAGTTGGGAAGTATTGCTAATATAGCAAAGTATCAGGATACTATACAAAAAGATCTGGATGACCTTGTAAACTGGAGTATCAGGAATAGGACGAAATTTAATAACAGGAAGTGCAAGGTCATGTATTTAAGGACAAGTAAGAGTTTTTCCTATAAGTGGGGACTGCATCAGTTGGAGGGGTAATGAGGAGGAGAAGGATCTGGGAGTACTGGTTGGTTGCAGGATCTCTATGAGCCACCAATACTATGTGCTAATGAAGTTCTAGGATACATCAGAAGAGGTATTTCAAGTAGACAGGGAGGTGTCAGTGCCACTGTACGAGGCACTGGTGAGACCCCAACTGGAATAGTATGTGTAGTTCTGATCCCTTGTGTTTAAAAAGGATGAATTCAAATTGGAACAGGTGCAGAGAAGGGCTACAAGGATGATCTGGGGATTGAAAAAACTACCTTATAAGAGGAGGCTCAAGGAACTCAGCTTGTTTAGCTTAAACAAAAGAAGGCTGAGGGGTGATATGACTGCCCTATATAAATGTATCAAAGGGATAAATATCAGGGAGGGAGAGGAATTATTTGAGTACAGCACCAATGTGGACCCAAGAACAAATGGATATGAACTGTCCATCAGGAAATTTAGGCTTGACATTAGACACAGGTTTCTAACCATTAAAGGAGTAAAGTTCTGGAATAGCCTTCCAAGCAGAGCTCGGTGGGGGTGTGGGGGAAAAACACAAATGCTTTTCAAAGCTAAGCTTCATAAATTTATGGAGAGGACAGGATAGTCTACTTTGGGAACTGACTGATCTTTGGCTACTGGTGGTGGATATGCAAGCGGCCTAAGAAGGAAGGGGAGATGGGGTGGGCTCTGAGTTATTACAATGAGTTGTTTCTTGGGTGACCGGCTGTTGAGACTTGCCCACAGGCTCAGGGTTTAACTGATTGCCATATTTCAAGTCAGGAAAGAATTTTTACCCCAGGGCAGATTGGCTAAAGCTCTGAGGATTTTTCACCTTCTTTTGTAGCATGAGACATGGCTCATCTACCAGTGAATTCTCTGTATCAAAGTCCTTAAATCATGATTCGAGGACTTAACTCAGATAGGTTAGAGTCTTACTGCTGGCATGGGCGGAAGAGGTTTTGAGGCCTGAATTGTACAGGAGGTCAGACTAGATCAGTGGTTCCCAATATTTTCTCTGCTGTGGCACACCTTGCTACCTTTAGTTAATTTGAGGCACACCACCATATAGTTTCCAAATGAACATATGAATATTCATGAGCCAATCCAGAGCTCTTTGAGTACGTTTTCAAAAATTTTGTGGCACACCTGCTCAGGCCTGATGGCACACTGGTTGGGAAACACTGGACTAGATGATCATACTTGTCCCTTCTGACCTTTGAGTCTATCAGTCTAAGTAGAAATCAACATAATGCTACATAAATTATACCTTATATGGCATTTGTAACCTGATTTAATCATACAGTAAATTCAGTTAAGGACTATTACAATGGAAGTAGAAACAGATCACCATGAGTGTTTAGTAACCAAGAAATTACTAAACTTTGAATGTGGCCTTATTTTTACTTTGGACTTTTTCACTTCAGGAATTCACTAGAAAAATAAGCAGCAAAGAAGTATTTACAGCTCTGTCAGCTGAGAAATTATGCAACTCAGACTTGCTTGACACTGTCATACAGTACATTCTGTACTTGGTAACAGCTGTAAGTTTGGGGAGAATACCATATTATTCACACAGACTGCATACATGTGAACACAAGTTTAAGAATGGGGCCACTCTGTCACCTCCAAGAAGAGAAGATATTTTTGTAGTTCCTCCTTATGTCATTCACAAAAACATTCCCCCTGTTCCCCCCCCCCCCCAATCACTGGGCCATTTAAAATAGACTCATGCACTGCTTTTGTAGTTTTCCTGTTTGTGCTTGTACTTAGTTGTTAGTGGTGCTACTGTTTATATAAGCACCACTCACCACCACAAGAGCACAGTACAAGTTGGGGGAGGTGGGGGGTGCTACAGACATACATGGATAAGAATGCCTTCCTTTACCCTCCTCCTCTGCAGCTATTTGAGAGACCGGTTGAAGGGGAAATGAGAACAAACAGACCTCTTACTAGGCTCTCATCCTCAGGATAGCATCCTATCATCATTTTAGTATCCTCCCACTAGTGAACACCCATAAGTTTTTACCCTAGCCATGTCCTTCTCAGTTACAAGCTTCAAAATCTTCTGTATCAAGGGTGGCCAACCTTACCAACCCTTCAAACAGCACAGAATAAGCCTCAGAAGTTTGAGAGCTGGAGCATGCCAGTGGGGTGGTGGGACTTGGGGATTCTGCCTCCCAGGCTGTGACTACCAGGGCTTAGGGCTTCTGCACCAAAGGGTATGCCTGCCAGGGCTTCAGTCCCACTGCTGCTAACCTCAGCCTCAGCAAGTGCCTCCCCCAAACAGCCACACACACACACCCCCACACCCACCTGCATTGCTGACACCCTGACTCCCGGCAGATGTACTTTATGGGTCTGAAGACCTGAGATATCCCTCTCTGGTAGGCAGAAGCCTCTAGCCCCAAACTCCGCAGCCCAACCTGATAGGTGGAGAATCAGGGGGCTTCTTTAATTATAAAAAGAGCTGCATGTGGCTTCCAAGCCAGTTAACCACCCATTTTATATAACCTAGATTGGCTCCATTAGATATCCAGTATTTGTTTCAGCAGCCGGCAGAGAACAGATTCTCAGCATGGCCATTAACATTCATGCAAGCTTTTCTTTTTTTAAAATATAAACACTCCCTGTGGTTCCCCCACACATTACTTAACTGCTATCACAAAAATGCCATCATATTAATTTAATCATAGTAGAGACAGCAGATGTTTAAACTACAACATGTGCCTTTGTCAGAAGAGAGTCTTCAATTCCCCATGCTTAGAGCCCCACAGATACAAATACATTGATCCATATCTGATCTGCATCTGCAAGAAATGGTCCACAGATATCTGTGACGTTGCCACAGATGTAAATACAACATGGATATCCACATATTTGCAGGGCTCTACCCATACTAACCAGAGTACTCCTTTTCTAAATGCTCTGACAGGGGCACGATAATCTTTGGAAGAGACTTAAAGTGGCAGCTAATACGCAAAGGGAGCCAAGCAGCACTGTTTCGAAGGAACAGCCATATTAGTCTAGTCCAGTGGTTCTCAGCCACTATATTGGAGGACATTTTTGTGTTGCCACCAGGGCCAGCTCTACCGTGAGGCAAGAGACATGGCTTCAGGTGACAGTTGTTAGGGGTCCCCAGTCCCCTGGCTCCTGCCTCTTCAACTCTTTCTTAGCAGCTCAGGCACTGTCAGTCAGCCTACAGCTTAAGTCATGTAGACAGAGGCCACTTTAAATCCCTCTACAGGTAGATGCTTGAGATTTATGCACTTTGGAAAACTGTTTTTAACTTTTATAAATGAGATGAGGGGACGCCAAATCAAAATTTGGCTTGGGGTACCACAACCCCTAGGGCTGGCAGTGGCTGCCAGACAGCAATAAGTGTGTGACAGAGACCTAGGGAGATATCTGGATTTGGTCTAGATGGAGTAGACTAGTACAGTGATTTTCAAACTTTTTTCCTCAGAACCCAACCAGAAAAAAAATCACTTAAGCCCATGACCCAGCAATTACAACTTTAAGCAATCCATCCCAGCCTTTCGGTGGTGGCAACAGGGTGCTGCGATTCAATACTGGGTCCCAACCCCAAGTCGGAAGACCACCGGGCTAGCGTATCCTGCAGCATCACAACATGCTGTCTCGTGAGCCACAAACGGTTAAGAACCACTCGTCTAGTCCAGCAAAACAAAACAAATACGGAGTCTGGTGGCACCTTTAAAGACTAACAAATTTCTCTATTGCATGAGCTTTCATGAGGGGAAAAAAATCCCACTTGGTCAGACACCTGAAGACAGGGAACTTAAGCGCCTGACGAAGTGGGATTTTCTCCCATGAAAGCTCATGCAAAAAAGAAGTTAGTCTTTAGAAGTGTCAACCAGCTCCTTGCTCGTGTTGATGAGGTGCTGTGTGTCAGCAGCACTTTGCCTCCACCTGCCAGTCAGGGAGCTGCTGGAGAGGAAAGACACACGGGGGGCAGCCAGCTGCTGACAGGACTAGCTCCCCTTGCTTGCGGCCTGGGGGGCAGGTGTCACAAAACTGCACGAGGGGGAAGGAGACGGACAGCGGGACAGCAGCTGAGGGGCTTTAACCCTTGACAACGCTGGAAAGCGCAGACCGTGCCGGTCTCTGCCAGCGGTAAGCGCCGACACGCGCGGCCCGGAGAAGAGCCCCCTGACCGGTCCCGTCGGCACCACACCCCGCGGCTCCAGCCCAGCAGGCAGGCCCGGGACGCCGCCCGCCAACGACTCACCTGCCGCTGGCGCCCCTCAGGGCCGCCCACCTGCCTGTCCCTCAACGCTCGCGCCGCCGCCCGGCGCGCGCCGCTCCGCCGCCTTTTAAGGCCTCACCCGGCCTACGTCACCCGGCCCCGCCCACAGCGCCCGGCGCATGCCCGGGCAACAGAAACTAGAAGAGCTCTTCCCCCCTCTGGCGTGTGGCCGCGCGTTCGCGACAGGAGCGGGCGCGCGCGCGCGGGGGCTGCCGGCCAGCCCCGCCCTTTTCCCCGCCGCCGCGCCTCGGGGCGGGAATGGAAAGCGAAAGCGAGGAGCGGCCGTAGAACCTGGGGGGGGCGGGGCGTGAGATGATTGGCCCCGCCCTGCCGCGAGCCCACCGCGCCACCGCCTCGCGCGCCGCCGCCCCGCCCACCCCGCACGCGACGGCCCCCAGCCCGAGCACGCGGGGCTCGCCGCAGCCCTGCCCCGGGCCCGAACACCTGTCAGCCGGGCGGGCTGGAGCCGGTCAGGGCCGACTGAGCGGGAAGGGCTCGGTGGCGACACCCCCAGTTAGCGCCTCCCGAGGCCTGGCCTCTGCAGCGTCCGCTCTGGACGCCCAGCTCAGATCCTCCGCCCGCAGCCGCCTTCCAGCAAACCTGGGACTCCGGCACACCCTGATCGTAAAGGCCCGGCTCCGCCCACCGACGTGCAAACAATAACACTGACACGGGGGGGCTCGTCTCACTTTTCTCCGTCTGTTTTGAAGTGTGGGCAGCAGCGCTGGACCTAACTCTGGTCTTTCTCTTCCGAGTCCTCTTCAGCGTCTGCTCCAGCTACATAAGACTGCTCAGCTACCACAGGGCATAAGGGGCTCACGCCACAAAACTTGTTTGGCTGAAACAGATTAAACAACAAGGAGTTGTGTAGCACTTTAAGACTAACAAGATTTATTTTTTGCATGCGCTTTCGTGGGAGATGATCCTACTTCCTCAGATGCTTCGAAGATGGGTGAACTTACAGAAAGGAATGAAACTAAATGCAAGGGGGTGTAAAACATAGGATCAGGTCATAAAGTAACAGCAAATCACAGCAGTTTACAGGCTCAAACCATGGGAAGCCTGAAATCAAATTACCCTTTGTAATGGGAAAAGAATCCATAGTCTCGATTCAGTCCTGCTTTCACAGAATTTAACTTGCATATTAATTCGAGTTCAGCTGTCTCTCTAACACCGCTATCCCTTTTAAAATTGACTTGAAACAGATCAGCAGGGATCCGCCCCCCCCATGTTCAATTGATTAGTCTTGATGACACTGAGTCACTGCCCTCCAGGATCCGGCTCCCTTCCCCCATTCTACAATTGTGCCCTGCAGTCAAAGCTTCCTGCATTTGGCCATATTAAAGCACTGATTCAAGTCAGTCCATCTTAACAAGCAAGCCACATTGCTTTGTATAAATGATTTGTATTACCTTTATTTCACACTTCATCAGTTTTCGTAGCAGCTGGAACTTACCAAGAATTTTATATTTTCTTCCAGATCAGTAATAGATATCGTACAGCATTACTTACAATAAAAATCACAAAAGCTGGCCATACCACTTAAGTATGCTTGAACTATATTGACAGTACAGCAGTTCCTCTTATTGCTTTTTATCCCCCCCAAAGGGATAGCTGTGTTAGTCTCATCCAGCAAAAAAACAAGGAGTCATGTGGCACTTTAAGACTAACAGATTTATTTTTCACATGAGCTTTTGTGGGAAAAAATCCCACTTTGTCAGATGCTTCGAAGACAGCCCTTCCAGCAAAAACAGGACTGTCACTTTCAAAACTTTGTCTTGAGAAATGAGCTTTTAATGTTATTATGTGGTGAAGGTTGTGTTATCAATATCATTAGTGCAGTGCTATGCCGTGACAAAATTTGTTGAGATATGTAACTTCACAAGGTTGCAAGCAGGGTGCACAAGAGATGTTTGTTTAAAGCAGGGGTGGCCAAACTTATGGAACTCAAGAGCCACACAAGTAGATTATTAAACCTTCAAGAGCTGCACTGAAGCATACAGCCATATGCTTTTACCTACTAAATTGATTTACTGATGTTCTTCTGTGAGCTGCACTTTTTCATTCAAGAGCTACCTGTGGCTCCCGAGCCGCAGCTTGGCCACGCCTGATTTAAAGGGATTTCTCACCTGCCAAAGGTTGATGCAGAATTAGTGAGACTACAGTATTGTAAATTTTCTGAGGGAGGGCAGTATACACATACAATTTTGAAATATGGTACATTTACATTATTAAAATAAATTCAATCTATATGGTAAATAATAAAATAAGGGACGTTCCTCTTAAAGCTTGATAAAGACTAGCATGCGGCTACAATTTCAGCATTTTAACTTACACTTGTTTGTCCTTTATTTTTTAGCCATTTAAACTTTGACTATTTCATCACCAAAAAAATGTTTTGGAGTCCTGTTCCTAAATGATGTGGTTTAAATCTCTAATGTTTATTGTAAGTGTCAACTGTTAGAAATAATCATTAGAAAAGACTAAACCATGGATGGGTTACCCCCCCCCCCCAAAGGGTAATTCCAATACTTTATCCTGGAGGTAGCTAGGTAAAGCATATCTTACCTCAGAGTCTTAGAGATATTCCTTTTCCAAAGCAGCCTTGGCTGTAACAAACAGAATACATAATATACTAACGCTGTCCTCTAGTGGCAAAATAAATTAATGACAGCCTCTTTTTTAAGAAAACAAGGAATCCTGTGACACTTAAATTTATTTATCGCATGAGCTTTTGTGGGAGAAAATCCCACTTTTCCTAGCCTATATTTATCGTTTGCATGCAACTACAGACATCATTGTCCCGATCTGATAGATAATACATTGTACTACCAGTTCTAGGTAGGTATTTTGTTAGCAGTTTTAGTCTTTTCCCCCACAGCGATATAATACAATATTGGTTTTATATACGATTTGATATATTAAAGTATCCTGCTTAACTGAGAGGATTCATTTTAAAAAAGCAATTTAGAGGGTTGGATACAATGGCCTTCAGAGAGGCAGAAAGGGAAAATAAATTGAGACTGATATCTTAGTGATGTTCATGCCAGGTTTTAAGGCAACTTTTTACTTTATGAATTATTTTTGTTAAGTATAGTACTAAAGCCACAGTAAGCTAGACTTGGCTGTATTTCTATCTATATATTTGCTACTGGTTTATGTCTCTAGACCTTGTCTATACTCCATCTCAAGGTAACCTTCTCTGAGAGGAGATATGTTTGTTTTCTCATTGTGTGGAACGCTACAGGCTGGTTATCTCTTAGATACTTTTTCTCTGCAGCACCAGCCTGTCCACCTTAAGTAAATATTTTTCTGGCAACAAAAAATTGAAAGAATTAGAAGCACTGATGCATCATACATTCCTTAAGGGAGTTGACGGTGAGCTCTTCTCCAGCCTCTAAACAATCTGTTTAGGGACTACACAGGTAAGGGACTCCTGTGGCTTATAAAAATATTGTTTATACTTTTCCCAACAATGGTTTCCCAATGGAGGAGAAGAGGTACCAGAAAAAGCACAGTCTATCAGAAGTTAATTTTTAAAATATCCATTATTTGACAGCTAATTAATCACCTTGCATCATTTTCTCCCACAAAAGCTCATGTGATAAATAAATCTGTTAGTCTTTAAGTGCCACAAGACTCCTTGTTTTGTTTTGTTTTTTTCAATACACAGTAGATTTCTTAGGAAAGGGAGCCTTTCTGCTAAACAGCACACCTGCACATCAGCCAAAGCTTTGTTTGGGTGTTGGAAAAAGGATGAGAATAGTATATGAAATATCAGATTCAACAACAACAGAGATGACAACTTGCTGGTGTTACCTAAAATAACAGAGATACACATCCACAAACTGAACTTGATGGAATACAATGTGCTGATTTAAAATGTCTCTTTGTTTATTCTGAGAGGAATGCAAGCCTATGTGAAAGCTGGCCAATTTGTGCAGCATCCTGTTATTTTCCAGAAGTCACATGACTCAGAATTGCTGCTTTTCAACATCTCTTCACTAGAGGTGCCTACATGCCCTTTGAGTCCCCCTCTTTCTTCTCCTTTCAGACACAATGTTGGAAACATGCCCACCAAGGCAGGGCTCTGGTACCTCTCAGAGTGGATAGCCCTTTAAATCAGAACAACCTGGCAGTTTGAGATGAAGCCTTAACATGGGAAATCAGCTTAAAGGTTAATTGGCCAACGTCACATAGCCATTTGTATTACACCAGTAACTACACCGGAAGATTAAGGTGCTTAGATGCTATGGCAAGAAGCCATGTAAGTAGTTGAGACAGAAATGTGTAAAGTTACTCATGTTAAGGGCATGTCCCAGTTCAGGGCAACTGTAGAATCATAGCAACTGGAATGGACCATGGAGATCATTACGTCCAGTCCCCTACACTCAAGGCAGGACAAAGCACTACCTTAAACCATCTCTGACAGGTGATTTTCTAACCTGCTCTTAAAAACTTGCAATGATGGAGATTCAACAACCTGCCTAGGCAACTTATTCCAATGGTTAATCACCCTGGCAGAGAGGAATTTTTTCATAAAGTCCAACTGTAGTGGGGTAGAGCAGCTGCCCTCTGGCCAAGGGGCGGTTGGCTGCCAGCACTCCCCCTGTTGGCCTGAGGAGACTTGGCCCAAAAGCCCTGCCCAGAACCAACGAGGTGGACGGGACGGGGTATGGGACTATAAAGAGGAGCAGACCAGACAACCAAGGGAGAGACAGAGGAGGAGATGTGTGCTGGATCTCCCTCCCTGGGAGGGCCAAGGGGGTGACTGCTGGTGGGATTTCCCTATTTATTCACCTCCCCCAGATGAGGATCTGGAGGAGCTTTCCTCAGCGGAGAGTTTGAATGAGCCAAACCAGTGGGATGCTGACAGTGCCAAGCTCCTGTGATCTAGAGGAGCTACTGCTGGTGGATGAACTGGAGGGATTACCAGCCCTGCTGCCCATTGATAGTGAAGGCCTGACTGGGATCCCATTGGGCACCTATCTGGAAGACCTGGAAGACTGCAGGCTTCAAGTAACTGTCTGGGGAAATGGGAGGAAGTAGCTCACTGGCAGTGGACGATGTCCAGCTGGTTTTGGGGCCAGCGTTTTGGCTGGAGCGCCACTGACCCGGTGGCACTGCTTTGCCACTGATAGGGCCCTGAGCTGACACACAGTGGAGTGGGTGAGCCTGCGTTCCCCTCCCCAACCCTGCCTTTCTGCCTCCCCTGCCTGAAGGGTTGAAGGCCATAGACTGTTTTGCTGGGCTCTGCCTTATCCTGCCTGACAGTTTGAAGGCCACAGACTCTAGAGACTTCTGTTGTGCTCTGCTTTACCCTGCCTGAAAGGCTTGAAGGCTACAGACTTTTGGAGACTGGCCTCGCTCCACTTCGAGGCTTGAAGGCTGTGAAACTAGGGGTGGGTTCTGCTGGGTCAGTAGCAGACCGCACAAACCCAAACCATGCAGCAGCTCAGCTGAAGACAAGCCAATTACACAAACCTAAACCTCCGTTGCTATAATTTAAACCCATTGCTTCTTGTCCTATCATCGGCAGTTAAGGAGAACAATTTTGCTCCCTCCTCTTCAAGGCAGGCTTTTAGGTATTTGAAAACTGTTATCACGTCCCCTCTCAGTCTTCTCTTTTCCAAACTAAACAAACCCAACTCTCTCAATCTTCCCTCATAAGTCAAGTGTTCTAGACCTGTAATCATTCATGTTGTTTTTCTCTGGACTTTCTCCAATTTGACCACATTTTTCCTGAAACGAGGCACCCAGAACTGGACAGTTACTCCAGTTGAGCCCTAATCAGGGCAGAGTAGAGCAGAAGAGTTACTTCTTGTGTCTTACTTACAATACTCCTGTGAATACATCTCTAATTTGTATTCCTCCTCAGTGGGCCCTGAAGGTCTCACACTCCAGGCTTCTGGCAGTCATCTAATTTGGGAAAAGATCTGCATCTCTCTTCCTCTTGATCAGGATTTGCTGCAGTGTCCCCTGCTTATAGTGTGATGTCCCTAGCAAGCCAGACTGCTTAAAGGGGGCAGTGTCTGCACTTTGCTTTCTCTCTGAAAGCTTATGAATAGTGCAATTTCCACCATTTATAAGTCACCACATAGTTCCTTCTAATCAAGCCTATGTATTCTTAAGATGAAAGCATTCTGGAGAAAACATTAAAAACAGTGAACATTTCCACATATATGTTCAAGGTTTACCAGAGGCCACTCCTTATGTCTCATGAGGCTTCAATGTGCCAAAGTCCTTCCAACCTTTCATAGGAAAGGTTGGGACTCCATTTGACGGAAGATTCTGTCTTGCTGGATCAGAAAGGAGGTCCTTGATCAGTGCAAACTGAGGCAATTTAACTAAAAGCCCTTTCTCTGTTGATCTCCAAAGTACCCAGCCTGAATTAGCGAATGTGAGCATTTCTAGGTGCTGGTACTTCCCTGGAGATGTTACAATCTGCATGAATTTGCCTTATTCCCCTTCCCCATGCACAGTTCCTGGAAGTGCTGTGGTCTCCCTCTCCCACAGAATTACATACAATCCCTGGCCTAAAATGATGCCTAAACTTAATACAATTAGATCTCCCAAAGATACTTAAGGAAACTGCTGTATCTGTCCCAGTATACTCTTGGGATTTTAGCAAGATAGTAATTTTACTAAATTTCCAAGTGTAGCCAAGGCTTAAGTGCTGGCCAGATTGTACCCTTAAGGTAAATGCTGTAAAGCAGATGACAAAAGAAGAGATGCTGGAGAGAAGGAAAGGTAGAAGGGTTTCAAATATAGATATATGAAGTATGTCTACACTGCCAAAGTTATTTTGAAATAGCTATGCTGATATTAACTTGAAATAATAATGGAGAGGGGATGCAGCTCTGCTGGGGTTCCCTGGCTGTCCTGCCAAGACCTCAACCGCCTTAGGGTACTCTGTCTCCCTCGGGGAAGTTAGCTGCTGGGGGCATCTCTCCCTAGGCCGGGAATCCTGCCATGGCGGGGAAGGGACCCCTGGCAAAATGCAGCCCTTCCCAGGGGAATCCCTGATAATTATGTCAAAAAAAAGCCAATTCCATGGCCTGGAATGGCTTCTTTTGAAATAACTATTTTGAAAGATTTGCTCTTTTGAAATTAAATCAGGTTTAGTGATTTCAAAAAAGCGCTTTGTTTTTTTGAAATACCAAAGTGCTTGTTTCAAAATAACTAAATGCTTCCATGGACACAGAAAAGTTTTTTTGAAATAAGCGTCCTTATTTCGAAAAAACTTTTCAGTGTAGACATACCCATGATGATTCTGACTCTGGATGAGTTGCAAGTGTTTATAGTATTGCCAACCTTAAAAATTCAAAGGAGTTGCTTTTTATAAAAGAATTAAATCATTTTGGCTATCTTTGGATTTTACCACTTCTGATAATTACCATGTTGCCAACTTTCTTGATAACATAATTCTGGCCCTGCTGAGAGACCTCCTTAAAAGGCCTAACTGAAATCATTGTATGAGGCCCTGGATAAGGACCTTGGGTATGTCTACACTTGCAAGTTAGTTTGAATTAAGGAGGCTTAATTCAAACTAACTTAGTACCTGTCTACACTAGGACTTCCTTAGTTTGAATTAAGGAATTCCTTAATTCGAACTAATGAAAGCTTAGTTCGAACTAGTAAGATCTGCCAGTTAGTTTGAACTAAGCCGTTAGTTCATCGTTGTTCAACCTAAGCAAGATGAAGACAAGGATTAACCCTTAGTTCAAATTTTTTGAATTTGAACTGAGTGCAGTCAGCTCGAATCAACAAAGTGGACTACTTTGAACTAACGTTAGTTCGAATTCATCACGTTGTTAATTCGAACTAATAAGTTCAAGTTTAGTTTGAACTAGCCTCAAAATTATTAGTTCAAATTAACAAATTTGAACTAACTTTTCCTAGTGTAGACATAGCCATTGTGAAGGACAGTTTCTAGTCCCAACAGCTTACAGTCTACTGCAGGCTATAGTCATGAATATGGGGACATGGAAACTGGAAATGCAAGTTTCTCAACAGAGGCTAGCAAACTTCCATTAGATGGGAACAACTTTTAATTGCTGCTAAGATGAGTTGGGTTCATATAGGTAGCAAGCAGGTGATCAGCTCTATTGCACACTAGCATTGTCATAGGAGAGCAAATCCCCATACATTTTTACATCTGAGAGAAACATTTATTCAGTCAAATCCTGAGCATTCTGGAGTGAACACTAGCATATTCTTCCAGTCTCTGGAAATGCAGGTAAAATGTCTTGCAAATTGTGCTTTCCATCTGCCAAACCTTGCTCCTCCAGCAGCAGTCCACAGCCCTCTGGGATACACAGTAAAAGCTGGTAGTTTAATTCACAAAAGGGAGGTGTAAGCACAGTAATTTTAGCCTCAGGTTTCTGAAAAAAGCAAACAGACACACCATGAGATTTAAGGAAAGCAAACACTGGGTTTATATTTGCCTTTCTGCTTCAAAAGTCTTCGTTATCCACTCAGTTTATATTTTCAAGCTGTCTTCAGCCACCCTGAGAGACAGGAACTTAGTATATTTTAGCTGAAATTCTCACCTAAACATTTATCTTCAGGACCTGGGGCTTTAAACACAAGACATAATGCTGTGAGGCTCATGAGAGTTGGTAACACTGCAGGTTTCCCCAGTCAATTTCCAGGATTGTTTAAGGAAGTGGCATCCTTGAAATCTAGGCGGCCCTCCTTTGTATTTCACAGATCATGAACAGAGACTGACATCATTACAATAGCTGGGAAACGGCGTTACTGCTAGATGCAAAATTAAGAGTCCTACACAGTGAATACGCAGAAGATGTAAGTGAATGTACGTGGAAAGTTCCAAATCAGTGGTTTAGGTTAGTGCTGAAGTAATTCACTCAGTCTTCAAAAAGAGGTACTAGAGCTGCCTTTGCTAACTGAGCTGAGAGAATCCTAAAAGATGAGGGTTGGAAGAGACCTCAGGAAGTCACCAACCCCCTGCTCAGACCCAGAGCAACCTCAACTAAATCATTCCAGCCTGGACCTTGTCAGTCTGCACCTTGGAAACCTTTAAGGATAGAGATTCCTCCTTCTCCCTAGGTAACCCATTCCAATGCTTCACCACCCTCCTAAGGAAAAAGTTTTTCCTAGTATCCAAGCTAGAACTTCCCTACTGCAACTTGCGACCATTGTGCCTAGTTCTCTCATCTACCACTATTAAGAACTGCCTATCTCCTTCCTCTCTGGAAAACCTTTTCAAGTAGTTAAAGGCTGCTGTCAAATTCCCATTGTTCATCTCTTCTGCAAACTAAACAAGCCTAGTTCCCTCAGCCTCAGCTCATAAGTCATGTGTTCCAGTCTACTAATCATTTTTGTTGCCCTCTTTTTCCAATTTGTCCACATTCTTTCTGTAGTGGGAGGCCCAAAACTGGACGAAGAACTCAAAATGGGGCCTCACCAGTGCCAAGTAGAAGAGAATAATCACTGCCCTCAATTTGCTGGCAATGCTTCTACTAAAATGGTCCCAAATGCCATTAACCTTTTTGGCAAGAAGGGCACACCGTTGACAGGGCAGTCCTTAGGGCAGGGAGAGAGGGGCAGATGCCCAGGGCCCCGTGGTGCCGGCTGGAGGAAGGATCGGGCCCAGTAAGGCAGGGTCAGGCCCAGTGCCATGCAGGACGTAGCGCCCACAGGATGGGGCCTGCACTGCAGCCGGGGGGGGGGGGGGGGAGGATCAGCTGCATGGCCCCCCCCCACCACACACGCTTCTTTCGGCTCTGTGCTGGAGCAGTGGGGAGGTGGCGGGAGGCAGCACAAGTCCCATATCGCTACCCCCCCAGCTGCACTGCCTCCCAGCCCCTCCCCGCTGCTCTGACACAGAGCCAAAAGGAGCGTGCTTGGGTGGGGGGAACGGGATCAGGAGTGCTGAGCCCGGCATGGTTTTTGCCAGCTCACGCTGTCCCTGACATGGGACGGCCGGCACAGGGGCCTGCCCCTCCCCTGGGATGGCTGGCCCTGCCCCCCCCAGTGCCAGGGGAGGGTTAGTGGGGACCCCACAGAGGGCGATTTGTCTGGGGCCCCGCACCCCCCCTAGGGACAGCCCTGACTATTGACTCTTGTCCACTGTAACCCTGAGGCCCTTTTCTGCAGAACAGCTGCCTATCTGGTTGGTCCCCACTCTGTAGTGGTGCATGGAATTCTTCCATTGGGACTCTGCATTTGTCTATGCTGTACGTCATCAGGTTCCTCTCAGCCCAGTCCTCCAGTTTGTATAGGTCACTGTATCCTACTCCTGCTGTACAGTATATCTACCATTCCCCTCAGCTTAGTGTCATCTGCAAACTTGCACCCTATCCTCCAGATGATTGATGAAGATGTTGAAAAAACTGAGCCCAGCACCAGCACCTGGGGCACTCCACCTGTTACTGGTTGCCAACTAGACATCAAGCCATTGATCACTACCCATTGAGCTAGCCAACTTTCTATCCATTTTATAGTCTAGTCACCCTACATACAGGGGTTAAAGTATAATCTGGTGGGCCCCAGAACCCTCTTAAATTTCCAGGCCTCCTTCGCCCACTTCAGCTACTGCCCCCCACCCCAGGTACTGCTCCCCACCTGCCCACCCCCCATCCCAGCAACTGCCCCCCAAACACCTACCCCCACCCCAGCTACTGCCCCCAGCCCCCGTCTCACCACTGGCCCCCTCAAACCTTTCCCCAACCCCCTCCCAAATGCCCCATCTTGCCACCGGTCCCCCAACCTTCGCCCCCCACCGTGTCAGGCTGTCTTCCCTCACTGCCCTGGGATGACCCCCCTCCCCTGTGTCCTTTCCCCCACTGGGCTGGCTTGCCTGTCCCCTTACCTGGCTGCCATGTGGAGCAGCCCTGGCCTGGGCTGAGGCTCCCACATGGACCCTGCTCTGATTGAGCATGCTCAGAGGCTCTGAGCATCCTTAGTCAGAGTAGGCTCAGGGCAGGAGATTTAAAAATGTCTTCCAGCCTGGGGGGAAGCTCTCTGCACTGCCGGAATGCACCGGAACAGCATTCCAGACAGGGCACTCAGCACCCGGGGAACATGCCCCGAATCCCAGCGCCGGTGCCCCAGATCTGTCCCCCCCCGGTGTCTGGCTACGGTGGGGAATCCAGGGCCCGGCCGCCTGTGGCGGCCCCGTCCGCAGCCGGGGATGCGGGACCCAGCCACCCGCGGCTGCTTCCAGCCCTGTTCCTCGCCGGGGATGCGGGGCCTAGCCGCCCACGGCAGCGGGGCGGCTTCTGCCCCTGTCCCCAGCCAGGGGGCAGGGCTAGGGGCAGGGCCTGGGCCCAATCCCCGGGTCCCTCCCTGGGACAGCGATGCCCCTGATTCCAGAGTCCAGTATTTTTAGGGGTTCAGAGTTTGGTGGACCCCTAAAATTAGAAAATGGAGCCGGAATGCTGCATTCTGGTGCCTACTATTTTTAAATGGTGGGCCCCAGAACGCAGCATTCTGGCTCCATTTTCTATTTTTAGGGGCCCTGGCACACTGCCCCTTAAAAATAGTGGGCCCCAGAACACCATTCCACCGCATTCCAGCTTTCTTTAACCCCTGCCTACATATATCCGTTAACTTGCTGATAAGAATATTGTGGAGGTATCCATCAAAAGTTTTGCTAATGTCAAGGTATATCACATCCACAGAGTCAGTCATCTCATCATAGAAGGCAATTAGGTTGGTCAGACATGACTTACCCTTGGTGAATCCATGATGACTGTTCCTGATCACTTGCCTCTCTTCCAAGTGCCTCAAAATGGATTCCTTGAGGACTTGCTCCATAATTTTCTGGGAACTGAGGTGAGGCTGGCTGGTCTGTAGTTCCCTGGATCTTCCTTCATCTTTTTTTTTGAAGATGGGCATTGTATTTGCTTTTTTTCCAGTTATCTGGAACCGCCCCCAATCACCAAGAGTTTTCAAAGGCTGAAAGCTCTGCAGTCACATCAGCCAACTCCCTGAGCACACTCATGTGCACTGCATCCAGCCCCATGGACTTGCGCATGTCTGTCGAACAGTATTAAAACCTCAGGCTTATCTCCCTGTTGTGCCAAGTCTGATGGGACTAAGAAACAGGTAGCTTGTTAGGATCTGCCCCTACCAGGGCTGATCAGACAGGACTAATATTGTTGAATATTCTCTTTTAGAAAAGCTAGTCTATGAAGGTTTCCTCCTTTCGAAGTACTTCCCCATCTTGTCATACTTAAGATCTTCTAAAACATCCCCCAAAGACAGTTAATTCAATTCTTACTGCATTCTCTCGTGGTCCTGGACCTTAAGCCTGGATAAGTGATCAAGTTCTTCAGTTTACACTGAGCTAACATTTGACAAATTTATGCTGTGTTTAGTTACTTCTTGTTCATCTAAAGACACATAACTACACTGCAAGACCTCTACCTTCTGCTCCACTTCAGCCTCAGGCTGGCACTGGTGCTTCACTAAAGAAACCATTTCAGAACCACCCACCTTCAATTCATCCATGGCAGAAAGAGAGCCCTCAGTAGTAGCCTGGCTTTGCTGCTGCTCTATAAAAGCTGCTTTGGAGTCAGTCACCAAGGTACCATATTTATCTGAGAGCAATCAGAGCAAAGGTTAGGCCTATTCCAACATAGGGTCTATTAGCATACTGTTACAAGATGCACCCTGGCATATGATCTTTGTAATATTTCTGTTCAGGCTTTTGCAATATAATTGCATGGTTTGATGACAAATATGCCATGGAAGGTTCCTTTTTTGAATGCTCATAACATGCTCTGCATTACTGTTAGGGTGTCATGTTTTCTGCAGCATCATGTATGAGTCAGAGGTGAGATGTGTTGCCATGTATTTCACATGACCTGGGGGGAGACAAACAGAGATGTCTCTCAGCGGCACATAAACAGCCAGGGTTGCAAGCACACATCCAGAGAAAATAAGAATGACAATAGCAAGGCCAGAAAGGGCTGGTGGAGGGGCCAGCAGGGCACCAAAGAGGGCTGGCAGCAAGGCCTGGAAGGGGCAAAATTCAAGGATGGGCCCCCTCCATGCAGCATGGGGGTGGGGTGGTCATCCTTGACTTTTGTCCAGAGCCCTGGATTCACTAAGACTGCTTCTGAGCACATTACTTACTGGCCCTTTTAGTATGTGTTTAAGGACCCCCTCCTCTATTCCTGCAACCTGGTCTCCTAACCCTCATCATGTACCTTCTCTGATGTATCTAGGTTGTTTTGTATGCATCTTCTGCACCTGCTGTCACCACCTGCCTCCCCTCTGGAGTGAAGCATTGTTTTTGAACGTTCAGATCAGAATGGATGTGTTGGAGATAGGAGAGTGTATATAAGACTGTTCTGTTACTTAGCTGTATCTGTGCAGCATTCCCGATATGCTGTAATGGCATTGTTAAATAAAACTCTTCAGTATGTGTGTGACTCCATTCATTAAAGAAAGAATCCTTTGTGTTTAACAATACATATCA
This sequence comes from Podocnemis expansa, assembly GCA_007922195.1. Taxonomy (NCBI): domain Eukaryota; kingdom Metazoa; phylum Chordata; order Testudines; family Podocnemididae; genus Podocnemis; species Podocnemis expansa. Next base: position 10,064,395 of record ML681995.1, on the reverse strand, counting down.
GGTATTTACTAGAATTGTGGCATTTACAGGCTTATACTGTCCTTTGAGTGTATATCCAGTACCTGGATGGGTCTCAGTCCTTTGTCTCACAGTATCAGTTGAAGATAATATGATTTAGATATAGGGAGGAGGACTGAAGAAATTATAGATGTGTTGCAGCTGCCTTTTATGTCTTTTTCCCATGCTGCTTGTGGAAACTTACAGAAATAAGTTGGAGTTCAGTGTCACATGAGTTATAAAGTCTTACCCCTGGGTACTTTCCCTGAACTTATTGTCCCTCAAGTTCCCTTAATGGGCCATGAAGCAGCTAGTGTTTCCATCCTGTCTGGGATGCCACCCAGAAACACAGAACAAGTTGAAAGACACATCTAACTTCCAATACAAATATGACACATACACATGACCAATATAATCATACTTAGCACATTAATACCTCTCTAAAAGTACTGGACATGGCATATCATATATGAATTATTACAATTTTGAAATACTGATGTTAAATAATATTCTACAAGGTCGCCTGTGTTTTGGTACATTTTTCTCACCAGATGGGCATCACCTGGTGATGGTCTTTCTGGGGAACTGAGCTCAAGTGGCCCCCATCCAGCTTATGCTCTGTCACTCTCCAGCTACTCAGCAATTTGGCTTAGTACCACAAGCTACTTGGCCCTTTGGATGAGTACCTAATCCATGTACCTCTCTTCCAAGGGAAAGTCTACTCCCCTGTCCTGGCCATGACACAGTCCCTCAATGGTCTGGGAGTCCAGTGTTACTCTGGCACTCTAGGGGGGAACAGGAAGAGACCCCAGCCTGCCCACTTCTCCAGGCCCAGGGACCCTAATTGCTGTAACCTCAGTGCTATCACAGCCACATACCTTTGGTCTTTCACATTCACCGCCATTCTCCCTGGGCTGCTTTCCCCACAGCCCCCAGTCCAGTCTGTGTCCTCATCTCAGGGCCAGCCAGCTGTCTCGTCCTGGTGTCCCATAAGAACAGCTGCAGCCTTGTCCCATGCCAGCTCCCAGTGGCACACTTTGAGTTCCTCAGCCAGCCAAACGGAGGGAATATCTTCCCCTCAGCTTCCCAGGCTAATTGAACTTCTGGTCCCTATAGCTCCCCTCTTTATACTGGCTGTTGCCCCCTGACTGCCCCAATCACTCCTTGCAGCCTGCAGCTCCCTGGCCCTTTTTAATCACATAAACGCCAGTTCAGGGTAACTGCCCCATCAAATCAACCTTAAGTAATTGACATTAAATAATATTCTAAAAGGTCATCCAAATACTCTCACTGTGCAGTCAACTGGGGAAGGGCTATAACCTCAAATGAAGGTCAATTTCTATATCCCATTGTTTCTGCACTGTGGTTCAAGTTTCAGTAGAACTGGTAGCGCACCAATGGTCGCAGGAATGGCAGTGGTTCTCATGCCTTTTCCTGCTATATTAGAGGTGATAGGGTAGTTCTCCTCTGTAGAGAAATAAGTAGTCTATGGCTCCAGGCAGGGCAGGGTGAATGCCAAACACATCTTAGGGGCTTACAGGCAGAGATGAATACCAAACACAAGCCTCCTGGCCTAGGTGATGGATTGAATCTCTCACATCAGGGGTGAGATGTTAAGGGGTAGGGGGACTCAGCCCCAACCTACTCTACCAGGTCCTAGCCCAGGGCCCTAACAGTGGTGGAGTTGTTGCACAAAGAAAACCATCTATAATGTGGATTCCAATAAAATAATTTTTATAAAAGACCCCTTCCTCCCACAAGTTTTTTCCCTACCCTGTAGCCACTCACCAGGAAGGATTAATGTATTAATGATACTAATAAAACAGTATGTAAGTGTATAAACAAACAAAAGTTTAATTAATAACAGTTCAGAGATTTATCAGAAAGGCTTAAAGCCAATGTTGCAATATCACATTAAAAAGAACCCTCCAGGGTTAGTGAACAAGTGAAAGGACAAATCAATATATCACCATTCCTGAAATGGAATAGGATCAACTCAGAATCAGGTCAAGATCAGGATGAAAAAAGGAATATGATCTCAGGAACAATGAGGAAGGAATAGTAACAGGAATAGGAACTAAAACTGTCTCTCTCAGGATCTTCTTTTGTTCTGCTGCACTGCTGTCACTGTAAAGGACAGCCCTTTGCTCAGGCTCCCCAAAGTCTTATTTCCAGCATCATCCATTAAGGTGACTTCATTTCTCCCCATGCCTCTACCCTCCATACTAAAAGTCTGCATGTGCCATACTAAGTTTTGCACACTGCCTTTCAGCCCAGTGCAGCCTCCAATATGGTGCTCTGGCACTGGCCACACCGCTCCAGAAACCAGAGGACAGGGCCCTTCTTACCAGCCTTGCCTCTCTCACTGTCGCAGTATCCTTCCCAAGTCCAGCCTTCAATATGGTGCACCTGACACTCTAATTCAGTGTACTCAACATTCAATTGTTTTTGCACTTTGCACTATACCTTTTTACATAATAACAAGGGCTGGGTTTCTAACATTTAACAAAATTACTGAGTACAGAGCATTCCACCTCTGAGTCAGCATGGTTCCAGACAAAACACACTAACCAGTCCTCAAGTGGGAGCAAAGACAAACCATAGTCAGCTATCCCTGGCTACTTCCATCTCTTCTTTTGAGAGTGTACCTGCAAACAGAGGTCATCACCTGCCTCTGTGGGATAAGTTGCCAGTTGTAGTCCTAGTAGCCCTGCAGCATCTGAGTCGTCAAGCATCTTGGGTAGTTTGGGGAAGTCCTCAGTACAGTCAGAGTACGCTCCTGATTCCCCCTCCAACAGCAGGTAAGAGATATCCTTCTTCATTGGTGACTACCAACTGAGTCGGAGGACCCACCCTTTATACTTCCTGTTCCTGTCTCATCTTTCTGCTTCTGGCATCATGGGCATGGGCTTCTTGGCTCTGTGCAGCAGTGAGTGGATGGTGGCTTCTCCTTGTCAGTCTCTGAGGGAGACCACACCCTCTCACTACATCCTCCTTTTTTCTGAGGATGAGAAGGCCAAAAACTCTGATGGTATTTACTGACCATAAACAGAACTGGTTGAAGAGTATGTCTGATTTTGCAAGGAAAAATTGTGAGAAACTTCCCTGGCTTATACACTACCCTCGTGGAGTTAGCTAGTGAAAGGATCTGAGTCCTTTACTCAGAGGCCTGCCTAACAGCGAGGGCTCCCCATCCACTCTCTTGTATGGTGGGGTCCCAGTAACCTCAACAAGGTGGGCCAAGTATTGGGCTCAGCCTCCAGTCTTGTCACAGTCACTTAGGACAGGAGATTGGCTAGGGTGTCCCAACTCTGGGATACCGTCTCCATGTTGGACATCATGCTGGCCCACTGATCACTGCATATGTTTCAATGCAAACACAATTTATTAAACAGCAACCAATTAAAAATAGGAAAAAAATTGAAAATGTTAAAGGAAAACACACAATGCTGCTCCATGGGCCAGGGTCACCCCACAATGTCTCTGGGATGTAAGGGATGTTCATATCCCTGGCTGTGCTTCAGGGATGTGGCAGGTCACACACTTGCACTGGCGGCAGCCACACCTCCCCAGGAACTGGGGGCAGGGCCGTTCTCCAGCAGTGCCTCTCTCACGGTCACAGTATCCCATCACGTCCAGCTTGCAAGGCCTCTTGACTGGTGGCATCTCCCTGCACTGGGCCCTGCTCAGAATACATGCCCACCAACACTCCCTCCAGCCCCAGCCCAAGCCCCATTCTGCCTCAGTGTGACTGCTCTGACTCCAGTTCAACACCATTAGCTCCTCTTGCAGCCCCTCTGACTCCAGCTGCTGCTCCCAGCAGAGCCCTCACTGTGCAACTCCCCTTGTTTGCTCTGGCCTTGACTGCTGCCTATGGCTTAGGGGGCTGCTTTGTTCTTAGCTCTGTCTTGTTCTTCCCAAGGCAGCTCCACCTCACATGGCTGTCAGGGACCCCAACTTCCTAACTCCCGCACTGATCTGTCTGACCTGTCAATCAGACTTGGAGCACCGTCCTCCACTGGCCCAGGGGAATATCAGTCTCAGGGTCCTGATTTCTCCTCAACCTTTCCCCTTTCCTTTTTTCCTTGGGAGATGCAAACCAAAATCCCCACTAAGTTTCAGCAAGGAGTCACCAGTCCCCTTTACACATCCATAGAAACACAGGGCTGGAAGGGACTTTAAGGAGTTAAGTCAAAGCCCTTGCGGTGTGGAAGGATCCAAATACATATACCACAAAAAGCTCAGCAGCTGGATACTGGGTTTCCTGGTTTATAAGGGTTTCAAATTTCACTTTTAGTGCTCCTGAATGCATTTAAAACACACACACACACATTTTTATAAAGACAGGTGCTGACAGTATAGTGAAAACTGGATTTCTTTCCCCAGTGAGAAGCTGGGCAAAAAATAACCAGTGAGTCTCTGCTTCCATGACATCTTGGAGAAAGCACCAAATTTACTGGTCAGTAAATAAGGAAGAGATCACTCAGTTTCTTTTAGGAAGAGATTGCTTAGTTTCCTTTAGAGCTCCCACCAGGGGCGTCGGTGGCGTTGGGCACCCCGGGGGCCCGGCGTTCTGGCTGGGGGCGGGGGCTGGGCCCATGCCCTGGGTCCCTTCCTGCCCCAGCAATGCCCTTGGCTGCCACAGAGTCCAGAGTCCATGTCCAACAGGATGTTTGCTTTCAAAGTAAGTGGAAGTGGGTGGGAGGAGCAGTGCAGTTGCTATTGTGTCCTTTCCAGGCTGAGAGACTGCAGCACAGTGGCTGGAAAAAGAGTCCTTCAGGTGCCAGCTCTGTTGTGAGATCTCTGACATACCACTTCCGAGTTATTGTTCATTCATGATTGCATCCAGCAGTACAGTGCACTAGCTCCTCCTGGAGTTGTCTGCTGCACAGCCAAGATGTTCTCTGGAGAGGCGTGGTAAGTGTAAGCAGAAAAGTGGGAGGATGGGCTTTCTTTGGGCAGGAGGGGGGAGGTAAAGTGCAGGTGCCCAGTTCATGGGTCCATAGAGGACAGATTTGAGACTGTACTTTCCATGCTTTGTGAAAACGAGAAGCTTGAGGTCAGCAGAATCTATTCTCCTTTTCTATCTGTTCACTGGCTACCGAGCCCTTGATTAACAAGGAACTAAAACAAGCCCAGTAGGGAGCAAAATGAGACACACACTAGTGGGCCTAGTTCTGAGTTTGTGCTGCTTTTACTCAGAATACCTTGCATTGGCTTCCATAAGTCACTCCCTGGTCCTGGTGTGTCCTGTGCAAGAAGAGACTTAGTGCCCAGAGTCAACAATGGAGGTAAAACAGTCACAGCCACCGGTTCCATTTCAACAGCAAGCACCAAACACTGCTTTATGCTGTATCTGTGTTCTTCTACAAAATCTACTCTCAGCTAAATCCCTCCCACAGGGACAAAAACAGGGGCTTCTTAATCATTTCTACCATCACTCCAATTGAGAACTCTGGTCTCAAACATCATCATGCCCTGTGGAGATCCATTCTTTCTTCTGGATTTTTTTTTTCATTAAATGTGTTACTGTTATCAGTAGATTTTATTTGCCTTAATTTTGCAGTAATTGTGAAATTCATGTAAAATCAATGCATCAGAATAACTGACAAACAATTATTCATGACATTTAGCTCATGGTGCTATTAAAAAAAGTGGAAAATGAGTACACAAAGTAATTGATACGGTTCTAGAACAGATCATGAATTTTTTGAACACCCATGACGTTTTCATACAATATGGCCAAAGCTAGCTGAACCACAAGTCACAGACTTCTTGCAGGAATCACGGAATATAATTTTCCCTGGCCTGTGTTGTACAGGAGCTCAGCATAGATGAACATTACAACCCATTCTGCCCCCCCCCCCTTTTTAAAGATATGAATCTCTAAGTTAAAGGCACCTCCAACACAAAGTAGACATTTCTGTCTCAACAGTTTTAATCTAGAAAGCAAAGCACAAACAGGAGTATTACAAGCTGTTTGCAGGATGAAAAATATCAAAAGGACTTTGTCTTTATTTGCCAACCTATTCTCTTTTTCCAAAATAGTCCACTGTCTCCCCAAGAGCAGAAGGAAGTAGATGAAGTACTAGGTTCACCAGCTAACTTCTCCCCTAGGGTAAGCACTTAGCTGTGTCCACACAAGGCTTTTATTTCGAAACAACCACCGTTGTTTCGAAATAAAAGTGGTCATGTCCCAACAACATTTCTTTATTTCAAAATGACAGGACCCCATCATTTCAAAATAACATCCATCCTTTCAAAACAATAAAACTTCCCCTGCAATCAAAATAGTTTCGAAACATTTTTTTTGAAACAATGCCATTCGGAGGCATTGTTTCGAAACAGTGGTAGTTTAGAAACAAGGGCTTTGACCTTCCTCCCAGGGTATATGGCACTCTGGAAGGAAGGCCCACCCCTCTCAGCACCCTGCCCAGGGTGCTGAGGCGAGGTGCAGGGGGCCACTGGGAGGAAGTCTGTGCGGGAGCTGGCTTGCCCGCCACCCCCGCTTGCCGGCAGCAAGGGGGGAGCGGGTGCCGGAGCTGGCTGGACCTGCTGCCTGGCTGGGTGGCTGCCCCCTGGGCGGTGGGAGCAGAGCTAGCTAGGCACCCTGGTCCCCCAGCCCCTGGCTGCCTGCAAGAGGCCAGGGGAGATGCTGGCTCCGGTGCCCCGGTCACTTGGAAGTGGCAGGGGGCTGCTGGCTCCCCCAGCCCCTGGCAGGCTCTGCAACCTCTGGTCAATTTTACAGAGGTGAAATTGACCAGAGGCTGCAGACCCTGCCAGGGACTGGGGGATCCAGCACCCCCCCAGCCGCTTCCAAGCGGCCAGGGGTACCGGAGCTGGCATCTCTCCTGGCCGCTTGCAGGCGGCCAGGGATGGGGGATGGGGCACCCAGCTAGCTCTGCCTCCACTGCCCGCTCACCCCTCAGCGCAGGCTCCAGCGGCAGCTGGAGGGGCTGCTGGTGCGGGCACCCGCTCTGCCCGCTGCGGAGCCCCAGCAGCTGACACAGCCATCGGCTGTGCCCTCTGCCCTGGTGGCTGCCCCAAGCCCCGGTGGTGGCCAGAGCCAGCACCTGCAGCCCCTGCCCAGCCAGCAGCCACTGAGCTCAGGCTGCTGGGGTGAGCAGGCTCCCCACAGGCAGCCCCCCAGCAGCCAGCACCCCAGGAAGCCTAGGAAACCAGCTCCAGGACCCCCCCCCCCACACCCCCGGGCCGGGCAGCGGGCAGGACCTACAAGCCAGCTCTGGGACCCCTGGCTGGACGTCAGAAGGGGTGCCCCATGGTCTCTCCCCAGCTGCCCCAACAGCAGCGGGGGAGTCAGGGTGGGGGATCTCTGCCCAGGGGCTGATTTCCCCTGCCTGGGTCTCCAGGGGAGAGTCAGGCAGGGGATGGCAACATGGCCCTGCCAGGGGGCCATGCTGCCACACCTCCCATGCTGCCCCTCTCCTGAAGTGAAATAGCATGTCCAGACACAGGACATGCTATTTTGCTTTGAGGGTTTCCCTTATTTCAATTTAATATTTTCTTATTTCGATTTCAGGTATTGCAAAATAAAGATTTTATTTCAAAATAACTCATTTCGAAATAACTTATTTCAAAATAACAGTTTACGTGTGAACATAGCTTTAGGGATTTAGAGTATCAGTATTACTCTCTCTGCTTTTTTTGTATTAAAAAAAAAAGTGTGAGTACTCTACTTTCCCATGCTGATCCCATTCACCCCCTACTCCCCAGCCAGGCAACAGTGCTGGCAAAAAAGATGCGGGAACTCTGTACCACCGCATATCATCAGCATAAAAGCACTGCTCTTTCTGCCTGTGACTGTAAAGCTATGCAGGGTAAGATGGATGCCAGAAGGAAGTGTTGATGTAAAGGCCTGTCATAATCAAAAAGGAAGTGCCAGGTCTGGTTGAGCAGTTTATAAAATTAGAGTTCCTCAAGCAGGACCTTTGCCTTTCTCTTGATTGCACTGTGCTGATATTTAAGTATAGGGAGACGTCTTCCGTCTGTTGTTTACTGATGATGCTATATGGGCCTGTACGATGGATGCCAGTGTATGGTACAAGCCCTGTATTTTCTGAAGACAATGCTAGATTTGTGCAATAAAGAACCAGAAACCTCCCTCACCTAGATTTAAATTCACCACATTTCTGGGGGGGTCTAGCGATAACAGCTGTCCCAATTCTCACTTGCAAAGTCAATATAAACAGAACTATGGATCCCAGCCATCTGTGAGCACATCTTAACAATACAGTCTGTGTCCAAGCTCAGATACCTGCCATGAACCTGAGAGTACTGTGGGTACTGCCATGCCAACGAGCACACTTTTATCTCAGGATAGGGAAGAGGCAGTGGTAGTCTAAACTCTTGACAGATCTTGGCAAGGCTGATTTTTTCCTTAATCCTCCCAAGGGTAAGAGCGAGCTCCAGATACCTGAAAAGAGAACTTACTGAAGGTAGTTACCTTCTAAATCACAGATCAAAATTATTTGGACGAACTGGTGAAATGGTCTGAAATTCAGTGAGGACAAACGCAAAGTACTCCGCTTAGGAAGACTGAATGAGCTGCACAAATACAAAATGTAAAATGAATGTCTAGGAAGGAGTACTATGGAAAGAGGTCTGGGTATCACAGTGAACCACAAACTAAATATAAGTCAACAGTGAAACACTGTTGGAAAAAAAGCAAACATCATTCTGGGATGTATTAACAGGAGTATTATAAGACAGACATAAAAAGTAATTCTTCCATTCTACTCTGTGCTGATTAGGCCTCAGCTGGAGTATTGTGTCACATTCTGGATGCTTCATTTCAGGATAGATGTGGACAAATTGGAGACAGTTCAGAGAAGAACAACAAAAGTAATTAAAAGTCTGAAATACTTGACTTATGAGGGAAAACTGAAACAGCTGGGTTTGTTTAGTCTGGAAAAGAAGAAACAGAGAAGGCATCATAACCAGTTTTCAAGAACCTAAAAGGTTGTCACGAGGAGGAGAGAGATAGTTATTCTCCTTAGCTGCTGCTGATAGGACAAGAAACAATCAGCTTAAATTAAAGAAAGGGAAGTTTAAGTTGAACATTAGGGAAAAAAAAACCTCATAACTGTCAGGAGCTATGTCTACATTAGGACAAGTTAGTTCGAACTTGTTAGTTGGTCCACTTTGTTACTTCGAACTAACTGCCCTTAGTTCAAACTAAAGGTTAGTCCTGGTCTCCACTGTACTTGGTTCAAACTAATGCTCAAACTAAGCACTTAGTTCGAAATAACTGGTGGTAGTTACTAGTTCAAACTAAGTGTGCGTTAGTTCAAACTAAGGAATTCCTTAGTTCGAACTAATGAAAGCCTAATGTAGACAGGCAAAAAGTGAGTTTGAATTAGGCCTCCTTAATTCAAACTAACTTGCCAGTGTAGACATAGCCAGGGTGATTAACCACTGGAATAAGTTGCCTAGGGAGCTTGTGTGATCTCCATCACTGGAAATTTTTAAGAGCAGGTTAGACAAACACCTGTCAGGGATGGTTTAATATGGTACTTGGTCCTGCCATGAGTGCAGAGTAATGGACTTGATGGCCAGTCACAATCCCTTCCAGTTCTGTGATTCCAAGATCCTGTCTGTTTTGTGTGGAAATTAAACATCTCCTCATGATGCCTTTTGTAAGTGCAGGGTCCTGTCTCAGAGTCCTTGTCCAAAATGTACTCTTGAGGTCTGTTCTGAGCTCTGCCTGGTTTACTCTCTATCTCCATGGACATCAGTAGAGTTACATAGGAGTCTTGCTGGAGTGAGTGAGATCAACCTTAGTCCCCACTCTTGTCCCACACCATGCAGTATCCACTGGCTGCTGCTCTCAACCTCTAGATATGGCCGCATTTCACAGGTGGTGCATGTTGTATATGGAGCTTGTGAGGTGCTTTGGGGTCTATCAGCATGGAAGGTACCATATAGATGTGAAATATTGGGTGCAAATTCTGTTCTCAATTATATTAGAGCAAAACCCATCATCATCTCCAAAGCAAACTACACCAGTGCAATTGAAAGAAAACATGGTCCGTTGGCCCAGTTCCTCAGCTGAATAAATTGATTAAGCTCTACTGCTGACAGTGTGAATCCTCCATATTACAGCTGCTTTGTGCGGGCCAGGCCTCACTGCAGGAAAAGTCAATGGTAAAAATAAAACGTCATTGTTAAAAGTAACAGGGCTGTGGTCTCCAAATTTTTACCCAGTGCCCCCCCTCTTAACTCTTGTTTGTGCTCCCTCAGTGACATTGCATATCAATGAGAAAGTAGACAGTAAGGAAATTCAAAGTGATAGAATTAACAAGACAGAATCTATCTAAGTAAAAATCACATTGCAGAAGGAAGCTACTAGAGCTTCTCAAGGGATAGTGCTTGGGGTGTGTTACAGACTATTGGGATATGATTTAGACATGGATAGGGACCTCTTTAAGGCCTTTAAGGAAGTAAATACTACTGGGAACTGCGTGATTATGGGAGACTATAACTTCCCAGATATAGATTGGAGGACATGTGCTAGTAGTAACAAGAGGGCCCAGATTTTCCTGGATGTGATAGCTGATGAATTCCTTTTCCAATCTGTTAACAGAACCAACAAGAGGTGATGCCATCTTAGATCTGGTACTGCTGAGTAGTGAGAACCTCATAGAAGAACTGGTTGTAGGGGACAACTTAGATACAAGTGACCACAGGCTAATTCAGTTCAAAGTACTTGGCAGGATAAACAAAAATAAATCTGTGACGAGGGTCTTTGACTTTAAAAGGGCTAACTTTAGAAAATTAAGAGAATTAGTTGGGGAAATGGATTGGACTGAAGAACTCATGAATGTAAAGGTAGAACAGGCTTAGAAGCACTTCAAGTCACAGTTGCAGGAGCTATCTGAAGCCTACATTCTGAAGAGGGGGGGAAAAATTCATAGGTAAAAGCTGTAGACCAAAGTAGATGTGTAAGCATCTTGGACACATGACTAGGAGGAAGCACCGAGTCCAGAAAGAGTGCAAGATGGGAGGAATCAGCAAGCAAAGCTACCTCTTGGACATCAGTACACATGGAGATAAAGCAAGGAAGGCAAAAAGTCAAGCAGAGCTGGACCTTGCAAAGGGAATCAAAACCAACAGTAAAAGGTTCTTTAGCCATACAAATAGGAAGAAAACAAAGAAAAAAGTGGAACCGTTAAACAATGAGGATAGGAGGGAGGTCAAGGATAATCTAGGCATGGCTGAACATCTAAATAAGTAGTTTGCCTCTGTTTTTTATGAGAGTGAAGATGCGCTTGAGGACAGAAGGAGGGTAGCTAATGGGAATGAGGTCATGAAAGTGGAAATTACTATTCCTGAGGTAGAAGCCAAATGCAAGCTGTTGGATGGGACTAAGTTGGCGGGCCCAGACAATCTCCATCCAAGGATATTAACTGAACTGGCTCATGAAATTGCCAGCACATTAGCAAAGATTTTTAATGAATTTATAAATTTGGGGGTTGTAGCATATGACTGGAGAATTACTAATATAGTTCCTATTTTTCAAGAAAGGGAATAAAAGTGATCTGGATAACTACAGTCCTGTTAGTTTGACCTCAGTAGTATGCAAGGTCTTGGAGAAAATTCTGAAGGAGAAAGTACTTAAGGATATTGAGGATAACGGTAACAGGGATAAAACACAACATGGCTTTACAAAAAGTAGATCATGCTGGGCCAACCTGATCTCCTGTTTTGATAAGATAACAGATTTTTTAGTAAGAGAATGTGGTGGACTGAATTTACTTAGATTTCATCAAGGTATTTGATGCAGTTCCACATAAGGAATTATTAGTTAGGTTACAAAAGATGGGGATTAATCTGAATATAGTAAGGTAGATAAGGAACTGGTTAAAGGGGAGGCTACAGCAGGTCATAATGAAGGGTGAACTGTCAAGCTGGTGGGAGGTTACTAGCAGAGTCCTTCAGGGATTTGTCTCAGACCAATCTTATTTAACCTTTTGTTACTGGCCTTGGCACAAAAAGGAATGTGCTAATAAATGTAACCCTTCTGCCAGGCAAGGCTGGCAAAACAAGGGCCACATTCTATACCTGGGGGTTTCCCAATAATGTAGCACCACCAACCAGCTCGAGCACCCACTCAGATTTCTGGGGAACCTGCACTGTTTCCTGGGCACCCCAAAGGGGTAAGGCTTCCCCACTCGCAAGCACGAGACTGAGTGTAAACAGAACTTTTAATAGTAGTGAAACTGAGTGTAAAAGGCTAAATAACAGAAATCAGTGCTGATCTAGCTAATCAGTACAGAGTAAAGTTCCCAACAACCCACACCACATAACAGAACATACAAGACTTAATGGCAAAACTGGCACTGATCTTTGGAATCAGTGCTAACTAGGCTCCCAACCGACCCTAGAGTTTGTAGGGAGTGTCTTTCATGCCAGATGTCTGCCGATGCCACCTACTGGCCACTCACTCCATCCAATAACACCATCCTTTAGCTCTGCCCACTGGTCACTCACACCAGCCAGCTCACCACTGGCTGCTCTCACCATCTGCCAGCTCCAACCACTGGGCTCTCACACCACCCAGCTCACCTCTGGTCACTCTCACTGTCCACTAGCTCTGCCCATTGGTCACTCATGCTGCCCAGCTCACTGCTTTCACCATCTGCTAGCTCTGCCTCAGTAATCTCAGCTTAGGGAGAGAGAATTTTCTCTCTAGGGATTTAGTTCAGAAAGTTTGCTTCTCTTCCAGTGATTCTAGTTCCTAAGTAGCTGCAAATAGCTACTTCTGTCTAAATGACAAAGACCTCAAATAAAGCCTATTCATTACTATCATTAGACAGATGAAGCAATGAGGAAATACACCAAAATAACCTCTAATGCCCACCCCCACACAGGCTGAAACATGCAGTCGCCTTTCCTACAAGCCTCTTCTTAACTAAGGGTAGTTTTTGCCCTTTAACTAACCCAGACAGATTTGAAACAGACAGAGAGTAGCAAATCACAAAAAGATAGTATTTTATATTTCCCTTTATAGAATTACAGATATTGACAGATTTGTGATCAGATCAACACCAAATGCCATTACCCACTATGCCCTGCACCCAGTATGCAAATACCTAATTGTGTTCTTTGTGTTCATGCTAATACAGCACCCATGCAGATTAATTGCCCCCCTTCAGAAGCTGTTAAGCACAGCTTCTAAGCCTGACTTACATTAAGTCTGCAGATGACAGAGAGTTGCGAGGTATTACTAATACAGAGAAGGATTGGAATACCCATACGGAAAGATCTGAATGATCTTGTAAACTAGAGTATGAGGAATAGGATGAAATTTAATAATGGGAAGTGCAAGGTCATGCATTTAGAGACAAATAAGATTTTTTTCCTATAAGCTGTGGATGTATCAGTTGGAAGGAACTGAGGAGGAGAAGGATCTGGGAGTACTGGTTGGTTGCAGGATCACTATGAGCCACCAATGCTATGTGGCAGTAAAAAAAGCTAATGAGGTTCTAGGATGTATCAAAAGAGGTATTTCAAGTAGACAGGGAGGTGTTAGTGCCACTGTACAAGGCACTGGTGAGACCCCAACTGGAATAGTATGTGTAGTTCCGATCCCTCATGTTTAAAAAGGATGAATTCAAATTGGAACAGGTGCAGAGAAGGGCTACAAGGATGGTCTGGGGATTGGAAAACCAACCTTATGAGAGGAGACTCAAGGAGCTTGGCTTGTTCAGCCTAACCAAAAGAAGGTTGAAGGGTGATACGATTGTTCTCTATAAATACATCACATCAGTGGGAAAAATCGCAGGGAGGGAGAGGAATTATTTGAGTACAGCACCAATGGGGACCCAAGGACAAATGGACATAAACTGTCCATCAGGAAATTTAGGCTTGAAATTAGATGCAGGTTTCTAACCATCAGAGGACAAAAGTTCTGGAACAGCCTTCCAAGGGGAGCTGTGGAGGCACAAAACATAATTGCTTTCAAAACTGAGCTTGATAATTTTATGGAGGAGATGGTATGATGGGATGGACATTGACTGATCTTTGACTACTGGTGGTGGATACACAAGTGGCCTAAGAAGGAAGGGTAGATGGGATGGGTTCTGAGTTACTACAGAGAATTCTTTCTTGGGTGACTGGCTAGTGAGACTTGCCCCCATGCTCAGAGTTTAATTGATCATCATATTTGGGGTTGAGAAGGAAATTTCCCCCAGGACTGATTGGTTAGGGCTCTGGGTGGTGGTGGGTTGGTTGGTTGGTTGGTTGGTTGGTTGGTTTTTTTAATATCTTCCTCTGTAGTATGAGACATAGTTCACCTGCCAGTGAATTCTCTGTAACTTAAAATCCTTAAATCATCATTTGTGGATGTAAATAACTCAATCATAGTTTAGAAGCTTATTGCTGGAGTGGGTGGGTGAGGTTTTGAGGCCTGCATTGTGCAGGTCAGACTAGATGATCATACTGGTTCTCTCTGACCTTAGAGTCTATGAGCTTAACTCCAGCTCATGCTGGGAGCTGGGCCATGGTCAGAGGGCTGAAGTTAGCCTGAGAGGTGAGTCTAAGAGCAGGGCCAAGGGGATTGCAGTAGCTGGGTAGCCTCAAAAAGGCCTGGGTGGGCATTGACACCGGGACCAGGGACAGGAGCCGAGGCTGCAGCCAGGTTCTGCAGCTGGATATTTATGCAAGAAAACTGATGTGAAATTTGGGGGTTGAGGTGAGGGCTGGATGATGAAGTAGCAACTTGGGGCAGATGCCAAGGCTGAGATGAAGGTCAGGCATTGAGACTAGAGACAAAGGCTGTAGCTAGGCTGGGAGCTAGGAGCCAGTGCCATGACTGGGCCTCAAACGGAGTTCAGGGACGAGTAGAGTTGGGTGGTGCTCTATTCCCAATCCCTGTGTGGGTTGGCCTGGGCCCAGCCATGCCCCTCTGCTGGGGCACACCACACAGTTTGAGGAACTCTGTTTTAGGGGGGGTGCATGCCACCACCTATCTCCCATAGACATCAATGGGAGATGCAACTGCTTAGCACCTCATTCCATCTTTTTTTGTACAGCTCACTGTGGGTTTAGGAAACTACCCTCAGAATTCCAAGCTTGAAAATTTAGGCATTAGGTTTAACAAATCAAAATCTACTGTCATATCAAAGATACTATGGCAGCAGACACACAGCTAATGAACCATATAGAGATGGGAAAATATACTAGATATTTTCATACAAAACAAAGAGGTGGAATATTTTAAGTGCAAAACAGAACTCAGCCTTAACTATGGACTCTTGACCAAGCCTGACAGGACAAGCCATACCCATGGTTACACACGTGGACTTAGCAAACCCTATTCTAAATGTAAGAAGTATTGATTTTGCCCCTGCTGAATATGGGAACTCTGAAGCAAACTGGGGAGTGTGAGTTGCCTCTTTGCATGTCAGAATCCAGCATTATCTTCTAGCTGGCTGTCTCATAGCTATAGTATTATCTCAATCACAAGAATAAATAACCCCAAAAGTTTGGACTTCCTTGTATATGCACATTGAATTTTTTCCTACACCTGATCACAATCAAAGATATGCTATTTAGAAAGCATACAACAGGAGAGAGTTTTCTATGTGCTAAACTAATATATTTATTATCTGCTTTCATGTCTCAGGGGCTGGCATACAAATGTCACTTGTGACAATTCAGTAGACATGGAGCTGGTTCTGCATTACTCCCTTATTCCATCGGTAAGTAAAGCAAGTCTACAGCAGCCTAGAGCTACCATGCTCAGCAGAAGCATTGCTTAATGTATCTTGATCACGTGCAATAATGAATCAATTCCCTTCCGCGATCACAGCTTTCAAGTCACAAACAAGCTACAACAACACTGCACAGCACCAGCAGGAAACTGCAAAACATTTACACCAAGTTTATGTGGGAAACAAGTCATCCAGTTATCTACAAACACATGTCACATTTCAGCATTCCCTCACATTGATTTGACATATACTCTAAGACCTTATGTACACACACAAATTGTGTGTGGGCTCTATGTGGATTTACTTACCCTGTTTAGTTTTATAGAGTAGCTTATTTGGTACTTTACAGTCTATTGCCTTTGGGGAATTGATTCAGTCATGTTTGCAGGCATGCAGGGTCATCCTGGGTGGGTAGGATCCTGTGCATCTTTGTTGGAGCCCAAAGGATCTCTGCTTTTTGTATTCATGCTGCTTCTTGGGCCCAATTGCAAGGTAAGTCTGAGGGCCAGGTTTTTTGGCATGTTCCCAGAAAGAGGTGGCTGTTCAGGCTGAGCCATGGGGGTTGGGGGGGGGGGGGGAAATCTCAGGCCTGCCAACAGGATGGAAAGAGGGGCAATTGTTCAGGGGTCTGATGATTTAAAAGGGCCCAGGAAAATGGGAGGTCAGGTATGTATTCTTCTTTCCTCCATACACATCCTTTCCCCAGTGGTCCTTGCCATTCACAATCTGCACCTCTCCCTTGAACTCTGCTGATTTATTATGCACCATGCAGGGTCCTGTGTGACTGAGAAGACGTACCTGTTACTCAGCTTCCCTGATTCATCAGTAACTCCCTGGGGAATCCAAAGGACCTGGGAAGCTGAGTAGCAGATGCCATTTCAGCCATCTGGAAACCTTCATGGCACATACTAAATAAGTAAAAGCTTCCAGTGGAAGCACATTGAAGCCTCATCCATCCCTTTCTGGGGGGCCATTCACCATTCTGCACTGGGGCCTGGAGTTGCTTTTGGTGGGCCTGGTAACTGTCAATAACTTACATGTTAAGAGGGCTCAATAGGAAATTTAAATAACATCCACTTACCTCACCTTTGGTTCTGGCTCCCGGTACTGCAGCCCTCTTCTTTGCACAGAGGGCTAGATGGGATTCTCTTAAGGATCATGTCAACGTCCTGCTGTAATTGGGTGGAAGATTCACCTGACGAGGAAGCAGCTAGGGAGAGAAATCAAAGTCAGATTGTCACCAGCCCTAGTGAAGGACAAGTCACACCCCAGTGAGGGAAAGATCTGCTCTGAAGTGGGGAAAGGAAACCAAGGGAGCCTGTTTAGACTTTAATGGAAGCCTAGCAACATATGATAGCATTGGCAGCACCTAATAGCAGGTGATCAGGAAGGGACTCTGTTATGCATTGCCAGTGTCACAGACTCTGTGATTTAGGGCATCTTTCCTATCTCTATAACCCTAGCAGGATCTGTTCTTTCCCAGTCATACACAGTTCTCTCACCGCCATTCTCCTTTCCTTGCAGTTTGCCATCATTTTGGCGCTGTCCTTTCTTGAAAGAAGAGTGACCAGGAGGCAGATAGATGAAAAATGTCATCTCCTCAATGACCACTTTGGAATCGTGATGTGAGTCTGAGCACAATGTTGTTACTGGTATTCCCTTCCATTTCCAAAGCCGTGAACTTTTGCAGCAAGCTGCTGCACAGGGAGGTGGGACATGGGAGGAGCGTGAGAGAATAAACTTTTAATTCAGGAAACTAAGTTTGGAGAGGAAAGACCTCTGCGGTTCCTTCTCATGTCCAAGTCTCTCTGCTGGGTTTCTCCAGAAACAGGAAGGCTGCTTTAATCAGTAATTCAGATGCTCTCTATATTTCTGTCTATCACAGAAATATCAATATTACAGGCTTGGTCTCCTGTTCGCTGACATGTGATTTACCCAAGGCCACTCCATTCAGCTATTCAGGACTTGCTCTCTGTTTCAGACCTTTGGATTTTGTTGGGACATTCAGTAACAGATGGTCATTTGGTTTTGCATTTGGAGCTACAGCCAATAAAATTATGTTCCTGTTTTCGGAAGGTTACCAGCCACTACAAGCGCCCAGCTGGGCCCAAGGTATGGTACTGTACTGCTCACATAAACAAGGCTAGAGAGAGAGTTGTTCCTCCCTCTTTCCTTCTCTAGCACTTCAGTTTGGTACTCGGAGCATTCTCAAAATCAGGGAAGGGATTACCTTTGGATAGCAGGCTGGGCACTTGTGCGAGACCTGGTGGCCTCCTTGTGCAGCAATGCTGCTGGGCATGTGCACTTGGTCAAGCTTGGGAATGAGGTAAGGGTGTAGCTCTGGGAAACAT
Organism: Podocnemis expansa; assembly: GCA_007922195.1. Taxonomy (NCBI): domain Eukaryota; kingdom Metazoa; phylum Chordata; order Testudines; family Podocnemididae; genus Podocnemis; species Podocnemis expansa. Next base: position 10,046,313 of record ML681995.1, on the reverse strand, counting down.
TAAGGTGCTCTGGATCTGAGCATCAAGAAGGAGTGGTAGGTTGGGGCCAGTGTGACCTTTCCCCTTCACCCTCATCCTTACTGTATCACTACAGCAAGAATGGGTTGCCTCTACGACACATCTCATATTAAAGATTTGATATAGCTGTGGTCACTTGGCCAAAGAAGATCAGTATAATCCCCCAATGCCAGTGGTCTCTGCCATTTGCAAATGGAGTAACTCCAGTTAAGACAGTACAGTTACTCTGGATTTAAAGTAGTGTAACTAAGATCAGAGTCTGATTCTCTGCCTCATGACCTGGGGACATATGTGCAATTGTAGCTATAATACAAGTGGAGATGCACTGCACCACTGTAAATTCAGGCTGGCATAAGCACGGCATAGCACTTCTCACCACCGCTAGCCCATGTTACACTGACACATCGAATCTGCACTGGGGTGTTGTGACTTAGGTACATGTGTCCCCAGCATAAATAGGTGACACGTCTAGGGACTATTATAGCCAGGAAATCAAAAGCTCAACTTCAAGGGTGACTTACACAGTGGGTTAGATACTTGAAAAGTGCAAATTGATCAGCATTAATGGACTTGTACTAAAGCAATGAACGTATACCAAATTGGCATTCAGCAGGTGTGGAAAACTTAGGTAAGCTATACTGAAACAGCATAAAGGGAAGCATAGTTGGAAAGCAGCTAAGACAGGCTGTAAGTTTCAGCTTCTACAAAAGGTGTATTTATAAAATGTGTTAACCAACATGTTTTAACACACACATTCCAAAGCCCTAGGGTGGTCAGAGTATACCTTAACATGTGTTGACTAGTCCCCCAAAGGTCCCCAGGAATAGAGTGACAGAGTCCCCTAGTAACGGTGCTTTGGAACTACTCAGGTTGAAGCCAGACAGGACTCTAGTGGAGTGGTTCTCTCCTCAGGGCCCATCACACTAGTACAGCTACTTCCTGAATCTGGTCTTGGAGCGTTCAGCATCTATGTTCTGATGTGAGCTCCCTTCAGTGCGTCCCACTGCATGGAAAGCCTGGGAGCTCTTACATAACCCAAAGGGGCCAGTCATGCTGCCCCCCCTCCCTGCAGTCAGAAGCAATTCACATCCAGTGTGGAAGCCAGAAGCCCTTATTAGTTCGCAAGGAACACAGCATACAATAGATTTTGTTAGCAGGTGAATCAGAAAATTACAGCACTGATCAACTGGGGAAGTTCCAAAGCCACACTTTAGAGCTGATCAGTTGATCATTGCTAACAGTACAGCACCTCTAGAGATCAGCTTGCACTCACTGGGCATGGTATGTATGATGAACTAAGGCACAGGGCCCTGAAGACTCAGGCTCTCCCCATCCATCAAGTTAGTGTAACGTGCCCTACTATGTGACATGCTCCTCCCTTAATATATATTCTCCAGCCCATGTGCAACCATTTCCATTGTGTAGATTACCAGTAGATGAGTCCCAGTGATCTCTGGAGATGCTGTACTGCTACCAGCAAGCAGGGATTTAGCCTAGCAGGTTGATGAAAGAAACTGGAACAGTGGTTCCCAACATTTTTGGCTTGAGGGCCAGATATAATTTTTACAACCCTGAAGGGGAACCAGCACCCGTCCCATCACAACCCTCATGGCTCCCAGATGGAAGTAGTCCACTGAGGACTGATCTCCGTTCCCCCTGGCTGCAGCAGGGAAACCACATGCATCCTGTAGTCCTGTGCACTTTAACCTGGGTCCCTAGGCAGTGGCTCCCTTAAGCAGCCAGAGGGATGGAAAAATAAGTGTTTCTCTCCTTCTGTCTCCAGCAGGGACTCTGCACTTCTAGAGGACTTCGCTGTGCTCCTTGCCACAGCCAAAAGGAGGGGAGTGCTTGACTTCCTGTCCCCTTGGCTGCAGGAGGGAGCCTGCACTGGTCTTTTAGCCCTGTGGAAACATGCTCCGCCTGAGTCCTTAGGCACTGGCTCCCTTCTGCAGCCAGCAGGAGGGGAATGGGAGGTGACTTTGAAAGCCTCTGTGGGCCACTTTTGGCCCACAAGCCACAGGTTGAGAAACACTGAACTAGAAGGTGATGGAGAGAGTGAAGATCCAAGGGGTGTGTGTGGGAAAGGCAGGGATGGGCTCAGCCTTATTCTCTAAGGATTTCTGACAACCTTCCTGCTCTGTCTGCAGTCACTTAGCTTCAAGGAATCCTTGTCAGTAAGAAGATGCCTTCTTGGGTTCAGAGTTGCAGTTCATTCACTCAGACAAGGAGACAAGGGGATGGAATCTGGTCATGGCTTCATTAGCGCACAGGTGGAACTCCACAGACCCTGTGGAAGTCATCCACTTTTCCGCCAGCTACATCACTAACTAGCGAGTGGAGAACAGAGCTGAGCCTATATTGACTGATGAGTGTTCACAGTTAGTCAAGAATTTCAGACCTGACAATAACAGCCTGGCATCCTTTTCTTTCTCTCCAGCCATCGTGCTTCTCATAGGAGGTACTGAAGTGGGCCTCTCCTATTTCCCTTTCTTTGCCTGCCTCTCAACGGAATTCAAAATCACAGGATCCATCCTGGGGTTCTTCTATACTTTCAGTTGGTAAGCCAGATGTTACTCTGAGATACAGCCCTGCAAGTCTGGCCTTAATCCTGCAAAGCACCGAGCAATTAATTCAGTGGGACTCCTAGGACCACAGTGGTTTGCTAAGCCACGCCAGAGTGCTCACCAGCTTGCAGAATGGAGCCCTAGCACAGGCCCCTTAGGTATTCTCTAACGGCAGTGTTTAGCAGATGTGGTCTGTGAGCAGTGTGAGAGTGCTGGGGCAGGGACACTGAGAACAGAATTTGGTTTGGGGATGGCAGGGCAGTGCTGGAGGAGAGAGGGCCCTGGACGGCAGCACAGAGAAGGGGTAGGTAGGCACTGCAGAGTGGTTGAACTGAATAGGTTTCAGAGATTGCACTGTCCCTTCCGGTGCTTAGAGGTGCAGCCTTTAGAACAGAACTGAAACCTATTGGCAGGGCAGAGGGAGGAGGCTGTTTGGTGGATAAGCAGAGGATTTCAGCCTTCCATAGAATCACAGAAACTGGACAGGACCATGAGAGGTCATCAGGTCCACTCCCCTGCACTCATGGCACGACCAAGTCCCCTCCTAAACAGGTGCTTGTCTAACTTGCTCTTGAACACTGCCAATGGTGGAGATTCCACAACCAGACTAGGCAACTTATTGCAGTGGTTAATCAACTGACAGTTAGGAATTTTTTCTTCATGTCCAACCTAAACCTCCCTTGCTGAAATTTAAGCCCATTGCTTCTTGTCCTATCATAGGTGGTTAACAAGAACAATTTTTCTCCCTCCACCTCATGACAACCTTACAGGTACTTGAAAACTATTATCATGTCCCCTCTGCCTCCTCTTCTCCAGACTAAACAAACCCAGCTCTTTCAATCTTCCCTTATAAGTCAAGTGTTCCAGTCATTTGTGTTGCTCTTCTCAGGACTTTCTCCAATTTGTCCACATCTTTCCTGAAATGAGGCACCCAAAACTGGACACAATACTTCCAGTTCAAGCCTAATCAGGGCAGAGTAGAGCAGAAAAATTACTTCTTATGTCTTACTTACAATAGTCCTGTTAATACATCCCAGAATGGTGTTTGCCTTTTTTTGCAACAGCTTTACACTGTTGACTCATATTTAGCTTGTGGCCTACTATGACACCCAGATCCTTTTCTGCAGCACTCCTTCCTAGGCAGAGATTGCCCATTTTGTATATGTGCAATGGATTGTTCTTTCCTAAGTGGAGTACTTTTCACTTGTCTTTTATCAAATTTCATTCTGTTTACCTCAGAACATTCCACCAGTCTGTTCAGATCATTTTGAATTGTGATCCTATCCTCTAAAGCACTTGCAACCCCTCCCAGCTTGGTATCATCAGCAGACTCTATAAGTATACTCTATATGCCATCATCTAAATCATTGATGAAAATATTGAACAGAACCACACCCAGAACTGATCCCTGCACTATCCCGTTAGTTATGCCCTTCCAGCATACTGTGAACCATTGATAACTACCTTGTGGGAGTAGTTATCCAACCAATTTTTCACCTATCTTCAGAGTCAGCCTTTGGCTACTGGGGGCTCTAGGCGAAGGCCTGGGGGGGGGGCTATAGGCCCCCCCCTCCTGTGGTCCCGGCTTCTCTGCCACCGGCTCTGGCCTTGGCCCCCCTCCCCCAGCCGCTCATCCTGGCCCTAGCTCCAGGAGCCATCTCGTCCTGCTGCCAACTTGAGGCAGACAAAGCTTCTGGGGCAGGCAAAGCAGGCAACAGGGCCCATTTTTGCTTGGGGCCCTAGGCATGCGCCTGCTTCACCTACCCTAAAAGCCGCCTCTGCCCATCTTATAGTAGCTCCATCCAGGCTGTACTTCCCAAGTTTGTTAATGAGAAGATGATGTGAGAAGCCTTACTAAAGTCTAGATATATCACATCTACCACTTTCCCTTTATCCACAAGGCTTGTTACCCAATCACAGAAAGCTATCAGATTGGTTTGACATTATTTGTTCTTGACAAAGCCATGCTGACTATCACTTAGCACCTTATTCTCTTCTAGATGTTTGCTAATGGATTCCTTATTTGTTCCATTATTTTTCCTTGTGCAGAGATTAAGCTGACTGGTCTATAATTCCCTGGGTTGTCCTTATTTTTCTTTTTATGGATGGCCACTATATTTGCTCTTTTCCACTCTTCTGGGAATTCCCCAGTCTTCCATGATTTTTCAAAGATAATATCCAATGGCTCAGATATCTCCTGAGTCAGCTCCTTGAGTATTCTAGGGTGCATATCATCAGGCCCTGACAATTTGAAGACATCTAACATGTCTAGGTAATTTTTAAACTTGTTCTTTCCCTATTTTAGCTTCTGATCATGTTCCATTTTTACTGCTCTACCCTACATCAGGCATCTAGTCACCACCAACCTTCTTGGTGAAGACTGAAAAAAAGAAATCATTCAGTTCCTCTGCCATTTCCATATTTTCTGTTATTGTTTTCCCCTCTTTATTGAGTAATGGACCTACACTGACCTTGGTTTTTCTCGTTTCTAATGTATTTTAAAATGTTTTTGTTACCCTTTATGTCTTGAGCTAATAGACCTCAGTTTGTGCCTTGTCCTTTCTGATTTTCCCCCACATCACTGTTATTTGTTTATAGTAATCCTTTGTGATTTGTCCAAGTTTACACTTTTTGTAGAACTTTTTCTTCATTTTTAGATGATTGAAAATCTCCTGGTTAAGCAGGGGTGGTCTCTTGCCATATTTCCTATCCTTCCTGTGCATTGGTGCTTTTCAGGAGTATTACTGTGATAGCTTCTATCAGGGTTCTGTCCTACCTCACATCTTGTGTAGATCACTGCAGTGCCTTGCTGCATGGTGCCATGACTAAGTGTCTCTCTGGGCAGAGCTGCGCTCAGCCTCTGGTGATGCAGTGCTGCTGCAAGTTCTTAAAGCTCCTCCGGGCATGGCAGGATTCTATCAGCAGCCATGTGGAGTCAAGGAGCAGTCTGGCACCCGCCAGGCATGGCAGGGCTCCCCAAGCAGCAGCAGTAGGGTATGACACAGTCCTAAATCCCCTCTAGGCATGACCAGGGCTCCCCCAGGATCAGTATTTGCCTGCAATGCATCTGTAAGCCCCAAAGTCCTTCCAGGCATGTTACGTCTCCTAGACTGGCAATGCCCTGCCATACTGGAATCCTCCTGATAGAATCTGGGAGCAAATCTCTCTCTTTTCTGTCCCACCCCTTGTTGAGGCCCTGATTGGCTTTTAACACCCTCTTCCTGACAGGGAGAAGGCTGCCTATATGGCAGGAACCGGTCTTTCTGGCTGCTAAGGACTCCCTCTCTGGCGGGATGGGGTGGTACAGCCCATCACAATTACATTTACACCCCATGTCAGTGCTGTGAGTGAAGGGACAATCAGTTTTGTGGTATCGTTGCTGGGCAGGGAGGGTTGCAGTGAGTTAGGCCTATCGGTATATCTACACTGCAGCTGAAAGTGTAATAGCCACTCATGCAGATATACCCTCCAGCTCTGCTAGAGTTAGAATGCTAAAGATAGCAGCCTACCTATTTGGGCAGCTAGCCTCTGCCATCACCTGTATCGCCAAGCATCACTGTTATATTTTGTGTGCTAGCAGATATAGATCTACTCACGCTGGAAATTACATCTCCTGCTGCAGGGCCAATGTATCTTATATGGATAGCATCTGCCATTTCCACCCATGAAACTGCGTCAGGGTCACCTGAAGAAAATATTTCAAAAATAAATAAAGCAACTGGATGGTAATCTTACACAAGTATCTCAAGAACACCTTAAGCTCGAACCCTGCAGGCTGAGTGGGGGAGGTGGATAGCAAGGTTTTGCACGTGTCTCGTTATGAAATTGGGGTTGGGGATCCTGCGACAAGAGCCAGGCTGTGCACGATGAGATTGCATGTATTGTAACTTCTCCAATAGGAGTCCAGTAACACCAGTGTGTTTTCCAGGTTCATAGTGACCATGACATACATTTGGCAGTGCCCTCATGGACAAGTAAGTTTATTTTTCCTCATGGTGATGTTATTTGACATATTACCAATGTTTATAATGCCATCTTGAGCACTTTAGCCTCATAGATTTAATGAGAAAATCAAACAGTCTACCAAAATTTAATTTACCACTAAAGAGAATGTGTTCATGCTCTTTTCCAGAAGATCCCTAGCCAGAGGCTTGCATAGGCTCCCAAGGGCAGTGAATACCACAGATGAGGGTATCAGCTGAGACTGCCCTTAACCCCAGAGCTTCCAGACAGAGGAAAAGCAAGAAGTATAAATCCATGCACAAAGATGACCATGTAATTACCAATTCCTGTGACTGCACGTGCAAATCAAATATGCACACAGACACTTGCACAGTTGGATGTCAGATTATCCCCCCACATCCAGAAATACACAGTATGCAGGCAATGACAGTGATTCCCTGAACCAATTAGGGTCCCCAGCCTTGGGCCTGATCACCATGAAGCCTCAGTGATTTCAGTGGGACTCTGTGTCAATGTGAAGGGCTTGCTAGCATGGATGCAGTTGCAGGATTAGAGTGGAGGAGGGCACATTTTTATGTGCATGGCACCATAGACTCTAAGGTCAGAAGGGACCAGTGTGATCATCTAGTCCAGAGGTCTCAAACACACGCCTCATGGGCCTCATGCAGCCCCTAAAGCTATTTCCTGTGGCCCGCAATGACACTATTGTTACTGAAATTTGCAATATTGTTGTATGAAAATGTTTCAGTGGTGAGGCCCTTCGGCCAAGGTACTAGTACTTATGTGGTCCTCATGGTGATTTGAGTTTGAGACCCCTGTTCCCACCCCCTGCACAATGCAGGCCTCAGAACCTCACCCACCCACTCCAGCAATAAGCCTCTAACCTATGACTGAAATATTTACAACCTCAGATCATGCATTAAGGACTTTAAGATACAGAGAATTCACCAGTAGCTGAGCCATGCCCCGTGCTACAGAGGAAGGTGAAGAATTCCCAGAGCCCTAGCCAATCTGCCCTGGGGGAAAATTCCTTGCCATATTTGTGGTCAGGAATCATTTAAACCCTGAGCATGTAGACAAGTCTCACCAGCCAGTCACCCAACAAACAATTCTCTGTAAGAACCCAGACCCCACCTCATTTACCCTCCCTTCTTAAGCCACTTGCATATCCAACACTAGTAGCCAAAGATCAAAGATCAGTCAGTTTCCAAAGTAGGCTGTCCCATCGTGCCATCCCCTCCATAAACTTATCAAGCTCAATTTTGAAAGCAGTCATGTTTTTTGTCCCCACAATTCCCCTTGGAAAGGTTATTCCAGAACTTTATGCCTCCAATGGTTAGAAACCTGCATCTAATTTCAAGCCTAAATTTCCTGATGGACAGCTTATATCTATTTGTCCTTGGTCCACATTGGTGCTGTACTCAAATAATTCCTCTCCCTCCCTGATATTTACCCCCTGATGTGATGTATTTATAGAAACCAATCATATCACCCCTCAACCTTCTTTTGGTTAGGCTGAACAAGCCAACTTCCTTGAGTCTCCTCTCATAAGGTAGGTTTTCCACTCCACAGACCATCCTTGTAGCCCTTCTCTGCACCTGTTCAAATTTGAACTTATCCTTTTTAAATATGGGGGATCAGAATTACACTCAGTATTCTAGATAGGGTCTCACTAGTGCCTTGTATAGTGGTGCTAACACCTCCCTGTCTCTACTTGTAATACCTCTTCCGATACATCCTAGAACCGCATTAGCTTTTTTCACGGCCCCATCACATTGGCTGCTTGTAGTCATCCTGTGATCAACCAATACTCCTAGATCCTTCTCTTCCTCAGTCCATTCCAACTGATGTGTCTCCAACTTATAGGAAAAATTCGTGTTATTTGATCCTAAATGCATGACTTTGCACTTCCCATTATTAAATTTCATCCTATTCCTGATACACCAGTTTACAAGGACAGCCAGATCTTTTTGTATGGTATCCCGATCCTTCTCTGTATTGGCAGTACCTCCCAGCTTGGTGTCATCTGTAAACTTAATTAGCACATTCCCACTTTTAACAAGAAGGGTAATTATTTAACAAAGATGAAATAAGATCGGTCCCAAGCAGAGCTGTCCCTAGGGGGTGTGGGGCCCAGGGCCAATCCACTTCTGGGGGGCCCCCTGCTGCTCCCCCTCCTGTGCTGGGGAGGGTGGGGTGGGCCTGCCCAGAGGGGTGGAGCAGTCCAGTCCATGGGCTGGGCTCTGATCTTCTGCTGCACCTCTAGGCCGACCCTCCCTGCCCTCAGGATGGAACAGTTGGGCTAGGGGAGGGGTGAGAGAGTGGATCGTGGCCTCTGGGCTGGCCCTCTCCATCCCTGGTCCAGCTGTTCCCCATCCTGGGGGTGGGGTGGTCTGGCCCAGAGCAGAGGCCGGGTTCCACATTCCCTCCCCTCCCACCCCAGCTGTCTTTGGCTCCACGCCGAAAGCAGCGGGGAGAGGGAAGAGGATAGTGTGGCTGTGGGGGGCAGTGGTGCAGGCCCCATGCTGCTCTGCTCACAGCAGGACAGTTCTGGGTCCACAGAAACATGGAGCCAGAACAGTCGCCCCTCTCAAGGATGGCCCTGGTCCCAAGACTGATCCCTGAGGGACTCCACTAGTAACCTCCCTCCAGCTAGACAGTTTACCCTTTATTATTACACGCTGTAGCCTCCCCTTTAACCAGTTCCTTATCTACCTTACTATATTCAGATTAATCCCCATCTTTTTTGTAACACACCTAATAATTCTCTGTGTGGAACTGTGTCAAATGCCTTGCTGAAACTTAAGTAAATTGAGTCCACTGCATTCCTTTTATCTAAAAAAATCTGTTATCCTCTCAAAAAAGGAGATCAAGCTGGCCTGGCATGATCTACTTTTTGTAAAGCCATGTTGCGTTTTATCCCAGTTACTGTTATCCTCAGTATCCTTACGTACTTTCTCCTTCAAAATGTTCCCCAAGACCTTGCAGACAACTGAGACCAAACTAACAGGCTTGTAGTTACCTGGATCACTTTTATCCCCTTTTTTGAAAATAGGAACTATATCAGCAATTCTCCAGTCATACGGTACAACCTCTGAGTTTATAGATTCATTAAAAATCTTTGCTGATGGGCTGAGAATTGCAAGAGTCAGCTCCTTTGATGTCCTCAGATGGAGACTACTTAGGCCTGCTTGAGTTTCTGCCTTTCTCACTTTATGTCTACATGTTCTGATCTCCAAGAGGCAGCTTTTCTTGCTGATTCCCTCCCATCCTCTACTCCTTTTAAGCTCTGTGCTTCCTCCTAGTCACCTGTCCAAGATGCTTACTCATCCAGTTCGGTGTACAGCTCTTGCTTATGAATTTTTTCCCCTTCCCCAGAATGTAGGCTTCATATAGTTCCTGCGACTTTGACTTGAAGTGATTCCAAGCCTCTTCTTTTATATTCCTAAATTCTTTAGTCCAGTCCACTTTCCTAACTAATTCCCTTAATTTTCTAAAGTTTGCCCTTTTAAATTCAAAGACCCTAGTCACAGATTTATTTTTGTTTATCCTTCCAATTAGCTTGAACTGAATCAACTCGTACCTAAGTTATCCCCCACAACCAGGATATGGGCCCTTTTATTACTATGAGCACAATTTCTCCAGTCTATATATGGGAAGTTAAAATCTCCCATAATCACACAGTTCTCAGTAGTATTTACTTCCTTAAAGAGGTCCCTATCCATGTCTAAATCTGATCCAAGTAGTCTGTAACACACCCCAAGCACTGTCCCTGAAGAAACTCTTGTAGCTTCCTTCCGCAATGTGATTTTTACCCAGGTAAGAGTCTGTCTTGTTAATTTCCTCACTCTGAATTTCCTTACAGTCTACCTTCTCATTGCTATACAATGCCACTCCCTCACCTTTGCCTTTATATCTGTCTTTCCTAAAGAGCACATAGCCTTCAATACCTGTATACCAATCATGACTACTATTCTACCATATAGGTCTCAAGTTGAAAACCTGTCTTGGACAGTTTAAACACAGGCCTGACCACACTGCCTATCTGTCTATTACTGGTCTATCTGCAGTGGCTGGGTAAGGCAGTGAGACAGACTGGCAGATAGTCCTACATGATGTGGAAAATCTTTGTGCTAGCACTCGTATTTCAAACTGAGTGCAGAGCCTGACAGAAAGCCAGCTGCATCACAACTTGTCAGAGAAATTGGTTTGCTTTCCCCCGACTATGCCCCAATGTAGCAGCGATTAAGAAATTAATAGTTGGGCAGCATCAAACTGTTGGTGTTGCTGATGGAGCCTCACAACCAGCACGTAGGGCAGTTGGCTCATTTCCTTGAGTGCCTAGCACAGAGTGGAGGCTGCCTTGCCTTCTGGGGCTAAGAATACAGTGCATCCGTGTGATGGACTGGCAACACTTCCACCAGATGGGCACCTCCTGCTCATCATCTGGAAAAAATCACCCAAGCTGATACTCCCATCCACAGCCTGTGCTCCATCACTTTTCCTTAGGGCCCTCGGTAGTCCCTCACACTGCTGTTGGGATCCACAACATCTTCTTCTGGACTCAGCCCCTCTGATCAAGCCACAAATTGTGTCTTCCCTTCCCCACCTCCTTCTAGGAGATTCAACTGTCCCAAGTCTGCCATTCATTTCAGTGGCCACCACAGTCGACCACCACTCTGCTCGTAGTCTGGAGGAGATGGGGAGGGACCCAGGCCTACCTGCTTCTCCAGGCCCTGGTCCAGGGACCCTATGTGCAGCTAACTTTCACCACTTCTTTCCCCAATTCCTTAACCACTTTCCCTGGAGCACTTCCCCACAGTCCAAGTACCTCTTCCACTCTTACATCAGAGATCCCAGCTCACATTTAGCCCCCACCAGTCAGCACTGCTCTGTTCAGGATGCTGCCTTCCTGTAGTCTGCAGGGCAGCCAGCCTTCCTTCCCGAGCTCCTAGATATAACTTCCTTGTGCTGCTTGGCAAGCTCCCTTTTACACTGTGCTCCTGAGCCCTGATTGGTTCTCCTGTAGCCCCTTCCCATTGGCTGCCACTCTGAGGGCCCTCTTACCCCCTTCTTAGCCAGTATAGGGCAGATGCCCTGCCACAGTCTGTAAGATGCCAAAACCACCAGCACTGATGGTTGAGAACATAGTTGCAGCATGACATATAAGGTTTTCCTCCTGAGAGTCAGAGCCCTTTCATAGCATCAATAGGCCAGTTCCTTAGTAGTCCAGCCCTCAGTGGTGACACAAGACCTTACAAACTGGGTTGCTGAGGAACTGCAAGGTCTGACTGCATCCAGTACAGCGTCCCTGTCACAACAGAGTCCTCAGTCTCATCTCTATCTGGAGATGTGATACAAGGCTGACTGCAAGTAGACAGAGGTTTGAAAATATATTTACACTAAAACAAACAGGAAGGGCTACAATAACCTTTCCATTTCTCCCAGAGAAGACAATGTGTGCTGTGCTGCTAGCGAAAACATGAGCTTGTATGTCATGGTTTTGCACCTTTTAAGGCTAGAAGAGGAATTATGATCATCTTGTCTGACCAGTCTAGCCCAGGTCAGAGAAATTTACTTGGTAATTCCTGCATCAAAACTCAGAACTTGTGATTTGCCTAAAGCAGATCAGAACCAGAATAACCAAGGGACTTTAGGAGCTCTAGCCTCATACCCCATAAAAATAAATTGGACACTGGACATCCTGACCACCGTCAGCCCACACTATATCATATATGGGTGGGACTGGTCTGACAGGCTCCAGTGCCACCCCACTTCTGCTGCTGGCTGGTCAGTAGGCCCTGGACCCCCCCTCTCCTGGCTGTACTCACCCCCATGCCAGCTGGCCTCCAACACCACGCACTGACCTGCCCTCCCCCAAGGCTGGCTGGTCTGCAGGCCCCAGTGCCGGTGCACCTTGCCCCCTAGGCTGAGTGCCACAGCAGTGGGTGGGTCCCACAAACATGGATAGCCAAAGGCTCCTAGCAGCCTCCAGCCCCGGAGCCAGTGTTGTAGAAAGAGACAGCATAGATTTAAAGACATCAAGTGATGGAGAGTTGCCCATGGTCCATATGCCTTAGGATCTGTGCCAGTAATTAGTTACTTGCACTGTCAAACAAGAAGTGAGCCTTGCTCTGCATTCTCCCTTTGCTTTGTTTTCCCTTGTCTTGTCATGGCTAATTGGACTACAAACTCTGCATGTTCAGAGGGAGAAGCAATGACTTGGGTCCTGGACCAGCCAGGTATGCAAACATATACAAAGCCATTCAAATCAGTGGGAATAGATACGTGCTTAAACACATGGTTCAATTGGGGCCCCAAGCCTAGGTTGTTTTAAAAGTATTTAGGTGCCAAAAGAGGCAGAGAGAGCCTAGTGGCATTTTCAAAAGTCCGTCGCACTCAAATCTGACCATTAGTGCTCATGTTTCACCCAGCAGTAAGCACCAGCAGTGTGTTACAGAGGTAACAATCGGACCACTGACTGGTATAAAGCCTGTATGTTGTTTCTGTCCCTGCACTGCACTGAGCATGCAAATCCCATGGTGATCCATGGATTGCAAAGACTGCAGACAGAGACACAGGCAATGTTTCCTCTAATTTTTTGTAAGCTGTGTGCACAAAAATCTCTTTGGCTATGTCCACACATACATCATTTCGAAATAAGTTATTTCGAATTGAGTTATTTTGAAATAAAGTCCTTATTTCGAAATAAGTTAATTTGAATTAAGGGAAAGCCTGTTTTCAAAACAGCTGTTATTTTGAAATGGTTATTTCAAAATAAGGCGGTTTGGACATGTTGTTTTGAAACAGTTGTTTTGAAACAGTTGTTTCAAAACAATGGTGTTGTTTTGAAACAACATGTCCAAATGGCTTTATTTTGAAATAACCATTTCAAAATAACAGCCATTTCAAAATGAATGGGGTTTAAGCTGTTTCAAAATGACGGTTCTTATTTCAAAATGACAGAGCCTGTCATTTCAAAATAAGAAAACGTCGTGTGGGCATTCAGGTTTTTATTTTGAAACAACCAGTGTTGTTTTGAAATAAAAGACTCGTGTGGACATACCCTTTGTGTGCACAAAAAAATTCTTGGAGTGAGCAAAACATTTGTGTGCGCTAATATTAGCACTGTTGAATTTTTTTGTGCATGCTTTATTTTGTTGTGTGCGTGGGTTTCACATCCTGTGTGCACACGCACATGCACACAGCTTAGAGGGAATAGTGGACACAGGGTGACAGACAGGCCTCCTGAAGTCTCACTGTCATTTGGTGGTGCTGGCTTTGCACAACAGAGTTGGTGACAAGACAGGGCATTTAGAACATGATTCCAGACACACACATCATTAGGCGGGGGAGACAGAATTCACCCTCATGGGAAATAGAGGGTGGCCAGCTTTGGTTGGATGAATTCCTGGAGATTGCGTTACATGATAATCTTTAATGAAAGCTAAACCTTTAATTCCTGGCAAGGCCGGGGCAATCCTGGGGGGTTAGCAACTCTAAGGTGACATTACGCTTGAAAGGGGCACCCAGATGTCTGGCTGCACATTGCTGTACAGTGTCTGCTCCTGTACGTCACTCTCCCCTCCATACTCTTCTGCTTCATTCCTCTCATCAGGAGTTCTGTGACATTTGTGCTTTGGCTTTCTCTACCCAGGTGATGGGAGACTATGAGAAGATCATATTTTATTTGCCTTCCCTGTTCTGTCTGGTTTTCCTACTGGGCCGCTTTGTTCTGATGTTTGTGAAAGCACTGAGGGTTCAATTAAAGAAGGATGTGCCAAATGTGAGTATTTATGGGTATCTGCTTCCAATTAACTAACTGCTCCTTGGCAAACACCTTTTGTGAACAGTGGGTTTAAGTCAGATTTGGCCAGTGCATAGGCATTATGCTGGTGCATTGCTGCATCTGGGTGGCTCTCACCCTTGTCTAGTAACAACAACTGATTTCACATCTGAGATCTTGGCACTTGTCTATAAATCACTACCCACCTGACTGAAAATATGGCAGAGCAGACCATGTCTCCACTGAAGGACCTCTGAGATCCCAGGAAGCAGAGCACAGGGAGACAGTCACAGAAGGTGTATCTGCATTGCAGTCACAGTGACTGCAGCTCATTTAGACCTAGCCAAGCTAGCCTTAATGTAGCTAATTTGGTTTGCAATCACAGTGAAGGTGCAGCAGGGTAGGGTAGCCACACAAATCATTGCCCAGGATTCTGAGCCAACTGGTATTCTACATCCCTTGATGGCATGGTAGGCACATCGTGTTACATACCAGGAGACTGGCCATTTGTCACTTTGTACTATTTCTGCCTTTTTCTTTCATTTCCTCATAACTATTTCTTTCTAGCCTACTGCCTCTCCACTCCTTTTATCTCATGCTCTCAGTGCCCTCTGGCATGTGAACATAAATCAATATCTGGGCAGCAGCACTGGGCAGCTATTGCTTCCTCATAAGTTCCTGTTAACAGTCAATGTTGGGGCTTCCCACATCTTCTCCTCCCCTCCTTTGGCAAGGTCCCAAGACACCTGTGGTGGTGCTATGAACCGTAGGAATGGGAGCCAACAGTGAAAGGCATTGGGTGACTGCTTTGTTTACTATCACCTATCATCATGCCTACCACTTTCCCACTGTGACTCTCTAACATGACACACCACATAGAGAAGGCTGGGGTTTCCCAAGAGGAACATTATCCTGGGCTTTGGCAGGAGGAAAATTACTGGCTCCATGTTAAAAGCAAGAGGCTTGTGCTGGATTTTCTGTCTGTCTTCTCTTTTACCAAATTCCATTGTGTCTCTAAGCATGGAACCCATTGGCCCTACGAAAGGGACAGGTTGGAGGAACATTGCTTTGTCAGACATACTTTCCCAAGGGACTCTCTGCTGCTGTGTGGTCTTCCTCACCATAGCATGGTGATCAAGCTCCTCACTCATGACCAGGGAGGGCTTTGCAAGCACCTGTGTCAGGATCTCCAAAAGGGCAGTTAGGACAGAGCAAGAGCAAACCACAGACTGGGAATAGCAGAAGAGTTCATAGTCAGGTTCTAAGCCCTGGTTGAGGATAAAGGTCAGAGTCTGAATCAGGAGGCAAAGTCTAGATCAAGTCATGGTCAAAGCCAGGGACAGTTATGTCAGTTGTACAAGACCCACACTACTGCTTGGCCAGTTCTTGGAATGGCCCTTGGGTTTATATAGGGCAGGGAGTCGATCGTGAGCCATGAAGTTACTGTCCATCAAACCTCGGAGGTGGAATGCTCCATGGTCTGTGTCCACAGTGGATCATGGGACGTGGGACTCAAGCTGATTAGAGCTGCTACTAAGTGGCAGCCTGGCAACTCTGCAGGTTTAGCTTCTAGACCATGGGTCCTTGTGTTCTCTCCCATGGCCGCTCAGAACTCCATGTAGTCTCCCTTGTAACTAACAACACCTTCACCCAGGCCTGGATTAATAAAAGGAAAGTTGCAAGTAGTCCTCCAGGTCCTTAACAAAAATGATTCAGAAAGGCCCCAAAATAAAGTCTATAACAAAAAAGTTTATAGTCAGCCCTTGTTTTTGCCACTCATGGGCTATGTCCACACATACATCATTATTTCAAAATAAGTTATTTCGAAATGAGTTATTTTGAAATAAAGTCCTTATTTCGAAACAAGTTAATTTGAATTAAGAAAATGTTAATTCGAATTAAGGGAAAGCCTGCTTTCGAAACAGCTGTTATTTCAAAATGGTTATTTCGAAATAAGGCCGTTTGGACATGCTGTTTCAAAACAGTTGTTTCGAAACAACGGTGTTGTTTCAAAACAACATGTCCAAACGGTGTTATTTTGAAATAACCATTTTGAAATAACAGCCATTTAGAAATGAATGGGGTTTAAGCGGTTTCAAAATGACGGTTCTTATTTCGAAATGACAGAGCCTGTCATTTCGAAATAAGAAAATGTTGTGCGGACATTCCGTGTTTTATTTCGAAACAACCAGTGTTGTTTTGAAACAAAAGACTCGTGTGGACATACCCATGGAGCTCTTCTCCTATCCTAGTCTGCTCCACCCAACGCAACAAATCCTAGTCTCAGTTTTATTGGCCTGTCAGCCACTCCCTGTGGCTTCCTTCTGCTCCTTCTAAGCAAGCCCCTGATCCAACCTACAGGTGCCTTTTCAATAACTAGCATCATCTGGCCCTAGACTCTCATCACAGATGTGAACAGATGAGTCCTGTTATCCAGTCCCTTCTCTCTATGGTTGCTCTAAATGATTTCCTCAGCAACGCATAACAAGAAAACAGTAGAGTAGGGAATGGACCCCAAAAGTCCTGTCTCTTACACCTTGCCAGAAATGTTTTCCTTCCTTCCACATGCTGTCAAGAATGATCGTCTATTGCTACAGTCTGATCCAGAACCCAGTCAAGTCAATGGAAAGACTGTCATTGACTTAAGTGGGCTTTGGATCAGACTTATAAGCTCTGTCAAATGTCTCTACCTTTCAAATGCCTCTAGAATAGCAAGGCCATTGCTCTTAGAGAACTGCCAGTGTAAGTGTGGGGGGTTGTGTTCATCTCTTGCGTACCTCCTTGCCATCTGGGTGTGTTGCTGCCATTCTCTTTGGCTCCCAGCACTGCTGCAGGCTGTCAGTCTATCTCTACAGTTCTTCTGTGGCTCAGCCCTCTGGCCAGGTCACACTGTCCAAAACCCCTTCCTGCATGTACCTAACTCAAAAGAGAAGCCGCTCCTTGCCTGTCATAGAATCCTAGGAGATGAGTTTTGGATGGGCGCTCAGGTGGTTATTTAGTCCCACCCCTTGCTTAGAGCAGGAACAACCCCAACTAAACCATCCCAGCCAGGGCTTTGTCAAGCTGGACCTTAAAAACCTCTAAGGATGGAGATTCCATCTCCTCTCTAGTAACCCATTCCATTCCAATGCTCACTACCCTCCATATGAAAAAGGTTTTCCTAATATCTAACCCAGAGCTCCCCCACTGCAACTTAAGACCACTGCTCCCTCTTCTGTCATCTGCCACCAATGAAAACAGCCTAGCTCCATCCTCCCTGAAACCCCGCCACTGTGCCTTAAATACCTTTATCAAATCCTCCCTCAGTCTCCCCTTCTGCAGACTAAACAAACCTAGTTCCCTCAATCTCTTCTCCTAAGTTATGTGCTCCATCTCCCGAATAATTTTTGTTGCCCTTTGCTGGACTCCTTCCAATTTGTCCACTGCTTCCCTGTAGTGCATGGCTCAAAACTGGCCATTGCGCTCCAGATATGGACTCACTAAAGGTGAACAATTACTTCCCTCAATCTGCTGGCTAATAGCCATGGATGGACCTAGCCTCCATGAACTTACCTAGTTCTGTTTTGAACCCTGTTATAGTTTTGGCCTTCATATCATCTCCTGGCAACAGGTTCTACTGGTTAGACTTGCCTTACATAGCATTCAAAGGGTAACACTGAATCTACATGTTTGAATCTGCTGCCTCTGCCCTAGTGGGATGAGTAACATTCTTCAATATGCTGACAATCCTATTTCCTTTTAAACAGGAGAGAAATCATTTCCTGGAGGTGCATCATGCTAAGCACGTCAAGCGTCTGATCAGGAAGCCCCCAGCACTGTGAGCATAGTGTCTTCATATCAGATCAGGCATGCCAAGCCACACAATGTTCAGATTTGATTCTGAGCAGTCTCTAAATGTGCTGCTTCTTACTGATTGACATAAGCACCTTGCTCCTGCCTGCTCCCATGGACTGACCCAGGGACAAGGCAGGCTTTCTGGCCACTGGGATGACAGACAGGGGGAGGACCCCCTGATCATGACAGGCCTGTCCCATCTTCCTTTGAACTGCATTCATAAGCAGTGCACTACAGAACTACGGGATTGTGGAGGTTCCTGCCATGAGCCCCCACTGGCTTCTGCTGGAGGGCAGGTAGGCTGCTGAGAATGGGTGGCCAGGAGAAAAGCTGGCACCTGTTTGGGCCAGGTAGTGCCACTCCAGACATTCACAGTGGGCGTGAAGCCTGGGGTAGGAAGGTGTGATGGGTTGTTTTTATGAAGAGGGAAGGAGCCATACTAGAATGGGGGTTGGGCTTTGCATAGTGCATCTGTCCCAGTGTCATTACCAAACATTTCAGGTTTGTCCATCCATTTTCATCCATTTACAGGCAGGCACAGAAATCTTGGTTCCAGCGCAAGGTCTATGAATGGGACCCATGCTTTCAGTTCCCGAGCAGAATGATTATCACATCTGTGCTAACCTTAATCTGCCTGTACATCGTAAGTAAATTGCACATTTGTGTGTCATACACCTTGTGTGTTTTGTAAAGATTTCAAACCAGATTATTGGAAAAACAGCCCTCCAGTAAATCACTGCTATAAAATTAAAACAGGGACTGACTATGCATCTAGCAGAGTCACTGGCTCCATTAAGACCAGAATCCATAGCCTATTGTCTCCCTGAGCAGGGTGTTGTCCAACTAAGCCAATGGGTGTTAGAGAGAAATCTCTCTCATTCATGATGACTGTGTTCAGACGAGAGTTTTATTTCAAAACAACAGCCGTTGTTTCGAAATAAAATTTCTTACATCCACACGACGTTCCGTTATTTCGAAACAACGGGAGCCGTTGTTTAGAAATAATGGCCATTATTTCGAAACAGTAAAACCTCGCTTGAAATCAAAATAGCCGTTGTTTCAAAATGGTTGTTTTGAAACAATGGCGTTCGGACACGTTGTTTCGAAACAACACCATTGTTTCAAAACAACCGCTTCAAAACAACATGTCTGAATGGCCTTATTTTGAAATAACCATTTTGAAATAACAGCCATTTTGATAGCAGGCTTTCTCTTAATTCGAATTAACATTTTCTTAATTTGAATTAACTTATTTCGAAATAAGGATTTTATTTTGAAATAACTTATTTTGAAATAACTTATGTCGAAATAACAGTTTACGTGTGAACATAGCCGATAGGTTGCCAGAGATGCAGGCAGGAGAGAAAAGACTATCCGTATTCATGTGTCACCTGATATTATGCTGTTCTCTCTGAATATTTAAGAATTTGCTTAAATTAGAGGCATCTTGGTCTCCCTTAGTGCCTGGTTCAAAATCAGCAGAGATTATCTGCAACCATATTCTCTGCGGGAGAAAATTTGTCTCCATCCACTTGCTGCTATTTAAAGGTTAAGATGAAATACTCTATATGAAAGGCAATGTGTGTTTCAAATCAAATGTAACAAACAGGGCAGATTCCCATGGAGTCACGCCAGGGACAAATGTGGCCAGCATAATTATAGGGCATGTAGTGTTATTGTGTAGAAATGGTCAGTGGCAAGATTGCTAAAATGCTGTTATCATCTGTTTTTCTGTAGTTTATTGTTATTGAGTTCTACTTTTACAAGCGATCCTCCCAAGCCCTGAAGATGTTAGAGTGGAACTTTGAAGAATATGCTAATTCTAGCAATGTTTCAATAATATTTATCCCAATTTCCCTGCAGCTGAAAGAGTTTATTAACGTCATTCAAGGTACAGACGAATCATTTTTTTAAACAGGTGGAATGAGTATGATAAACTTTAAAAAAGCAAAGTGAACACACAGTTCTTAAGGCTGAATCAAAGTCCATTCTAGTCACTGGGACTCCTTCCATTATTTTAACACTTTAGTTCCAAACAGGAATGAAAACAAACAAACAAAAAATTCCTACAAAATGTCATTTTAAAAATATCATTTTGGGTCAATTGAAATGGAGAATGACATTTCAAAACTGACATTTTAAATAAAAATAAATTAAAAAATTAAAAATAAAAAGTCATTTCAAAAGGAAAAAATTGAAAAATCTACTCAAAGTGTAGAAATGTAACATTTCCATGCAATCAAAATGCTTTTTTTCCTTAGTTGTTCTCCACATCAAAATCATCTCATTCCCAGAGAAATTTTGGTTTCATCAAAACATCATTTTCTTATGGAAAAACCTGCATTTTTGGCCTGCTCTAGTTAGAGCCCTATTCCTTACTATTAAAGCAAAATTGTCATGTTACCTGCGGTCTAGTGTGTTAGTAGTTTAACACTGAGTAATCTGAGTTTGACATAGAGACCCCCACTTGGACAGAAAAAGGAGCACACTTTATCCAGTTATGGAGGCCCTGGGGGACTTGGCTCATGCTGCAACCCCCATTAGCAGAGGGCCTGTATTACAAGTTTGTACTGAGACAAAAAAATTACACTTGGACCCTTGGGAGGGATGGCAAACAGAAGAACAGAAAGCAAAATGGGTATGTGCATTCTTTTAAACATCTTTGCTGCACTTGGCCACAGAAAAAGGTTTGGGCAGCATGGTCTCATTGAGCTATGGCTCGTGTTTGATAAATGCTTTATTTTTATTATGTAAAGGAATCTAAAATCATTGGTTTTAATTTCATAGATTTAAAAGCCAAAAGAGACAATTCAGACCACTGAGTTCACCTGCATAGCACAGATCAGAGATTTCACACAGTGATTCATTCATTAAGCCCAAGAGCCCAAACATGTGTGGCTAAATGAGAGCCCCATTTTTTAGAAAAACAACTAAAGATTCTAAAAGAGTGCAAATGGTTCAGAGAATACAACAAAAGAGGTTCCCTCTGTATCACCAGTTTGAATTGGGCCCAAGTTTAAAGTGGCAAAGAGACTGAAAGGTGTCTAATATTCTTTGTAAAATGAATTGGAGATCGCAATTTAGTTTCTAATGGACAGTCTTCCATGTTGCTAAGTGCATCATCATAGCTGACATGAATTTCAGTTGCTACCTTTATTAGCTAGCTTTCTCAACAGAGAAACATGGAGATTGAGAAACTGAGCTATGTGTTAGGAGTGCAGTCTAGGAAAACTTGCACTTCCACATTTTTGGTACGTGTCAATCCATGTTCTTGGTTCTGCCCATTATAAATTTGGATTTGAATACATAATTCCAATTCAGGGCTTTGGTTTTGGCTCATCTCTATAGTTAAATGATTAAACATAACAATCAAAGCATTTCTGAGTGACTGGGTAGTATAGACTTCGAGTTGATAAGCAAAAAATGTTCCAAATAGCAATGTATCCAAGCAGAGACACTGGAGATTTTCAAAAGGAGACCAGAATGCCATCTGTCTTGGATGATTTAGACACAACAAATCCTGCATCTTGGCAGGGGGTTAGAGTAGATGACATTTCCAGTCCCTTTTAACCTTCTGATTCTATAAAATTGTATAAAACCGGGTGTCGAACTCATTTGCTGTGGTGGGCCAGATTTGATTTAAATATACTTCAAGTGGGCCTCAAATACCATAAATCGAAATAATATAGCACTTTCACAGCATTGTGGCATGTTGGGTATGCAAAACTGTGTTCTGTGATACCCCTCCCTCTCTCTGTCTATGCTAGGGAGAGAGCATGATCCCACAGAGAACAGTTACAGGTCAGCTGGAAGCATGTAGCCCATAGGCTGCATGTTTGACACCACATCTGTGAACTGTGTGCTTAGTTGAAATGCTTTTGTAATTATGTCATATAAGTTGTGAAGAAAATGTTCTTAACAGAAGATGGTTGCTTTTTCTCCAGGTGTCTGGATTTTCACCACGTTTATAGCCTGCCTGACTTGTGTAAGCTACGTATTCCACATCTTAACCTGCTACAGGTATGGACACGCAATAGATCATCAGTTGATTCTCCATGGTTCTGAAAGTCCTCAAGTACCATGGAGTTTACAGGGAATTGAGGACCCTATTCAACTCAGAACAGGCACTTGATCGTTCCCAGGATTGTCCTCTAGAATTCTACTCTCTATTCCATCTGCGCTCAGTGACAGCTGTGTCTGTTATCTACTCCGCATTTAGTTCATGGGCCCCATATAGTTCATGGTCCTTAGGTGTGGCAAAGACACATTAGTTCATACATTTCTCGAATTTTAGACACTCTATTTCCTTAAGCTAAACAACTAAAAATAAACCATATAAACTAGTCAAATTAGAATAACGTGGGTTAATATCAGATTCATCTAATTATCAGGTTAATTAATTGAAACTGCACAACAGTTCCTTGTAAACTTTATCTAATGATGTGGAAATGCAGCACTTTGTCCAGCTCTTAGCCTTCCAATAAAAGGATATTCTCAATGTTAATGCTAATTGATATTTACTAACATTCCAGACAAATAGCTGACAGAGGCAGAGCCAAATCACACCTCAGCTTGAAATGAACATTTAGACTATAGCTCTGATGACACTTAAGACACACTGCACAAAACACAGATGCTGAATGACAGCCAGTGTCTCCCTACACAACACAGAGTTGTACTAGACATGCCAACACAATTCAGGGTAATGCTGCTTGTTAAATTTAACTAGCAAACAAAAAGTTAGTTGAAACTAAATTTCTCAGGATTTAAACACACACTGCTTAACTCAAACTTTGTGAGTGCTCGTTTAGACCTTGAACATATGGAGCCTTATTGAAGGCTATTTGAGAAACCCTACTCAGATAAATTGTGTTTTCTAGGCATATAAACACTAGTCAGCTGCTAAAGTTAAAAGGACAAGGGTGAGATTCCATTACCTAGGGAGGTGGTAGAATCTCCATCCTTAGAGGTTTTGGGTGTGGCTTGACAAAACTCTGGCTGGGATGCTTTATTCGGGGGTTGGCCCTGCTTCAAGCAGGGCCAGGACTAGATGACTTCCTGAGGTCCCTTCCAACCCTAATCTTCTATGAGTCTATGAATGCCTGTGTGGGCGTGTCCCTCTACTCATAAAAACTGACAACAAAAGTGGAACAGAACCCTAAACAGATGGGTACTTACTTATGAGGTTTGCCGTGATTCTTGTAGTTTCATTCAGTTTCAGGAAATTAGTATGTGATTGGGAAGAGTAGATGGTGGTTTTCTTGGCCCAGCTGGCTAACTCAACAGACTTGCTGGTTGTCTAGGGGTTTCTTGCTTGAAGATGCCAAATCACAGATAGTATGTGTTGCTGGGCTCTCACCTCAGTGGCTGTCTCTGAGAAGGAGAAGAAAGCACACACCCTTTGACAAGTAAGATGGCATCATCACATCAGAAGCTGGAAGACAGAAGCAATGTCTGATTCTTTCCATTCTCTTTTTCAGAAGAGTGACCTGGCTGATTCCTCCCCTTTGGCATGGGGCATTCCCCCTTCTGAAGTCATAGACTTCACCCAATGGTGCTCAATTAGGCACTGTTATGCCAATAAAGAACCTTTCCTTGCCAGTAAATATTGACTTAGAAAAAAAAGTCAGTCAGTCAAGAGGTCTGAAAGCATTTTGAGACATTTTAGGAGATAAGATCAACACTTCCAGATTATGGGTCAGTCCATAGACATCATCTCAACCATCCCACATAGGGTCCAGTGCTAGAACTCAAAATAAACTGGAAAACATACAGAGCTAGCAAAATGTTGCAAATGACAGAACAGAAAATCAATCACTCCTAGTCATCCACCCATACATGCAAAACAATGTCATTTATTCTAAGATTAAGCAAGAGTCCCTAGCCCAGTGTTTCCCAACCAGTGTGCCATGGCACACAGGTGTCCCATCAGGTCTGAGCAGGTATGCCACAAATTTTTTTGAAAAACTACTCCAAGTGCTCTGGATTGGCTCATTGGCTCATGAATATTCATGAAGTCATTTGGAAACTATATGGTGGTGTGCTACAAATTAATTAAAGATAGCAAAGTGTGCCATGGCAGAGAGAATGTTGGGAACCACTGCCCTAGCCTACAGACAGCTGCTTCTCTTTTTTGTATTTGGGTACTCACTGACTTTCAACAGTTCAACTTTAACCAGGCGTTTTGACACGCACCATCTTGGTGAAGGATTAGACTCTTCCTCTGTAAAAGGAAAATGTCTTTTACTCTTGAAATCATAATTTTGGGTTCAATTTTCACATAAAGTCCCTGTCCTAATTACAATACTGTTAGCCTGTAAATAGACCAGATACTATTTTACAGATGTACTAGTGAATCTTATGCAAATAAAACTACTGTTGGAGCAAGGGGTTAGCTTTCAGGGTTGTATATTGTATTATGTTGTAATAAAACTTGTGCTTTGGATGGCATGCCCAATAACACACAATGTGTGCTATTCTTAGATCATTGCTCCCCTTGGCTCTCAGTTTATTGCCTTAGTGGTCCAAGATGTCTATAGCTCTAGATTGCTGCCCTCTTTGACATTAAATCAAGTCATCTGATCTAGCTCCTCTGTGATCAAACTTTCAAACAATTAGAAAGTTACCATGTAAATAAAATCCCCAATTTATTTTTGTGAAACTTCAAACTAATTTTGACATTTTTATTCAGAAAGCACATAAAGCGGCTGTGGGCAGGGCAGAAAAATTTCCTTCCACTAAGATCTCGTGATCCTTCATCTTCTCAAAGTGTGGTAAGTTCTCACTGCCCTTCTATGAAAATTCTCAGCCAGTAGCTCTGAGTCTGCTAACACTTGGAATTCAACAGGACAACTGGTGGCTGTAATCTACACATGCACGCCTGTATTTTGCAAGAGGAGGCCACAGTTTTAAAAGGTCACTGTAAAGTTCCATGGGCCAGATTCAGGAACCTACAGATCTCAAAAATAATCTGCAGTGCTGATTCAGCAGTAGTCCAAATCAAACATGACTTCAAATAAGGCCACACATACCAGCTGCTGCTACGAAACAGGCGCAGTTCCAGTGCTCAAACAAAACCCAGACCACTTTTTCATTTTATCCTTCAATTTTTTTCCCAGACTCTGTTCATATTGGTGTGGTAAGAGGTGTCCTTGTTCCACACCCCTGTGATAAAAGTCCCCATTCATAGTTTATGAACTCCGTACAGTTAGAGGTGAAGGTTTGCTGTGTTTGAGGGTTGCCTACACTTGAAATACCACTGCAGTGCTTCAGTGTAGACACTACCTGTGCTGATAGGAAACGTTCTTCCATCATTAAGCAATCCAGCTCCCAAAGAGGCACCAGCTAGGTAGATAGAAGAATTCTGTCAGCCTAGCTCTGTCTATATAAGAGGATAGGTTGGCTTAATGACATTGCTCAGGGGTGAGACTTTGTCACACCCCTAGGCAACACAGTTGGATTGACTTAACTTTTTAATGCAGGCCAGGTCTGAGATTATTCCTACTTGTTCTTAGCATTCTCAGGCCATGTCTACACAAGCGCTTAAATCACCAAAATTTCTGTCACTCAGGGGTGTGAAAAATGCCTACCTGAGTGAGATAAGTTTGGCTGGCATAAGCACTTATGTGTATAGTGCTATGTCAACGGGAGTCACCCTGCCACTGACACAGCAATTGGTGCTTGTGGAGCTAGTTTTATTATGTCAACTGGAGAGCTTTCTCCCACTGACACAACACGGTTAAACAAGTGCTCTTACAGATGTGTTGGTACAGATGTGCCACTGTAAGCTTGTAAATGTAGCTGTGGCCTTAGAATATACTTAAAATACTACATCAGTTCAACTGCACTGCTGTTGTGCTTCAGTACAGTATTCACTACAGTGACAGAAGAGGTTCTCTGTCACGTTACTTAATTCAGCTTCCAGAGGGCTAATCTGCTCTAGAATGGCTACAGTGCAGAAACTCTAAATGTACAAATTAAGCACTGCAGACTGAGAAGGCCATTTGTCAAGTTTTCAAAAAGGGATAGAGTGCAGAAGGAGAGCCACTTACTGACTACACATATTAGCTGTGCACTCTACATGTCAAAGCTGCCCTTGTGCCGTGGCAGTTTATTATCCAGTAAAAACAACAACAGTGATTTCATTTGTAATTCAGAATGAAGAGGCTGTCTCCCATAAACAATGAAAATGGCATCTTTTCAAATTGACTTGCATTTAAAATTCTTATATCTATGTTCTTCAGTGTGAACATGTTCTAAAGGTTATAAAGGCAGCTTTACATGGCTGCTTCTAGGAGGCTTTCACAATGGGTATTTTTTCCAGCAGACATTTTGGTAAATGCAATTTTGTTCACATCCCTTGTGTGAGCTGTGGAGGAGTCCAAGACAAGCTGATGTTTGCTGGCAAAACTCTCTAGTGTAGATCAGCCAGCCCTAATATGTGCCATAAAGGGATGAAAACCAGAATCAGGGACTGAGAATGTATGTAGCATATAAAAAAAATACAGCAATTCCAGCACATAAACTTCTGTCCTTCTTTTTTTAAACTTAGGCAGCAATAGCAAGATACTCCGGTTGGCAAATTGCATACATATTATGGGGTACGTGCCAAGCCTACAGCATGAACAGACCTTCAGCCAAAGTTAGAGAAGTTGCTCTTTTCCCCTCTACTAAGAAATCATTTTTCTCTTTTCCAGGTTACCTGATCCTTCATGTGATGCAGTTTCTGTTTGGTGTAATGATCATGTACAGTTTTATTTTACCAATACAACACGGCCAAGGGCTGGAAGTGGTAAAAGGTTTGGGAATTGGAATGTAAGTATTTTGGTTTCACATATTTTTCTGTTATTCCATTATCTTTGCAGCAATATAGCTTTATACTTCTATAAAATAACAAGGTACCTATCTGAAAACTCTAGGTAGCTGTGACAGATCCTTACAACACAATAAATGAAGAAAAGCAGCAGCAACCCCACAACACACAGTAATATTGAACAACCATACCACATTACCCCAAAACCCTGGCTGGGATGATTTAGTGGGAGTAGTCCTGCTTTTAGCAGGGGGCAGGACTAGATGACCACATGAGGTCCCATCCAGGCCTAATATTCTATGATTAATAACATAAATTTTGCATTTTCTTTAACTATAGTCCCAGTAGCACCTCATTTGAAGATCTGCCATGCAACATCCCCAGAGGTCATCAGATCTTTAAACTTGCTTTTCCTGTGGGAATTTTTGAGAAGTTTGCAATCAAGGCACATTGTTTTCCCATCAAAAGGACAATGCTGACTGACAATGGCTAATCAAAGGGTGAAAGGTCATGACAGGGCAGCTGAGCCAGAATTCAGTCCATTGTCCCCAGTGTTCCACCTTTAGCTGCAGTGTGGCTCACGGAGACTACAGTCCCAGCAAGCATTGCTTCATTTTGATCTGATGTTCTCCCTGATCAGTCTAAAGGAAGCATTGCATTCTAGGACCCGTCCTGCAGTCTACATGGCCCGCGTTTCTGCATTTAAGACCAGGAAGTCGCAACTTCCCCATGTGATGCAACTTTACTGTGTCCTTCAGCCTCCTGGCAAGTTGTCAGCACTGTCCTCACTGGCAAAGATTGGTTATCTTTGTTCGAAGGCTTCCTAAGGTGTAACGGCTGATTCTTCTTCCTGAAAGCAGGGCTGCCAGCCTATCAGGGATGAAAGTAAGAAGGAACGCACAAGAACGCTGTTCTCGGGCCCACCATTTTTAGAGGCCAGCATTCCAGGGCCCCTAAAAATAGAAAAATGGGACGGAACGCTGCGTTCAGGTGCATTCTGCCTTACTTTAATTTAACCCCCAGCCTCGGCCCCTACCTGGCCCAAAGACACAGTCTTCCAGCCATCAGGGAGCTGAATACACTGAGCCAGGTAGGGAGTTTTTTAATCCCCCATCCTGAGCATGCTCTGAGCATGCTCAGAACGGGAGCAGCAGCTTGTGGCTGCATAGTAGCTCCCAGCCCCCCTGCTGAAACTTCCTCAGCCAGACTGACCCACCACTGCTGCTGCCCAGCACTGAGTCTGGCATGCTGAGCCCGGCGGAGGGACAGGATGTAGAACCAGCAGAGGTAGGTGGCAGCTGGACCTGGGGGAGCCCCACAGTGAGGCTGGGGGAGGCAGCACAGCAGGTGCCCCCTGAGCTGTGAATGGAGTCCCTGTGACCCAGCGCGCTCCACTGTGGACAGGGATGGCCCTCGCTGCCAGGCTTTTGGGGAGGGAGGGGGCTGGCCTCTGGGATTGGGGGTTGAGGAGCTGCTGCGGGTGTGTGGGGCAGGATGTGTGTGTGTATAGTTGAGAGATGTGGGGGGTGTAGCTGAGAGGTGTGTGGATGTGTAGCTGGGGAGGTGTGTATGTGTAGCTGGGGGTATGAAGCTGGGGGATATGTGGAGTGGAGTGATAACTGATGTATATAGCACTGTGAAGTGGTTGCAAATGCCTACCTGTGCTGGGGCCCACACATGCACGAAGGGGGACGAGACAATACGGGAAGGGGGCCCACTGATTAGGACAGTTCTGAGGCCCACCAAATTATACTTTAACCACTGCAGCCTACCGGTCT
Organism: Podocnemis expansa; assembly: GCA_007922195.1. Classification (NCBI taxonomy): domain Eukaryota; kingdom Metazoa; phylum Chordata; order Testudines; family Podocnemididae; genus Podocnemis; species Podocnemis expansa. Next base: position 10,017,558 of record ML681995.1, on the reverse strand, counting down.
GGGTCTCGGGTCTGCCTTTTTCTAATCTGGCCTGGACAACTGCACACTTTCCCCTAGGATCTCAGGAATCAGGGATGTCATGTCAGAAAAATCTGATGTTGGAGGGAGGCAAAGCTGTATCAGCCCAGGGAACATTATATATGATTATATTATATCCAGCAAAGTCATGGTAGGGGAGGTAGGGAATAAGAATGAAAGACATGAGAAGCACAAAATCTGGGGACGGGACAGAAAAACCAAGGCCCGTGAAGGGGCAATGGCATCTCTTGCCCCACAGCAAAGTAAGCCTCTGTCAGGAACTCCCTAGATGATACTATTCTGAAGCCACTCACATCTTGGAGGCCCAGAAATCTGTGTCCCCTACCTTTTGCGTAGATGCCCAATACAAGAGTGGGGTGGGCCTCTTTTGGATTATCTTAAGCCAGCTGGTGACTGAAGACAATAAACCCAGTAGCCCCGGAATTAGAATGAGCAGTTATTTAATAAAAAAATTCACAAGGCTTATTCTGTGAGCACTGCAAAGCAGGAGGAGAATGTTATATCTTAAACAGGACTAGATAGTACATGCACTGACACTAGGTAGGGTGGATTCTGTACAGGCGATGCCTCCTTGGTGCTCATTTTGTGGCCTGAGAAGAAGCACTAGATTATGATGACTTTATTTCCACTAGGCCAGATTTTCTGGTTTACTAAGGCCACTCTGGGGCTCAGGACCTTAAAGCTACAAAGATAAGTAGTGGAATATTCTCCCTATACCTGTGAGCTCTTCTGTGGGGGTTAGGTCAGGTGGAGGCAATTCTGATACCAATTGTGCCAGCCACCAACCTTCACTCTCAGCATAACATGAAGGTGAGGATGTCTTCGTGGAGCTCTCAGGATAGGAGGGAGGTATAACAGAGTGGAGCTTTGCTATGTGTGTCTCCACTACCATGTGGTCCCCAAGGAACCTTATGGCAATTGCACAAGTGGTTGCTGCTGTTGTGCAGCTGTTCTTGGGCTGGAGCCAAGTGGCTGAGGATCAGAGAGCTGAAACTGGCTCCTTGTGCAGAGCCCCCTATCCCCCAACCTTTCAACTGGTGAATCTGTCTCATTCAGTTGTGCCTCACACTTTCAGCTGCCTTTCTCCAGCTACTGGACCTACTTGTGTGGTGAGATATTGCCCCTGTGTGTCAGGGTATCACAGTCCAGGTACATACATGATGGTGGTGTGAAGAGGACATTTAACCCTGCAAAGCAGAATGGTGGCATTTCACACATGCTTTGCTTTGCCTTTGCACAGGGCAGTGGGAAATCAAGGCCCAGGGGCTGTCAATTAAATAATGCAGATCTCCCATCCTATTATGCAGGCCACTTTCCCAGCTCCTTTCACCACAATATCCATATTAAAAAGGTCATTTCTCTTTTCCCTTTCCTTTACAGTCTCACATTTTTGATTGCTGCTGCGCTTATGGTAACACAAATCCTAATTGCTGCAAGCTTTTTCCTTCAGCCAAAGATCTTGCCAGACGATAAGCAGAAGCCTTTGGCTCTCAATAACAGGTTAGTGCTAGGAAAGAAACTGCTCTTGCGGTCTTCCGTCCTTCATACAAGGACCTCCTGCTGCATGGGGTTTTGAATGCAAAAATCTAAGCTTGAACCAACATAGGTACAAGTAGAGAGAGAGGATCTCACCATGGGATTTGTTTCAAGGTCTGAATTTCAAACACTACGCAAGTAGGAGTGTATGGCTATCTGGGCCAAATCCAAAAGTGGCAAAGGTGGGGTAAAATATGCAATGGTGGGTGGGGACTGTAAGTGAGGCAGCAGAGCCTATTGTACTCAGACCAGCAAAGAGGGAGAGAGGGAGTGGCTCTTGAAAGTCTCCCATGATTGAAAAATTGCAGTCCAAGGACTCTGCAAGTCCAATATAAAGATGGACTCTGGGGCCACCAGAGTGGGCAGGGAATATAGCTAGCCACTCTCAGCTATTCTCTGTCAGCAATCCACTTCCATGAGACACTGCTCCCCTGGCCCTGTGCCAATGTCAGTATTTAATGACAGTTTGTTGCCTTCTAACAGTGAAGACAGTCCCCCAAGACAGGTTGGTCTTTTTGTTTCCATCTGAAATGGCTTTTGGCTACTGGCCTGAGTCAAGCCCTGCTGCAATGGAAGATTGCAGTTGTTTAAAATAAGAGGTCACTGTCATGAGCTGTAGTAGTCCTGGACTTGTAATGCAGCCACAGTCAGAAGTATGCACTCAGAGTGGCACTGTGGGAGCTCCGCATTTATTCTCTCCTGGATCTCAGGATGAATCTGTTTGTTTTACAAGTCTATAGGTGCTTCTCTGTCTGAACCACCACACTTTTGAGGTCGGAGTCACTTAAAACATTTGTACACTGTAACCCTGCTTGCTCCAAAATACATCTCCTAACATCGCAAAAGAATTCCCAGAGACGTAGCTCATGCCACATCCTCCGTCCCAGCACCTCCAAACTCCAGCAAAGTGTGACCTGCACCAAGATCTAAATCTGTTGTGGCTTTTGTCCATCTTGGCTAGCTCCCTATGAGATGCTGTGTCACACTGAAGCCCCCAAACAAAAATCAGGATTGGGTACTGAGTGCAAAAGTGGATTTTCGCCTCTTTTGCAGGAAAGCTTTCCACAACTTCAATTACTTTTTATTCTTCTACAATGTGCTTCTTGGTGTGGGAGCCTGTTTGTTCAGACTGCTCTGCAGCGTCATCCTGGGCACTTGCCTGATTGCCCGGATAGACAGGACTATAATGCAGAAAGGGTACGAAGCTGCTGATATGGGTAAGTGTACAAAATCTCACAGCACTGCATGTGCAGCTTGTACTGGGATTTGCCATTTGGTGGCTCTCTCACAAGAAATATTGGAACTCTTCAAGAAAATATTTGATTTGTCTACAGGGAACCTCCTCTTGCCAAACACACCTGCAGAGGAGGAAGATAGAATATGGCACTAGCCACGCTTTGGGGTCCTAAGGGCATCAGCCTTCCTATATATGCTTGAGCTGATAGTATAACTATTGCTTGTTTGAATCCAAGATCTTCCATATTAAAATCACAAGCTTCTAGAAATTGATTGTTCTCACTGGAAATGCTACATTCATTAACTACTTCCACTGCCCAGATGCTAGAGAGGAACAAAGACCCTGCCACACACACCACTGTTGACATTAGCAGCCACTATGGGGAGCACATAATGCTTCTTCTTGAAGCACTATACAGTAAACTCCTTTCTGACTCCATCATAGATGTTATACAGTGATGGATGTAATAGAAAACAGTGCTGGCAGAATAGCTAAGATACTGTGTTCAGATGCTGCCACTCCATTTCTCCCCCGGGTCATGTCCAATGTTCCCTCTAAGGTGATGATGCAGCTGAACAAATTGTGGATGCAGCTGAGTGAGTTATGGACGCAGCTGAGCAAGTTCCCTGACCCCTACCAGGCCCCTTCCCCACTGCCTGCTGGCTCCCCAAGCACATCCATAACTTGTTCAGCTTCATCATCAGCTTAGAGGGAACATTGGACCTGATCCTATGACTTACACTTCCCTGCATTAATTTTCCTCCCATCCTGTAGGTTCCCCCATCTTCAAAACATCTGAGAAAGTGGGATTTTCTCCCACAAAAGCTCATGCAATAAATCAATTTTTTAGTCTTTAAAAGTGCCACAGGACTCTTGGTTTTGCTGCACTAGACTAACAAGGCTACCCCTATGGAACTTCACAATATTTGGTGTACTCATGATCTGTCCTCATCATCCAGGGGAAATCACAGGATTTGAACTTGTAAAAACACACACACACACACACACACACACACACACACACACACACACACAC
>ML681995.1:9969550-10013700 GCA_007922195.1 Podocnemis expansa | reverse complement strand
CACACACACACACACACACACACACACACACACACACACACACACACTTCTTGATAAGCCAAATAAATGACTCTAATGCCTTTCCAAGCAAAGAGAACAGTTTTATAGATGCAGCTCTACCATCTTTCAAAGTAACTAGTGCACATTTATACACAAGACAGTCTATTGTATAATCTCTCTTCTTGAACCAGGCCTTATCTCAAAGGAGATGGTTTGAGCTTGAGTGCCTCAGGACCATACCAGAATCTGGTCCAGTGGCCTTACAGATATGTAGACAGAGAAAAAAGATGTGGTCTGTTATTCATAGCTCTTGTTAAATAGATCTGTTCAGCTCTTCAGCTGTCTACTACTCTGCCAAGACCAGGCTTAGGTGATTCATATCTTTTATGGAGAGGAAAGACGGACATATGCTAAGCACATTGCCCCCATCTCTAATGAAATGAGATGTTTCTCAAAGAGGAAAATTCTTTCCTACCTTGAGCTCCAAAATGGAAACCAACTGATCCTCCTATTGTATATAAAGCAGCCTCTTTAGGGACATGCAATGTACAGCTGAAGTAAACCACAGAAGAATGGCTGAGGCTTAGCTAAGTTTAATTACAGTATTTCCCCCCTACTAAAGCTGGGAACCGAAGCATTGTAAACATACCACAGATTTTACCTCTACCTCTGATTTTAATTTCCTTCTTTTTAGTGACAAGACAATGTTGCTTAAAGAAGTGATTTTTTTTTTTTAAGTTGGTTGGTAAAGCTGCATATAGAACTGTTCTGTTTGCTTGGAAAGGTATAAGAGTCATTTCTTTGACTTATCATGAAATGCATATTTTTTGTACAAATTCAAACCCTGTTGTTTTCCCTGGATGATGATGACAGATCATAAGTACATGGAATATTGTGAAATTCCAAAGAGGCAGCCATATTAGTCTCATTCAGGAAAACAAACAAGGAGTCCTATGGCATTTTTAATTTTTTTATTTCACTTCTTAGTCCCTGGTTTAAGCCATTATCAGCTTGGGAGCTACCAAACAATGTTGAGCAAATCGTTGCAATGGCTGTACTTGAAGGTCCAAGAACCATTCAGAACACAATGCTGATGGCGGAGGGGCTGTTCCTCTAGCTGGGAGAGAACAAATGAACATGGAGTTTTGTGGCACTTAAATCTCTGAGTGAGCTGCAATCCAGAAGCCTTAGGGTTTATTTTTGAGTCTCACTATCTTGCTGGGTGAGCTCTGGCAATGCTTTGCCCTTCTCTTATGGCCTAGGGCTGCTCCAGTTCCCGGGGGGGGGGGGGCAAGGGAGACAGGATCAATCCCTGGGTGTCCCCATTTTTTGAATACTTTCAGAGCACTTAAAACAAACAAACAAAGAGCCCTGTGGCACTTAAAGACTAAAGAATATATTTATTGCATGAGCTTTTGTGGGAGAAAATCCCACTTCATCAGATAGTTTGAAGAAGTGGGATTTCTGATGAAGTGGGATTTTCTCCCATAGAAACTCATGCAATAAATATACTTTTTAGTCTTTAAGTGCCACAGCGCTCCTTGGGAACACTAATCTCAGGAAACAGTGCTCTCAGGGAACACTGATCATGTCCTTGACTTTTTTTAAATTAAAAACTACACAAAGAATTTAAACACTGAAGCATAGATTCTGCCTCTGCAGTAACGGAACTGAGCCGATTACTGCCATGTATTGGTTTTAGGATGAAGGTATATATGAGGTGTGACTATTTTTTGCTCACTGACATTTTCAGAAAGAGAAAGCTTCCAAAGAATAAAGCTCCGACAGGGGAGTGTTCTTTTAAAATTTGGAATCATTCATTTATTTTTTTTAATTGGACTTGTGAGTTTAGGGTTCAGCAAGCCAATATATTTATTGCAGATGATTTCAGTGAGCTAGCCCTGCTTTTCTTATTAATTTTCAGAGAATAGATCACAAGTTTATTGCAGTCTTATTTTTTTCAAAAGGCCTGGCGTGTTTACAAACACATTTGAACTGAGGGTTGCTTACAAACTCTGTGGAGAGTATTCAAACTCTCCTTCATATTCAGAATTTTCTCATGCAAATCATATGGTATGGCCTCTGTTTCCTGATTAGATGGTCTAACTTTTATAAATTACCACTGCTTTGTCGAACAAATATCGTTTCATTTCTTTTTTGAATGAAAGAATTCTAGCTCTCCTAGGGCCCTGCCCCACTGAACCTGTCAAAAGCTTCCTGCACTCACTTCTTGCCCAGGGAGGACTGGGGTTGAAAAGAAAGTGTTGCTTGTGTCATCGTGTATTTCAAAGTAGTGCGAGAGCCTCCATTCTCTGTCTTCAGAAATGCCAGCTGATGTGAATGGGAGTCATAGGTGCCCAAAGACTGCAGTACTGTGCCCACAGAATATAGAGAAGGGAATTAAACTGCACATCTTTGTGGATGTATCCCTTTTTAAATATAGGGTTCAACACATGGATTGGCATGATATTTATGGACCACTACCACACAAACCCCACCCTCCTCAGTTTTTGTCACATTCTTTTGCCTGGAGCAATTGAGGAAAAACTGCAGACACCCACTGAATACTGTTTCTTCAATAATATATCAGGTAAGCTCTTTGACTGAAGTATTTAACATATACATTACTTAACTCTGTTTAACTGAAAAAATATATTACTCTTTATGAATCCTTCATCCGAGGTCTGAATTCTGACCTGCCTGTGCTTCCCATGTTGTTGATCAGATATGAGGCATGAGAACTGATAGAGTCTGCCATGTTATCTCAGTACTCCTAAGTGCAAATACTATTCTTGTTCATCTGCAATGACGAGACATTTCTGCTCAAACTTACATGGATGAAGCTGAATTGAAGAGAATCAGGCTGTCCACATGTCTAAAAGATCAGCCCTAAAGCCCACAAAAATGGCCTGTAATCTTATGATCATAACCCTTTACTGAATCTGCTATAATCTTTGTCTTCTACATTTGTGAGTTGACGTCTAAGATTTAGGACATGCAACAACAGTGGAGTTGCTGGCCCTGTAAAGAGGGAGGAGATCCGTCAACCTGTTATCAAGTGGTCAGAGTTAAATTCTCTTCTCACTTACACCTGTGCTATTCCACTCAAGTCAGTGGAGTTACACCAATATGAATGAGAAGAGAATTTGGCTCCATATGATGATTAAGGAGTGACTTGATTACAGTCTGTAAGTACCTACAGGGGGAACATATATTTAATAATAGGCTCTTCAGTCTAGCAGAAAAAAAAATATAACACCACTTAATGTCTGGAAGTTGAAGCTGGACAAATTCAGGCTGAAACTAAAGTGCATTCTTACTGGTGAAAGTAATTAAGCTTTGGAAAAACATATCAAGGTCCATTCTTGGACCGTTTTTAAATACAGATTGGATGTTTTTTCTAACAGATCTGCTTTGGAATTATTTTGGGGAAGGTCTCTAGCCTGTATTGTGCAAAAGGTCAAACTAGATGATCATAAAGGCCCATTCTGGCCTTGAAATCTATGAATTGGTAGTGAATGTCTATTGCTATAACTCCATGGATACCAGCAGAGGAGTTGGTTATTTGTTTTTAAGTTACAGGAGAAAAAGTGGAGCATGTTGATTTCAAACACATTTAAGATATATGTTGAGTTCCGTATTTATTTCATTTTAGAAGCCAGAGTGTCAAACAAAGCCAAGACACGGTGGTTGCTGTCCTACACCCTTCTTAACAACCCCAGCCTCATCGCATTCAGGAAGCATAACCTGTCAAAGAACGCCTGTGTCTAACTTGCTCTGCGGATAGAAGCTGGAAGCAGGTAGAACTCTTGGATAGCTGGTGACTGCCTCCTAGGGCTTGCAGATGGTGGAGCTCTGTTTCAGAAGGCTATGGACTAGGAGTGATTGGGGCCATCATCTGGGGTGTGATAGGAGACTTGCGGGACTGAATGTTTTTGAGCACTCACTTTCACGGATGGTTGTGCTTCACAAAATGCTTCCAGTACTTAGCTGCAAATTGTATTATATCATCATGAAATCCAGCAACATTTTAAAAATCAAATTGCAGAAGTGGATCAGTGGCCAGGACTGGAGGGGGCCTGGGGCGAGAGGCTGGCTGCAGGGTGCAGCCTAGCTGGTCAAGCCCTGAGGATGACAGGGTCAACTGGTGAGCACAGTGTGACTTTTGGTGAGGCCCAAAGGTCATGCCGGAGGCTATACGGCTGCACACATAAGTTGGCCCCAACACATCTGGGAGCCAACCAGCAATGCTACAGCAGTCCCACCTGCCCATGGGGATGAATTGCCTGACCGAGGGGAGAGGCAGGAGCTCAGCCTGGGCTTTGGGCTGGCATGCCCTTCCCCCAGGGGCAGATTGCCCAGCCCAGGTATAGGGCAGGAGTTCAGAGCCCAGCCTCTGGGCCCACCAGTGCTGCTTCCTTCCCCATTGTGGTGGGCCCTTGGCTGGCCAGCTCTGCTCCTGTCTCCAGTGCCAGCAGGGTGGAGGGCCCCTGTTGGCCCAAGCAGTAATCTGCCCCTGCCAAATAAAGATACACTGGTGTAGTCAACATTTCCTTGACTCGGGGCTTGGGGGGTGGGGGAAAGATCCATTCTCTCATTTTGCCCAGTGTGAAAGTTCAAAGGGACAGAACTGAATTTCCCCCTGGAATACCAGGTTCCTGTCCGAGTTTGGTTTTGTACTGCCTTCCCTCTTTTGTTGGCCCTAACTATAGTCCCTAGGCATAGACTGCACACACACGCGCAGAGGCAGCTGCAGTCCCTAGCGCCTATACAATCCAAACAGGCAGAGGGGGGAAGATAGGAAGGGTTCTTATCTCCAGATTGGGTCAGGTGTCTCCCATGAACTCCTGCTGGCCTAGGGTCACACTACAGGCAACTTTCCTCAGCTTTCTGCTCTTGGACTATTCAAACAAACTTTACCTTTTCTTAGTCAAAAACTACCTCTCCTTGGCAACTGGGTTTATCAATATAAAAGAGTGCAAATAACACTCAGCCTCCCTCAAAACAAAGCCCACTCATAAGCTCCCACACAACTCAGTATTTCTCTGTCTCCTCTCAGATCTTCCTGCCTAGGGCCTCTCTCCCAAGCCTCATTCCCACAGAGCCTGTCACACTCTCTGCCATACCTTCCTGAACTCCTACTCCCCCCTTCAGTCAAACTTCCTGCACCTTTTATACTGCAATCACCTGATCCCTCTCTAGTGGGGCTCATCCTGTCATTAAGGATGCTCTCCAGCCCGTGGAGCAAACCATCTTATTAAAATCCCATTTTACTGATCAGGAAGTGAGGCACAAAGAGATTAAGTGAACTCCTGAAGGTTACACAGGAACATAGCTGGGAGCTGGACCCAGAATACTTGAGTCCCAGCACATAATTCTGGCCCCACTAAAGCCATGGAGAGTTTTGGACTAGAATTCAGTGGGGCCAGGGTTTTTTTGCCTCCCATGAAGCCATCCTTCTGCTCCACAAGAACAGCAAATGCCACAGACAGTATTAGTTCTGAATCAGAAAAGAAAGATGACATACCTGTAGCAGGAGCTCTACCAACGTATTGTCTCTGCAGATGCTACTGTTGCTGTCATGTGCCCGAGCTGAGCAGCCACGAAGCTAGGAGAGAAAACAAACCTGTTGAGAGTGTGCAGTAAACTCAACGTATAGAAGAACTTGTTCCCAATTATCTCCTATTTCCCCTTGCCTTCCTGGACCTTAGCACTGTCTCTTTTCCCACTGCAGGATGAGACACCCTCAAATGATGTCTCCCTGTCCTGGTTGCCCTGGGCTATGAGATGTTACACTGCTGATACTAGGCACCAGAGCTGGACACGACCAATGACTGCAGTAAGATTGCTGCATCATTGTGAGTGTGAGGAAAAATTGGATTCCAACAGAAAATGACAGATCGTGCTAATTTTTGTGCCCCAAACCACAAGTTGCACCATCTAAACAAATCATTTCCCCAACCACGGCTAAAGCAGCAACAAATCCCAAGTCCTGCCAGTCTCCATGGGTTGAAGAGGATCCTTCATTTTCTGACATGATCCAACCTTTATCCACAACCTGTTTAACATACATCCACGGCACCTAGAGCCCCAGCTTGGTGCATGTCTGTGTAGGGTATGAAGATAAATAAGTAAGTACCCTGACTAGGCCATTTATGGACAACTGGGTATGGGCAGGCCCCTTCCATCCTTCCACATATTCATCATCCCTTGCCAGGCTCTGGTACGAGACCGCCATGCCCGGCAGCAGTGATGGCTGGCTCAGCTCAGCACTGTGACTGGTAGGTAGCAGACAGCGGTGGGGCAGGAAGGGCCACTTGTGTCCCGATGGGATAGGCTCTGGGAACGTGCCTGCACGTGGGGGGGGGGGGTGCTGCGTCCCTTGGGACCCGACACATGGCTCTGCCTAGAGATGCTTTTGTCAGCCACAGCACTGGGTGAAAGCAATCGCCACACAAGAGCCCCTCTCCCTTCCATGTGCTGGACTGAGCCGCCCAGCCGTCACTCCAACTGCCACAGAACCTTCATGCCTGAGCATTCCAAAATGGAGGTCGCTCGACACACGCGCTGTTCAGGCTGGGTGCACGCGCTTAGTGCAGTGGTTCCCAACCTTTTCTCTGCCGTGGCACACCTTGGTACCTTCAAATTTTTCAAGGCACACCACCATTAAAATACTCATGAATATTCAAATTAACTTAAACATATTATGAATATTCATGAACCATGGCAAAGTGTTTCGGAAATGCTGCTATGTGGGGTAGTAGGGGTAGCAGAGCAGGGGTGGCAAAACAGGTTGAGGTCAGGAGTTGTGTGCAGTGGCAGGAGTGAGTGTGGGGAGCAGAGCAGGGCAGGGGTGACAAAAGAGGACAAGGGCAGCCATGTGGGGAACAGCACAAGGGTGGCAAGAGAGGAGAGAGGAAGGGAGAACAGGAGTGGCTTTGTGGCGGGACAGGGGGAACCTGGGGAGTGGGAAGGTCGGGCAGGGGAGCACGGCACAGCACCCACTTCCCCACAATGGCTCCCTGCCGCCCAGGGCAAATCCTCACCCCACTGCTGCTCCGTCCCACCCCAGCGGGTCCTGTCCTCCCCTCCCCCAGCCCCCTTCTGCCTGTGATGGACCCTCCCATCACTGCAGGGGCCAGAACTAGGCCTCCAGCCCCCAACTACACCCGTCTCCACACACACACACACACACACACAGCCACCTCACCCCCCCAGCTACACACAACCCCAACCAACCAGTCACCCCACAACCCTAACTACACAGCCACTCCCACTCACCTCTGCTACACACACACACCCCTGCTCCACACAACCCCCAGCTCCCCCCACCAAAGCCCTTACCTGGGCTGTTTGCAGGCTGCCTGACACAAGCTGCTCCGCCCTGCAGGGGGAGATTCACACACTCCCAGCCTCCCCCAGCTCTCTGCTGGCTGGGCTGAAGGTGGAGCGGTGTTTAAGGTGAACTCTGCATTCCAGCTGCTCTGGCTATTTTTAGGGGGATCCCTGGAACCCCATGTTCCAGTGTCTTCCTCTATTTTTAGGGGGGCCAGAATGCTGCCTGCCTCAAAATAGGGGGCCCCAGAACTGTGTTCCAGTGCCTTCCCCTTACTTTAACCCCTGCCTTGTCCCAGCCCTGCACAGCCCATGCGGCTAGGCTGAGCAGGAAGAGAACTTTAACTCCAGCTCTCGGGGATGCTCGTGGCACACTTTGGGTGTTGCCCCGGCGCACCAGTGTGCCACAGCACACTGGTTGGCAACCACTGTTTTAGTGGGCCAAGATAGCGTTAGGTCTTTGTCTTTTGCTCCTTTTCACAGTGGGAAAAAATACACCCCTGTGGTCACACACAATTATAATAATCTCAGTACAAAGTGCGTCTTCTGACGTGCTTGGTAAAGAATCACAATTTGCTGATCAGTATTATCCTGGTTAAAATAGATGTGGCAACACTATGGAGCTGTAAGATTTTTCCTGCATGATGTTAGGAGTACAAGTCCAAAACTTATAACTGATGCCAAACTAGTCAAGCAGGACTATGTGGAACAAAGGAGTGTATGTTTGCTTTAATTTGAATTTAAGGAGTAAACAGAGTCAGCAAACAGGAAGGGAAACTAAAGGAAGGTTAAACTGGTCGGGAAAAACTAACAGGGAACATCCTTCGACATACACTCCTTGTTACCTAGTGCCCAGCTGGAAATGCTTTTCAAGTGGGCAATTGAAGCTATAAAAAGAAGGGGAAACACACCAAACTTCCTTTCTCCCCCCCCCCCCCATCTTTGGCATCCCACCCAAGCAGACAAACAGCAGTTGGGCTCTGGGGGAAGGGGTCCTGACCTGAAGAGTGTGATCAGTAATCTTGCTGGAAGCATGTGGAAAGAAAAATTTTGCTTGACACTAATACAGCTTGTTAAGTTAGGCACTAGTAAGCCTTCTATCGTAATTATTCTTGTAACCACTTCTGATTTTTAAGCCTCAGGACTTGTAGTTAATAAACTTGTTTTATTGTTTCACCTAACCCAGTGTGTTTCACTTCATTTATCAGGCTAACCCGTGTACATGTTTTCATTAATGTAATAAGTGACCTATTTCTGGGCTGTCTAGGAAAGAGCTGGGCTGTACAAGGGGTACATTTCTGTGGGGACAGTCTGGGGCTGCAAATGTGTTGATATTGCCTACAATATAACCAATGCAGGTAAGAGGGAGGGTGTGACTGGCAGGCTGCAGTCAACCAAGCATAGCCAGGCAAGGTCTGCATGCTGGTAGCTGGCTGACTGCAGTCCAGGCTAAAGGGACCAGGCATTGTAAGGCACCCCAGATCACAGATGGCACAGCCCCCCACTGGTCTGGATTGTATCCAGTATGTCACACACACCAACTACCTTCAGTCTCTTGAATCCCTCATCCTTCTCCAAACTGACTGTGTGCAGCAGACTGTGTCCTAGAAAACTCTTACTGGGAGAAGCTAGCCCCAGTGTGGCTGGAAGAAACTATCACTACCCCAGTGCACACTAACATCCATATGCCAGAAGCTGTCAACACAGAAGGAAGCTCCCAAGAGTGCAGGCTCCAAGGATGAAACAAGTCTCTCTCTAAAATCAGCAGACCATCATTAAGCCCTCTCCTCCCAGCCTTTTCTGCCTTGGAATGGGCAAGTGAGGACCCACTGCAGGGAAAGGACCAGCCTTAGTTTCTGGAGGGACAACACTGCTGCTTGCTGTTCCAAGATGCATCCTAGCAAATTCAGTATTTATATCCCCTCACTATTGGTGCATGAAACTAACTTGACAGGGATGCATACGTGGAATAGTTACCTGCACCCATTAGACGTGCAGACCTAGGCAGACAATCATGGCAAAAAAGGTATTTACCATTTACAGTGCAGAAGCCTTGAAAGGTCTCAGCCAAGTAAGTGGGTGACCTACAGCTGATGACAGTTCATGCTCCAAAGGTTTTAGCCCCAGATCCTCAAAGGGAATTGGATGCGTGCCTTTAGGTGCTGAAATACCTTTGAGGTTGTGGGCCTTGCAGTTTTAAGAAAAGGTAGCCTTTGACTTTGTTTGGTTTAACTGACAATCGCCATCTGGCCATAGTTATTACAAGAAAACCTTGGCCCATGTGTAACTGAAACATTTCAGAGGAATTGCCTCGCTGTTAACAACAGGCTGTTCTTGGGCCACAGACACTCACATCAGCAGCCGGAACACAGCAAAGCATTAACTGCTCTTCCTTCTCCCATCACCACAAAGAGACGGGAGCAAGACATATTGGCTACATTGGCCTGACCTTTAAATAGGACAAGAGTGCAGACAGTTCTACTCACAGACAGCTTGCCAACTTATGAGTTGAAGCCTGAGTAACTTCCCCGGTCAGGGGGGCTGTCTTTAGCTTCTGCTCGTATAGGACCTAGTTCAAGGGTGGGGGGTGACTGTTTATAACAGGGGCTCCTAGTGATGTAAATAACAACGATAGAAACGTGTTTGGCACAAATTCCTGTTATTGGTGAAAGTGAGCCATGGGTGTTGACAAAGAAAAAAAAATTGGTGATATTTTCAATAAAAAATTAGAAATGGGAGCATTTCATATACTTCCCGATGACTCAGCTTGAAAATGCATAGCCATATACACCCTGGATTGATCCTGACAAGCTACATAAAGGTTAAAAGCTGCAGGTTTTTGTCTCCATTTTTTGTGCCAAGTTTGTTAGCTTGTGTTAATCTCATTGCAAAAGCAGCACACCCATGGCAGTGACCACAAAGCAAGCGTGAGCAATTGGCAGGGAAAAAGGCCAGGACAGGGCAGACAGATCTGGGCAGGGAAAGGCCCAGAAAAAGAAATGGGAACACATGCAAGTGAACAGATACACCCAGGGAGAGAAGACAATGAAAGTAAATCAACAGCAAGGGAGTGAATGGGGTGGGTGGAGTAAAACAGGGACTCAACCCCGGAAAAATCAAGGGACAACTATCAAGGAAGGATGGGGAGAGGAGCTAGCTGCGGCTGTTTGTCAGGCCAACCACAGAGAATCATGGATTTCTCCACGCCTCATTACCCTCCCATAATGGTACACTTGGGCAGTGTGCTCATCACATGGCTGACAGCCGCTGGAATAATAATAGCCAACTAGGCTACTTTACTGAGGTGGGAGGGGGAAAAGAAGCAGAGTGTGGGCAGGCTGCCCCTTACATGGGTCACTGCACCCAATTAGTGCTGTGTGTACACAGCTAATAAAGAGAAAAGCACTGTCACCAGCCACGAGGTCTTAGCAAACAGTGTGTGCGTGTGTATGTATGTGAATGAGAGCACATGCACAATGGTTGTGGGGGAGGGTCTCTGCCAGTAATGTATACGTAGGAATTTATAGAGTTTGGCTGGCTAAAATTAAACATGGGAATGGCCAAATGGACTCAGTCCTGGGGTTCCTCTTGCCCACAGTCCTGGCTCTCCTAGTGGCTAGCGCCAGCTGCTTCAAAGACAAGTGCAGAAAACCCTGCAGAAAGCTGATGAGCTCCTCTGTGACAGGGCAAGCCTGCTTAGGTCAGCTCATAGGCTATGTCTACACTAAAGGACTCAGTTAAGTTGCCTGAATATGGTCAATTTAAAGTTGATTTTAAGTCAACTTAGAGAGTTCCCATTCATTTAAGTCAACTTAATAAAGTCGACTTATGCCAAGGGACCCATTTAAAATGGACTTTATTAAATTGACTTTAATGGCCACATTTTGTTAAGTCGACTTAATAAAGTTGACTTAACCCTTAAAGTCGACTTTAAGGGTGAGAGTTATTAGGTTGCCTTAAGCAAGTGCTTAAGCCAGCTCAATGAACTCCAAATGTGGCCATGGATTTGCTCAAGTCAACTTAAGCCTGTAGTGTAGACATAGCCATAGAATCCTACAAGATAAGGGTCAGAAGGGATCTCAGGAGGTCACCTAGCCCAATCTGCTGCTCAAAGCCAGAGCAACCCCACCTAAATCATCCCAGCCAGGGCTTTGTCAAGCCAGATCTGAAAAACCTCTAAGGATGAAGATGCCATCACTGCCCTAGGTAACCCGTTCCATTGCTTCCCCACCCTCCTCATGAAAAAGCTTTTCTTAGCCCCACCCCACTGCAACTGGACAGCATTTCTCCTTGCTTTGTCATCTACCACTACTGAGAACAGCCTAGCTCCATCCTCCCTGAAACCCCCTGTGACCCAGGCCTCCTGGGAGAACCACCTGAATATGCAAAGATAAGGGCAAGCTGCAAAAATGAGAACCAAACTCTCTAAACCCTGATGCCTAGCACTTAAGTGACATTCCCCCTAAGGGCCTGAGGCAGCTGAGCAACTCATGTTGCTCAATGCGTGCCCCCTGCGGGCCCAATCCTGCCCCCCGGGGCCTGATTCTGCCACCCCCCGTGGGCCTGATCCCCTCCTCCCACCCTAGTCCGCTCCCCCAGTAACTCCCCCAGCCAGCCCAACCCCTCCCTGCAGTCTTACCCAGCTGCTGGTGCGGTGTGGCGGAGCCACAGCTCTTGGGGCCAGAGAAGCACTAATGGAGCACGCTCAGACATGCAGTGCTCCCTGAGATGGGCCAGCAGCGTTCCCTGAGCTGGGCAGCTGCGGTGGGCTGCATGGCCGTGCACCTGTGCAGCTTACAGGGAGTGTTGTGCCAGACTCCCAAACAGCAGCAAACCATGCTTCTGATTCCTCACACTGGTTATCAAGAAGCATAAAAGAACATAAACAGACCCTTTATTGCATTTCAGCCCCTGCTTCCCAAATAGTCACTGGGTTTAGTGAAGAGAGAAGTTGCTCACAACTCCAAAGAGCTAGTTACATTACATAGAACAATACAGGTTTGCATCTTACCCAACATACCACACTGCCAGCCAATCTTTCAGCAACCAAAACTAGAAGTTTATTATAAAAAGGAAAGAAACAAAATATAAACAGATGTTAAGTGGTTAAAGTGAATCACATACCTACAAATGACATGGGGTCAACTGGGTGGGCCTCAGTCCTTTGTGCAGCTGCAGATGAATAGATCCAGAGGGGGCTCTTGGCTGAAGACCAGAGACTAAAGACAAAATGGAGTTGGATGTAGATTCTTTTATTATCTCCGCCCTTCCCCATGCTGTGTGAAGTTTTTAACCAATCAAAATACAGTTGAGTCACATGGTCAGTCCTGGAGAGTCACTGAGCAGGTTTCTCCCTAGGCCCATTGTACCCTTGTTCCCTAAATGGTTAATTAAGGAGACAGTGACTATAGACATCTGGTCTGGGGAGTTCGGTAGAATCACATAAGTTGAAATACAGATATAGCAAACATATTCTTAACATTTACTGTAGATGTGATATTTACACATAACCAATATAACCATCTCTAGCCTTTCTATTGGTACCAAACCTGACATATCTCATATGGACTACTGCAATTATAAAATATTGATGTGAAATAGTATCATAAAAGGTCCCCTAAATCCAGACAGCATCACACTCCCTTTCTGGAAGTTAAAGGCTGTTATCAAATCCCCTCTCACTCTTCCCTTCTGCACACTAAACAATCTATCTCCCTCAGCCTCTTCTCACAAGTCATGCGCTCCAGCCCCCTAGTCATTTTTGTTGCCCTCTTCTGAACTCTGTCCAATTTGTCCATAACCCTTCTGTAGCGGTAGGACACAAAACTAGTCAAAATACTCCAGATGAGGCCATAACAGTGTTGCATAGAGGGGAATAATCACTTCCCTTCATCTGCTGGCAATGCTCTTACTAATGCAGCCTAAAATGTCGTTAACCTTCTTGGCAATCAGGACACACTGTTGACTCATACCCAGCTTCTTGTCCACTGTGACGCCCAGCTCCTTTTCTGCTGAACTGCTTCTTAGTCACTCAGTCTCCAATCTGTAGTAGTGCATGGGATTCTTGTCTTAAGTGTAAGACTGACTTGTCCTAGTTGAACTGCATTGGCTTTGATTTTTTTCCCCTGAAGAAGAGGTAGAGAAAGAGTTAGGGTTGGTCTAAAGTTCTTGGTTAGTTTTTAGCATTTACTAGTGTGACTCTGGCTTGTCCTGGTCACTCATTTTATGAAGCTGAGCTTAGGCTTCAATGATGTCATGTGACAATAAAGGCCACTTCTCAATTGTGCATTGTGGGGCAAATCTTTCCTGTTATCAGCTGTATACTGGCTGCCTATTCACATCACTGACTGGCCCTTTGCTCCCATATTATACAAGAGGGCAAATGGAAATACCCAGTCTTCACTTTCTGTGCACATGTACAGGGCTGGTCCTTCCACAGAGCCAACCTAGGCAATCGCCCAGGGCACCAGCAATTAGGGGACACCAAGGACTGGGAGGGGCCAGCAAGCCTATCTCGCCCTGCTTTGCTCCCTGCCCACAGTCAGACCGCCCCGCACCCCGTGGCACTGCTCCTCAGCTGGGGTTGGCCCCTCACCCGTGGCCAGACCCCAGCAGTATTGCTGCTCTCCACCTGTGACCGAAGCCCATTGGTGGCATCGCTCCACTGGCAGCAAGGGTGTGGGAGGGGGACGCCAAAATCGCTGTTGGCCTAGGGTGGCAAAACACCTTGGGCCAGCCCTGAGCATGTAGACTGTAAAATGCTGGCATGGCACAGAGCTGCATCCAAGGGTGGCTTGGTTACAGCAAAAAACTCACTGTGCTTTTGGCATGAATTAAAGCCTGAGTGTGTAAAAGCAATGGGGAATAGTGGTGTCATTCCCAGCCTGCTGTTTGTGGAGCTGAGGACTGACTACAAGTTACCTGCCATCACTTGCCAATCATGTCAGCTATATGAGGAAAAGACACGAGGCCAAAGGCAGCAGTCACTTCAAACACATGCTGAGCCTAGTGCTGGCCCACGCATGAGCAATTTGAGAGCTGCGGAGAGGAAAGGTGCTTGCTTCTATCCTTCATTCCCAGCTGTCTCCTTTGCACGTGCCTCCCCCATTTGCTTTGCAGTGTCTTGCACTCTGCAAACCTAACCCACCCTCAGCCCCAACATATCCCACCTGCTTCTTGCTCCAACCCCCCCTCCCCGCCCCACCTTCTGGAGACCAGCTGCCTCTGCTGGGCCTTACACCAGCTGCACCATGTCCTGTTCCAGCATCCTCCCGCTGTGGTTGCTTGGCTCCACTCTGAGCCTGAACAGCTGTTTGCTCCCAGCACTTCCTCTCAGCCCTGCCCCGGCCTCCTTGGGAGTCACTGGCCAGAGGCCCATTAGTTAGTTAGTCCTTAGTCTCCCCATGGCTGTATCCCTGCTTTTGTCCCATCTGTGCCCCCGTGACACCCTGAGTGGGTTTTTCTGAGCTCTCTGGGGCAGCAGGTTGGTCACCAATTCTTTGCAGTGCGGAACAGAGGATTTTGTGTTCCTCTGTTTGTTCCCTGGCATGCATCACAGCAAATGGCAGTGGGTCACCCCTACCCCATAGAGTATTAGCTGGCAGGCTCCTGCTAACAACAACCTTGGTGTGCCTCCATAGGATGAAGCTGCTGGGTGGCATCCCATCCCACCACGACAGGATAAATCCTCTTCCTCAAGGCAAACTCACTTCCAGGCTAAGAAGCTGAAGGCTCTGGCTGAGCTTGGTGCTGGGGGAGATTGTCAAAGGAGATGGCATTAAATGCTTTGCCTGGGCCATACTGCCATGGTAAATCCAACAACCTCATTGCTGGTGGGGGGGCAAAAAACATCTCTGCTGCTGCTACACAAAGTGCTGCTACATTCTGCTGCTCTTACACTGCTGTGGGCTGGCCAGCTAAGATTGGCGAAGAACATTTTATGTGCTGAACAACCTCCTTGCTGGCAGTGAGTTTTTACAATCTATTTGCACGGGTGGCGGGTAGGAAGGAGGGCACTGTCTTGATCATTGAAATAAAACAAATCAGGGGTAGAATGAGATGGAATAGAGTGGTGTTAATAGCAACTGAAAAACCCCATTCATTCAGCGAACTGGGATTTGACATCAGGGTTACCACAAAGGGAACAGTGGCCCCTCCCTAGCTCACTGAAGCCCTGGAGGCACTTTATTCTCTCACCCATGTATTGGCTAGGTTCAGCCCTAGCTCATGCATATGACTGATGCCCCCACCCATGGGTAAGAAATACCCAGGGGCATTTATAAGAACAATTATAACCATTGGCCATCAGGCTGGTCTCACTCTGAAATGCTCCAGGATTGCCTCTGCTCTGTATAATAACTTCTGGGCCACATCCTCTCTGAGGTAAGCTGATGCAGCAATACCGAAGAGAGCTTCAGGCCAGAAGGGACCACTGGCTCCCCTCAAAGGAGCAGCACTGATCAGCAAGAGGCAAGGGTCTGACCCATGACATTCATGGCAGCTAGAAAAGAAAATGAACCAAAAGCAGTTTATGGGGGGCCAAGAACTCAGTTTTTCAGCTGTTAAGGCTATTAAAAAATGCAGCCTCCTTCAGGCAGGCGGATTACTGTTGGACTAAAATTCCCACTAGACAAGACCTGTGGATGCATCCCAGCATCCCAATGCCTCTCTCTCCACTTTGCCAGGGGAAGACACCCTGTGTGCAATGTCTACCTTGGAGCTAGTCCCTCTTCAAGTCACTTTAACAGATCTGACCAGTAGGTTTCCCACTCCTAAGGGCAGCTTGGTCTGCCACAAGAATCCATTTGGCTAGATACAGAAACAGACTCTCACACCCTGCCTCTGATCTAGCAAGTCTCCTTTCAATGAGCACAACACATTTTTCCCAAAGAGAGGTGTAGCATTTTCCTCACTTTACAGCTGGGAAACTGAGGCACAAAGAGGTGAAGTGACTTGACCCTGGTCACCTAGCAGTTCAGTTGCAGAACTGGGGCTAGAACCTACAACTGCTGAGTCCCACATTACTGTCTGGCTCATGGACAAGATGGAATCAACAGGAAGCAGAAACACAGGGTGAATTACCCAGCAGCGCACAGGAAGCCTAATGGCAGAGCTGGGAATAAAGGTCAGACCACAGTGGGCCAAACCAGTGCCTTTACCTACCGCCATCCCTTCCTCTGTAACACAGCTCACACCATCTTCTGGGCCCTTAGCCTGGATGTTCCCTGAATGAGCCTCCCTTAGATTTCTACAGACCAAGTCATCACCCGGACAAGGAAAATCTAACTAGTGACACAACAGCCTGTTATCTGTCTTCTCCTGCTGCTGCTGCTGCTGCTAGAGAAACCACACCATTTGCTCAATGGTGAAAGTCCCAAACTGAAGCCACCAGGTGGTGCCAAGAGCTCATATAAAGTACAAATGACCACTCCGTATTCGCAGCTGCCAGGGCAATGGTGTGACACCCTCTTACACCAGTGCTGGATGACTGCAGATGCAGAGTTGTGAGACTGCCCAAACAGAGGAAGCATAGGCCGGAGGGAGCAGAATCATGGGGTTTTTGGAATTTGACCCTGAATGCTAGAATTCCACTGGGTTCTGCTGGGCATCCCACACTGCCTAGCAAGTGAAATCCCAGAATTCACATGCCTCAGCAGCTGAGGATCATGGGATGCACACCAAACCCCATCCATGTAAACATAGTGCAGGAAATTTAAAAGTGTGTACAGATCACCCTGGGGCCAGCAGGACACAGGCCCTGCATCTCCTGGCCAGCAGCGCAGCGGAAGGGGTCCAATCCAGCTCTAGGCCACTTCCGGCATGCGGCAGGAGGCTCAGAGCTGGTTTCTGTTGCTTCCCACAAATGGCAGGAGCTGCCTCCGAGCCTCCTGCTGCTTCCCATAAGTGGCAGAGGCTCAGAGACACCTCCTGCTGCTTGTGGGAAGCAGAAGGAACTGGCTCTGGCTTTGAGCCTCCTGCAAGCAGCTTGAAGCCGGAGCTGGCCCCTGCTGCTGCTGGCAAGCGGCAGTGGTTGGTGCTGGATCAGGCCCTGGAGCAGGATCAGGGCTGCGGGGCCCCAGGTCCCAACCCTAGCCAGTAACACTCCTGGATCTCCCACAGAACACTATTACTGCGGCTTGTATATTGCACATGAGCTACTGCGAGCTGACTCCACTATGTCGACAAGCCTGTAAGCAAGACCCCTTCTTAACCCAGCCAGCATTCTGGTGTGCTCATCAGTGCCCAAGCAGCACCACTGCTCGTCCAAACTAGTTCTGTAGCTGGCTGGAGTCAGGAGGTAGGGACTGCAAGGTCAACAGTTCATGCACTGTCTCCTATCAACCCTGAAGCATTTACTGGGAGGGTGGTTTAACGTGAGCTATTATTTCTCAAACCTATGTAATGATACACCAAACATCCTGATAATCATCCAGTACTTTAGCATAGCTCTATTTCCATCCCAGTGTGCTATGCATAAAATAGCTCATGTTTGTCCCTGGCGCTTTTTATCACAAATTATCATGAACATGCCATGTCTTAAGAGTAACCTACTGAATGATCATGCCACCAAGGTGTAAGACGTGCCAAGGGCAGCAGGATATAGTCCAGATGGGGAAGGCCCATGAATGGCTGGGGAAATCTGGTTCTTGAAGAAAAGAGAAAGAAAATCTCCCTTCTTATTAGTTCAGGAATAAACCTGGATGAACAAAGGTCTAAAAAAGAAATTCTAGCTTCCTCTGTAGAGCCTACTTTGCCTTCCCTCCCAGTAGCAAGGGAGTGATGAGAGACTTGTGTCATTAAAGCCTATGATGGTCCTGGACAAACTGTCCACATGTACAGGATGCTACACCATGATCCTCACATTCACTTCCCCAGCTCACATGGACTTCTCTTTTTCTTTTGCCAGTTGCACTTTACAAATCCCTGAAGTCTCTTGCCCAGGCTGCATCACTGCCTTGTACTTCCCATCCAATTCCCTTTCAAGGCTGCCAAGCAATTTACGGTCACTGCTAAATGGAGCAGAGTTTAATTTGTGGTTTTAGATTTGATTTCATACCCACTTTAGTGCTGCATCAGAGGCAGCTGACTTCCTAGTGCATCCCATCAAACTAATTTAACTACCTGCTCTTGTTGGACGGGTTGGGAGACAGCTGTGGTATTTGCCCTAATAAGGCTCTGTCGCCATTCATCTTGCGCAAAGACGTGCAGAACCAGAAGATGGAACTCCAAGTTCCTTCCTCCCTCTTTGTCCTCAGGAATGCACATAAAAGGAAGAACCAAATTAAACATGAACTGACGGGCAGGCTCTGGGAGGGGTAGTTACCTTTTCAGTTTCATGATGTCACTATAACCACCTCAAATACTAGTTTCACTGTATTTGTATCACAGTGAAGCCTTTAGACCAGGGGGTCTCAAACTCAAATCACCACGAGGGCTGCATGTGGACTAGCACAGGGTCGCACAAGGACTAGTATGTTAGCCCAAGGGCCACACCACTGAAACCTTTTCATACAATGATATTGCAAATATCAGTAACAATAGTGTCGTTGCGGGCCACAGGAAATAGCTTTAGGGGCCATATATGGCCCACAGGCCACGTGCTTGAGACCTCTGCTTTAGAACATCAGCCTGACTTCAAAACCTCAGCTGGTTTCTGTAGAGCGTCCCCACTTTATCCCATTCTGTGCCGTGGTAGAATAAGAATCCCAGAGTGAAAAAGCCAACAGACTTCCAATTTTATAGCCAGAACAATCAGCCATCTGTAGGGTTCTGTAACAACCTCTCATTTTTCCTTTTACACTTGAAAACCTAAACATTCACGCTGGAGAAAGAAGCTGAGCTATTTGATGCCCAGGGGTGGTGGGCAGAGTCTACTTGAACAAAAGACCCACCCCTCAAGAGAGGGAAGAGCCACAGAATCCAGACAGCAGCTGAATAGAGGTGGCAGCTTTGCCTACAGTCCTGCTATCTACCGCTTGTCTAGTTGCAATGGACATGCAGCTTGAATCTGGGGTACCAGGGATTCCCCTAACGCCCCCATACCTCCTCCACTTAACTAGTAACAGTGTTATACCAATTTAGTGAGCACCCCCGAATACTCCCTCTACACCCCCCCCTAATTTCAAGTCTTGGGGAGAATACTGTGGGGTACCACTGAACATCCACCCTTAGTCGTGTAGCTTGTGCTAACCTCCAAATATGCTCCCGTTGATGATACAGGGTCTCTCCAGAGAGACCAAAATTACAGCAGGTGGTGCTATACACCCAACCAAGGAGCCAGGGGACAGCCAATTGTCCACAAATCCCACGCTCTTCATAGCCAGAAATACACCTGTAGATAATACTGTCTTCTGTCGGACAAGGATTTGGACAAGGCTCATTTAATTTGCTTCCTCTTTATGGTAAGGAAGTCATGAACCAGTTTTTGTTACTGAGCTAAGACAGTTCAATTCAAGACCTCAGTGTTTACAATAGAACAGTGAACAAGTCTATTAACTACAGAAAAATACCATAGCTTTCCAGGTACACCAGCCCCGACGTCAGAGAACCTTGGCTGTGATTTGGATTTCCCCCACTTGGTGGCAGGAATGGCCCACCACTGCTCAGGAGGCCCCTCCATTGGAGGCTGTCCCACCACACTTCCTTGCACTGCACTTCTCCCCACTCCCCAGGAGCAGTCCTGGCTGAAATGAGGGGCATTTCTACAGCTCCCTGCTGGCCATTCCCTTCGGCAGCCAGCACTCCCCCAGTCACACACAGGGCTTAACCACACGCCTCTCCTCTCCTGTATTACATGGCAACAGGATGAGGCTGAGTCAACCATGCCTCTGGAGCAGAGCCAAGGGACTCAAGATATCCCAGGGGATTTGGATGCCCTTTCCATTGAACTAGAGTGGGAACTGGGTGTTCAAATCACTTTGGCAGCTTTGACAATCGCAGTCTGGATCTGTGGTGCTGGGATGCACAAAGGCAGGGAAATAGCTGGGCCTTGTCTGGAGGAGGCGGGGAATGGCTGCTCTGGTTGTCTAGCTTCTGCTTCTCTAGCTCTGGCTGCCCAGGCAGGGAGTGACCCTTTGCAGCTACAGCTTTGCAGAGCTGGCCAGACTTGACTTGGTTCTCACTGGTAGCGTTGTAAATCCAGACCAGTTCCACTGGGTTCAGTGGAGTTATGTCAGTGGAAGGTGGGGATGAATCATCTGCTTTCTGCAGAGAGAGAGAGAGAGAGACAAGGCAGGGAGCAGTCCTGCAGGAAACATCTGACACCCTGAGAGTGAGCAATGGGCACATCTCACTTCAGGAACCCTTCTATGGAATTACTTGGCCTTAGACAACATTTGGGGGTAGTGCCCACAGGCCTGCGGCAGGGCCAGGGAATAGGCGTGCTCACTACAAGCGTCTCCGTGCCTCCCACAACGTTGGATGCCAGCAGAGAGACCATGGGGCAATGGGTAGAACACAAAAGTGCCTCTGGCTCTCTTCAGATCACCCTGGGGAGATCAGTATAAGGCTGCTCAGTGCGGTTATCCTTAGGGGTACATCAGTCAGCTAGACAGCATAAGCCATGTGCCTGTCACCCAGCAGATAGTGGGGTGCTGTCCTTACAAGAACTGGAAGAAAACAACCCAACAAACGTCCAATGGCGGAAAGGAAACCTTCTTGTTTCTGGACAGCAAAGCAGTGGGTGCTTTAATAGCTCACAAGACAATGAGTCATTGTTGGGAATACCTTGGGTGTGGGGTGGCAACTGTTGTCCAACTGGGCAATTTGGCGGCATGGAGAACAGCGTCCTGGTTGTGGAGTCACCGCCTTGGAATATTAAAGCTGCCCTTCAGCACAGCCCTCTGATCTGTATCCATGCCTGCAAACATGGACATGATGTGGGCCAGAGAGGCAGATGTAACACAGGAGAATTGCAAGGGCTAGGGCCTAGATCCTCAAAGATACTGATGCATGTAACTCCAAAGAGGTCTATGTGCTTTCCTGTCTTGTGTTCAGGGACAGGTGACCAACGGCATCCCAAACCACAGCCCATCGAGGCGATTTAGACATGCTTTCTTGTACCAAGGAAACAAACATTTCAGGGAGAAAGTTTCATTTCCCATCCATTCAGCTGATGACTGGTGCTGTAAAGTGAAATAAGGAAAAATTAAATACAGGAAATACTATTTCCTAGCACGAATATTAATAGCTTAGGATCTCACTCATTGCAGTCCTGCACTGAGGCTCTCTGGTGTGTGACTGAGGGAGAACATTCCACATGTGCAGAAAAAATTGTGCCCTAAACCCTGTGGAAAATAAAACCGCATGTTTGATTTAATTCCAGGCAGACAGCAATAAAGCACCAGCTGGGACACAGTCACAGGTGGGCTAACGCTGGCACCGCTCTGGTGCAATCAGTGTTGTGTGTATTTATGGCAGCCATGAAATGGGCCCCTCCTGTCATCTCTCTTATTTCCTCTGAATTTGATCCCATTTTGTGATGATAACCTATGTCCATCCCTTTAGACCAAGCTAATAGAAAAAACGGGAGCAGTACACTGCCACATGGAGGAGAGATGTGATGTGACGCTCGGCATCAGATCTCCCAGTCCTTGAACGGATCTTGGAATGGGAGGTGCGCCTTCTGCCAGGCCACCAGCTGACAAAGCTGCAGTGTGTCTTCCAGTTGCCAATGGCCAAAGGACTGTGCACTTCCTCCCACAGACTGCAATTGCTGGACTGAGCCGCAGTGCATGGTCCAGCCTGCCACTGGGATGAGACAACTCCTTGCCCAAAGCAGAAGGGCACAACGGTGGTTGTGGGGAAGGCAAAGACTGGCAAACATGTAACAGAGCCCAGAGTTAACACTTGTTCACTTTAGGCAGGGCTGTGTCCAACGTCCATCTAAGTGGCTTTGGAGGAGGATTTACTCCTGTGTTTATAGCACGCTCACTGCTTTCCCTGATGAGACATAAAGTGGGTGTGGACTTCCTCACTCCCGAGCTGGACTTTGTGGCAGGACATACACGCCTTGAGAAGCTGGCATGACATACCAGCCAGCAATATCCCCTGAACTGGGTCCCACTGTGGCCTCATACGCTTTTCCATTGGTGCTTTGTAATGAGAAGCTCCCACTCTTCTTGGACATACCTGGGGAATGAGCAGCAGAAATCATGCCTTGCCATTATGTGGGCTTCCCAAAATCATACAGGATGCGCTGATGACCATCGAGTGAGAAGGCATGCAAGGCAGGAAGCACAAATTTTAAAGCCGAAAGCCTTGGGTATAGTCTATATCCATAACAGGGCACCGAGGAGGAAGATCTTTGGGCCAAGAATGTCGGACTAACTAATCACACTCCAAATAAAAGCAGTGGATAGAATTCTAAAAGCTATTTACAGATACATACCTCCATATTACAGATAAATAAGCAAAGGCAATGGACACTGGAGATTGCAACTCAGGCCATGCACTGGTGAGAAGGAACTGGAGAGATGTCAGTCCACCCGGCGCTCTATTTCCTCAGCTGGGGGCACAAAGAGAGTAAGGGTGCCTGTGTTGATCAGTGGAGCACATGTATCTTGACAGTGGAATACATGGAGAAACCAGCATTCGAAGCCAAATGTGTAGCTGCCTATACCCCTTTGTAATGTTGGGAGGGTGAAGAACTGCCTAACCCAGGCCATCTTGCGCTATAACCAACCAGTGGTGGCATCTTCTTCTGTCTCACCCAATCCCATACACTGGGCAATTCCAGTCCCCAGACCAGGATCCAGAAAGCATATTAACTTACTGAGAAAATGTTCATTTTAAAAAGTGATAGTCATATTTTAGTTAGTGTTAAGCATGGGTAAAATGTTGGCCTCATTGAAGTTAAATGGCAGAACCAACCCAGACACTATAGCTGCCAGGATTTTACCCTACTGAACTCCCTGAAGGCTCATGTTTGTGATTTGAATTAGGACATGCTAAGGATGTGATAACCTACCATTCTCATGTCAGATTCACGGTCTAGGCCTGCAAGATGGAGAGGATGCCCTAGAAATCAGGGCTTACTATACAGTTTTTTTATACCACCGGTTCTTCAGGAACATTATCTGCTTTAGCTCAGACCAGTTACTCATTTCATTTCTACAAAAAAAGGGGTTGCCCAGTTAAAAATTAATGGTTTATAGAACTACTTCCAATTTGTTTGCTACACAAGCACCTCAGATTATTAAAAGGGGAAGAATTACAAAAATTTAACTTAACTCCACCTTAGACAGTGAAGGCAGACTAGCTGGGCCGGTTTCATTGTTAGCTTGTATCACTCTGGAGTCCCCCTATGCCTACAGGGAGCTGCAGTGTTATCTGTCAGCCTGTATTGAGAAACCCTAAGATTTGCACCTAGGACTGATCTGGCAGCACCACCGAGCCCATGAATGGTACCCCAAGGATTGCACGAAAGATGAGAACCTGACTGTCTCCTGAGGGAGCAAGTGTTCACACCTCCATGCAGCTACAGTAACACACCCTGGTTCTGGTCGGGTAGCAGTTTGTACCCACTTATGCCGCCTGCAAGAGCCTGTTCCAACCACAGTGAAGTCAAGTGCATGGACACTGGATCCATCCCAACAGCATGCCCACAGCAGTGGGGAGTCTGTTAGCTCTGAGGTACTGCATGCTTCCTCACGTCGCCCTATCTCTGTAAACAGGCATGTGGGGGTCTCAATTGGGCAGCCGAGGTCAGAGACCGTTACTAGAGATTTGGCCACCCACTTTGCCAATTCAGAGCCTTTACCTTCTGGGATGGATTTCAGCAAAGAGGCCAAGGGGAATGTCATGGCCAGGAAAACACCACCTCACATTACACAAAGTTCAACTAGCCACCAGAGGCCAAGAGCCTTTGTGCACTGCTTCATTCGGCTGAAACGAACAAACAATAATAAAGTAGAAATATTAACAGACATCAGGGCAGCTTTTCTTCATATTAATATCCAGCAGCGGTCAGCTTTAGCACTCGATTCTATTTCTGGCTCCTCTCAGAAGAATAACCGTATCTAGCCTTCCAGCTATTCGGTGATTTATTTTCATTGTAATAAGATCAAAAACTAAGGAACATGCCACACAATGTGGATAAACCCTTCAGCAGCAGCAGACAGTGCAAGTTCTGCAACCACAACCATCAACTCCACATTGATTGCACCACAAATGCCCACAGTTCAATCACTTTTACTCAGTGCTTTATATCTAGGAGAGTAACAGTGCTTAAGGGTGATAAGATGGGGAAGACACTCCAGCACTTAAAAGATAGAAGCGTGGGTCCTCCCAATGATACATTTACAGGGCACAAGTCTCCTTGGACTTAAACCACAGAATTGAAGTAGTGCCTTCTGGCAGTGGTTCCCAATCTTTTCAGTAACACAGCACTCTTCAATGAGAAAAACTCCATGGCACACCCGCTTCCTCTCTGCACACATGCACCTCACGCCTGCAGTGCCCTCTCCCCCAGCACCTCCCGTCACTCGTGGGAAACTCTTCTCACAGTACCCATGGCTCTCTTGTGGGTCCCCCCCCCCACACCTCACATCCGTGGCTCCCTGGCATGGCAACCCCTATCCTCAGCACCTTGCACTACCCCGGCATCCCCCTCCTCCAGCACCTTGCTCCACACACAGCTCCCCTTCTTTATGGGTCCTCCTGCTCCCTGCACCTCATGTCCACAGCTCCCCTTCCCAGTCCCCTCCATTGAGGGACCTACTCCCCCTGCACCTCCTGGCACTTGGCAGGACCCAGTTCCCTCTTCCTCCCCCCACTACACAGTGGTGTCAGCGACTCAGGTCCTCACATCTGGCTCCTGCTTCCTCCCCCCAACCCTTTGCCCACACACCCACGACAGCTGGGAGCCTGCAGCTGTTTCATATTTCCCCCCTGGGCTGCAAAGGGCAGGAGATTTAAAATTGCCCCAATGCAGTCCTAACTCCTGGGTGCGCCCAGCAAAATTTCATAGCACACTTGGAGAATTCTCACACATTGGCTGAAAACCAGTGCCTCATAGAACTGAAATGACACCCTTGACCTTGTGCCAAATCTTCTGTAGGGGGGAGGGTGAATTTCAGGGGCAAAATAAACAACTGAAGGTAGTTTGCAAGACAGAATACTGCTGATATGGCCAGGCAGAACGTGTCCTAACAGAATACGGAGTTATTATTTTCACTGCACTCCTGATATGCCAGCTGTACAAAACCTAAGAAACCTGAATGCAAGTTGCTTTCCAAGAGTAGAATTGCTTCAATTGTTAGCTGTTCACCAAAATCTGAGTGCATGCTGAGAGAGGAAGCCTCCACAATTAGAGGGGGAAAAAAAGGGAGAGGTTTTTAATTTTTTTTAAAATAAACTTTTAATGGGCTTTCCAGGCATGACTGTTACTTGTTCTCTCAGCCATAAGCAATATCACAAACTGCAACAGACCACATTTTCACTGTACATTACAAAGGTGTGTTTTTTAAAAACAAAAAAAACAAAACAAAACAAAAAAAAAACCTGGAAAAATACCATACAATCACTTAAATAAGCAAAGACAACATTACAGTGCAAATAAACTCCTGTTTTTATTGATGCTGCAGTTACCAAGCAATTCTTTTGTGTGTGTTCTCCCCACCCCCATTAAAAAATTGGCTGGAGAATTTCCTTTCCCTTACTCAAGAAACTCAGGGCTTGTCTACGTCTAAACCAGTGACTCTCAACCTTTTTTTTGTTCAAGGGCCACAGATCTCATTTTTACAAGCTTGAAGGGCCACCTGCCTCTGCCAGTAGCCCTTGCCCCTCCACTCTACTGCAGCCAGACAGTAGGAGTTCAGAGAGGAGGCTGCCTTCTCACTGATCTCTCATCTCCCTGGCTGTCACCAGGAAACTACACACTTCCGGTTAACACCACATGCCCCACCTGTGGCTTTAGGCAGTGGCTCCCTTCTGCAGCCAGGATGATGAAGGATCAGTGCTCCCCTCCCTCTGGCTGCAGCAGGGATCTAAACACCTAGGGACCCAGGTAGTCCATTTTTGCTCTCTGCTAGAGCCAGGGAAGGGGAGTGCTGATTTTTTTCCTTGGCTGCAGCAGAGAGCCCGCACTGGTCTTTCAGCAGCAAGCAAACACGCCTCTGCCTGGATCCTTAGGCAGCAGCTCCCTTCTGCAGACAGCAGGAAAGGAGCTGTGGGCCACTTTGAAAGCCTCCACAGGCTGCTTTTGGCCCCCGGGCCACAGTGTGGTCGTGCATACCCAGCACTCCTCAATGCTGAGCCAGTATCAGGTCTTGCAACATCATGGAGCCCTGGGCATGCAAGCCTGCACTCTGCAAGACTACATTCCAACCCTAACAGAGAGAGGTATCATGGAGCACAGTTTCGCATACATAGCACTCCTCGATGCTGCGAGAGCGCCATATTTTGATGTATGCTATGTACGGCCCACTGTAGCTGTCCAGTGCGGACAGTACCTATGCTGACTAAGAGGGGTTTTCCCAGTAGCATAGTTAATGCAAGTCTGCAAGAGGTGATAGTTTGGTGAATGGAAGAATTTTTCTGTCAACCTACAACTGCCTACCTGGGGACTTAACATGACACTCTGGGGTGTTTTTCATACCCCTGACTGCTGCAGTTAAACCAGTTTCCTAAGGCAGCTCAAGCCTCAGTTTGTTTCAGAGTTGCATTACACTCTATGCGCACAGCCGGATGGGTTCGATCATTTGGGACCTGATCAACAGTCCATGGAAATCAACAGAAAGATTCCCACCGTTAGCACTCTGATTTGAATCAGGCCTTTATCAAGCAGGGTTTCATTACAATTCTCTCCATGCCAAGATCCTAAAAGCCTGATGTGGCTCTCTGCTGATTTTTTTTGTCTTTGCAGCTTTGCCATGGTGCAGAAGTTGGAGTTCTTAAAGCATTACTCCACTGCTAAAGCCATGAGAAACAAGTTACAGAATAAAAATAGATCGGGCTCCTCAAAATGCAAATCAGGGAAAAAGGAAGGCAACTTTGCATTCCAGGGAGTTTGGATTGCTGGGGAGGGCTGGATTAAGGTTAGGTTTTGGGGTGGCCCCAAGCAAAGTGTGGTATTTAAATGGCCCCAGCCTGCGGCAGGATGACTCAGACACACCTTTTGTTCTCAGGTTTCCTCCTTGCTCTGGAGGAATATGCAGGAGGCCTGATTCAGGAACAGAGGCAATGCCCTTATTTCTGTTCAATGGGACCCATGGCCCGTGTAGTGCATCTAGGGAATTTCTTGCTCCCTTTTGCAAGCATGTAAACTAAGTAAAACCCTCCCTCCTGCCACCACCAACCCAATGTTACATTGAAAATGGACTCTGTATCCCAGGATTATCTGGGACACCACTTGCTCTTTGTGTCTGGAGAAACCCAGCTGATAGGGAAGTCACTGAGGAGCAGACAAACAAACCTGTCAGGTGAGTTCAGACAAACTGAAAGGCATCATCTTTTACTTCATTTGGGAGGATGTAAGGTCCCCCCAAGCCCATCATCAGCCATTGTAAAGACCATCACACAACACTTACTTCAGGGTAAGGAAAATATTGCCACATTTCTGCACTGCAGATTCAGCTGGAACATTTGTGAGCTGACCATGGGTATTCTACAGAGCTATCCTGGGTATTAAGACCAGCTCACCAGCTTGTTCTAATGAATGCTGGAATTAACTGTACCAAACTCACATCTGGAACAGATGGGTTAAAAACCGGCAGCAAAATGCTTACTATCAAGCTAGCAACATCATTATGAAACAGCCTGGAGGTTCTTTTCACATTATACAGTACAATGAAGCAGTATTTTACAGGCATTAGAGTAATGATTATTCCATTACACTTTTCAATCAGCACCTACTTCCAAGCACATTTGGGGGGGGGGGGCCCCGACACACAGAGTAGGAAAGGCAGGCGAATTAAATAACAGACATTTTCACAGTCTTATTGCAGTCTGTAACGTATGTAAACTACAAGTAACAAAATCTCTGCTTCAGTCACTGATGTATAAATACAAAGTATTCTAGACAGCAAGGTGATGATGGACCAGGGTCAAGACTACCCAGCTACTGGGTTACCACCAGTTCCAGCTTCATGTGCAAAATATAGGATGTTAGTGATCCCACTCAGCGGGCATATAAAGATGATGCCAGCCATCTCTGGATGTGGGGAACTCACTTGGTGTGCACTGTAGAACAAGTTGGGCAGCTGACTTTGGAAAGCAAGATTACACTGCTACAACAGGTGGGATGTGACGGGGTTCTTGTGATGGCTCAACAACCATGGGACTCACTTCCAGCTTCTGTCCCTAAAGCTCATACTTCAGGGTTCCAGAAGAAGTCAGGAAGGAATTCCTCCCTCCCCAGAACATATTCTGGGGCAGGGGGAGCTGTTTGTGTCTCCACCACTGAAGCATAAGTGATGGCCCTGGCTGGAGGTCAGTGGATGGGGTGGGCTGGGCCAGGGTACCAAGGTGGTACCAAGCATTCTCTCACACGCTTGGCTGGCTGGTTCTGGCTCACATACTCAGCTCTAACTGATCACCCAATGTCGGGTATTCCTGCTCCCCAGGTCAGACTGGCAATGAGCTTGGGATTTTTTTCCCCTTCCTCTATTGTATTTTGATGCAGGTTTACTTGCCAGAATTGTTTGGGCATCTCACACTTCATCATTTCTCTGCCACTAAAGGAGCCTAGGAACTGGGGCCCTTGCTCCCTCCTATGGCACAGAATCATTTGGCTTGTGTGGGCTGCAAGATTGTGCTCTCATTTCCATCTTTGGATTCAGTGGGGGTGCTGGTATTCTTGGAGACCAAGGATGTGCAGGAGGACAGATGAGATGATCTGATGGTTGCTTCTGGCTTTAAACTGTGCCTATTCTTCAGGAGGAGGGAAGATCAATGGCCCTCAGATCTTTACACGTAGGGGCACTAGGCACTGTGTAAACAAGTTTCAAGAATTCCCCAGAACACACAATGCCACAGAGACCAGATTCACACTTTGCTACAATACAGAACACCTCACTTGGAGAGCTGGAAAAGCCATTTAGAATATGCTCTTCCATCTGTAGGGTGGAAAAGATGTTGGATTCTGTTTGTGTTACGTCGGTGAGACTATTTATTTGTCCAGATTGAATAAACAAAAGAAGCATGACTTCTGAGAGCCTTTTAAGGTCTGAAACCCAGCATGTTGTCACATTCAGATGACATATTCCCACTATGGAAACATTAGTTCACATTGCACTAGCACAACAGAAAATGAGAATCAACTACCTGCCTTGATCTAGGAACGACACTTGCAAAATGAACACAGTAACCCGCAAAGATTTTATTAATGTAGCAAAAAAGGATAAAAAATATATATTAAACCACTATTTTAATTACATACCCTATTCATAAATAATCAAACACATTTTGCTATTGTAAAATTACTTATTAAGATCTCCTAGTCACACTGTGTGAGACAAAAGACTCCTGTGTTTGGATTATCCCAACCAACTGAGCGTGAAGAGATGCACTAATGTGGGGTGAGTGGTGAGCTATAAAGACCTGCACATTAAGCCAGTCATCTGCTGATTGTTCCTTGAGCCCAGAAATAATCTGACTCAATTTCAGTGTCAGTTAAGGACAGTATGTCACCAGTGGAAGATGATTTTACCAAACATAGGTATTAAATTAGGAGAGCGAAAGAACAAATATCCTTGGAGTTTCCTGACTGAGGGAGGATGCTTGCTTTAGTTACCCACGAAGGCAGGTCTTTGGATTCAGAAACATTTTTCATTTATGGAGACATCCCCCTGAAGGTTATCTGTTCTCATCACACTGAAATAGAAACCCAGTTCTGTAGGCATACAGCAGTGCAAGAGTACCATACACACAGTACTGTCTAAGAGATTTCATACAGCCAGCAAACATCAGGTGTGAAAGGCAGTAGTAAATCTCCATTTCAGTCTTGAGTTTTGAGATCTGGTAATCGATGCAGCATTGTTCCCACTACGATGCTTGCCCATCACCTCCCATCCACAGGAAGGAGCGAGATTGGAGCATTATAGGGTCCGGACAGCTACAGGGTAAAGCAGTGACAAGTGTTCTGCACCCTTGATGGGCAGTTTTTTGGTGGTATAGTAGTGGATAACTTCTGGGACGCTGTCAAATGGGGGGCTATTCTGACCCAGGATATATTTCTCTTTGGTTTTTGTCAGTTTCATGTGCATAAAACCTTGACTGCTCCTGTGAAGAAAGCAAAAGAGAAGGTGTTAGTACATGCACAAACACCCCCCAGATGCAGTTCAGGGGTCAGCACCAAAAAGCATCTCCTCTTTGCTGGGAACATGTTGCAAGAGCGAGGCAGCCAGCAAGCACAGCTCAATCAGACCACCCTGTTGTCTTGGGCTAACAGCTCAAAGCAACATACGAGGTCTTCCCTATACCAGTGCAGCCCCATTCATGTCAACAGGGACCTCCAGCTCCGTGCTTATGCTAGCCAAGACAGAGCAGTGCCCAGCAGGCCTCAGGCATAGCAGGCTTTTATCCTCCGTTCCCAGAAACGCTGGGAGTTTCAGCCCTTTCCTACCCCAGGGATCCCAGCAAGGCCTTGGGTCTGGACCTCTGTGCCCCAAAACGGAACGAGGGTCAGGGCATCCTGAGAACAGATGGTCTCCCCTTCCAGGACAGGAGGGCACTGCCAGCTCCCTGCTGTGATCAATAGCTAGGGACTCTGGGAAAAGCAACAGACTCCTGGCCTGGAGACAATGACACACCCTGCTCTGACACTGGGCTGGCAGGATCATTCAGCTCTTTCTTAGGATGGCGCAGGGAATCTAGCATGCTGCAGAGGAGCTGGGCTGCAACTTCCCAGGCCCAAAGGCAGGGGTGATTCTGGAGGGGGCCAGGACGTGGGGCACACTCCCCTCCCCCTAGTGGCCCTGATTTGGCCATGCACAGGCCTGATCCAGCTGCGCATGGGGCCCGATCCAACTCTGAGCCTCGTGAAAGGGGCTTGAAGCTGGGGACGGGCCATGCCACTTGTGGGAAGCAGCAGAGACCATTCCTGCAGCTTGTGGGAAGCGGCACGGACTGTCCCCGGCTTTGAGCCTCCCGGAAGAGGCCTGAAGTGGAAGACAGTCCCTGCTACTACTTAAGAAGCGGCGGGAGCCAGGGCTTTCCTGAAGTGGCCCGGAGCTGGGTCGGGCCACTTCCGGCTAGCTGGGGCTGGAGATGTAGGGCCCATGCCCTGCTGGCCCTAACATAGCAACGCCCCTTCCCAAAGGTCTTCGGAGGTGGCTCCTAGCTCCATGCAGACTCCCTCACCCACCAATGCATTGCCTGGGGCAGAGGTGAAGGATGGTGGGACAAAAACAACAGGCACTGGCTGCTAGATGTGGTGCAAAGCAAACAGTTGGCATGTGGCCAGCACTACTTCCATAGGACGATCTTCCCCCAGCTGTTCCCACTAGGACATCGCATTATTTGACTAGAGAAATCAAAATTTAGATTTTAGCAAAAAATATACAAGACACCCTCCTGTGAAAGCGGTGTTTGGAAAAGCTGTATCTCTCTGTGCGACATGCATTACATTTCCTAGGGAAGAGATGAAAGCTCATATTTCCCAGATTTGTTGAGGCGGTTCTCTGATTAAATGACCCTTCTCTGTCGAGCAGAAATCACCGCAGGCCCTGTAATTACAGCTTTGCAAGCTTAAAATCTTGATTTAAATTTCCATTTTTTACAGGAACGATTCTCTTTTGAAACATAATTGCTCTCTCAACGATTTCCGGTAAGCCAAGGGTGACATCTCTAAATACATTATTATGAGGAGATATATTGTTCCCTTCCCTTCAGTTCATTGTCTATTTCCTCTGCTGGTAAATCGCTCACAAGTTTGCTGTTAAATTATCAGAATCGGAGAACAGGTGGACAGTAATTTAAAGAACCTGGCCACAACTGGAGAGCAGGCTCTTAAATATCTTATTGCTTGGGCCAGAAGCGTGGAGTCATATGCTGGTTTTAACCACATTAAGGCAGAGAAAGGCATTAACATTATTCTTCATATTCCCAGCAGAATTCTAAATACTATGAAGTGATCCCAGAACAGTTAAGTGTCCTCATGGCAACCAGCCACGCTGATACATGAGGCAATTCACTTCTGGGCTATGAGAGCACAGTGCTATATTTTCAAAATCTCAGGCTGAGCCACTTTTTGGGGACATTTTTAGCAGGGTACCCCTAAGACAGACAATAGATTTTTTTTTTCTTTCTTTGCATGCTGGTATCTGTGCAGGCAGCATCCAGCTCAGTAACGTGGATGGTCTGCTTGGAGTGAGGGGCTGAGCTGGTCCTTTAGCGACTGCATGAGTTGATGGTGTAATATTGAATAAGTGTCCTTAATATTTGCTAAGAGCAAAGGAACAGCCTACCAATGTCTGTGCTCCTTAAGCTTTCCTCTCCAAGCTCTGCCCATCTTTGCAGGATGCTGAGCAAGTTCTATGCCTACAGCAACCCATAGTGCACAAGGCAGACAAAGATGAGATCTCCCCATGCCCACCCCCTGTTGGGGAGAGACAGACAGGGAAAGTGCTGTCCTCCCTCCCCATAGCTGTGCTGCAAGTGGTGAAGCAAAGCCAGGCCCTTTCAGAGAGCCTGAGACATGGTCCTAGGACATCACACAAGAAATGGGCTGCTCTGAAACAAGCAGGCTATGTCAGATCTCAGGGGGTAATACACTGGCCAGCTCCAGGCACTCAGCCACGTTTGGTGTGCGTGAGCTAGTTCCACCTGAATGGCACTACAGCTTGTTCTCTGTGGTGCACCAACTTTCCACTTTGTGCTTTCAAGCAGCACTAGCCTGCTGGTTCACACCAGTGGACAGAAGTCACAAGAGGATCCAACAAAGAAAGCAGCTCACCAAAGTTGGATGCCAGACTGCTAATTAGCAGCAAGGGCCTTCACTAAAAACCAGCCTATCCACTGCACTCCGCTGCACCCAGCTCCAGCAAAGCAGCCAGCAGATGAGAGGGAGGAGAGGGCAATGGCCTGACAGAAGCTGTGGGACAGCATGGGGACCTCTGACGGAGAAGCCCACAGGCGAGTGGCCAGGGCTGATGTTCCCAGTGGACTGGGGATGAGGGTTACATGATGGGATTCTGTGGCAGGGGCAGAGCGGGAAAGGCCTTAAAAGCAAGTCCAAAGGTTTGGTGTGAGGTGGCAGAAGGTAGGGAGCCAACAAAGGTCTTCAAAGAGTAGGAGATGTGGTCAGAAAAATAAGCCAGGAGGACAATCCAATGAGGAGCATTGGAAGTAGTCTGGAGAGAGGGTTGGGCATACAAAGAGCATATAAACAGGCCACGAGTAAATTCAGACTGGAAGAGAGAAGGATTTTAAATCACCGGAGCAGTCAGGTTCTGGAACAGCCTCCCAAAAGGAGCCATGGGGCAGACAAGGCGACTAACTTTAAGATAGAGCAGGTTATGCTTATTAAGATGATTACATGAAACACCCAGGAGATCTTGTCCAGTCCCATATCCCTATGGAGTCGCTAGGAGAGCCTGGAGACGTGGGTGGGGAGGCAGCAGCTGTGGCGTTGAGGTGTGTGGGTCACAGCAGAGGGAGGATTAAGAGACAAGCCCTGATCTGTGGGTGTATGGGACAGGATGGCTGTACCATCAGAGGGCAGAGAACCAGAAGGGCTAGGACTACTACACGTGATAGGGTGTTTGAAGTGCCCATGCAATAGCCACAGGGATTGGGGAATACAGGACTTGGATTGTTTCCTGGTGATGTAGGCAGACAGACAGCTTCACTTGGTGCATGCATATCCAGCCCTACTAAGCAGAGCCCTCACCACAGCACGATGGGGTGCAGGACCCTGGCTCCCCACTGCAGACAGTATGGCAGGTAGAGGGTCCAGCAACACATGAATTTTCCTGCTCCTCTGGTGTCAGTATGTGAAAGGAGACAGGAAGGCTCGTGAATAGCTGAGAAGACATTGCCCCACACAGCCCCCTGCTAGGCCTGTGCCTAAGGCAGGTCTCAACAAATCTAGGTTTCTGGTTGCCATGGCAACCAGTTTTAGTAGCCTGTTGCAGAAATGTAATGGAGAGCACCCTCTGGCAATCAGAAGTAAAACTGCTGGTGCCTAGTGGTGAACTAATTTTGTCCAATCCTTGCCAGAGACCAGGCCAGACACTCCTCACCCCCACAAATGCTCAGTGAAGGACCATATTTGCTTTGGACTCACTAATCTGGCCACAGTACACACGTGTGTAAGCTCCACCTTGATCTGCTTCTGCCATCATTCCCAGCCCAAATGGATGGGTGAGGGATGCTCGTGTTGGCCCCAGAGACCATGATTCTAAGGTTTGGAGAATCTTGCTACTGCCAGACATCATAGCCCCAATAATGGGTTGCCAGCAGACAGCAACAGAATTCATCTGTGCCACTGGCCAGCAAGTCAGAATGCTG
The DNA here is from genome assembly GCA_007922195.1 of Podocnemis expansa. Lineage (NCBI taxonomy): Eukaryota > Metazoa > Chordata > Testudines > Podocnemididae > Podocnemis > Podocnemis expansa. Next base: position 9,978,915 of record ML681995.1, on the reverse strand, counting down.
GTCAGGAAGCAGCTGAAGCTTTGGAAGGATTTATTTCTGACTGGAACCTGCTGCTAATCTTCTGTTTGGAAAGACCCCAATTGCTGCATAAATTGTGGCGTTCTCCAGGTCAACCCCCTAAACCAGCAACTCTCAACTCAGGTCACCGTAAAATTTTTGCAACTGATTTTCCTCTTTGTTATAAACCCTCTAAAACGCAAGTCCTGTTAACAGCACCATAATGAGACCATCTCCTTGAAGTACTCAGTTTACAGGAATGCTAAAGAACTTAGCTACAGCAGTCCTGTTTCTCCAAAAGAACAGCATTCTTAGGTCATTTTCTGCTTCTTGGACAAAACAGGAGGAAGGAGCAAGCCACAACCACACAGCCGTCCCCAGCAGGTGACTTGCCTCTTTAAAACACACCCAAAGCTTTCAACTAATACAGAATGCCATTCATACCTTGGTGAACACTGGTCATTATCATAACAAAACACAATTCTGAGCTACAAGAGGATTATTAAATACTATTGCCTAGACAGACCTTCATAATAGGAACTGTCCCCTCCTAATAATCAAGGTATTTAATAATACATTACATGTCTTTGCAGCTGCTGGGGCACATTGCTTACAGCAAGTATGCCAGCCCTCTTTCCCTTCCTTTCAGTCGTAATTGCGTAATGCATATTTCATGAAGAACGCAGAGAAACGGCTCTGTTAAATCATCTCTCTCCATGACAAAATGACTGGAGAACACTGCATATCATATGGGGATGATGGCAGGTGGAGTGGCTTGTGACCCTATTACAGGAATCCGCACACTATCAACCTCTGCACCTCTTAAAAGAGCAGGGGAGTCACTACTGACAATTTCCAAGCCCAGTAAAACAGATTTCTGCATGGGACCAGGATTGCATGGTCTCTGCTGAGCACACACCTTTCCTCCATTTGCACCAGAATGCTGCGGAACCCACAGCTAGTGACCAAAAGAACTGATGGCAGGAAGCTCAATCACAGCGCTCATCACATCCTCCTGGGATGTCCCCACCTCCTTGCAACAGATAGCAAAGCTTGAATCCAGTCTAGGACAGCAGGCTGCACTAACCCCCAGCTGAGTCTAACTGCCCATAGACAGCTACACCTGGGAGACTAATGCCCATTTTTTGAATGTTGGACTTATTGAAACTGGGCTTGAAATCTCTAATATTATCCACAGAGCACTCTGTGTTACTGGGCAAAGAGACTGGTCCAAAGTCTTCTAATCCCAACAGGCTACCCTGGTGAGGAATTACTTCTTTGTTACCTTCACACTCTCTCTGGTTTTAGAGTGGTTATTCAGACAACCCATCATGGTAAGATCTGGCTACCATGATATTTCAAAACAATGCATTTCCATCTTGGGAAAATGGATGGAAACCAGGGACTTTCTTAACCCATTTCCCACCTGTCTTTGCCTTGAAGCAAGTCTGACATCCATTTGCTGAACCCATTCATTACCCTGAATCTCCATTTATTCTGCTTCCCTTCAGCATCATCATACTTAGCATAAGGAAACAGTGAAATGCCTGAAAAGAATGACCTTCAGTTAGCTGTAACTAAAGAGACTGCCCAGACTTTAAATGTGCTCAGTGTTTGTTTTACTGATGGTTTAGAAGAGAGAAAGAAGAGCAGCACAGCAGGCAGGAGTGCAATATATTTTATCATGCAGCTCTGCCAGTGAATGTCAACCCTGGTCAGAAACTGACCTGCCTTTTGTGTCCTCATCTCATGTGAAGTTCTGTCACAAGTACAGAGGTGAGTGGCAGTATGGAACATTGAGACCGATTTCCTAGGAATACAGATGAAATCCCTAAACACTCGTTTCCACCGGTAAACCCAAGTTGTAATCTAGATCTCTGTAGCTGGAAGGTGGCTATGCTAACTCATTGTGCCACTTAGCGTACAATTGAGAAATACTTAAAATTAAGATCATGCAGTAATTAGTTCAATTTCATTAACTATTTACACCTGTAGCCAACTATAGTGACCACATCATGAGGACTGGGTTGGAAATTCTATTCCAGCCCACTTTTCTTCCGGTTATTCATAATTCTCTCCAATTTTGGGGGTCTAGATGTTGTTCCAGGGTCAAATGCAGCCTCATAGCAAAAAGTTTTGGCAAGCTGGAGATAAGCTGGTTTAAGTAACTTTTCTCTTCAACTTCAGCAAGATAGCTTGATTCTGCCACCCCCCCCCGCCCCCAGTCACAAAAATAGGGGCTAATGCTGGGTGCAACAAGAAACATTAGATGACATTTTTCACTGTCCTGTGTCCGAAAGAGGAAACAATTAGTGTTATGCTTTGAAAGCTATGACTGTTTAAAGCAGAAGTGGGCAAATAACTGAGGCCCAAGCCCTTGAAGGCTTTTAGTCATCTAAGGCCCATTGAAATCAGTGGGAATTGGGCACATAATTGCCATAGATGATCCAGGGCCAGCTGACAGCAAAAGAGGTGGGCAGATGGCACTTAGGCAATTGCATGCAGGACTAACATCCACTGAACGGTCAATACATGGGAAAATCTTCATCCTGCCGAACCCTCTGTCAGCCTGCAATCAGATGCTCTGTTCTGGGGCACTAAGGCGGACTCTGTCAAGGAGGCATGCTGACAAGTGCGGAGCACCGAAATCTTCCCTTCATGCCCAGCATCGAGTGGAGTGCGCACCCACACAACCCCATCAAGCCTCCTCCTGCAGCAGTAGCAGCTACAGCTTGTGACAGCACAGATGTCAGTTGGTGGAGCTATGAAGCAGATCCCTGTGGAGCTGTGCGCCCCGGTTCAGCATGTGTGCATGGCTCCTCTGACCCGTGACCACCCCATACAGCAATGGTACCATTACAAACATATCCTCCTGCTTCCTCCATGCTCATAGGACATTGATATAATATACACAGGCCATGTAATGTGGCTGAAATAAGTAACCTGAACTCCACCCCTGCCTTCGGTCACAAAGGTGCAGTTTGACCCAACAGGAATTCACAGCTTCCAAGGCCAGAAGGGACCACAGTGAACACCTCGCCTGACCTCCTGGATAGCACAGGCTGGAGAACAGCCCTGACACAATTCCTTGAGCAGATCTGTTAAAAAAGCATTTTATCCTGCTTTAAAAAGTCAGTGATGGAAACTCCACCACTACCCTTGGTAAACAGTCCCAATGGCTGGTTGTACGCATTGTTAAAAATATATGCCTTATTTCCAACCTGAATTTATCAAGCTTCGGTGTCCAGACATTGGATCGTGTTATATCGATCTTGCATAGAAATAAGAGCTCATTATTAAATATTTTTTCCACCTGAAGAGATGTACAGATTGCAATCAAGTCACCCCCTTAACCTTCTCTTTGTTAAGCTTAGAAGACTGCATATCTTGGGCCTAGCACTAGAAGGAAGGTTTTCTAATGCTTCATTTATTCCTGTGGCTCTTCTCTCAACCCTCTCCAATTTATCAGCATCCTTCCTCAGTTTTGGGCACCAGAATTGGACACAGAGCTCCAGCTATGGTCACACCATGCCCAGCACTGAGTTAAAAAAACTTCTCCCCTTCTGTTCATCTTCAGCTGACTACCCACTCCAGCTCCTCAATCTTTTCTAGTTGCAGGATGGGGGAATTCTATCCCAAGAAATTTTAAGTATGGCCTACCTTTTTTGCTCTCAGATGGATACAGTGACCTTAAGCATATTGCTTGCTTGTGCTCAGTTTAATCAAACAATCCACATCACTCTGTATCATTGGCCTCTTCTCTTCATTATTCACCACTCCCCTTACTTTTGTGTCATCTGCAAATTCTATCAGTGGTGATTTTACTTTTATTTCCAAGTCATTGATACAGATGTTAAATAGTACAGAGCCAACAACCAATCCCAAAGGGACATCACTGGAAACATACCTGCTTGATGATTTCCCATTTACAGTTAAATTCTGAGAACTGTCAGTTGGCCAGTTTTTAACCCATGTAATGTAAAATTGGAATGGCATACATTCCAAGTTTTGTAATCAAAATATTGTGATGTACAAAGTCAAATGCCTTACAGAAGTCTAAGTATATTACATCAGTGCAGCAGAACCTCAGAGTCATCATCGTGAATAAATTAGATTACAATCAGGAGGCTTATAAACAACTCTCAACACAACATTCCACAAACCACTTTCCTCTGACCCCACGGACGAATACCAAAAGAAAGAAGAGGTTACTTGCCTGTAACCGGTGTTCTTCGAGAGGTGTGCTCCTGGCCATTCCTTAGTAGGTGTCTGCACGCCCCGTGCACGGCACGCCGGAAATTTTTCCCCTAGAGTACCCGTAGGGTCGGCCGTGGCGCCCCCTGGAGTGGCGCCGCCGCCACTGCCTATATAGCCACGAGCCGACCCGCCCCTCCTCAGTTCCTTCTACCCTACTGTCTGAGGGGAGGTGGGAGGGATTGGGAATGGCCAGGAGCACACCTCTCGAAGAACACCGGTTACAGGCAAGTAACCTCTTCTTCTTCTTCAAGTGCTGCTCCTGTCCATTCCTTAGTAGGTGAATAACAAGCCATACCTCGGAGGTGGGAGACATCACAAGGAAATGGACTGAAGCACCGCTCTGCCCACCGCAGCGTCCTGCTGAGCTTGCTGGGTGACGGCATAGTGCCGCGAGAACGTATGCGGGGTAGACCACGTTGCCGCCCGGCAGATGTCGGCAATCGGGACCCCGGCGAGGAAGGCAGTGGAAGCCGCCTGCGCCCGAGTGGAGTGCGCCGTTACCCGCGGTAGGTGTCTGCCGCCCAGTTTATAGCATTCTTTAATGCAGGCCACAATCCAGGAGGCGATGCGTTGAGAGGACACCGGTTGGCCTTTTTTATTGTCCGCCACAGTGACGAAGAGCTGGGGGGTCTTTCGGAAAGGCCTAGTCCGCTCTATGTAGAAAGCGAGCGCCCGGCGCACGTCTAGGGAGTGGAGACGCCGCTCCTCCTCTGACGCATGGGGTTTCGGGTAGAAAACCGGTAAGGAGATGTCCTGATTTAGATGAAAGGGCGACACCACCTTAGGCCTGAAGGAAGGGTGCGGGCGAAGCTGTACTTTGTCCTTAAAGAACTGCGTATACGGCGGATCAACCACCAAGGCACGCAGTTCGGACACCCGCCTGGCTGATGTGACAGCCACCAAGAAGGCAACCTTCCATGACAAATACAGAAGGGAGCAGGTCGCCAGTGGTTCAAAGGGGGCCCCAGTGAGTTTAACAAGGACTGTATTCAGGTCCCATTGGGCTGTGGGTGCCTTAATAGTTGGGTACAGTTTAGAAAGACCCACCAGGAAACGCTTGACCAGGGGAACCGTGAACAAGGAGGCACCCCCGGGGGCGCGGCGAAAGGCCGCAATCGCCGCTAGGTGCACCCTCAAGGAGGACAACGTCAGACCCTCTGACTTCAAATGCCACAAGTAGTCCAGGAGGCGGTGAACCGAGACCAGCTCTGGGTCCTCTCCTTGCTCCGAAGCCCAGCGCGCAAACCGGAGCCACTTTGCAACGTACGTGGACCTTGTGGTGGGCTTCCTGCTACCACACAATACTGTCCGCACCGGGGAGGAGCATAGCAGCTCAGCACCCGTCAGCCACGGAGGTACCACGCGTGGAGATGCAGGGCTTCCAGGTTGGGATGAAGCAGGCTCCCGCCGTCCTGGGACAATAAGTCCGGTCTGAGCGGAAGCGGAATCGGCCGGCGCTGGGACCACCGCACCAGGGTCGTAAACCAATGTTGCCTGGGCCAGGCGGGAGCGACCAAGACGACCAGCGCCTTGTCCGCCTTCAGTTTGTACAGCACCTTGGCCACCAGCGGGGTCGGAGGAAAGGCGTACAGGAGACCCCGGCCGCCCCAGCGGATCTCGAAGGCGTCCCCTATGGAGCCGGGGCTGCGACCCCGAAAGGAGCAGAAACTCCGGCACTTTGTGTTGACCCGAGTGGCGAAAAGATCCAGAAGGGGATAACCCCACCTCCGGAAGATCGAATCCGTCACTTCCGGGTGAAGGGACCACTCGTGTGTGAGAAACCTCCGGCTGAGGTTGTCCGCTAAGCAGTTCCGGAGGCCGGGAATATACGACGCCACCGGTCGGATCTCGTGGCGAATGCAAAACTCCCAGAGCCGCATGGCCTCCCGACAAAGGAGGGGTGAGCGAGTACCACCTTGCTTGTTTATGTAGTACATTGCAGTGGTATTGTCGGTATGAACCGATACCGACCGACCCCGGAGTTGGTCCCGAAATACCCGGCAAGCAAGCCGGATCGCCCTCAGCTCCTTCACATTGATGTGCAGGGGCAAGTCTGCTGTTTCCCACATGCCCTGAGTTCGGAGAGCTCCAAGATGAGCACCCCAGCCGACATCGGATGCATCCGTAGTCAGGCGCAGGGAAGCCTGAGGGGAACGGAACGGGACTCCGGAGCACAAGTTGGGGGTACGCGTCCACCAACTCAGGGACTCGAGCACCACCGGCGGCACGGATAGCATGGCGTCCAGATTGTCCAGCCCCGGGCGGAACACTGTCGCAAGCCACAACTGGAAGGGCCGCATTCGCAGACGGGCGAAGGGAACCACAAACGTGCAAGCGGCCATGAGACCCAATACGCGAAGGCACTCGCGGGCCGATACCCGAGGAAACCGCACCAGCAAGTCTATTGTCTGCTTTATCGTCTGGAAGCGGCTGGCTGGGAGGCTTGCCCGCGCTGATGTGGAATCGAGGACCGCCCCTATGAACTCTATCCGTTGGGCAGGAGATAGAGTCGACTTTTGAACATTTATTAGCAGGCCCAAGCGAGTGAACAGGGACCGGGTCACGCTTAGGTGGGCGAAGACCTCCTGCCGCGATCTCCCCACGATCAACCAGTCGTCGAGGTATGGGAAGAGCGCGACTCCTTGCTTTCGGAGGTGAGCCGCCACGACCGCTAGGCACTTTGTGAAGACTCTCGGAGCGGCGGAGAGTCCGAAGGGGAGGACGGTGAACTGTAGGTGGGCATGCCCCACCACGAAACGCAGAAACTTCCTGTGTCGCGGATGAATCGCGATGTGGAAGTACGCGTCTTGTAAATCGAGGGCGGCGTACCAATCGCCCGGATCCAGAGAGGGAACAATGGAGGCGAGGGAGACCATCCTGAACCGGATTTTGCGCAGGAACCGGTTGAGCCGGCGCAAGTCCAGTATGGGCCTCAGGCCCCCTTTGGCCTTGGGAACAAGGAAGTAACGGGAATAAAACCCCTTGCCCCTGCAGGACGGTGGGACTTCCTCGACTGCTCCTTTTTGGAGTAGGACCCGCACCTCCTCTTGTAGGGCAAGCCGGTGGGCCTGGTCCCGCAGGACACCACGAGGCATAGGAGGGGCTGAGGGGGGTAATGAAGAAAATTGGAGGGAGTAGCCCTCCTGAACCGTCCTGAGAACCCAGCGGTCTTTCGTAATCAGGCGCCAATGGGGCGCATAATGGGACAGTCTGTTGTAAAAAACAAGGGTGTTTGGATCCTGGGTGATTGGTACGTCTCCCCCGAGCTGACTTTCAAAAGGACTTCTTTGCACCCCCCGATGGGCGCGAGGGACCTTGTCCACTAGGGTGACGGCTAGCCGGCCGACGTGGCCCTCTACCCCTTCGCCGGTCCTCGTCCTGGCGGCGGAAGTAGGGACGCGAAGGAGGAGGCGCTGGCTTAAACGGCTTCCTCTGGCTCGCCGGAGTGTGAAGACCCAAGGACTTAACCAGCGCCCGTGAATCTTTTAACGTCTGGAGACGAGTGTCAGTTTGGGGAGGAAACAGATCAGGCCCCTCAAAAGGCAGGTCCTGGATGGTGTGTTGGACCTCCAGGGGCAACCCAGACGCTTGCAGCCAAGCAGAGCGCCTCATAGTGACCCCCGTAGCCATGGAACGAGCGGCAGCATCGGCTGCGTCCAAAGCAGATTGCAGGAGGGCCTTAGACACCACCTTGCCCTCCTGAATGGACGTGGAGAAGGCCGCCCTGGAGTCCTGCTCCAAGTTCTCACTAAAACGCTCCATGGCAGACCAGGCATTAAAGACATAACGGCTGAGGATAGCTTGTTGGTTTGCTATCCTCAGCTCCAACCCCCCAGTAGAGTAGACCTTGCGGCCGAAGAGGTCCAGTTTTTTTGAGTCCTTGGACTTAGGGGTGGACCCTGGTCGACCTTGTCGCTCTCGCTCATTCGCCGCCGCAACCACCAAGGAATTAGGGGCAGGACGAGAATAAAAATGTTCGTAGCCCTTAGAGGGAACAAAGTATTTGCGCTCAGCGCGTTTGGCCGTAGGGGGAATCGAGGCCGGGGTATGCCAAAGCGCCTTGGTGGTGCTATGCACAGTTTTAATAAAAGGCAAAGCCACGCGGCCTGGGGTCTCTGGGAGCAAAATGTCGACCATAGGGTCCGCGTCCTCAATAATGTCCTCGGCCGGTAGGTTCAGGCCGGTTGCCACCCGACGAAGGAGCTCCTGGTGGACCCTAGAATCGTCCAGGGTCGCTAGGGGCTTGGCTCCCGCCACTGCTTCATCGGGGGGCGAAGAGGAGGATTCCTCGAACTCAGGGTCCTTGGACTGAGTCCCAGAAGTTACACTACGGGCCCCCGTAGTGAAACTCTCCCTGTCCGCCTCGCCCCGCAAGGACTCAACCTCCGACAACTCCCCGGTACCGACAGGGGGAGGAGCGCCCAGCGCAGCTGATGGAGGGAGTCGAACCTGCGAGCGAGCGGAGGGCACAGCGCCCACTCGAGATGCGTGGACGGCCCAGGGAGTCCAGAAGGGCCACTGCCAGCCGGGCCACTGAGGGGGCGGAACCGCCGGCGCCGACTGAGGAACAGGCCCTGCAACCTGTTGGGGGCGGTCCAGCACCGACTCTGGCGCTGAACTTGAGGAGGAGTGCGGGGACCATGGCGGTGCCGCCGACGGTACCGGGGACCGGTGCCGGCTCTCTCGTGGACGGCGAGGTGGAGACTCTCGGTGCCGCTGGGGGGATCGGACAGGAGGAGCTCCCGCCGCTGCGACGACCGGTGCCGGTGCCGGTGAGCGGTGCCGGTGTTCCCGGGATGGTGCCGGACTGCGGCGCCGACTCAGTAGAAGAGCCGGCTTCCCTCGGGACGGTGCTGGACGCGGTGCCGAGGTCGACGACGGTGCCGACGGGGCCGAAGGTGCCGCAAGCGCCTGCGCTGCGGCGAAAGCCTCCGGCGTAGTTGGCAGAGCCAAGGCCTCCTCCAAAATGTCTCGAGTCGGCGAAGACGTGGAACCCGGGCTAAAACGTGCCTCTGAAGGGTCACGAGACGACGCTGGGGATACAGAGACCGGCTGGCCAGTGTCGCTCTGGCCGTCTCCCTGCCGCACCGGGGCACGGTGCGGGGACGTCT